>CM022955.1:5314068-5914068 GCA_012931725.1 Litsea cubeba
CAGGGTCCGGAACGGGAAATGGCCGCGGGAAAATTCCGAAACCGGCACGAGCACTTCGCTCGAGGGTAGAGTGACTTGTAGGAACTGACGGTTTGCAAATAGGACTCCCCGTTAGAGAATTACGACCGAAACACACGATTTTCCAACACTTAGGCTCGAAAACGGCCCGCCGGGGTCCAGAACGAGAAACGGCCGCGGGAAAATTCCGAAACTGGCACGAACACTTCGCTCGAGGATAGAGTGAATTGTAGGAACTGACGGTTCTCAAATAGGACTCCTGGTTAGAGAATTACACCTAAAAACGTTTAATTTGGAACACTTAGTCTCGAAAATATGCCGTCGTAGGTCGAAAACGGGAAACAACCATCGAACTGCCCATAAATCAGCACATGTACTTTGTTCAATGTCTAAGTAACTTGTTCGAATTGACGGTTAGTGAATCGGACTTCTGCTTAACAAGTGAGACGTAAAAGCCGTCTGATTGTCAACATTTTGGCTGGAAAAACGTTCGAAGAAAAACTTAGGAAAAGTTATATATATACATGTTTATTTTTAATTTATAATTTAATTTATTATAAAGATTTTAATGTTGTTTTTCTCATTGCAGATTGATGAACGCATTGGGGTCGGTTGCAGAATTGTTGGGATGTTGGACTTCTTTTCGGTTTATTTGTATATTTATATATATCAATGTATATTGGACATTGATATGAGACTGTATCATTATTGATTGTTATATTTGTTTAATGAGATGAATGATTTAATGAAAAATGGAGATGGTTGTCTGTTCATTTAGTAACTTTTGTTTCATTCCATATTTTATGTTGAATATAGGTAGATGAACATGTTTATTTTTTATACAGATGTATAAACAGGTATACAGGAAAATAATAATTAAAAAATAAATTTAATTAAAAAAAAAGACATTTACCGATGTTTTATTTCGTCCGTAAAAATAAAAAAGTATTATAAAAATATATAAAAATACTTTTGCCGTCGAAACAAAACGTCGGCAAAAGAAAAAATAAAAATTAAAAAAAATGAAATTATTTTTTCCGACGAAAAAGGAAACGTTGGCAAAAATAAAATAAAAATAAAAATACTGAAATTATTTTGCCAACGAAAAAAAAACACGTACGTCGGCAAAATGAAAAATAAAAATAAAAAAAAATGAAATTATTTTGCCGACAAAAAAATGTCGGCAAAAGTAAAAAAGAAAAATAAAAAAAAAATGAAATTCATTTGCCAACAAAAAAAAACATCGGAAAGAATAAAAAAGAAAAATTAAAAAATTAAAATTATATTGCCAACAAAAAAAAAAAGTCGGCAAAATGAAAAATAAAAAAAATGAAATTATTATGCCGACGAAAAAAAAACATCGGCAAAATGAAAAATAAAAATAAAAAAAATGAAATTATTTTGCCGACGAAAAAAAAACGTCGGCAAAAGTAAAAAATTAAAATAAAAAAAATTAAAATATTTTGCCAACGGAAAAAAACCGTCGGTAGAAGTCAAATAATCGTCGGTAAAAATGTAATTTTTGCCGACGAAAAACAATTTCGTCGATAAAATGTTTTGCTGACGACTTTTTACCAACGTCTAGGCGACGAAAAATTTTTCGTCGGCAAATACTTTTACCGACGAAAACGTAACTTTTGGCGACGAAAATTTTGATCGCTAAAAGTGCAGGTTCTTGTAGTGTAGGTGTGGTCCCTAAAAATAGGGATAGCAATGGGCCAAGTTTTGTATTGGCAAAAATGGGAAGTTGACCCAACTGACACATACTATGCCCTACATCCAATTCCAATATTGGCAACAAGTTTATAGTATGGAATAGGGCTGCACAAAAAATCTAGTATCACCGCAAAATCGGATTGAACCGACCGATCCGGGCAGTTCGGATCAGTTTTATGTAGATCGGTTCGGTCAACGGTTTGAAAATCATAGAAACCGCCTTACATCGGTCGGTTATCGGTTTGAACCCATGGTTAACAACCTAAATCAAACTGACCGTATGTATTAACTTAAGTATTGAGTTTTGACTATTTTAGCCTTAGGGGAAGTGCTTTTATGTTCTACTTGATGTACATGTTTTGATTAAGATTCTACACTAAGTGTGCATTTTGGGTTTTTAGTAGCACTGCCCAGGGGTTTGGTTTGACCTAAGAGAAAGTGAACTATGAATAGGCCCATCTCAATTAGTTCAAAATTGGGGCTACATTCCACTCAAACCTATCTTATTGGCAAATATAAAAAATATAAAAAAATAAATAAAAAAAACTAGTTCTTTTTGTGTTGAATTCATTGGTCTGGATAAAGCAATGTAATCTAGTTCAGGTTTTGTGGAGAGAAATAGGTACGTGCCGGACCATTTTGTTGGTGTATTTACTAGAAGATTTGAACTGCTTCAGCTCATTGGCCTGAAAAGCTGGCCAAACCTGGCCTGGTCCATTCAATCACGCGATCAGATAATGGATGAAAAGAGTTTATCCATCGTTTGATGTATGCTTCTTGGTTGAAATGAATTATAAAATATATTTTAGTGTTCATTACAACTTCTCCTCATTCCATTTGATGGACCAAGTTTGAACTGTGATTTTTTGGTGAAAAAAATATAAAAAAAACCGTAACAGTTCGGTTCGGTTTGAGCACATGGGCGGTTTGGTTCAATTTGGGAAAATAAAAAACTAACGGGTTCGGTTTAATTAATGGTTTCCCCTCTACACCGATTCGAACCGCCCATGTGCACCCCTAGTCTGGGACACCAAACTCATCCTATCCATCACGACTCTTGTTGGATTTGACTTTTTTATTTCAGAAAATAAAAGAAATTTCTTGCGCAATGACCAGTGTAAAAGTGTCCCCCATCCACTGCCTCTTGTATTATACTAGCAAAACCCCGTGGATAACCACGAAACCACCAAATGCACAGACTGATATGAATTATTCTTAATAAATTTATTAATTAGTAAACTTGTGAGTCCTTTTTTTTTTTTTTTTGCTAATTTGATCTTTATGTTTTTTTTTCAAATATTTTATTCTTTAGGTGAGGCATGAAGTGATTAAGAAAGATCAAAGATCATAGACCCCTAACAAATTAACCTAATATATTAAGTGTGGACCAAGATGAATGGGTCCATCATCTCTATTTTAACCGTTCATAAAATCGTATGATGCGGGCTGGGGACCCATTATATTGATTTGATAAAGATTCAAATGATCATAGACCTTCCTCAAAATTGACCAAACCCTAACCTATTTTAAGTGGGACCCCCATAGATGAATGGGGTCCACAATCATTATTTAACCGTCCACTAAAACCATATTATGCGGGATGGGACCCATGAATTGATTTTTAAAAATATCAAAAGATCAAATGATCGTAGACCTAACAATTGACCTCAATATATTTAAGTGGGACACCCAGATGAATGGGGTCCACCATCTTTATTTTAACCGTCCATAGAATCACAATGCATGCGGGCCGGGGACCCATTAATTGATTGATAAAGATCAAATGATATAGACCTCATAAATTAACCAAACCTAATTATTTAAGTGGGACCCCAAAGATGAATGGAGTCCACCATCTATATTCTAACCGTCCATAAAACCATATGATGCGGGCTGGGACCCATGAATTGCTTGATCAAGGTCAAAGGATCAAATGATCATATATATGTAAGTGGAACCCCTCAGATGAATGGGTCCACATCTCTATTCTAACCGTCCATAAAACCATATTATGCGGGATGGGACCATGAATGATTAAGAAAGATCAAAGATTCAAATGATCGTCGACCTAACAAATTGACCATATATTTTAAGTGGGACCCAGATGAATAGGGTCCACCATCTTTATTCTAACCGTCCATAAAATCAAATGATGCGGGCGGGACCATGAATTGATTGATAAAGATCAAATGATCATAGACTCTCAAATTGACCAAACCTAACATATTTAAGTGGGACCCCCAAGATAAGGGGTCCACATATCTTCTAACCACCATGAAACAATATGATGCATGAGGACCCGTGAATTGCTTGATAAAGATCAAATGATCATAGACCTCACAAATTGACCAAAACCTAACCTATTTAAGTTGAAACCCCCCAGATGAATGGGGTCCACCATCTCTATTCTAACCGTCCATAAAACCATATTATGCGGGATGAGACCCATGAATTGATTTTGAAAGATCAAAGGATCAAATGATCGTAGACCTAACAAATTGACCAAGTATTTTTAAGTGGGACCCAGATGAATGGGGTCCGCCATCTTTATTCTAACCGTCCATAAAATCAAATGATGCGGGCCGAGACCCATGAATTGATTGATAAAGATCAAATGATCAAATGATCATAGACCTCTCAAATTGACCAAACCTAACCTATTTAAGTGGGAACCCCAAGATGAATGGGGTCCACCATCTATATTCTAACCATCCATGAAATAATCTGATGCGGGCTGGGACCCATGAATTGCTTGATAAAGATCAAAGGATTAAATGATCATAGACCTCACAAATTGACCCAACATAACCTATTTAAGTGGAACCCCCTAGATGAATGGGGTCCACCATCTTTATTATAACCGTTCATAAAACCATATTATGCGGGATATGACCCATGAATTTATTTAAAAAGATCAAAGGATCAAATGATCGTAGACC
Source organism: Litsea cubeba (assembly GCA_012931725.1). Lineage (NCBI taxonomy): Eukaryota > Viridiplantae > Streptophyta > Magnoliopsida > Laurales > Lauraceae > Litsea > Litsea cubeba. Next base: position 5,318,742 of record CM022955.1, read on the forward strand.
TAACAAATTGATCAAATATGTTTAAGTGAGACCTAGATGAATGGGGTCGACTATCTCTATTCTAACCGTCCATAAAATCATATGATGTGGGCCGGGACCCATGAATTGATTGAAAAAGATCAAATGATCATAGACCTCTCAAATTGACCAAATCTAGCCTATTTAAGTGGGACCCTCAAGATGAATGGGGTCCACCATCTATATTCTAACCGTCCATAAAATCATATGATGCGGGCTGGGACCCATGAATTGCTTGATGAAGATCAAATGATCAAATGATCATAGACCTCACAAATTGACCAAACCTAACCTATTTAAGCGGAACCCCCCAGATGAATGGGGTCCACCATTTCTATTCTAACCGTCCACAAAACCATATTATGCGGGATGGGACCCAAGAATTGATTAAGAAAAAATATCAAAGGATCAAATGATCGTAGACCTAATAAATTGACCAAATATTTTTAAGTGGGACCCAGATGAATGGGGTCCACCATCTTTATTCTAACCGTCCATAAAATCAAATGATGCGGGCCGGGACCAATGAATTGATTGATATAAATTTAGCACATCTGGTGTGTTGGCTTATTTAGGGATCTCATGGAGAGATTTTAGGCTTTTGAGTGGAAGATGATTCTTCATGGAGATATTTTAGGTCTTTTGAGTCTGTAATAGATATAGAGATTTTAGGGATAAGGGCAACTCCGGAAATGGCATTGCAAAAAGCTTGAGGTTGCGCCAGGTGTCTTTATGTGAGGAAGAGTACATCCCTTTAGTAATATAGATAGATGTACTTTGTGTAAATGAATTACCCAAATCCACTCCAATTTCAATTTTGGTCAAAATTTAAAAACGTAACTTGTTTAAGCCACTACCAAACCCATCTTTAATATTGGGAGTGGGCCAAGGCTAGTTCTTCATTTAATCTGACATATTACCATCCCTACCAAAAAAAAAGGGACCATAGCAAGCCAAACAGTGTTTTGTTAGATGGAGCAATTTTTTTGTTGCTGTATGTCGTGCATCTCATGTGGTGAGCTGGATCTCTTTCAAATCTAAATCGAGAATCACGTGAACAAGAAACACTATTCCTCGTTTATAATAATAAAATTGCATGAACAAATTATGGAAAATGATGAATGACACTCAGCTTGCAAAACATGTGTTTTAGCCATAATCAGTGCCCAGGGTTCGAGCCTGGGCAATCATCTTTCCTCATCTGAGAGTTGTTCTACTTCATCTAAAGTCTACATACTCATCTCACACGAGGTCTACTTCCCTCGTAAGAGAGCTGGGTGCTAGGCATTAAGGTGGGCCACCCTAGCTAGATAATCTTTTTACTTATATTACATGATGACCCACTCAATAAAAAATTCTAAGACGAGGGGCATCATGGTCCTGGAGTCTGTATAAATAACACTAGTAGAGAGAACGACTGTAATAAAGGAAGTTATTTGCCGATACTAAGAAGGAAACGAAGTTATGGACACAAAAAAAGTTCTTCACATGGTTGGAGGAGCTGGAGAAACCAGCTATGCTAATAACTCTTCTTTACAGGTAATCTCTCTCTCACTTTCTCTCATGTGAAGAAAATAGTTCACTGTGGTAGTCCAAGAAAATATCTAATGACAGAGATTTAATCATACAATCTATTAAGTCTCACCTTGGATTTGATTGGTCAGTCTGCGAAAGTCGTTTCCTCATGGTCAACATAAAGGCAGATTCAACTTCCCTTGTAAGGAAAGGTTCCCCATCTAATGATGAAACTAGTTAGGTTAGGTGGCAAAACTTGACCTGGCCCATATATGAATCGGATTTGATCCGCTAATTGGTCAGGTCAAGAAAACCTTAAACATATTTAAATGAGTTAGTTTAAGCTCAACCACATAACCTGGATAAAAAATTAATTGTCAGTGGTGGGAATAGGTTACTAACTTATGATCAATGGCAAACGAATAAATTATGGTCAACCAGTAATACCATAACTGCTTCATGCACTTATTTACTATAAAATGACAATGCAAATCAATTGAATTCATTAAGAAGAGGATATTAAGACTAAGGGATCGTTTGTCTACAACCATTTATATATGTAAATGGTGAATATGTGTAATATTTACGCATCAATAATGTACACAAAGAAAATAACAACCTGTATAAATCTAAACAGTTGTTCATTAATCACCCATTAAAAGGGGCTTCCACAAAAAAAAAGTCATTGCTGACGTAAATTTTATTATAATGAGATTGTGTGCTCAAGCCTATGGATCCAATCTTGACCCATGTTTTATTCGGATCTAAAATCAATTTTGTCATTTCAATATCTGCAGGTACCCATTTTTTATCCCTCCCCTTAAGGATATCCATTTATACAAATATTATTTATTTACACATTTCTTAATAAGGACTAAAAAGTGGTTATTTCTTCAAATATTTGACAAAAAAGACAAATTATGGGCCCTTTTTAGTCATTCGAATTATATAAGTCAATTAGATATTAGTATAAAAAAAATGCAAGAGCCCTTTTGAGGTTAACTTCAAAAAAATGGGGCCTTTTTGAAAAAGCAGGAAATCAAAGTGAGGGGAGAGAAACTACAAGAGGGGGGGGGGGGGGGGGGGGGCATCTATCCAAAATTGGAAACTACTCAAAGTGAACCCCCTCCTAAAGTGGGATTTCTCCACACTTCACTTCAATAGAAGTTGGTCTCAAGATAAGATTGAGCCTACAATTAATAATGTGACTAGCACAATCCTATCCATTATTATTTCTCATGCATTCTTTTTGCATGATGCCCCTGACTGACTGAGCTACAATTGGAAAACAATCTTAAGCATTATTAATCATATACATTAATCAAATTATTAATCATTTGTTGGATCTTATGGTGGGGACAACTCCAATTGAAGTGAAATTTAAGGATATTTTACTGAATCAGAGGACATTCATTTTGACCGGTTCAGATTTTCTATATATAGGCCAGTATAATGTTCCACCCTCCACACTTAATTTGAGCAAGACGCCATATGAACTAGACTTGAAAAGCCAATCCAACAGGCATCAATGGATGATTAGTTTTTTTGATAAAATGGCATTTGTTATGGCGATCCTAGAATTTATATGGGTCGATACGGTATTCCTTCCTCGGCCTTTTGGCTAAGATCAAGAGAATAGCTCTCTATGGTAAATAGTAATCGGCTGAGCTTTGTTGGGCTTTTCTCGTCCTATAATCAAAGTCAAATATAGCCATAACAATTGAAATGGATTGGGCTTGGGCCAAGATTCCATAGGTTATAAGGGTGTAAAAGAAAACCGAAAAATCATCTAACCGAATCGAACTGAATCACGGTTAATAATCATGTTTCACGGTTTGGTTATGGTTATAGTTATTGAAATCGAAAAACCATGCTTCACGGTTCGGTTACGGTTTTTTTCTCAATTTACGGTTATTAATCGAACCGAACTGTTAACCGCGGTTCGGTTAACCGTGTTCCCAAAACATACGGTTAACTAAACCGTTTCGTTAATAAGAAAAAAACCTAAGGGTCTAAATGAAAATTATTAGTTTTTTACAGTAACATATTATGCCATTCTCCAACTATGATTTTTTTTTTCACAGTAAGTTTGATGGGTAAATGGTAAAATTTTCACAAATTTCTTTAAGTGACAATTAACGGTTAACAGCGGTTCGATTTTTAACGGTTCGGCTACGGTTATGATTTTTAAAACCAAATACCGTGAAAAATTATTTGGTTAACGGTTTTCCCAAAATGAACGTGTAACCGAACTGTTACACCCCTAATACGTTAGATATGGGTTCGATTAAACGGGTTGGCCTGCATTGGATGCAGGTTATGTGGGTCAAGTTTGGTAGACCCACATAGGGATTACTTGACAGTTGGCGCATTTTAAAATGAAGTCATACTTGGGTTGGACTACGACCCGAGGACAATACCAACTCACCCCGTGTGACACTCCTAAATTTAGTTCAAATTTCTCCTCGTTTTGTGAAGAAAGTGTTTTCAAAGAGTCCAGATCCCCTATTTCGCTGAAATAGCGAGATACTGCTTCGTCCTATCAAACCATGCCAACTGAATAAAATCTTTTCTTTTTCTTTTTTCATTCCAAGGAGGGTACATTAGTTGGCATAAGATTCTATACAATTGGCATGAATATTTGATAGGATGAAACAGCATCTCCCTGACATTAGAGTTATACTCCAGAAGCGGCCTAAAAGTTAATTAAAGAGCAGGGTTCTTATTGTGATTTTTTAAAAGTTTGTTTATTTAAAATTGAGTTACTGCACATGACTAGATGGACGGTATGTTCATAAATGAATAATGACCGGAGGCCGAGTGAACCATTAAAATTGTATGTCATCCCTCCAATGGCGTATCCTCAAATTTTAGTTCGATATAATTTGGTCCCACCTTAATATTGAACACATGATTGATAATATATCATAGAATAAGATTAATTATACATACTGTTGTGCTTTAATCATGTAATCAATCTTATGGTGGGACCAAATCATATCGAAGTGAAATATAAAGATATGCCACTGGAGGTGGTGCAGTTCATTAGTAGGTTGGCTGGCAGTAACACATATCCCACTCATGGGAAGTGCGAAATAGACCATTCTGGGGATCCAAAGTCAATCGGCACAGGCACAAATGTCACTACAATCAAAATGAATCCTACTACTGGATTCACTATTAAGAGTTTTTATCAAATTTCAATCTCAAATGGATTTGACACACGAGGAAATTCAGGGGTGCTCATGTGCCAGGCCTAGATATATAATCTGGGCCCATTTAATAATTGGGCCGGGCATGGATACTGCTAGGATGCCCAAACACAGAACCAGACCGGCCCAGCTCGAACGAGGAATGCTTATTACTTATAATTTAGTGATATGATTGCTATAAAGCTTGTACGACTCGTAAAAGAAAGCCCGGTTCAGCCAGCCCAATTGATTAAATGGGTGTGCTTGAGCCTATCCTTTATCACCAGTGTCAGGGTTGGGCCAGATACAAGCATGTGTTCTAAAGTCAGATAGGGCTTGAATATGCCAAAAACCAGCCCGATCCAGCCCATGAACACCCATGGGAAGAGTCTAATTGTAGATCACTCGAGCGACCACCCTACTCGAAGGCATTTCAATCTAATTGGGTCAATCGGAACTCAACCCTCATAATTGCCCAAACTGATAGGACTGAGAAATTGTCGAAGACTTGATGTTTTAGAATGGAACTTAGATTGCATCATTGAATTGAGAAATATTTCTTAACTTTTTGCTTGTGTAATTAGAGAATAGCAATATATATGCAAATCAAGGCATGTGGTACAAGACTGTATCCTAGATATGTACTACACCAGCTTTCCAGAGATCTTAAATATGGCAGACTTGGGTTGCTTTTCAGGACCCAACACCTTATTGGTGATTAGAGAGATCATAGATGCAATCCAGGAGAGATGCCACCAGCTAAGGCGTCACATGCCCGAGTTGAGAATGTTCTTAAATGACCTTCTAGGTAATGATTTCAACACAATTTTCAGGTTTCTCCTAGTGTTCTATGACACACTCATGGAAGAGAAAGGCCTGCTTCCTGGGACATGTTTCATTGCAGGGGTTCTTGGTTCCTTTTATAGGAGGCTTTCCCCTAGAGTTTCTCTGGACTTTGTTCATTTTTCAAACAGTGTCTATTGGCTCTCTCAGGTGAGCATTTTTTTATTTCAATAGTAGGCATAGTTATAAAATTCAGTGGTTGATGAAACATGGCCCGATTACATGGATCATTAGAATGGTTTGGTTGAGGTTGGCCCATAGTTGATGTCCAAAATTATCAGCCCAATAAAACAACCCAATTGAAATTAGGAGCCCATGTATAACGATGTCGCGAGATATCTCTGTGTATTCCTAAAAAATGGAAGGCTACACGGATCTACTGCATCTTGGTCTCATTGCAAAATAACGCTCAACTTAGGGCTCTTTAACTCCTTTATATAGATGACCCCGATGAGTCACGTATACTAGAGACTTCTCCGTGAAAAAAACCCCACGTCCCCTACCCCTAGTAGGATTTTCCTACGTGGGGATAAGATCCGATCCACTAATCTCGGATTACTGTGGATCCCTATTTTATCTATAACAGATCTAAATCTTTTATCATAGTGGGACTCTTATTCTCTATTTGCAACGATTATCTGCTTGATCTGATGTGACTCCCGTGTCATGCGGGCCACACAATTTCTTTCATAATTCTTGTGTAGGTTCTTGAAGGACTTCAAAGTGAAATGGGTCTTGCACTAAACAAGAAAAACATTTACATGGCTAAGTCAAGCCCTCCTGTTGTATTTAAAGCTTACTTAAAGCAATTTCAAAGAGATTTCTCATTGTTTCTGTAAGTGCAAAAAATATAATTCACAAGATTAGAGGGTGCCTGATAGGACTTATCCAAAGGGACTGATGGAGATTAGCTGCTAAGATCCTGAAAGGGGAGAAACAAACAATCAAAGGACCCTGGCTGTGGGCAGCGCAGGGCTCTCCGATGCCTAAGTTAGCACAAGGGTTGAGGGAGAAGAGAGACAGAGTAACGGCTCAAGAGGGGATGTGTATACATACCTTTGTCTTGGAACGTCCTCATATTTATAGAGCATTTTACCTGACATCTTGGAGTGGGCCCATAGATTTGATAGGGATGATCTCATTAGCCCACAAAGTAATAAATGAGGATCCATCATAGCCCACAATGCATTTATTGCCAGTCTGGTCAGCCCACATCGCATTAAATGCATGTCATATATGTTGGGCCTGATCCTATTCCGAGTCATTGGCGGTTAAGGTCCCATCGGATCCATCCTCGGGCTCTGCCCTGATATGGCTACAGCCACTGGATGCCGCCTTGTCAGCGATCTGGTGAAGATTGTGGACGGCTGAGATGGCCCATCTGTCTCATTCACGCGTGCCTGTACTCAGCCACGCGTCTGATAACGTAGCAGAAGCAGGGGGTGATCACATGCAGTACTTATCTCGACTGGCAACCTAACTCCCTCGGCCGGGGTCGGGTGGATAGCCAAGGTCAGCATGAGTAGCCGAGGTCAGAGCATAGCTGGGGTAAGTCTGGTCCCGGCCAATGTTCTGACCCTATTATCGAGGTGCGTTTGGACGGCACGTATGCGCGCTTAACTAGCAACTTATTGTCGAAGTTAACGTAATCCTGGTACCTTAAAAATCACCCCACACAGTTGCTCAAGTTCCAGTCGGAAGAAATGACTTGTGGAGGACGTACGGTCCTAACACTACTGGGGAGAAAAGGTGAAGAACCATCCAGTGGAGATTGTTGTTACCTTTGGAAACTATTAGCGAAGGCACTCATGGAAATGGTCTCACAGGTAACATTGAATATCAGATGTTGGTAACATTGAATATCAGATGTTGTCCCTTTATCAATTCAAAAACGCAGATAATATTAGATGGTCTCATGGTGGCACTGGGTGTTTGGGTCCTCATGATTGATGGACCTAGAACCAAATTCTATTTGGGTCCATGGAGCATACCTTAGCACACTCAAATTGAAGGGGAACCTATTCTTGGACTCATACCAGATTTTTTTTTTTCAATTGGGTCCTTCAAGTTTTAGGGTAGACGTGGACCCAATTTCAGTCCTGCATCTTTGCAAGTTAGAATTTATTTTTATACTTGTTCAAGCTTTGAACTAGGATATATTGCTGAAATGACCATGTAATTTCATTGAAATTAGGGAGTCATCCAAAGGGCAAAAGTAGATTCATTTGATCTACCCTATTACTCCCTTTTTTGCCAAGGAACTGAAGGCTGTAATCATCATGGAGGGGTTCATTTGTTCTTGATCAGCTCCAAATTACTGAAATAAATTGGGATGCTAATGACAATGATGATAATGAAGGCTTCTTCTTTGATAAGGAGGCCATGCCAGTGGTTAGAATGTGGCACAGGGGCAGCAACTGTCTGAACCCATGCTTGCAAGTTACTTTGGATAGGAGATAATAGAAGAGTTGTTTAGAAAGTATGCAGAGAATGTTAGAGAACACCTGGCAAAGGAGAAACTAAGCATGTCAATATTACTATTTCCATGACTAAAAAGGTCTGAAGGTAAATCTATGTTCACCTTGTAATAGTGGCTTAGACCAATATTTTCAATAAGGGGGTGTTTGGATAAGTGTATAATATAATATCAATAAGTTTAAATATTGTAAGATTTCATTATCATAGAAAAAAAATAGTGTCATAATATTATATTGTGTCACTTATGGTGTTTGAAAATCTTCACAGATTTTAATATACCTTTGAAGTGTTTGACAATTTATAAAATAAATAAATAAAAAATAAACTCACAAGATGATGTACCAAATAAGAAATGGAGAGAATATAATTAATTAACCCAACACATGACCCACTAATTACTAGTAATCACAGGTGTTAATAATCATGGTAGGACCCATCTATTATAAATTAAATTTAAAATTAAATTTAAATCATGAGGTCCAAGTAATGTTGTTTAATTAAGGTGGGTCCACCAAACGTTGGTAACTATAATATAATACATCTAATGGTGATTATCACGAATGGCCCTATCTAGCTTTTTTTATGATAAATCATTGTGGGACCCATTTGATGTCGGTAGTTATATTAACACTAGGAGAGCTATCATATAGTGGAACCCATTTAATGATGGCAAATTGATAATTATAATAACACAATTCAATCTTGATAATCATGGGACCCGGCTAATTTTGGTAGTATGGAACCCACCTAATGTTGGTAATCACAATGAAAACCCCGAGTGTGACATTTGTAGAACCAGGGCTATGTAGTCATGATATGGCTATAGGACCCCACATTAAATTTGTAAGTACTATGGGGCCAATCTAATAGTGTGACTTATAAATGTTAAAACTTTTAGTGGGCATTTATAATTAATGGTTGCTCATGAACTGTCCAACGGTTTTTACTCAAACTCTCCATTCATATTTAGAAAAGATTTTTTAAAGATTATTTTATATAGCATATCCTTAAATAATGTAATATGAAGGTTTTCGGAAGAAAGTGAGATATGGTAAGATACTTTCTATGTTATCTAAATACCTCCTTTTTAGGTAAATAGATTACATTCTAAACTAGTAGATAATATAGCAAATTCTCTTAGAGAAGAATTCTCCAATGTTCATTAGGTGAGGTCAACTTCACACTAACTATTATCTTTTACTTTGACAAATTTACAATCATCGGATAGTAGTAAATTATAGTTTTGACGAAAATCGGCCCTGTTTTGGAATTCTAAAATTCTGGAATTCACATGTTGAACCCTTCAAAGCTCCAATAAATAAAATTGAAACTACAAGTACATTTCAAGCTATCCAATTAGGTCCACCATTAGATTAAAAAAAAGTATATTTCAATCTAAACATAAAACTTCTTTTTTTTTTCCTTTTTTGACGACGTTGATATCTCTTAGGCCTTTGACCCAATAAGACTAATCCCCCACAAACACAAGACATTGGGAGAAAACTCATGCCTTATGCCACTCCACCAACTCCAAGGTGGGTATCTAAACATGAAACTTGTTAGCGAACCTAATCAAACATTACATGCGGCCCACTTAGTCCAATCATGATAGATATTTGGATTGCAAATCTCCTCTCTCTCTATTGATCTCATCCTCATCTTGTAGGATATTCTCATCTGTATCTATCGTATCTATCCCTTACTTGTAGCATCCTCTCATTTGTATAATCCCTAACTTGTAGGATATGAGATCTAATCGATCTCCAATGTTGTATTATAAATAGTTACTTAATACAAAGATACAAGTTATGCTTTGGATCATTAAATCCTTTCATGGTGTCAGAGCGGGTTTCGATCCCGTCGTTCTTGTGTAGCCCACGTGGCAGGCCCATCCACGAAATTGGGCCTGCACGTGAGGGGGAGTATTGGGAAGTCCCACATCCCCCAAGTCTTGAGTCGGACAGGACTTTATATACCTATTTGAGCCTTTCACCTATGAGCTTAAGCTTTTGGGTTGGTACATGATTTCTTACAAAACTTTAAATTGTTATTAAATTTTAGAAGAAAAAAAAGCATTATACCTACATGTACTTTGGTATTTTTGTAGGGTACCTCCTGTACTTTGGTATTTCAGACTAAACCTACATGTAGTTTTAGTTGACTTGCAAATACAAACGGTCGTGACGGAATATAGAAAATGACGAATTTACCCTTCCCTATATAAGATCTCTGTTCGCGTGTTTTGTTGATTTTCCCATTCTCATCTTGCTGTTAGGGTTTACTCTGTCTGGCGATTTTGGCCGAACTCCCTCATCTCTTGTTAGGGTTTCCATTCCCTCGTCCCCATCTCTCACATCCGTAGAACTTCCTCATCCCCACCTCCTGCAGCCCATCTACCTCAGCCCGTCATCTCACCACACAGAACCAATTTCCCATTCCCTTAACCGTGGCCATTGCGGTTGCTGTCTTCGTGCTCCTTTTCGTTGCGGTGCCCTACCGAAAGTGTCTGGAGCTCGCGATCTGGACCCGGCGACTCTCGATCGCCCTTGACATTGCTCAAGGGCTCGAGTTCCTCCACATGATCTGCGATCCGCCGATCATCCATGGAGACATCAAGCCCAGCAACATCCTCCTCGACCGCGATTTCTCTGCCAAAATCGTCGATTTCGACCTCGCCAGGATCAAGACCGATCTAACGATCGAGATCGATCCGCCTCCGCCTGTATGAGTCTCGATCGTCCTCGCCAGGAGCAGTCGCCGGAGAGTGTCTCTAGGATCCCGGAGACTGAAGCGTCTCCGGAGATGATGGTCACTGCTGCGTCGGCGTCGGAAGTGTTGGAGAAGACGAGTGGCTCAGAAGGGTGTTTCGACAAGCACAGCGTGGACGGGAGTCCCCGGAAGGGGAGGAGGAAGAAGAGCGTCTCCGGCAAGGACTGGTGGCGGTGGCAGGATGACGGAGGGACCTTGGATTCGGGTGGTGTCAAGGACTACGTGATGGAGTGGATCGGGACTGAGATCCGCAAGGAGAGGCCGAAGAGTGATTGGATGGTCGGGTCCGCATCTGCCGGCGACGACAAACTAGTCATCGGGAAACCGGACGGGAGGAAGAAGTAGGACCAAACTCGGAAAAAGGAGAAGTGTCGCTAGGCATGGGAGTGGTGGCGTGAGGAGTTCTGCGAGGAGCTGAGCAAGAAGAAGAATAAGAAGCAAAAGAGAATTGCAGAGGCAAATGGGGCAATTCAGACCGGACTCAAAAATGACAAAACCCCATTGAGTCCATGCACCGAAGGCGCTGCACATCACAAGGAAAGAATCTCTAAAGAAAGATAGGGACCATAGAGAGGACGTAGGGAAAAGCTCACTTCTGCATAGGGCAGCTGTGCCCCAAACATCATCTATAGTGTAACCTAGACCCTGCATAATTCGATTTCCTCACTACTACAACCACCATTACCCCAAACCACCCACATAAACAGGGAGAAACCAGGTCCATGTACAAAAGGGTTTATTGCCTAATCAATGAAAATTAGTTCAAGATTTTCCTATACGCAAGGAAAGTGCTTAATAAAATCAAGAAAAATTTGTGCACAAAGATCTTCAAAGCATTCTCTGTAGTGTAGGACTTTTGACTTTCATTTTCCTTGGGAACTTGTGTATCTTGATACAGGCAGAGAAATTTCAACATTGAGACCCACTTTTCTCAATACAAACTGTTGGATGAAACACTACCATGGAAGGCAGTGGTGCTTGAATATCATCACGCTTCTCACAAAGTGATCACCTTTCGATTGGAAGTGTACTATCAAAGAAGTGGTGGGGACTCTATCTGGAGAGTTGGAGCCTCCCCACCTTCCCAGTTTGAATGAGTTTCAATGAGTCAAATATGATTCAGGGGCAAATATGTCCTTTTGGGATGCTAATTTGGCCCCAGTATGCATGAGAGGCGTTTTATACGGGCTACACCGTTAATACTAACAGTTTTCGTTTATTTTGCAAGTCAACTAAAAATACTGGTAGGTTTAATCCGAAATACCAAAGTATAGAGGGTATTCTACAAAACGGCCAAAGTCCAGGTAGGTATAATGCAGTTTCCCTAAATTTTATGTTAAAACTTTATAATGTAACATTGTAGAATTCTCTTCTAAAATTGACATTTTTGAATGATTTCTAATTTTAAATATATTTCACAAATTCTTACAACATCAAAGTAAATACAATTATAATGCCAAGCTCACATCATAATTCTGCTACAATGAGGAAACCCAACTCCAATTCGAACCTTAACTTTCTCCAATTCGAACCTTAACTTTCTCGAATTCGATGGTACATCTGCTTTCTAGAACATTGTGTTACCGTTTTTCTTCTGTTTTTTGGGTTAGAAGTGTGTACATGCTACAGAGTAACAACTATTGGCCAGCCAAAGGCTCTCTCTCTCTCTCTCTAGCAACTGTGGCCAGCCAAAGGCTTGTCTCTCTGTCTGTAGCAACTATGGCCAGCCAAGGCTTGTTGTCTTACAGCTCTCTCTCTCTCTCTCTCTCTCTCTCTCTCTCTCTCCAAATAAGACCACTTACATGACTTTTTTTTTCAGCTGGCCTAGTGGCTAGGCATATTAAATAAACCTGCCCACGCATGGACCAGGGTGGAGCTGTGGGAGCAGGCGCTCTATCCACACAGAGAGAGCCCTGTGAATCCCCACTTAGATAGACTTGAATCATCCCAAAGATGTCCAAGAAATGAACGAGTTTCTCTATCATCTTTTGTTGTATTTTGTAAAGGTCTCTACAACAATCAAGTTCAGTGTCCCACGCGCAAATTAGAAAACAAATGGATCTGTAACGGGCTTTATTTGTTTCCTTTTAACCATCCAAAAACTGCCAGTGCAAACCCAGTCCTAACATCATCAAATTAGGTAATCCCTGCATCATGGTGATCACCCAGACTTAAGTTTTAGCTCTGGAAATTACTCTGGTTAGCGGCCAAATCATAGGGATTTCACCATTCAAAATTCACAGAGCAGCCCATGTGTTGATGGAAAGGGAATCAACTGTAAGAGGTTGGCTGCAGGTGCTTCACATTTAAATCTTGTTACTTTCTTTGAGGCCCACTTATATGGGTTTGGGGCCAGATTGAAAGAACATAGATAGGGGCATGCAAAAGACTGTAATGATCGGATGATCATGGCCATCTATTTAAAGAGCTCTAAAGTTAAATAGTTCTGTAGGCACTAAACAAAACCGCCAAAATTTATGGACCTTGGATGGTTACGATCATCAGATCATACTGACATCATAGGCCTGCCTTGAATCAATATCAAATGGTTTAAAAAAGCAGGATCATGGGTTTTTCAATCCCTACCGTTAAAAAAGCAGGATCCCTTCCCTGAATGAAAGGCAGGAATCAAAAATCCACTGGGTGTAAGTTAACAAAACCCAACTGTAAACATAAACATATTTGCAGGCACAGATGGAACTAAAATTTAGTCCCTTGAAGTTTTACAACCAGTCAGTGGAAGATTTAAGAATAAGAATTCGACATTGTGGGTGAAGACAGGAAGAAAGCTAGTGCTAAACAATTTTTTGAAGATGAGCTGCTTTTTCTTAGATTACTTCTCCATCCTGCTGCTGTATATGGAGGCGGTCAGATAATCCTGATCTCTCCTCCAAATATCATTAACCTGTTAATATTTTGCAGTGTCTGCAAAATATCAGAAGACAATACAATTAACCCTCAACAGCGCACAAAGATTAAAAAGACACTCTTATTGAAGGTATATTACCTCCAACAGGGATTCAATCTCCTCTTGCGAGTAAGGTACAGCTGCACCAGAATTGACAATTCCTTCAATTGCCGAAATAGGAAGGCTGTCCAGGTGGTTGGCAGCCATGTGCCTACCAAGTAAAGAAGAGAACATTTCCATTCTGCATTCCACAAAAAGAAAAGGAGAAGGCTTAGTTAAAGGCAACTGTCTAAAAAATGTTAGATGGAAAATCACTCGTATGACTGGATTTGATTGTAAATAAAAGCAGACCTTTCTGCAGAATTATCCAAATGAGGTTGTGGAACAGATGACCCATCAACTTCCATGGGGTCTTGTGTTCTGAATCAAGAGAGAGAGTCAACATCTCTTTTATTATACAAACTACAGTGGACTAAAATGTGTTCAATCGTCAAACCAGCAACAAAAAAAAAAAACACGACAGAATGAAGTTCTATAAAAAAAGTTCCGGAATTTAAATTAAGCACTAACCAAATCAACATCATTTAGTGTCCAATTAATAGTATATGAGCATATGATCAAAGTGCATTGTTTCTGACAATATCATCCCTAACCTAATTATGTTTTCCCTGCAGTTCAATCATCAATGATATAAAAATTTAATCCAATGGAACAAACCATAGATAATGCCTCAATAATCACAAAAGGGTGCAGCCATATAAAGTAACAAAAGGCCAAATATGTGAAAATAGATGAATAGGCCAATTCTAGGATGATTTCATTATTCCATTATGCAGTTGGCTTTAAGGCACTGCCTATCAAATTGAAGCTCATCAAAAGATTAAGGAAAATTATCTGGATTTCCAAGTCACAGGCTCCAATTGTAGGCATTCATGGCAAGGATACTTTGAATATCAGCAGGTCGAATTTCAAGCGGTACCTTCAGTGTATATTCTACCAGAATAGTGTTAATTTATCTAGCACATTAGAGCCACAAGCCAGCATAATTTTGTGTATGGATCCATCATATTTGACCTAATAAAATGAACTTTCAACCTGCTGTGATCCATTAACCCAAGTTGTAGGGGTTAATTTCGTTGATTCAATAACAGAACCAAGTTCCTCTAGAAAAAAATAATGGCACTAGTGTAGGGAAGGCACTGATGTGTTTTTTGATAGGAACTCACGGTACACGAGTAGCATCACGGCCATGATGAGCACCACTGTCATGATCAGCTTGGCGTGTCCTCTCCCTCTCTTGCTCACGCTCTTCCATCTCTGTTAACTCTTTATGATATATTGCAAAGTTTAAAACTTTGAGAGCAGCTTCAACATTTGTCTTTGAGACCTGCATCATGTGAATGAGTGATCCAGACAAAATAGAGAAGATATAGTTAACATAACATGATAATTAACTCCAACACCTGGGGACTGTAAGGATACAAAGAACATTAGGGGCCAAAATTGAAAGGAAAAGAGTTATACGCTGATGCTTACTAATAAGATGAGGCTTATGGTTTCTGCACTTGGAATTTATGTACAGGGACAAAATCCAATTCAAGAAAGTCTTTTTGGAGTATCTAAGCATCATATACTATGTCTTATCACATATTCAAGTTTAGCGTCAAAGATTAAACTTACTGCATTCTGTATAATGAAGACAACTTTAAAAAAAATGGAGGCGTTTTATAAATCTACAAGTGGTGCATGAATACACACTGATTGAAACTTGAGATGAAATACCTTGTTGCTCAACTTCAATTTGGCATGAGCAGTTGAAAGACGTATTATAGTTTCTAAGGTCCTTGCAGTGATTGGAAGCGTGCCCCCTCCAGACTACAAACGGGAACTACTATTATTAGAATTTCAGAAACATGGTCATCTGAAAAGGATAATTACAGATAATGCAGTTGCCAATTAACCAGCTCCAGCACATACCATTGCATTTGCACCAGCATTCCTTAGTTCTGCATATGCAGTTGCAATGTTATCGGATGCCTGCACAAATCCATTTTGTGAGGGAAAGTAATTCATCAGTAATAACATGATCTCCATAAATCATATTGGCTGTGGATTGGTCAGGTCAAGCACATGAATTTTATGCAAACTTACCTAGGAAAATGCATGCAAAAGAGGATATAAAGAATTACAAGACAATGAAATCAGAAAGAGACAGTACCTCATCTGTAAGCTTTGGCTGCATCCTGTTTTTCGCATAGTGAATGTATTTCTTAAGAAACTTCATGCTTACTGTCTCAAGCTTTTGCCCCCTTTTCCGTTTCTCCCCATGAAGCATCCTGTTGTACTTAACAAAGATGGATGCATTGGCATCAGCATCATCTTCTTCTTCAACATATCTTGAATTGTCAGCTATGGTAGCTCCTATTCAAATTTGACTCTTTTAGGCCAGGTTTATTATAGATACTAAAGGTTGAAGTAATGGATTCTTTTAGCTTTTACCTCCATCATCAAATGGAGAACGGTATTGGTGCATGCGTAAGACATGCTCAGCAATTTGGCTGTCGATCTCTGGCTCCATTTGATCCAAAAGAATAAATAGCAGGTCGAATCGAGAAAGCAATGAATCCGGAAGACCAATGTTCTTTGTTGGAGATAAAGAACGATCGTACTGTAAATTCATTATAACCAACATATAATTTCAAATTAAACCAAAGCATACATTTATCACTCTTCAGAAAAATAAGTTGCCTATGCAAGCCAATTGTAAGAGAAAGTTTCAGAATTTAAGTTGAAACAAACATACACTCCCATATATAGGATTTGCAGCAGCAACTACACTGCATCTAGCATTTAGTGATGCATGAATACCAGCTTTTGCTATTGTAACTGTCTGCTGCTCCATAACTTCATGTATGGCAACACGATCCTGATCATTCATCTTGTCAAACTCATCGATGCAAACAACACCTCGATCTGCTAAAACCATTGCACCAGCTTCGAGCCTTCTTTCACCTGATCACATAAACCAACTGAGTATATCCTTGAACAGATTGCAGATAATAATAACATTCAAGAATCTTTAGCAGGGTGCTGTACCAGTTTCTTGGTCAGAAGTGACAGCAGCTGTCAAGCCAACCCCAGATGAGCCACGACCGGTGGTTGATATAGCCAAAGGAGCAATATTCATTATTGCTCTTAAGAGTTGAGATTTAGCAACTGAAGGATCCCCAACCATCATCATGTTAATGTCCCTAATCATAAAGGAGATAAGACAATTGAAGATTTTAAAAACTGATTTAAGTGGTATCATAGTGATGCAAAATTTAGGGGGAAAATACAGTTACATGAAAACCTTACTCACCCTCTTAAGTGGGTTCCATTCTTTAAGTTCTTTTCCATTCCACCAAGCATCAGTAGAATAACTGCTTTCTTTATCCATGAATGCCCATATATAGATGGTGCAAGTGAATTACCAAGTAAATCGAATGCATCATCCCTCTCAGCAATTTTTCTGATGTTTTTCACATCTTCAGCTGTGTATGTTGGTGCATTTGCCTCTTTGTTGAGCAGAGAGACATTATCGGCTATAAGAACAGTCCTATAAAAAGAGTGACAAAGACCGTCATTATGTGTTTTTCATGATTAAGGATGAGAAATGAATGGAAGAACATTAGCCATATGTGATCAGAGCAAACCTGAAAACCCCATTTACACTGCCCTTGTTTTTCCCAGGAAGAGCCTTGTATGTCCCTACAATTGCCACACGATCTCCAGGCTTGCAAGAATCTACAAGGTCATCCTCTACAATGACATCAACCGCTCTTGGAAGTTGACCTGGAGCAGAATTCTCCGGCACTTCTTGCATCGAGATCATTTGATGGTCCTTGTACTTGCACAATCCATATTCAGTAACCAACAAGTTACCATTGTCATCCTGGCATGTTATTCAACTGATCAAATGTCATTCTCCATCAAAATAGTTCATATTGCAGCTATGAAATCCAACAAATAAACAAAGTACCAGTTGCATGATGCTGGCGATGGTCAACAAGTAAGAGAATGAAGATGGAACTGAAAAATATTAAGAAAATGAAGAACCAAATATTACCCTCGTGGGATACACAGACCCTGTAGGCAAGCCCATATTGGACGTAATGTCTCGATATTCACGAGACATGAAGTTGTTAGTTGTAGGGCAGTAATGAACGCTTTTGGCAACCTTTGGCCTTACAAGAGAACCTTGAAAATTTTGAACAAAAGGGATGTTAGATACATAGAAAGAAAGGTATGTCAGACACACATTCTAATACATTTATAACATCATCGTCAATGAGGGAGTCTTGAGAAAGGGAAAAAAAAACTCAGTGCGGGTCTACATGTCAATTGAAATTGGAGCAAGCCAGTGACACTTGTGCCAGTCCTAAAAAATAAAAATAAAATAAATAAAATAAAATAAAAACTCAAAATATGAAAAATATGAAAAATGACAAAAAATAATAATAAAGAAGCTAGAGAAATGTAGCTATCAACTTGCTTGCAGCTTAAATCTTTTAGTTTTTTAAAGATGACGTTCATCGCTTCATGTAGCAATTGGAAGAATCAATTAAAATAGAGTATCAAACTCTGACACATCGTAATCATAATTTAATGCTTGATAGTTGCAAATAATAATAAGATACCACTGATCAAAAAACTTAATATTCAAATACCAGACCTAAAACCATGATATTAACTGAGGGTTTGGGGCATGAGGTGTGAGGGCAAATAATCCTTCATTACTGCATTGAGTTTCAAGATGGCTCAAAAACATATGTTCATCATCATTACCGTGACCTCTCCAAATGAATAATTTGGGGCACCAAATGGATACAAGACGTCAAATTATCTAGCAATTCCACTGACAACATCATCATATACTAATAACTACTGTTTTGTTGGCATTGATCCTACTGTCTACCACAATACTGACATTGTCGCAGGCACTTTATAAAGAATTCGGATTGGGATTCAACATCGTCCATTGTATTAAGAAAAATAAGGCTAAGCATAAACTATTCTTCGATGGACCAGCGGATGTGGATCTCAGTCTAGGTAGTGGATATTCATCTTCATCTTAAGGAAGTAATCATTTCTTCCCATTTCCCAATGTCTTGGTGGTAGTGATGGACTTTCATTGACATGATTGACACCTTGGTCTTCGCTGTAAGGGAACCACCATCATCATCACCGTAACCATCAGTTGGAAGGGAATGACTACATGCAGCTTATTGGTTATAACACTATTCATCAAAGGAACAATTGTTATATGGTTGTTGAGAAATACCAGTGTTAAAACTCAAGGCCGTCCATAGTCGAGGATGGACTGGTCCTCCTTGTGCAAGAACAAAATTGGAATATATTTTCTGTTATCTTTTCATTAATCTGCTCTTACAAATAGCCAGGGGCTGATTACATATGTAGATGCAAATTCAAAATGATTACTTTAATCAAGGAAAGATTATTGCTAGCCTGAAAGAAATTCTACTGATAACTCCTACTCAATCTTACCACCTAATGGATAGGACCAGGCTGACAACTCCTGCCTTAATCTTATCTCTTCATTCAAACTCAGACTCAACCTATTCTGTATTAGGCGCACTCAATAATGGGCTGCATTGTGGACTGGTCCCATGACTCAACTCGTGTAGTGTAGTTGGACCGATTGCTTCTCACAATTATGTCCCCTTTGAAACTAACCTTTCCTGAAGGGCAAAATCTGGAAAACACTAGTGTAGTAGTTGTGGATCCTCCCATGTTGCATCTTAGTAGATAGATTGCCCCAAGGAACAATACCTCATGATCAAACACCAATGGACTAGGACAAGTTGCTTCAGTAATTGCAGTAGTATCGCATCATCCCTCTCATCATACCACTTTACTTTGATTGGGTCTGTTGCCACACCAACTCATGAGACAATGTGACCCAGATATTCTATTTCTCACTTCGACTGATGCCGATAATTGCATGAGTAGCCCAAGCATTTGCTGCTGCTATATGTGCTCGAATGACAGAGTCATGGCTAGTATGATGAGGGCACAAGGTGCGACTTGAGGTGATAGTGATGATCGTCCGAATTGAATTCCAAGGTGAGATTTTGAAAATCTCATACGACCGGTCCCCTTTTTGCAACCATTGGATGCATAGGACCACATCCAATCCTTTAAATGAAATTAAATACATGTCAGACCTAAATTCATAGCCTTAGATGTTAATTTCTAAGTCAATGCATTTAGCCTAGCATCAAGTCTATTGCCATCTACTACCAGAACATCAAATGAGGAAGATCGATGCATGGGCCAATCAAGCAAGTGAGCCAACCTACTGATTCTCGATTTTCATTTCATTTAATGTATTTTAATTTCCACAGTATTATTGTGACAACAACAACCATAAATTTAAAATAACCAAACATTATCTCCTGCCAGTATTACCTCAATTCCTACATTTGCAGCACATCCACATAGACAGGGGATAGACATTTTCCAATAACCCCGCATTACAACATTGATAAACACACACACAGAGAGAGAGAGAGACGAGAGGAGAGAGAGAGAGCGAGAGGAGAGAGAGAGAGAGAGAGAGGAGAGAGAGGAGGAGAGAGAGAGAGAGAGAGACGAGAAGAGAGAGAGAGAGGGAGGAGGAGAGAGCGAGAGAGAGAGAGGAGAGGGAGAGAGAGAGAGAGAGAGAGAGAGAGAGAGAGCTTACATTTGGTAACAATTCCCTCAACGCGGACCATCGTACCAATGAATCCAGATAGTAGATCTCTTGGTGTGACCCTGTGAAAGCCGAAAGGCCCTTCGAAGCCAATGAGCACCTGCTCCCCTTCCTTGAGGTACTTGTGATCGACATTCCGGGTCACCTCTGTCAGCGCATCTGAAAAGGGCTGAATATATTCCCCTGGATTCTTAATCACCCTAAAAAGAAAACAGAAAAAAAAAATTGGATCTTTAGCAAATAAACAGATCAGATAACTAATTAAATAAAGAAAAGAGAGAGAGAATTAGAGATGGGTTGTGAAATTGGGAAAACCTTCGAGCTAAATCGAGGCTGAAATTGCGGAGATCGGACATGTCGATGATTAGCCGATGGCGCTTGTTGTGGATCATATCCCTTACAGCTTGCATGTAAATCCCCTTTCCCACCTTCGTGAATACCAGATAAAAAATCACCAACAGAGCAGAAAGATGGATAAATAGATATATAGCTTGAGAGAGAGAGAGAGAGAGAGAAATGGGTTTCTTACATCTTGATCTAGGAAATCCATGAAAGTACGCTTGTGAGCTGCCACGGCTTCTTCGCTGATATCCATTTCTCTGTTTTAGAGAGAGGGTGGGGGGAGATTTTAGGCTTTGGGGTTTGGGCTTGCCTCTGATCTCTTCTCAGTTCAGACTAGTATTGAGAGTGAGAGGATTTGAGCTTCTGGGGTTTGGGGTTTTGCCTCTATGACTGATCTCTTCCCGGTTCACACAAGTATTGAGGTTTAGGGGTTTTTCTTTGGCGGGAAATGGTGGTGTGCTTGGGCTGATTTTGGCGGGAGAAGGATGGGGAAGTTGGCGCGGGGTGGGTCTTGGGCTGGGCCAAACTCAAGAAGTACAATTTGGACCGGGCTTGTTTGAGTTTAGGGCCTAAGTACCTCAAGGATCAGTGCAACAAAAGGACTCTGCCTTCACCCTGGGCCAAATTTGAAAGCATAAAGACTATGGAGTCAATTCACAATCTGATATTCTGATCCCGAGAGGCCCCAGCTCAAACTCAACCTTGCATCAATTAATCCGTGGCCTTCAAATTTAGCAATCTTTTTAGTTTGAATTCAATCCAATATAGTAAGTAACACTTGGATAGGCAGGTCATGTGGCCTGTAAAATATGTTGGATGGCACATAAGAACTGCAGGCGGTTCTATATGAAAAGTTATGTTTGTGCAGGGCTTATCACCTAAGCACCTCTTATCTCTTGCACCGGTGCTCACCTCATTAGAAGGCCCAACTAGGGGCCCATGATTCAGGGGAAGGCGGGGTATCAAAGATCTGGATGGGCCCTACCTCTGCATAAAAGTTCATGCCCATCAGATCATTATAACCCCTTGATCCGAGGCCCACATATTTAACGTCTTTATATATATATGGGAGCTATACAACGCTCGGGCATTTTTTTAGGAGAAAACACCCTCCTAATTAGGCCTACTTGCATGCATGATGATCATGAAAGTCCACTGGACGAAAAGATCCATATGAGGGTTATCTATATGCAAAATCTTGAGTCCATAAAATCATCGTAACCTTTTTATCCATGACCGTTAAAATTTAACGATTTTGAGGCATCATTTTATTATGATTCAACCTAATGGTGACGAAAAGTTGGGTGTGTGTCAAATTGGACTTGTGACTATTCATTGGGGGGGAGGGGTTTAGTGTGTATGAAAAACACTAGATTGACTCATGTGGGCCCTCCTGTGACAAAAAACAGAGAGAGCGGAAAAATGAGCGTTTTGGAGAATTTTCCATATCATATATATATAGAGAGAGAGAGGGGGGGGCACTAGAAGACTCCCAAAGAGTTTTTTACCAAAAAAAAAAAAAAAAACCTCCCAATTGCAGTGGCGGACCCAGGATTTTGGTTTGAGCAGTACTTTCATTAGATCAATAATCAATGATTTAGATCACCCAGCAAGAGTTCAAATCATTATCTAAGGATCATATTACTCTTCATAAATCCATTTTCATTACTCTTGAAATCCATTTCCATTCAACTTAACCATTAACTAAAATCAGATAATGGAAAAAATCAAAGCAAAAAATATCATAATAGCTACAAATTAATTAGACCCGCTACTAGTATCTGGATTTCATAACCAAATTTCCAACACAAATTGAGAGAGATCGGGGGCGGGGGGGCGGGGGGTGGGTGGGGAAAGGGAGGAGACTATTTGGATGACGATCATGAAATGTCACTTAGATGAAATAATCTAGATGAGATCTACCTATGTGAAAAACTTAAACTTCATTAGATTATCCTAATCCCTTCATCCATGTCTCAAAAGTTCAATGATTTTAGACTTAAAGGCATCACTTTCAAGTGATTACAATTCAACGGTAAGTAAAAATTAAATGAGTATTAAATTTGGGCTATATACCAATTCAGGAATCGGATCATCCCGAGACTCTTTTTCATGATGACCGTGAGTGGACCAATCAAGATGCGCTGTGTCACCGTGAACTGCCCAGCCCGAGCCGAGTACCGGCATAGGTCCACTCGCATTCACTGCGGAGAAAAACCTGATAGAATCTACACTCCCAATTCAGGAGGTTATATGTGTGAAATAATTAGATTAGCTCAAAGTAAGCTCAACGTCCTAAAAACATAGGGGAGCAATAATCAAAAACTCGAACTTTCCCTCAAGACAAGTATCTGTGCGTTGAAAATAAGCGAACTGTGATCGAGCGGCAAAATCACGCGATGATCTGCTATATAATGGGCTTCACAAACAATCGCTCTCTCGTAATCGTGATTTTTGGAGAATAACACCTATTTCCATTTAGCCAAAGCAATGATGATCGGGGAATGCAGAAACTGTATGTTGGACTCTTTCATTTCTCTCTTAATCTTTATTGGCTACTAGAATTCTAGGAATCTTGCTTTCCAGCTTCTTGAAATTCTTCGTATTGTTTCTTTTTGAAAGTTATTCTTTTAGAATCTTACAGTTTCTCTTTCTTTTATTATTGGCTAATAGAATTCTAGGAATCTTACTTTGCAGCTTCTTCTTAAATCATTCTTCTTCTTCTTCTTTTTAAAGGGTGTCTTTTGAGAGAAACAGATGGAAGAGAAGGTGAAGAGACGTTTTCACCAAAAAAAGTTTTCTCTACTCTTCATCCAAACAGACCCCAAGTTACCGTTGCACTTGGTTTAGGAAAGAACCAATGGGCCTTTTGTTTTCTCGGTATCATTGAGATGGGTGATTGATTTTCTTTGGACTTAGTGTTTTAGCCATTTTATTTGATTTAAGGAGTTGGTTATGGTTTAATATGAATGTCATCTGTTTTTGGTTTATACTTGAAGGTTGACTAATTGATGTTTTGAGTTGTTGATTGCATTATAGCTTTTGGGTAGTCTTCAAATGAACTGCTTTTCTTTGAATTGTTGTTCTTTTATGGGTAAATAGGGTTGTTAAACCTATATGTTTTTTTTTTTTAATTTTCACCTGAATGTGTGTGACCCATAAGAACTTTGTTAGATTATAACCCCATCGATGAACGATCTACATTGAACTTCTTATGTTATTGACATTGTTTATGATGGTATTCAGCTCTCGGGTTTAGTTTGTTTTCACTTTGAGAATGGCTTCTAGTCAGTTTTCAGATCATTTTTGTAGCCCATTCTTTGTATTTCTTGGTGAGAATAGAATGGAAATGTATTTTTAGAAATTCCAAGTGGTATAATGTTGTCATCAATAAGTAACGCTGTCATTATGTGTTTTTACGTGTTTTTACGTTGTTCTTATATCAATGGAATAGGGAATAAAGGGTGAACCCACAATATGTTTGGTAGATGGAAAGGGGAAAATAGGAGGACTTTGACCAAGTGGAGAGGTATAGAAATGGGGGAGAAGGAGAATACTTGCCTTTCCTATCTGGCATTCATAGGATGAAGTAGGGAAAGAGTGTTATTCTCATATAAAGGAGGGAAATTCCTTTATTTTTTCTTTTCCTTGAAGAAGGAGAGTGAAAAGCCAAAGGAAAAAATGGTACTTAATTTCTTCTTCCCTAATCAAACATGGCATGTTTGTTTGCCATGGAATAGATTAAGGAGGGTTGAAATGGGATCCAGTGGTTGGATATTTTACTCGAAAACTTGTTTGGGGAGAATGCAAGGGACAGGTAAGGTAAACATGTCTTCCCAGCTTATCCTTTCCTGTCTCTTGCACTCTTCACAAACACGTTTTTGAGTGAAAGAAAATCCATCCGTTGGATCCCATTCAACCGTCTTTTAATCTATGCCACGGCAAACATACAGGCCAAGGCACTTTTGTTTGATAAGTATTAAAATCATAGGAATTGTAATAGTTGCCTACTTGCCTTATCAAAGGAGGCTAAATTTGAAATGAGTAAAGGCAAATAATGACAAAGGGCCATGAAGTAGTCTACACTCTCATCTTTGGTAGGAAATGATCACTTAGCCATCACCCTAGTAAATCCGAACCTCCTAACTACTACTCTGTTGGCACCCACTTTACTATGAATTCCTAGGAGCTCAATACAAAGTAGGCGCTGGTGTTTGGAAAAGGGTGAAAGGCGAAGGATGAATGGAGAAGGTGAAGGGCCAAGGGTGGAGAGCATCAAAATTTCCGGAGTGGTGGGATCAACTTTCATAGGGAGAGAATGGAGGACTACTCCCATCAAAGTGGAAAATTTGACGACCACTTGTATATATGAGTCATTGGCTGTTCACCTTCACACCTTTGATCAATGATATTTTCCAGCGTAAACCATAGGAAAATGCCAAACATCGCTGACCACTTTTATATATCAGTCATTGGCTGTTCACCTTCACACCTTTGATCAATGTTATTTTCTAGCGTAAACCATAGGAAAATGCCAAACGTAGACAAAAAGTATGAAAGCTCCAAACACCTGGAAAGACAACTTTTTCCTTTCCTCTCTTCCACCCCATATGTTTCAATAGTACCACTGCATTTTCCAATAGTATCATGTTTTCCCCATTAATGTATTGCATTTGGACATGCTCAATTAACCTGAGTTCTTTCTTGTCCAGCAGGTAAAGCATGCCGACCAACACAACTATCACATGAATGCCATGGGTTTTGCTCAACTGCATCTTTTGGTGCACCAAGTTGGCCAACATTTAGTGCCACAAGCACGTCAATTTCTGGGCCTTTAAATATTTGGATATCCAACAATTCTCCAGGACTTGAGATTAAATTTGAACTGCAAGGCTGCACTATGCTTCATTTTAACTTCCCTCGGGCATCTACTTTGAGTGGAACTACTACTTGCAGAGATACAACACCATCTCCATTTGGGAGCTCACCATCTGGAGCTTGTACTACATGCAGAACTGTCATTCCATGTCCATTTGGGAGGACACCATGTGAAGCTACTACCTTTTCCACTCCATTTGGAAGGGCACCAGTAAACACAACATTTGGAACCACATACCAATCTTAATTCGGAAGCATGCCATGCCAAACTAGTACTTCGTGCGAAATGAAATCCCCAACAGGAGCTACTATTACAGTGATAGTTGGGAGCCCTCCTTGCACAACCTGCACTAGGTCTCCATCCAATTTCAATAATCTTCAAGTTGGTAAGCATTCTTTCTTATGTTTATGTAATTCACACACATTTCTGAAGATCTGAAAAGACTCTTTGCATTAAGCCATGAACTTAGATGTGCATGCAATTGTTCCATGTCCCATTTCTTAGTTTGTTGCTTTTGTTTCTATTTTTTTCTATCTTTTTCGATTAATAGAAGTAGGGAG
Organism: Litsea cubeba; assembly: GCA_012931725.1. Taxonomy (NCBI): domain Eukaryota; kingdom Viridiplantae; phylum Streptophyta; class Magnoliopsida; order Laurales; family Lauraceae; genus Litsea; species Litsea cubeba. The sequence goes on from CM022955.1 coordinate 5,344,999, forward strand.
AAGGAAATGTCTCGAGGTTATTCAATTTATGTCTTTAATCCAAAGCATGTTGATCAGTAGTTGAGTGTAATTTTGGATCTGGAAAGACATGAATGAGTGAGTGTCTTCTCCGAGATTTTTTTTAAAAAAGGGCCATTGTCGTGATCATTATTTGTCTTACATGTAATGATCACATTGTCAGTTTTTCTATGTGGAAATGAACAGGCTTGCTATTGTTTGCAGTTTCCTGTTTTCCACTTTGCCCTAAACACAGCTCTGATTCAGTGAGCAGTGTCTTCACCTCAGTATCAAACATCTGCTTGCTCAATCTACAATTTGGATACATGCAAACACACTGCTATTTTGTGATATCACATCTTTTACCCTGGTGTTCCTGTAGCTCTTGTGTAGACACTATCCTTTCTGTTTTGCAGGAGCCTGTACAGGATCACCTGCAGAAGTTTCACGTCTCAATCAAGAACCTCAGACACAATGTACCGGAAGTAAGAGAATGCCTTACAGCCCAACAATCGAGTTTGATGGCGGGCAGGGTGGTGTGATTAACTTACAATCAATTTCTTGCATGTCTGCATACAAGAACAAAAGTACTGAGGAGTTGAGATGGGAAGATTACCAGCTGGGACATAACGGTATGCGTTCTAACTTCATAGATTGGCTATACTCAAGTACTTCAGAAGTTCAAATCATCAATGAAGTGTCATTTACTTTTGGTTAATGTGTTTCTATATTTTCATACTGAATATTGCAGATCAGCCTGAATGTGGAAGCAAGCCAACAGGAGGTTCTAGTTCTGCTCCATCAACACAATCATGGCTATTCGCCCCACCCACAACCTCTTTATTTGGAACATTGTCCAGTTCTTCTACTAGCTCGGCATTCCATACTTCCTCGTCTGATCTTTTCTGCATGAGACCACTCCATCTACGTATAGGTCACCCTTCACATTTGGAATGAGTTCCACTGCATCTCTCTTTGGACCACCTAGGCTAACAACTGCTTCAAGTTTCATCTCCACTGACTTTGGATCCATACCCTCTGCTTAATCCTCTCTTTATCCTTTCTCGAGTTCAAGTACTACATCTGTATTTGGTAAACCTCAAATGTCTGGAACGCTTCTGGGTCTTAGATTTGGACATAGTGGTTCCTCAACTAGTTCTGTCCCTACTTTCAGCAGCACATCCTCTTTTGGTTGGCCAATATCCAGACAATCTTTTCCATCCCCTTTTTTTCCTTACTCTGGTTCAAGTTCTACATCTGTATTTGGCAAACCTCAACTGTTTGGAAATGTTGCTCCATGTATATCTGAAACGCCTCCAGCTCCTGCATTTGAAAGTGGCTGGTGTGTAGCCTCAACAAGTTCTTTGCCTTCTTTCAGCACATCCACTTTTAGTTCGCCCATTTCCATACCATCTGTTCCATCCTCTCTTTATCCTTTCTCTTCTTCAAGCACTCCATCTGTATTTGGTAAACCTCAAACTTCTGGAACCGATGCTCCATGTGAATTTGAAACGCCTCCAGCTCCAACATTTGGAACTAGCTGTTATACTGATACAGCCTTACCAAGTTCTGTGCCAGCTTTCAGCACATCCTCTATTAGTTAGCCTATTTCAATAACTTATACTCCACCCTTTCTCTACCTGAATTACTCCATCTGTATTTGGCAAACCTCAAACTTCTGGAACCAATGCTCCATGTGTATTTGAAACACCTCGGGCTCCTACATTGGGAACTAGCTGTTATACAACCATAACAAGTACCGTGCCTGCTTTCAGCACATCCTCTTTTGGTTCACCTATGGCCATGCCATTCTTTCCATCTCCTATTGACACTTGCTCTGATGCAAGTGCTGAAATGACTGAAACTATTGTTCCGCGTACATTTACATTTCCTGCATTTGGAACTAACTGTTCTATAAGTGCTGTGCATGCTTTTAGTGGACCCTCTTTTTATTCTACTGTTAAATCAGAAGCGATGTCAGCATTCGGTTCTGGTCAACCAACTGTAAATCATCTTCAATAATCCATAACTTTTTAGTGATTTTGTGAATTAGATTTGAGCCTGGTTGAATGGAATTGAATTCCTAGGAATTCATGGTAAAATAGGTTACGTCAATTGATTATCAATGAGGAGAGGGGTGAAGGATAAAAGGTGGAGATGTAGATAGGATCTCGCCTTTTCAAGGATTTTAATAACTAGGGTGATGGCTGGATATTCATTTTCCATCTCTCCTTAATTTATTTTCCATTAAAGCGGAGATTATTGAAAGCCATTTATTGATCTTTACCTTTGTTTCTTCAATTTTTGCTACTTTTAGGAATACATCTTTTAGAATTCCTTGGAATTCAATTTCATGCAGACAAACGAGCCCTTTGGGTCTGGCAGTATATATTTTGTAAGGATTTTTATTTACTGGTTCTAGTTCTACTATGTTATTGGGGGTTGCATCAAAATTGGAAACTATGTTAGGATGGTTTTGCTGCCTTCCTTCCCTTGATAATTAGCACTTATTGCAATGTTGATTTGTGTGTGTCTGTGTGCTTCTGGTTGGGTGGGGGGCAGCCCTCAAACCTGTATCCAATTGCAATTTCCAAGCTTCAGGAAATACTCAAACAGAATTATAACCATTTTCTTTGTTTCATCTTTTCTCTCCTAGTTGTTTGTTGTTGTTTTGCTATAAATCTGTGATTTCTTTTGTTATTGAGCTGATGCATAGTTTATCCTTGTACAGTCTGTCATTTCAACCGAGTCTTGGGAAACATCAGGTATTGTAAAATTGGACTGTATTTACATTTGTAAATGATCTCACTATCTTATCCTCTTCTTTCTTTCTTTGTTCTGTAATTTTCATTGGTGAACAAAGGAACTGACATTCTCCATGATGATTCAGCAACTTCAACAGATTCCAGGATTCATGATGTATCAGATCCCAAGGGCAGCATTGAGAAATAGTGAGCTTCATCTCTTTTGGTTTGAATTGATCATAGGTAGGACCTTTTTGCAGATTAGAATGGTTTAATATGAAACTTATGATTCATGGTATGCACATTTAATTGCATAACATCAACTAATTGGATCGTCATTTTCTTGGCTAAAACTACTTGGATGATTGAGTTGTTTGATAATTGATACTTTTCTTTGGCACTTCCAACTGCATGAATGATCTGGTTGAACAAATATGGGCCCCACATGCCTAAAGCTTTGCCTGCATGAACAGGCCTGTAATTGGACTCAGTAATTGGCAGTATGCCTCTTAAGTCACCTTAACTAATAACATTATGTCTCCCCTTGGGGGGAAAAAAAACAAAAGAAAAGGACACTTCAAATAAATCAAAGATTATTTCTGAAGAAAGGACTATGAAACAAATCCATATCCAAATAAAGGCCTATGATACAACAAACAATCTGCCAGACTACTGCTTGGGTTCCTTGATCAGAAATAGAAAAGTTCTATAAAAGAGTGTGAGGTGAAGTCAAATTAAATGCTTATCTTAGCCTTTACTTTTCTGCAAATGCTTATGTGGATTCACTGTTTTGCCTGTTGCAATCATTATTATTGTTTTTCTTTTTGTTGTTTCTATGTAATGATCAGGAGATGCTATCTGTGTGATTTAATACAAAAATTTGAGTGTAAAAGCTCAGTCATTTTTTATCCGGGAAGTGCAACTGATTATATCTGATATTGCTGAATGTTTCCTTTGCCAGGGTTAGCAGAAGTAAGAGGGATGTTTTATTGAAGCGTCGAGTGAGATCCACTGCATTTTATCATGTTCATCGGTCGCGTCACTGGTTCATTTTGACAGTCTAGTAGTTGAAAATTTGATCCATTAGAATTTAGTAGTAAATCAGTGAAATGACATCAATTGGTACCTTGACTGGTGGATTGCACATACTGAAATTTTGTAGAAAGATGAAGGTAGATGATATCAGATATTCCATGAAGTGTGTCCTGGTTTATGTTTTTCTCTATAAAGCCACTTTGAAATTTTTAGTAATATGAAAGAAGAGTATATCAGTTTAGTCCTGGCTGGCAGCAAATGTGAAAACATAACATGATTTAACATCAAAATGGACAAGTCAGGCCTGGATGTTGAACTAATACTTATTCAATGCTCAGCCCTTTCCCATGTCCAGGCCCAGCCCATTGACAGCCCTGGAAGAAACAGCAAATTCAAAATGGAATGTGGGCGCAAATGAGCAAATGCTGGACGTTTGTGGTGGGTCAGGGAAATTTGTGGGTGGGGCCATTAAGTTGTCAAGACTAATCTTTCAGCATGGGTCCAACCCAGTAGGTGCAAAGTTAGTCCTTGGCCAGCCCTACATAAATGAGAATTTGTGCTAAATATGTTACGTCGAGCTGGGCCTTCAAGCTTACAAAGGCCTAGGCCAAGAAGAGATCTAGACTCATTTCTAAGCTTTGATCCAGCCCATTGGGCTCAAGGTTAGCCCTAGGCCAGTCCTAAATATACCACCTTTGTGCTATATATGTCAAGTTAGGAAAGCACAAACCAATCAGAGAAGTAGTCTTCATAAGGCTTAGGTCGTCCAAGTGGGCCCGCTTATGGGCTTATGGTCATTTGGGCCACACCCAGTATGTCCCACATGCTTGTTTAATGCTAATTCGGTGGTATTTTGATTCTTGATCAGTTTATCAGTACTAATTTTTCAGTACTAAGGTGTGTAGCCCTCGAGAGATTATGACTGGTGGGCCACTTGATTAGTTTATCAGTACTAAGGAGCTATTTATCAGATATCATTTGGATCAAAGAGATCTGTAATTTGATTAATAGCAGATGTTATGGTTAGATTAGTGAATTACTCTGGTCATTGGCAGATATGGGGGATTCCTCAAGTTTGGGGTCCTGTTTGATAAGGTGAGGATAGTGGTGCAATCAGGCCAAATTGCACCTTACAATATATGATTGTATTCTTTACTCTTTTCCATCTTATTTTATTCTTTTGCCCAGGGAGGTGCCATTTTCTTCTAATTCTGTTTTGCCACTTTTTTCTTTTTGTAAATGTTCTGTTGTTTGAATCTAACCATTCCTTGGGTGCTTGGAAACAAATTATCAATATGCCAGGAAATACAAATGCAGTTGCTGAGTGCATGGAGGCTTTGATACCTATGTTGAAGCATGCATTGAAGCAAATAAAAGAAGACAAGAGAGAGAAGCATCCTCGCCATGTTCCTCATTCCCAGGCAGAGCAAACAAATGTTTGGGAACACAATTATAAGCTGGCTTCCTCAAAGTCCCATGCTTGTGCATATTAAAAAACAGGAAGAGAATTAAAAAGGACGGTGACTTGGTCTTTGGTAGCCATTAATTCCCCTAATGACCTTGACTAACTGGTGGCGGGTTATGCTGTGAGTGACGAATGATATAATTGAAAAATCAAAGGAGAACCAAATGCTTTTACATGGTTCATTTCCTCTGGGTTTCTTTTGGGTGTCCCGAAATCTCAGCTGACGATGATTTTTTTCTGTCATTTGTAGCAATAATGCATCTACTTGGAGGTTAAACTTGGAGTCAAAGTTTTGGGCAAAGGCAGAAAAAGCTCTCATAAGTAGGAAGCTTTTATGGTGTAGTGCGCCTGTATTTGTTGAAGACTGAGACCTTAAATATTTCAATGAAAATATCCTTCCTATATCCAAACTAGCTTCTTTTCCGTGTGCTAAGTTCTACAGTTTGCGTAGGTTTTCATATTGTACCACTGAACTGCTAATATGCAAATAGGCTTTGCGAGACCCGACCTCAATGACCATATACAGAAAATAATCACATATTGGACGATTCTCATCCATCTTATGCCAGTGTTGGGTTGATATACTTAAGAGCCTACTTAGGACTAGAGATTTCTCAATACAGTTTGTACATAATACGTCTATGTAACAGCCTGCCTTGTAACGCCCCACCCCATACCCATGCATGATATTGTCCGCTTTGATACCATAAAATATAACGCCCCAATTCTGAATATCGAGAAATCCGTCAAGGTACCGAATTTGGCGCGCTACTTTCCGAAAAATCCGAAAACTTCCAAGATCGTAGGTCCGCAGTGAGGTCCAATTAAAACTTTTTGAACAACAAAATATTAATGGTTAATTTGTGGAAGCATAAAGAGTAAAGCGGAAGCAATAACAGAGATAGCGAAAACATAAGGTATCACTAAATATATCAAATGTAAATGGGCTGAAGTCCAACCTAAAATGATAAGTGATAAAATCAAAGGTTTATTACATTTTCCATAAACTACCATCTCACCACAAAAGACACTCAAATCCCAAAATAAACAGATGCACTCTCAAACCCCATGTGCCGGCCCTCCAACCTCGCCCCGGAGTCCCACATCAACTATAGAGAGGAAAGTGATTGGGGTTATATGTAGAGCTTACACCCTTACCTTGCATGAGGTCAATGGGCTAAAGCGGACAATATCATCCATGCATGTAGGGTGGGGCGTTACAAATGGTATCAGAGCCGACTCTCAACTAGTTCGAGTGTGGGTCCCCTGCTGTGGTCTGGTGCAAGTGGGCGGGCCAAGAGGGCTGGCAGGCTATAAGGGCTGGCAAGCTACTGCACAGGGACGTGCAGCCCTAAGGGGGGTGGAATGTGACGCCCCGGAGTCCCACATCGACTATAGAGAGGAAAGTGATTGGGATTGTATGTAGAGCTTACACCCTTACCTTGCATGAGGCCAGTGGGCTAAAGCGGACAATATCATGCAAGTGTGTAGGGTGGGGCGTTACATGCCTAATGAGATTGGGCCCTCATTATTCTTTAATAAAATGTTTTCTATTTCTTTCTTTTTTTTTCAAGTCAGGATATTCAAGTCATGCAAATGGGCCATTATTTTCAATTTTTCCAAAAACCGACAAAAGCTACAGGATAAAATCCATTAAATCGGCTATAAAAAGTGGCTGGGAAAAAAAATGCCAAAACACTATTAAAATGACGGCCATTTTTTGAATGATCGAAGGATGAAGTTCGACGACGGGCCGTTGTTTATATTTGAAACTATACGACAGTCATAGGGCAGTCGTTTATGTAAAACGACTACACTTTTTCCGACAATGGCCGTCGTATTTTCTATTGAACGACGGCCTTTGGCCATCGTTTATGGTAAATTTTGACATAGTGAGGTGGGATGTAAATAGGAGATGAAATGAACCAAATGTCTATGTGTTGTGTGTTTTATTTATTTTGTGAGATATATATATATATGGTTATCAGTTGCACACCGTGGGTGGGGTCGAGTGGACCAAAAAGTCCCCCTGTTTAATGGGTCCCGCCGAGTTTGCTTCCATCTAAATGGACCGTACACTGTTGGATCGATTGTACATCGATCAAAATGGATTGAACTTGTGGGGCCTAGATGATAGAGTTAGGATGGTTGGATGGTAGTAATTTTTTATAGCCCCACGTGGGGCCCCATGTGGACCCCTAGCCCTCGCAAGCACTGGATGACTTCTCTCTATATATATAGAGAGGGAGAGAGAGAGAGAGAGAGAGAGAGAGAGAGAGAGAGTGGATTAAGGTTTTTAGGGTATTTTGTATTGGGTATTGTGGTATGAAGTTAAATTCACACCCCCACTTTAATTCCGTCATAAGTGGCTATTACAATGAGCACTTTAATATCTGTATATGTTTGTATTAAAGAAAATTAGAGAGGGCAGGGCCTAGTACTGTCCACGCTTGACCTTTATTATGAGATATGGATCTTAGGTGGATGCCCACTTAAGATGAGTTAGGTGTAGAATTAAGGTTCCTCTCTTATGAGGTTACTTTGCCTATAAATAGGCTCTCTCTCTATGTATTTACACACAGTTAATGAGATAAAAGAAAGGCTCTTTCTTCTCCCTCTAATCTTTTTTCTCTTGGTTATACGTTTGAAAAAAAAAACCCATCGGTTTGCTCCCCTCGGGTGGTGTGCGTGACTTCTGTTTCAGAAATTTTCCATCGATTGGCGTGCATGACTTCTCACAATTTTTTTGTTTTGTTTGCTTTGGTTTTCTGCAATTGTTTCAAAACTCTTCAACTTGAGAAGCGTGCAAACAAAAACAAGTTTTTCAAAGCCTCTAGTGACATAAAAAAAAGTTTTTCAAAGACTTTGCTTCGTTTTCCGTGCGTGCTTGAAAAGAAAAAAAAAACCAAAGTCTGTTTTCAAGTTTGCAAGCCACCAAGGAGTTATTCTATCTTGGGAAGCGTGCGTGACCAAACCCTTTGGTTTCCTGCGCACGTCAACAAGCTGCTTTCTTCTCGATTTGCGCGTCAACAAGTTGTTTTTCCTCTCGGTTTGCACGTGTCAACAAGGATTTCTCCTCTCTAAACCACGGTTAGTAGTATCTAAATCATAGTTTAATCCAAATCTATTAGAATGCATAAAATTAATTTATGATATGTACTTACTGTTATTATAGCATTTGGTTACTACTCATCGTCTTGCACGATTTTTTTTTCTTTTAATTTAAATTTATTAATACAATTAATGAATCACAAAATAGAACCAGAAGTTCTAAAAGTGAACACGAAGTTCACTTATCTATGGACCAGCAGTCCTAGAAATTAGAATACTGATATGAACCTGTAGATTCATATCAATAAATCAAAACCTAAAGTTTTTAATTCAAAAGTCCAAATAAATGATACAACCATAAAATTAAACATGAAAATTTGACAGAACCAGAAGTTCTACTTCAAACCTGAAGATTTGATAGAACAAGAAATTCTGATAAATTTGATAGAACCAGAAGTTCTACTTCAAACCTGAAGATTTGACAGAACCTGCAGTTTTAATTTCATGTATTATGAACCTGAAGTTCTAAATCAAGCCTGAAGTCTTAACAGAACCAGCAGTTCTGATTCTCAAAGTTGAGAACCTGATGTTCTAACTTTTCATTGGTCAATTTTTTTTGTCATGTTTAAATTCCTTCCTTAATTACTTTTGATGTTAATATTTCATTATTTTTTATTATCTGCACATGGTTAACTTCATATATATTTCATATTACAGTTCTTGTATGATGTCAAATCTGGCTAAAATTGACTTTAAAGCACTTAACATAAATGGGGACAATTACTTATCTTGGCAATTGGATGCTAAAATCCACTTGCAACCAGGAGAGACAATAAAGGAAGGTAACAAGATGCCTCAGAGGAAAATGCGTTAGCCTTCATCTTCATGTGCCATCACATACATGAATACCTCAAAAACGAATACCTTACCGAGGAAGACCCAACAGGCCTATGGAAATCCCTGAAGGATAGGTATAATCCCCAGAAGATGGTCATACTACCAACTGCCCAGAATGAATGGTTAAACCTAAGGTTACAGAATTATAAAAACAGTATCTGAATACAACTATGCTCTCTTCAATATTATTTCCCGATTAAGACTATGTGGTGAAAAGGTTTCGGAAGAGCAGATGTTGGAGAAAACGTTATCCCTTTTCATGCCTAAAACGTGCTCCTGCAGCAGCGGTATTGAGAACGACGTGTCTCCAAATATTCATAACTTATTTCATGTCTCCTAGTCGCTTAACATAATTGCATAGTATTGATGAAAATTCATAACTCCAAACCAACTGGATCTTTGGCAGTTCTTGAAGCAAATGTTAGTTTTAGCTCAAACAGAGGCAGAGGAAGGGGGAATGGAAGACATAACTCCTCCAGACGAGTTGGTTTTAAAGGTCTCCCTCCAAAATTCAAAAATCACTAGAAGTGGTCTACCCCTCAGCATAAGAGCAACCACAATCCACCGGCTAATCCTACCCACCGTCCTAATGACACGTGCCATAGATGTGGAAGAAGTGGGCATTGGTCATGCACTTGCCGTGCACCAAAGGAAGTGGCGGAACAATACAAAGCATATAAGGCCTTTGTTCATTTAGTAGAGGCAAATGATCTGGAAGGCTGGAATTGGAATACAATGACACCAGAGAGGCCTCCAATTGACATTACAAACTTGGAGACTCGAGACTTCTTTGAGGATGAGGACAACCAACCTCTGGATAATGAGATATTTAACACTCACTTGGGAGCACCCCCTGGCATGGTCTAGAAGATCAATAATTCTTTGAACTTTTACAAATTTAATTTTTTTTAGTTCATTTGAGATGCATGTTTTTTAGACTTTTCCTTTATAAATGGGGATCTTAATTTTTCATCAATATCCTAATTTATGGTGAATGGTTTAATTATTACAGTTTTATTATGTGATTACATAGTTATATTGATTTATTATTTAAGGAATGAATCATGGAACTGAGGACAATCTATGTTTGGGAGATGGTGCCATAACACACCATTATGAGAAATCAGAATTATTTTCTCAAAATTGTTGTTCATTCCACGAAAGGTATCCACCATAGCTGGACCTGTACAAATAACTGAAGGTTCCGGAAGAGCCCATATGATGAGACAATATTCCCGCCGTCAGGGGGAGATAAGATAGTTCCTAAAGAACGTATTGTTCATGTAGAACAACCCGTTCCTGAAGAACGGCGAGAACTAACATAGAATACTTCTAGTGTGTCTCCTCCAGATCCACGTACTTCACAATGTGAAAATGAAGTACGCAAGAAGTGACAGCCCTATAGGTTTAAAGGACTTAGCTCCGTAGAAAATGAGAAATGAACAATCATCATCACGTCCTCTCGAAGAGGCACATAACCCTCCTGAAAAAGCTCCTCCTGAAGAGGCACGTAACCCTCCTGAAGGGGTTCCTCCCGAAGAGGCACGAAATACTCCTCCCGAAGAGACTCTTTCCGAAGAGGCAAGTAATACTCCTAAAGAGGTTCCTCCTGAAGATGCACATACCGCTCTTGAAGAGGTTATGGTAAAATCTGTTCTCTCTAGAATATATAATGAAAGTCCCTGGTGAGACTTTGGAAGCCCCTGAAGAGGCACCGGTATCGGATAATGAAAAGATCTCTATACTTTACACTTAGTCAAGAGAGATGAAATAGAAATGATGATATGATGATTAGGACACATAACTACGTTCTATAAATCCCGAAAGGATTTCCTTTGCCTAAAGCAAAGCAAATAGTACGTGTACTCAATCCAATTAAGGCACTGGATTAGTATTAAACACATCTTATATATAATATTTGCATGGAACAACTGATTTATGAATATTTTATTCTTATGATCGTAGAGATCTCAGTTTTGTAGGATATGCAGATTCAGGTTATCTCTTTGATCCTCATAAGAGTCGATTGATAAGTCCACAAAATTGTAGCTTTCATTCATCATTTTATGTTACTTTGTGGACTTAATTAGGGTAACTTGCACTCAATTTCATAGAATTTCATAATTCCGTGCATTTGAGCATCAAAGTTGGAATTTTTTATAAAATCATCAATCTTGCATGAATTTCATGAAATCATCGGTTTACATCATCTTAGTGTCACACAAATTAGCTTTTTGATTCTTGCATCATCAGTTAGTTCATGGAAAATCATCCAATGGGGCATTCATATGCATGATCTCATTCGGGTCCCATGCATGACATTTATGAATTTTATACATATTATGGCTGAATTAGAATTTTTTATTCTTGTAGGGAATCTTCAGTTGTTTGGCCGGGCCTGCATTGAATAGAAATTGAAGAAGACTTTTGTGATGGGACCCAATTGAAGAGAATGGGGTCCACATGGCTTTACATGTCCATACATAGGGAAGCTTCAAAGATTTTGTGAAATCTGAAATTTTCCTGCAAGCTTATCATTGGTATCATGAGAGATTTTGAAGGAGCCCAACTTGGAAAGACTTGCACATCAAAACCCTATCCTTAGCAAAGAATCTTTTAAAATGTAAATTCTTACCTAAGATAGGAGAATTGCTTGGACACTAAAGTTAAGGAGAAGAAGCCAAATCCAATTGGGAGGCAAGTGTTCGCAAAGAAGGAAAACCAAGTAAAAAACGTCCATGTTCAAGATTTGGGTCCACTTTTATTTACATGGCTCACATGTATAATAAAGTTGTGTAGCTGAAATTATAAAAGGAGAAGGACACGTTGGAGGGTATATCTAGACTTGGAAAGTATACTAAGAATGCAAGGAAGTCAAAGCATGACCAAGTGGTCCAATGAAATCTATGCTTTGTCATCTACACATGGAATTTTATATGGAAATACCCATTGAAGATTCACATGATTGGTAGACCATGATAAAAGGAGAATTTCTTGATGGCCAATTAGAAGAGTTTGATTTAGCAAGACTCCGATCCAAACAAGGAAGTGAATCACACTTGCAATTATTATAGCATGGAGATCAACGTGACTGATGGAAGCAATTCTATATATTGGGTCAACTCATTATCCACAAGATCATCACACGTCCAGCCCTCTCTTCCTTATTTCTTTTCTCTCTCTACCTTTTTTCTCTCTAGAGAAAAAAAAAGATAAAAATCTGTGGGCAATCTGGAGCCCTGTTCCAGAATTAGATTAGAAGAGTGTGAGAGAAAATTGTAATTGCCATGAAGTTTTTAATGAAAATCATATCTTTTGCAATGGAGGAGTAGATTCTTTTGGATCGGAGCACAAAGTGAAGTTAAGTAATTTTATTTTCGTTCTATGTCTTTAATTTAATTTTTTTTGTCCCTATGATGCATGCTTAGTAGAATAATAGATCTGCCTTCGTGCCGCAGGCAAACCTCCGCTTTATATTTTAAATAAATTTCTTTTTTATCAGTTAATCTTCTTTTGATAGAATATACTTAGGTTTTTATGCCTTTGATATTTTATGCTTAATTTGTTAACTGACGCTCAAAGTAATTTATATTTTATGAGGTGATGGAGATCTTGGGTTTTTTTATGCTTAAAAATTGAATTTTAAAAAGAATATCTTCCAGATCAGAAACATTGAGTTGTTTCTGATCTGAGTTATTTGCAAGGCAAAATACTAAATTAAAGTATGTGGTTTGAGAATTGAAATTAATTAATGGATTATTTGTTGCTCTGATCTACCTTTATCATTTTTGTTATCCGTTCATCTTACAAAGTAGCTTTATCTCTCATTCAAATCTTAATCTGTTTTTATATTCATTATAGAAAAATCAGATTTTAATATAAAAAAGATACTTCAATAGTGCTCCTTGTGAGATTCGACCTGTACTTGCCACTCTTTCAAAAATAGACAGTTGTGCACTTGCAGTATTAAAATATTGAATTTAAATTCACATCATCGATCACAGACAGGTTATGTGTTTCTTAATGGTAATGCCATCATTTCTTAGTGTTCTACTAAACATACTTTGGTAGCTACTTCCTCTAACCATGCTAAGATTTTGGCTCTTTATGAAGCCAGTAGGGAATGTGTATGGCCAAGATCTTTGATTCAGCATGTTCGTAGTTCTTGTCAATTACCATCTATTGCAGGTCCCGAATATTTTCTATGAAGATAATGAAGCATGTATAAAACATATTCAAGAAGGTTTCATTAAAGGAGACAAGACTAAGCAAGACTAAGCATATAGCACCAAAGTTCTTCTTCACTCATGAACTTCAGAAGAACAATGAAATTGAAGTCCAGCAAGTTTGTTCGAGGAACAACCTGACTGATCTGTTTACCAAATCTTTGCCAAAATCAGTATTCCAGAAATTTGTATATGACATTGGCATGCGTAGAGTTCATCATCAAACTATGTAAATGGTGACTATCATCAGGGAGAGTAGTTTATCAGGGAGCATCCTGAAGTATGCTACCCAGGACATTTGTGCGTTGTACTCTTTTTCATTTTCTAGATTTTATCTCATTGGGTTTTCCTAGTTAAGGTTTTAACGAGGCAGCATTATACACGTCCAACACCAGTTTAATGATCTTGAAGAATGTTGTACTCTTTTTCCCTCACTTTAGTTTTTCCTATTGGGTTTTCCTTAGCAAGGTTTTTAATGAGGCAACTCTCATTGAATGATGGTCATCCAAGGGGGAGTGTTATGAGATATGGATCTTGGGTGGATGCCCACTTAAGATGAGTTAGGGTTAAAATTAGGGCTCCTATCTTATGAGGTTACTTTGCCTATAAATAGGTTCTCTCTCTCTATATGTATTTACACATAGTTAATGAGATAACGAAAATGCTCTCTCTTCTCCCTCTAATCTTCTTTTTCTTGGTCTCTCTCTTTTATAACAACCTTTTAATTTTAGGGCATGCAAGAAGTTGGTCTCAGTCCGGCTCTTGGACTTTTTCTTTAGAAAAGAAAAGGCACTCATTTTAAGGGTTTTAGAGGGCCCAGCTGAGCCCTCTCTTTTGAGGCTGGATTAACAGGCCTAACTGAGAAGGACCTAGGGGTGTGAGTTGGGACGGACCGCCCAGGCACAACATGGCCAAGCACAGGAATTTTCGGGGCCATGGCCCAGCACGGCCTATTGACCTTGTTGACCATCCCGGCACTGCACGACCAACAACACGGGTTGTGTCGGGCTTGCCCTGTGCCACGGCCTTGGGCGAGGGCCTGGGCCTCGACATGGCACAGCACGACCCAGTACGACATTTTTATTAAAAAAAGTTGATTTTTTATAGAAATAAAATATGAAATTTAAAATAATTAAAATCTAATATAAACAAAACTTAATGTTTGTATATTTTTTTAATGAGCAAGGCTCTCCTAAGCTTAAGCTTATGATAAGATTTCGTAAGCTAACGCTTCTTGGGCCCATTTTTGGTCCATCCAGATGGACCAAACACACAACCCCTTAAATTGCACATGCCCACCAACTTTTGGTTAAATCCAAATTTACTAGACCGTTGGATCGACTATGTACCAATCTGAATGCACCGTTGACCATTAAGCTTTTGGTGCCCTGATGGAGATGATAGAAATCACGGTTGAGGCTGATTTTTTGTAGGAAGGAGGGTCTCAGGGAGTCATTGAAATCCCCCCACCCCCATCCCCATGTGGGTCCCCAAGTGGGCCCCACTACGTAATTGAGCTTACTTCAGCTTACCTTATCCTAAACTTCAGCTTAGGAGAGCTAGCCCCTTTTTTAATAGTTTCGACTTTATTTCAAGCTAAGAACCCTAAAAAGTCCATAAAATCTCTTTCCATTTATATAAGATATTAGGAGAGGCATGTGGGCCAGCCCGTGGGCGGCATGGCCCAACCCATCTGGGGCGCACTACCTAACCCGTGTCAGGCCAATCCCCAACAAACCTGGGCCCGACCCATGTTTATTTCCAAGAGCCTCTGATGAATTTTATGTGCTGTGAATTCAGACACAATCTCAACTGCTATCATCACTTTTGACTTGCAATCATGTAAATCTCAGCTTCCAAAATGTTGGGAGGTACGTGAGCATTTCTGAATTGAGAGGGACGACATTGAAGGCATATACCGGGCTCCCACTTATTTTTAGTATGATAATTAAGCCATTGGACCGTGCCTTCGTATGCTTAAATGTAGGGGTGTTTATGGGCCGGGCTAAGGCACATTCATGCCCGACCCAACTCTAGAAACACTTCCCCATGCACGGCCCAAACCCGATACGGGCCGTAAAAGTCAGGCAGAAGACCACCCATTTAACCAACTGGGCCAGGCCGAACCAGGCTTTTTATGCATCTTGCGGGCATTCAAGCAATTGTTTAGACTAATTAAATAAAATTACATGCATTTCTTACCTGGGCCAGACTTTGGGCTTCTATCGCTTAATCCAAGCCCGGTAATTAAACAAGCCAGGCCTCAACAAGCTTTCTCCATTGGGCCCACTAGAAGATGTAGTGGCATTTATGGAATTTCCAGGGAAAGGAGCACTTTTTTCAAAACGTTCTCCCTCTATTAAGAACCCTAACCTCTCATGTTGGCGCCAAAAAAAAAGGGGTGACTCCTCCTTGCTCCAGTTGAATCCATGGCGGGCTTCGATTTTCGTCCACCCCAGTTTTCAGAGGTCTGTTTTAGACCTTCCCTTGTAGAAAGATATTGGATTCTCTAATATTCCCATGTTTATCAATCATCTCTCAGATTCTTTACTTGAATAGTTCTTGAAATTCAGTTCAAAACCACTTTTTCATTATATATCTTTTCCTTAAATTTCCATCTTCTTGTGAAGAGAGCAACAGAAAGATTACTGATTTGGGTCATGGTCTTCTTGAGATGGCATCATTAATATGAATTCATTGATCCAAAATGGGTGTCTGTGGTGTTGTATCATACTTTATTTTCTCTAGCTTGATGTTTTACATAAGGTTTGGTTTAGATCTTAGCATTTTGGGTGCTGAAAAAACTTTCTCCTGTTGGTAGAATGAAATAGATGAGAAGAACCTACTCTCATAGAATGGCAAGGATACAGACAAGGTATTTCAATTTGTTGCCATCATCTGGTTTGATGGCCATGTGATGTGCTCATCCAATGAACTAGCAGTGTGTCATTCAGTATGGAGGTTTTACGAGTATCAACTGACTGATATTAAAATCTTTAAAAGTGCTGCTAATTCTACGGGCACGGACCATTATACATGAAAGATTTAGTTGAAGTCCTAGTGTAGTTTCTAGTGTCTTTTGACTTGCACAGGGGTTATCTTGTAAGAGAAAAGGGGCAACATGCATTGCAATTGATCACACAGGCACACAACTCAAGATGAAGAAAAGCACCATAATTAGGCATGTAGGTCCCACAGCCTATGTGAACCAATCATGTGGAACAAGAGAGCATTGGGCTTTTCTTGGTTGTTGGAGTAATCTGTTTTTTCCAATGATACCACTATTTGTAAACATAAGGCATTGGAATTTGAAATTTAGATATATGAATATCTGCTAATTGCAGGATATAGCTTGGCTTCCAGCATGGTTTCAGCCGCATCAAGTACTGTTTTCTGGTGAGCAAGCTAAGGATGCGCCATGTGAGGTATGCAAGTTTTAATCCCATGCCAATTGCCATCTTCTTGATGGTGTAAATTTTTGTAAAGGGAAACATATATTGTATCATTTCTATTAATTCTGAAAAGGAGAGGGGAAAAAGGTTGAAAGAAGATAAAAAACTGAAAAATGGGTAATGATGAATTGATTGAAAGATTTGATGTTAGAAGCGCCGATAGAAGATGAGATCCTTGGAGACTTGAATTGTCGCTTTCCCTTGAATGGTGGAGAGGGAGCAATCTGCAAGGAGCGTGATGGGACCTCCTCCTGAAGCAAGGATAGAGAGGAAGAAGGGAATATTTTACCTGTCTTAAATTTTATTTTATTTTATTTTTTTTACGTGGGTATTCCTAAGGTCTTTGACCCAACGGGACTAATCCCCTGGGTGGTGCCCCCTAAACCCATACAAACGCACACTGAACAAATAAGGGACGGGTTTCGAACACAAGATATGGGGAGCAAACCTGTGCCTTAGCCACTCCACCAACTCCCAGGAATAGTTTACTTGGCTTAAACTTACTTGCACCTGAATGATGAGGTGCAGGATGCTGAAGAGATAATATATGATGCATGGAAGGAATATGCTTGAAAATGCGGATGGGATGAGGCCTCAAAATTTCACATTTAAAGGCAATTGATGCTAGAGGGGTTCCCAATTCTAATGCATAACTCCTCACCCAACATAGGTAGTGAGAACTCATCATATAATGGTATATAAACTTTAAATTAGTAATGAATAATCACTGCACTCAGTAATGTCAAGTGCCTTAGCTTTAGGAAGAAGTTCCACTCACTTCCATGAGACAAGATTGATTAATCAGTCATAACACCTCTATAGGTATGGCTTCCACGCCCACAATGCATGCATGCAATGGTGCCTGATTAAAAGTTAAAACATCTTTTTTCCTTAAAACATTTTCATATCCGTGGTATTGACTGGCCTCCAATTGCCTTGATTACCACATTACCAACACATGTACAGATTGTAGGCCAAGAAAATGATACGAAGGAATATAACTAACATTATATATGGTCTTCATTTGTACATCATTATATGTTGTTGGATGATCTGGTAACCTATGCTTCTCATTTGATCTATTCCTTGTTACAATTATCAGAATGCAACTTCTCTTCAAGAAAATGTTAGCGATGTGCCCGCAGAGCACTTGGTTTCAAAGGGAGATCCTAGATGTAGCAGTTTCCATTTATTTTTATCAGGTGACAGCCACTCACCAGTTGGAAACACTCCATCTTCAGGGAACGTATGTGCTTGTTGCCTTTTCTTGCCTGCATGCTTTTATGTTTCCAAGCAAATTTGTCGTCTCTGCGATATAGATGAACTATATGATAATTATTGTGAGGTTTTCCTCTGGCCTGAAGTTTGTACTTGTTGAACCATCATTCTTCGTTTCTCCTGTCAGTTTATCTGATCAGCAGCCGACCATGGTCCCTGGGTTGTTGTTGTTGAGAATTGAGATTCATTTTGTATATATATATATTATTAAGTTTTGTGTAGAGGTATTTTGTTAATTCCTGGAATATGTTGGGGGCATTTCTTTAATTGCTGAAAATCTTATAATTAATACCCTTAATCATATTAATAATATGAGATTAGATGTGCAAAGTACACATACCAATAATTCTTAGTTCATTCTCTTTCTCCACTTTTTTATTCTTCTTTTGCTGCAAATCTTATAATTAATACCCTTAATCATAACAATAATATGAGATTCGATGTGCAAAGTACACATACAAATAATTCTTAGTTCATTCTCTTTCTCCACTTTTTTATTCTTCTTCTTCTTCATCTTCACTTTTCCTCTTTCATTTTTCTTTTCACCCATTAATCAGCCCTGTCTCGTTGTCATCCTAAAAATCTCCCAGATTTGAAGATCATTGCAGTCTGTGGTTGGACCATTATTCCATGTATTTCCAAGTTACAACACCAATTTCTTTCCCAACTTTCTATTTAGAATCTGGGAGTCATGCTTCAGACTTCTCCTGTTCATAGATTATTTTGGAAATGGCTGAATCTAAATCACAGTGTTCTTTGAAATTAATATTTTGGTTCTGCTGTCTATACCATGTGTATGCAACGTTGTAGAATCTCCTTGAATGTTTGCAGTCCATCTATTCCAGTTTTTTGAAATATTATTTGAAGAAATTCAGCTTTCCTAGCATATGTCTGATATCCATTGTGTTAATTTATGTGGAGTGGAAAATAGAAATAAAAATGCAGAAACTCTGCTTATACAATTTTTACTTCATTTACAGTTTGAATGTTACTTACGCCATTTGTTCATATAACTT
The DNA here is from genome assembly GCA_012931725.1 of Litsea cubeba. NCBI lineage: Eukaryota > Viridiplantae > Streptophyta > Magnoliopsida > Laurales > Lauraceae > Litsea > Litsea cubeba. The sequence goes on from CM022955.1 coordinate 5,364,160, forward strand.
CCGACCTGACTCAAAGTTACCCAGATTCAGAATTTGGCTGAGCTGATTTGGCTAGGGATTAGGATGATTTTATTTGTTGTTTGGTTTTGGAAACTCAATTTCCTACCAAAATGGACAGTCTTCTCATCTTAGAACAAAAGTCACGTGTTCATGCGTTTTTCCACCATATTTCCGTATTGAAGATCATTTTAGTTGTAACAATAAAAACTGCAACGAGCAATTTAAATGTAATTATTTAAGTCCATGATACTAATTGTTAACACAAGTAACACAAAGCCCACCAGGCCCAGGCCCATTCATTGTAACATATCTACCCATTACGTGGGATTAGTTAGGATATACTCAAATCAATGTAAAGCTTATTTTCCATAACGGATAGATTGTAATAAGTTTGATTTGCCTTTGATTAAGGTTAAATGTGATTATAAAAGAAGGGAAGGATTGTCCATTGGAGGCATCCAAGTTTTACACAAATATTACTCTCTTCCATCATCGTGTCATGGTATCAGAGCTCTTGATATAAGTTATGGCTTCAACAACATCAAATCTCTCCCTATTTTGTTCGATACAATCTCAGTTGATTCAAGGAGTAAGGCTTCATCTTCCTGGACATCTATTCTAAGAAAATGTCAGCCATCTGGGACAGAAATCACTTCCGATCAACCCAGTTTCTCTGTGGCCCACCTGCGATGATCAAGACAACACCAACGACCCTGTCTATGCTGGTCGACTGGCTGTTCTAGGATTTCTGGTGATTTTCTCAGATTTTTTGGCTTCCTGGAGGTAGGATTTCTGACTGGTTTTGTGGTTTTCCAATTTCTAGCACTAGTTTTCATCCCCACCGTCCAGATTCTTGGATCTTTCTCTGATTTGGATGAAACTTGGCTCATTGGATGCGAAAAAAGGATTCTCTTGTGTCGGAGAGATCTGATTAACATTTTGATCAATCTGTGGAGGACCCAGATCAGATCCAATGCAGAAATCAAGGTCGTCAGACCTGTTTATCATCTGTTCATCATTCGTACCTGGGATCTGATCATCATCCGATCATCTCTGGCCCACCAGAGATACCTGCTATTCCTGGGATTTTTCAGTCTTGGAAGTTACTGCTACACTGTTAGGCTTTTCTGCTGCACTGTTAGCATTTTGTGTTAGATCTTCATACTGCACTGTTGGAAATTCTGCTGATTGCAAACAGTTTCTGCACTGTCTAGAGTTTTGGAAATTGTAGCTGCACTGTTGTTTTTTTTTTTTCTGCTGCCCTGTTAGAATTTTACATCAAGACTTTTCTTCTTCTTGTCTGGAATTACTTGATCACAACAAGCTGCTGCTATAGTAACTTTGAGTTAAAATCATGGACACCCACAAAAGTGAAACTTACTTGATAAAATTCAATGGGACAAATTATTCATCATGGGCATTCCAATTTCAAATATACCTTAAAGGCAAAGAGTTATGGGGACATGTTGACGGAACTGATCCTATACCTTCTGAGGATGTCAAGGTCATCACTAAATGGGAAACCAAGGATGCCCAAATCATGACTTGGCTTTTGGGATCGGTGGAATGTGGGATTATCTCTGACAGGTGTATCAACAGGATAACTCCGCTAGACGTTTCTACTTAGAACATGAGCTATCTCAGTTTAATCAAGGGACACTGTCCATTCAAGAATATTACTCTCATTTTATTCGCTTGTGGACGGACTATACTGAGATCATTTACTCAAGTCTCCCTGATGCCTCGATTGCGGTGGTTCAAAGCATTCATTCCACTAGTCAACGGGATCAATTCTTGATGAAACTGAGGTCTGAATTTGAACATGTTCGTTCAAATTTGATGAGCAGGGTGCCTCCTCCATCTATTGATTCGTGCTTAGGAGAGCTTCTTCGCGAGGAACAACGTCTTACAACCCAAGCTGCTCTTCAACAAGCCATATCTCCAGGACCACTGACTACTGCCTACCTTGCTCGTCCCAAACAGCAAAACAGGGACATGACCAAAGTACAGTGTTATTCTTGTCAGAAGTATGGCCATGTCGCCACTCAATGCTTTCAGAAATTCTGCTCTTATTGCAAACGCAAAGGCCATGTTCTTCCGGAATGTAGGCGCCGTGCTCAGTTTTCCTCACAGAAGGCTAATTTGGCAACCCTGGATGCGTCCTCTTATGCATTTAGTCCTGCTGCCACTACAGTCATGCCTGCTCAGCCTCCTTCATCCTCAGCTCTTACCCCTGAAATGGTTCAACAGATGATAGTAAATGCTTTCTCTGCTCTTGGTCTCTCAGGTAAACCCAAACAATCAAACTCTACTTGGTATATGGATTCGGAGGCTTCTAATCATACGACCCAATCTTCTGATAATTTATCTCAAGTAAAGCCGTATGATGGAAATCTCCGAATCAATACCGCAGATGGTGGCAGTATACCCATTACTGCCATCGGTGAAATCTCACATCCCTTACCTTTGAGTCATGTCTTTCTTTCTCCTCAGTTATCTACAAATTTATCATCTGTTGGACAACTAGTTGATAACCATTGTTCTGTCTCCTTTTCGTGTTCTGGTTGTGTGATACAGGATCAAGCATCGGGGGAGGTGATAGCGAAGGGACCTAAGTGTGGCCGTCTTTTTCCGCTACAACTCTCTACACAAGATAGGAATTTGTTTGCCTCTGCTTTGTTTTCTGCTTCAAGTTCAAATAACAGCCAATTATGGCACAATAGATTAGGCCATCCTCATTCTCGTACTTTGTTGTCTTTGTTTCAATCTGGTTTGCTTCATGATAATAAAATTTCTCTTAAATATGCTTCTTTTGATTGTTCTAGTTGTAAACTGAGCAAGAGTAAGACTCTTCCTTTTCCCATCAGTACATTCTTATCATTGAAATGCTTTGATCTTGTTCATAGTGATGTATGGGGTATAGCACCTGTCATATCCCATTCTCATTTTAAGTATTTTGTTACATTTATTGATGATTACAGTCGCTTTACATGGATTTATTTCTTACATTCAAAATCTGAGGTGTTTGTTACTTTAAAATTTTTTTTAGCTTATGTGGAAAATCACTTCTCCACATCCATTAAAACTCTTCGCACAGATTCTGGTGGTTAATATGTTTCTAATGAGTTTCAAAAATTTTTGCAACACAAAGGGATCATTTCTCAAAAACCCTGTCATTATCCACCACAACAGAATGGCGTGTCTGAGAGAAAAAACAGACACCTTTTGGATAGAATCATCTGTTCCGCCAAAATTTTGGCCTGAAGCTCTGTCCACAGCAGTTCATGTTATTAATCGACTACCATCCCCTCGTATAGCAAATGACACACCTTATTTTCGTTTATTTCACACGCATCCTACTTATTCTCATCTCCATACTGGTGTGTATGTTTTGTTCTTCTTCCCCCAGTTGAACGAACAAAACTATCTGCTCAATCATCTAAATGTGCTTTTCTAGGCTATGCGACTGACCAAAAAGGATTTTTCTGTTATGATCCTAAGGTGAAACGTATCAGGACCTCTCGTAATGTTGTGTTTTTTGAAAATCAGTATTTTTTCCAACATCATTTAGCTCATGATAATCCTACTGTGCTTTCCCTTGTTCCTGACTTCTGTGATGGTCATGTTTCTTCTTCGAACTCTATCAAACCTTTACTTGTGTATGAGGCGTCGGTGGGGAAATACGATTGCACCTGAGCCTCCTGATTTGTCAGCTTTCTCGGCGCTTGATCCAGCTCCTTCTCCAGACATCTCCCAGTCAGTTCCTGTTCGTCGATCCTCTAGGACTTCCCCCCCCCCCCCCCCCCCCCCCCCTGATCGGTTTGGTTTTACCCATACATCCTTAATTGCCACTTTGTCTTCTGTTCACATTCCTAATCACTTTTCTCAAGCAGTGCAACATGAGTGTTGGCGGCAGGCCATGCAGGAAGAACTTGACGCTCTCAAAGTGAATCACACATGGGATGTGGTTCCCTGTCCTCCGTCCATCAAACCCATTGGCTGTAAATGGGTTTACTCTATCAAGCTACATTCTGATGGTACTCTGGCACGTTATTTAGTAGCACTTGGCAACCGTCAGGAGTATGGTATTGACTATGATGAGACATTTGCTCCGGTGGCCAAAATGACAAGGTGCGTACTATTCTTGCTCTTGCAGCATCAAACTCATGGCCTCTTTATCAGATGGATGTGAAGAATGCCTTCCTCCATGGAGATCTTAAAGAGGAAGTTTACATGCGTCTTCCTCAAGGATATGATACTACTTCTAAAAGCGAGGTGGCACGGCTCCGACGCTCGCTGTATGGACTAAAACAAGCACCCAGAGCTTGGTTTGAAAAATTTCGGTCTACTCTGCTTCATCTTGGATTTGCTCAAAGTCCCTATGATCCTTCGTTGTTCCTGAATAACACTGCTCAAGCCACCACCATCCTTCTAGTATATGTGGATGATATCATCATCACAGGCACTCACAGTAAAATGATCCATAGTCTTCAATCCTCACTTCAAACTACATTCCATATGAAAGACCTGGGTCTTTTAACATATTTCTTGGGTCTTGAGGTACAACAGTCTAGGAAGGGACTGTTTTTACATCAGCATAAGTATGCTACTGATCTTATTGATCTTGCCGGCCAAAAGGATGCAACCCCTGTGGACACTCCATTAGAAGTCAATATGTAACTCCAAAAAGATGATGGGGACCTCCTCTCCGACCCCACTGATGCAGGCCCTAGGGTTAGGGCTTGCGTAGATGCCGAAGCACGTGTCAAAGACACCTTAAATTATCTCCGCAGAGATTTCTAACACGAGGAACAACCTCTCCAAGGGAAAATCCCAATTTTATTTAACTCCAAATCTGAGATTATCATCTCTACAATGCAATATAAATAGGCAAAGTAAACTTAGGGCCTAAGACAACCTAATCTAATAATAGAAACTATCCTAATCAAACTAGGAAGCCAAATAAATCATAATGCTAATCCTAATTACAATAAAATTAGGAAGCTACTAAAAAATAAATATCCTCTAAACTATGTTGGGTGGGACCAGTAGTGAAATAGTAGCCCGTACAGCATCATTCCCCCCAGGTTGAAAGAAGAGTTCGACCTCGAACTCGGGTCTTCTTCAAGTTGCCTCTGTATATATGATGTACGTGAAGCACTTCCTTTGTAGCATGAACCCTTGATTTCTTCTTTGGCGATTCGGGTTTCTTTGGATAGAGCGTAACTTCCTTCTCGCCGTGCCTGAATGTGTACGTGTTGTCGCGCATCCCATGAGTGCCATTCTTGTCATACAGCCATGGGCGACCCAATAGGATATCTCCACTGTCCATTGGTAACACATCGCACCAAATTGTATCTTTGTAATCATTACCAACTGCAAAAGTAACTTGACATGTATGTCGCACTTGCGCTTCATCACCTGTCATGAGCCATTTAACAAAGTAGGGACGATTGTGCTTGTAAACCTTCAACTTCAAGCGATCAACAAGAGTTTGAGAGATAATATTCTCACAACTTCCACCATCAATCACAACTGTACAATTTTGCCCATGTATTGTACCTGTGGAACGAAAAATACTTTTCCGCAACCATTTCTTTTCAACAGTGGGTATAGACTCTTGTTGCACCAAGAGAAGTTCGCCATCTGTTTCAGCTGCTATTTCCTCCGCTTCATCGGATTCTTCACTTTTAGGATCATCTTTTGTTTCCGGTTCTTCTTGTGCACATTCCATTAAATTTATTCTTTTTGGGCATTCAAACGCACGGTGACCCTTTTGCTTACAATGAAAACATGTGAATCTGTTTGGATCTTCAGACTTGGAAGAAAACTTTTTTGAGGAATTAGCATTTGGATTAAAATCTGACTTTGATGGAGTCTTTTGCGCAGACCATTTAGACGCATTAAGTTTTCTGGCTTGATGATTTGCAATCCCCTCAGCTTTGATAGCATGCTGAACAATCTCATCAACATTGTCAAAATGCTTGAATGTGAGGATATGTTGTATATCAAGTGTAAGCCCATTAAAGTATCTGTCAACTAACACATCATCATCTTCATTCAAACCACAACGAGCTTGCATGGTCATGAACTCCTCTGAATACTCAACAACCGTCTTAGATCCTTGTTTCAAATCCTGAAAACTTGAACGCAGATCTCTGGAATAATTTACAGGAAGAAATTTTTGCTTCAACAGATTTTTCATCTCGGTCCATGTGTCAACGGGGTCAATTTGTTGGTTTCTTCTCTTCTTCTGCAACTCGGCCCACCATATTGCAGCATAATTACGAAATCGAGTTGCTATCAGTGTAATTTTATGACCATCCGTCATTGGCTTGTGTGCAAAAATATTTTCAACACACACTAACCAATCTATGAATTCATCCGGTTTCAATTTTCCATCATATTCAGGAATCACGAGTTTAATACCCAAATCACGATCAACATTAACGGCATGTGGATCTCGTTGATTCCGATAATGTCGTCCATCATCTTGATGATTTTCCTCACGCCGATTAGTTTCCAAATTGGTTAATCGGGTTTCAATCCTTTCCAGAGTCGCTTGCATTTGAACTTGCATTTGAGCCATCGTTGCGGATAGTTGATTAACAGTTACCGATAATTGCGCAACGGTTCCCCTCAAATCATCATCATTGTGAGAGGAAGACTCCACTTCTATCTGCTTCTTGGGAGGCATTTTTGTTTAATGCAAATTTAAAATTTCTGACTGACCTGATGTGTAGATCTGCTCTCCACGATCACGCTGTCGAAAATGGATCTAAATTTTGATGGCGGATGACTGTGATAGTGCGAAAACAAGATCCAACGGTTGAGCTTGGTCAAATCCGCCGTTGATCGGATTATTCAGATGCAAGATGATGTCAGCACAACTCTTTTTTTTTTTTACCTGCTGTTGGGTCGAGCTGACCCGAACTGACCCGATCTAGACCTTACTAGTGCAGGCCCACTTAACACTCAGTGGGCTGTTTGGAGCTGCCTCGAGCTGTGTGTAGGGAGGAAAGAAGAAAATAAAAAAAAAGAAAGACGCCTGAAGCCTTTTCGTTGCTGAAGAGAGAAAAGTGCTGAAGAAGGGTGTGCCTCTAGTGCTCTTTAATGCAACGAAGATGGCAACTGTTCGATGGAGAAGATGCAGCGACGAAGCTGATGGTGTCGGTCGTCCTGGGTGCACGGCATGTCTCCTCTTTCCAGATTCTTCTTCTTCTCTGTCTTCTTCTACTTCTTTCTGCTGCTCTTTTCTCTTTCTTTCTTCTTCTACGCTCTTTTATCTGAGCAGGGCAGAAGATTTTTTTTTTTTCTGGGTTGGGCGAATGGGAGGCGGAAGGAGTGGGGCGGTTTCGGCTGGACTTGGGTAGGGCAGGGAGCAGCGGGGTTAGGTTGCTCCTAGGGTTCAGGGCCGTGGGGATATGGATTCGATTGGTCGCTGTGCTTTTTTTTTTTTTTTTCCTGGAAAGGGATTTTGGGCAGCGGGTGGGTTCGACAGGGAGTGGTGACGACCGTTTAAGGTATTTGGTGGACTCGGTGGTTATGGGGGTTGCAGGAAGGTGGTTGGGTTGATGGTGATCTGTGGTGGATAGGCTGGAGTGGGTTCTGGGCAGCGGGTTTTGGTTGCAGCGGGTGGGTTTGTTGGAAAAGGGATGTCGACAGTGAGGGGGGTTTCCGCGGGGAAGGGGCGATGATAGTACGGGATGGAAAGGGGGATGTGCTCCGATCGGTGACCGGAGACGGATCGGAGCGATGTGGATCTTCGCTCTGATACCAATTGATGCAGGCCCTAGGGTTAGGGCTTGCGTAGATGCCGAAGCACGTGTCAAAGACACCTTAAATTATCTCCACAGAGATTTCTAACACGAGGAACAACCTCTCCAAGGGAAAATCCCAATTTTATTTAACTCCAAATCTGAGATTATCATCTCTACAATGCAATATAAATAGGCAAAGTAAACTTAGGGCCTAAGACAACCTAATCTAATAATAGAAACTATCCTAATCAAACTAGGAAGCCAAATAAATCATAATGCTAATCCTAATTACAATAAAATTAGGAAGCTACTAAAAAATAAATATCCTCTAAACTATGTTGGGTGGGACCAGTAGTGAAATAGTAGCCCGTACATGAAAGTCCTTGAGGATCCTAACCCTAGAGGGGGGGTGAATAGGGTGAGCTACTAATAGTGACTAACTATGACCAATTTTAATTTTCTATAAACTAACTAGTCACTAGTGATGATAACAAGCACAATGCGGAAGCTAAATACATACAATCACCACAAGAGCATGCACCACAACACAATATTTATAGTGGTTCGGCCAACGTGCCTACATCCACTACCGGCTTGTGTTCCTCACACCCCACCGGATTTCCACTATTATGCTTTTCAAAAGGCTAAGCAATAACCTCTACAATTATGCTTTCCAAGGATAAGCAATAACCTTACAATGTTGTTTTTCTAGGCTAAACAACAACCTTTACACAATGCTTTTAAATGGCTAAGCAATAACCTTACAAGTAAATATTTCTCTCAAAGAAAGTGTCTTCACAAAACACTCTTATGAGATTACAATTTAAGCTCAATAAAAATTGCCTCTAAGTAGGCGGATAAGAAAATGAAAATCTAACTCACACAACACAATGAAATGCAAAGATGAATGCTTGTGATATGTGTGTGTGGAAAACTTCAATCAAGTTTAAAAAGAAGGCTTAATCAATGTATGCTAGAAGCATTTGAAAGTTAAGGCATACAAAGATTTGATTGAAGTTATATGCAAATCACTTGAACAACTACAATCTTGTTAATGATGTGAAAATCAAAAGATCACAAGTTGAAAGTTTAAGCCTAATCAAGTGATGCATGTGCTATGCTATGTTGTTTTCAAAAACAAAGGTTTGACTTAAGATTCAAATGAATGAAAACAACAAAGATGATTCAAACAAGTTAATGAAACATGTTATAAAGAAATCAAAGTTTTAAACATAACATGTTTAACAAAGTTTAAAACTAAACTAAGTTTGAATCAAAGAAAAGAATTCATTACAACTTAATATCAAAGATTGAATGGAAGTAATGAATTCATTTCATCATAGTTATCATGCTAAAAACATTTACCAAAGATTTAAAACCAAGCATGAAACATATGATTAAATTAAGCAAAGCTTACTTGGAGATTTAACTTCATGATCCAAGCTTTAGCTTCCTTAATGACCTTCTTAATCCCCTTGGTTCATCCCCTTTATCTTCTCTTCAAACACCTCCAAGAAGGCTCCAAGTTTGCTCAAAAGTTCCAACCTTTTTCAAAGGGAATGAAGCCTTTTTATACACAGAAAACAGAGTTTCTGCGTGTCCCCGGTCGACCCCATGACAGGCCCGGTCGACCCCATCCAAACGGTCAGAAAAATGACCGTTGGAGAGCCAAACGGCTCTCTGCCCAGTTGACCCGCAGTGTACGCGGTCGACCGGGATGTGTACCCGGTCGACCGGGTACACTGGGCCCTGGGCCACTTTTCCCATTTTGCATATTTTTGCAATTTTCAAAGATTTTTGATGTGGGACTTGTTGGGGCCATTAAATCAAGCTTGAAACATGATTTAAATCAATCTAAGTATTTTTAAAATCATGAATCATAAAAAGCCACAAATCATTTGAAACTTTAAAACTTAGGCTAAGCTTGAATTTTGAAATTACTTTTACAAAATCAATTGCATCCAAAATTAAAACCAATTCATGCATAAAACATGAGTTTTACCATATTTTAAAAACAATGCATGGATAAAATAAGATTTCAATGTTTTCTAAAATAATGCAAGTGTGAGAAATCAAATGATGATTAAAATGATATGCATCCATCAAATTGCAATACACAAAATTCCTAACAATCTCCCCCTTTGCAATTTGATGGCAAACCTTAACTTAACACTAAACCTCACACTAAGTCTTCAGCTCCTTGGCTTGACACGGCTTGAAATCTTCGGATGCTCCTTCACTCAGCTTGGGCTTTAGCTCTTTTGATCTTCATTCTTCTTGTCCTTAGCACCAAGCTTTCTTTCTTTTATCTTCTCTCCCCCTTAGACCAAGCACTCTCTCTCCTTGGTCTTTCTCTCCCTTTGCCATTGAATGCTCTCTCCCCCTTTGATCTTTCTCCCTTTTTGGGTAGCTAGAGCATTTTCTCCCCCTTAATCCTTTCTCCCCCTTTGCCATTAAATTGCAAAGGTAGCAATTGAAGAAAAGGTACCTACACACATGAAACAAGGAAAATACCTTTAGTAGCACCTGTTAACAAATGAAATCGAAAATGAAATACTTAACAGGCTATTATGCATGTGAGTAAGTTATAAGGGAATAGCAATGGTGAATTTGATCATCTCTAATGCTTCCTTAGAAGGTTTACTCCCCCTCAATCCATAATCTTCTTTTGTCATACTTTTGACAAGAATATAACTATTAGATGCAAGAAGAAGATGGTTTAACCAATTGAGGGATAACTTCAAGGGAAGGATTAGATACCAATTGATAATGATTAACTATAAGGCTCAATGATCAAATTACCAAATTGGAGAGAAACCAATTGACCTATAAGCTTAAGGAAAGTTGAAGAGCAAGGTCAAAAGGTTAATCTATCATGGATACCAATTGAAATAGGAACCATATCAATTGAGATTTAAGAGTATGACTTATTAGCTCAATCACTCTAAAATGGACTTAAGGAATGTAACTAGAAGGATTAATCCAAGTTAGAGCTATCCATGATGATAAGGGGTTTACTAAACATAGCATCAAATAATATAACTATGAAAATCATATGCTATGTAAATTTTGAAATCATTTCACTCAATCATAAAATATGACTATCAAGTGTAAGATGAGTGAAATGAAATTCAAACCATGATGCCTACCTCAGTCATTAACCAACCAAGATTATTAACACATAAACATGGTGGTCACGAGATTTAACCAAATAAGCAAGAGAGGTGGCAAACATGACCATTTATGAAGCTAATGGAATGTGACATGGAACAAAGACATATTACTATCAAGTTTAATCCAATGTGCACAAGGTTTATCACAAATATATAACATCAATTGGAAGTTATACTAATTGAAAATGATATCATTTGATTACCAATTGAATATGGAACATGTTTAAGAGCAAGCATGTGACAAACACAAAATTCCCACAAGCAACATAAATGAATATTCATCACTTTAATGATATAACTATTGAGCATAGTGATGAACATGAGAAATTGCATTTTGAAAATATATGACTTATAAGAATATGCAATTTCCAAAGTGTCAACCATATGAATACAACATCTAAGAAATCCATCATTCAAGAGATATAACTATGTAATTCAAGAAATGAATTTCAAAGAGGTTCATATGATCAATCACTACTATGAGGTTGAAACATGTATAAGTATGACAAATACACATGAATCAAACATCATAACTATCCATTTCACAAAAATGACTAGAGAGCATAAAGGATGGATTTGGGTTCTAGTATGGTTACAAAAAAAATAATTAAAGAACACAACCATACATGGAACAAATAGAACATTTGCATAAAGAATGTAACTAAAAGAGCAAAGATGCAAATAGCTTAAAACAACATTCATTTCCATTTGAAATGGCATAATCAAATACAAAAGGAAATGACAACATGGAACATGCTTTGAAGAATATAACTAATGAAGTTTTAAAGCAATTCCATTCAAACAATCTTCAAATCATAAACAAAATCCAACAATGGACAAAATGAGTATGAAATTGAAGAAAACATATTTTCCATATCAAAAGATATAACTCAGAAATTTATGGAAAAACTAAATTGTTTTAAATCATTTGTTTTTCAAGATAATCTTACTATGACATACAAACAAATGAATTTGCAACATCAATTGATTATGAGAGATCTAGCTATGAAAGCTTTTGGAATCATAATCAATTGATCATGTAGAAATGCATTACAAAAGATATAACTATATGAGAGCAAAAAGCAAATCTAACATGTGAGAAATACAATCAAATGATTTTGAAAACCATGATATGTGACTTAGGGAAGTACATGAAGACAAAATCAAATGATCATAAAGAAACAAATGCATTTTTAAAAAATGTAACTAAGAAAGAACATAAAATGCAAATGCAATCATGACCAACAAAAAGATTTAACTATTAAGGTTAGGTTGGTCAATGAGGTCCAAGGCCCTAAGGTTTGTCTATTTGTCTAACTTTAGGAATCCACCTAAGGTCTTGGGATGGATGAACTTTGAGGTCTAACTTAAACTTCTCACCAACTCTAGGAGATTTAACTTGATAAATTATTAACTTAGACTTATCACCATGAGATATAGATTTAACTAAGTTTAGCTTAGATTGGTGATTAGTCTTTTGGTGAGTTTGCTTCTTTGGGGTTTGAACCATTTTTCTTTTCTTCTTATCTCCTCCCTTTAATTGACTTTTGAATTTCAAATTTATCTTTGCAACTTTCTTCAAAAGTTCTTTCATTTTTTGAGTTAAGGGAGGTAGGTTGAGAACCTTTTTATTTATAGATTTTTTTAAACTTGATTTAACTTGTTTAACCTTTTTAGAATCTATTTTAGGAGACTCCTTCTTAATTGATTTTACTTGTTTAAGCTTCATGGAGTTCTCCTTGGTTTTTGGTGTCTTATCCATCATAGAATTTGATTTACCTTTCTTTGGTTCAAATATGGATTTAGACACATTGCTTCTTCTTTGTTTGCACTCAAACCTAAAATGTCCTTCAATGCCACAATAATTACATTTAGACATGGGCAAAGAAGTGTGAGTGCTAGAGAATGAGGACTCACCTTTCACAAAAGTGTTGGTGAATTTAGGGTCATATGAGGTATTCCTATCAAATCCAAGACCCGTCCTATCTCCTTTTGATTTACCCAATTTAAATAACTTTTCCAATCTTTCTTCACTTTGGGTAAATTTGCACTCATACTTTTGTTTGTATGTTTCAAGTTGAGTGACTTTGGTTTTAAGGGTTGAATTCTCATTTTTAACTTTAGTTAGTTCTTGTTCAATTCCCTTAAATTTGATTAGCTCTTCATTGGCAAGTTTTAATTCAAATTTAATTTCATTAACAACATTAGATCCAAGTTCTAAGGTGTTTAAATTATTTTGAGCATTTGACAAGTTTTCCATAGAGATACTTGACTTAGATTCAAGATTGTTAAAGTCTTTGTCTTGCCTTTGTAATTGATCTCTTAGTTTAGAATTTTCCTTATTGAGATTGTCATAACCTATTTTGATTTCATTTAGTTCATCTTGGATATTAGATAGGTTATGCAAAGAGATCATGAACTTAGAGTCTACACAATTTAAAGCTTCCTCTTTTTCTCTAAGTTCATCTTTAGAAGAGACTAATTCTTTGTTTAGTCTTTTAGATTCTTCTCTTAATTTTTTATTACTCTTGGCAAGCTTCAAGGATATAGCATATAATTCTTCATAAGCTTGTTGAATATCATCTTCATTTTCTTTAATTTCTTCTTCTTTCAATTTAAGTTGAGATTCTTTAATTTTGATGTTTGAATCTCCAATAGATGGAAGAAGGGATCTAGAAGAATCTACAAAGTCTAAACTAGTGGAATCCATTTTTATGATTTTCATGTAAGCACAAACACTAGGGTTTTGACTCTAGGTTTTTACACCTAATCAAGAGTTCCAAACACTTGATCCTAATATTAGAGCACGAGGCTCTGATACCAATTGATTATCCTTGAGGATCCTAACCCTAGAGGGGGGGTGAATAGGGTGAGCTACTAATAGTGACTAACTATGACCAATTTTAATTTTCTATAAACTAACTAGTCACTAGTGATGATAACAAGCACAATGCGGAAGCTAAATACATACAATCACCACAAGAGCATGCACCACAACACAATATTTATAGTGGTTCGGCCAACGTGCCTACATCCACTACCGGCTTGTGTTCCTCACACCCCACCGGATTTCCACTATTATGCTTTTCAAAAGGCTAAGCAATAACCTCTACAATTATGCTTTCCAAGGATAAGCAATAACCTTACAATGTTGTTTTTCTAGGCTAAACAACAACCTTTACACAATGCTTTTAAATGGCTAAGCAATAACCTTACAAGTAAATATTTCTCTCAAAGAAAGTGTCTTCACAAAACACTCTTATGAGATTACAATTTAAGCTCAATAAAAATTGCCTCTAAGTAGGCGGATAAGAAAATGAAAATCTAACTCACACAACACAATGAAATGCAAAGATGAATGCTTGTGATATGTGTGTGTGGAAAACTTCAATCAAGTTTAAAAGAAGGCTTAATCAATGTATGCTAGAAGCATTTGAAAGTTAAGGCATACAAAGATTTGATTGAAGTTATATGCAAATCACTTGAACAACTACAATCTTGTTAATGATGTGAAAATCAAAAGATCACAAGTTGAAAGTTTAAGCCTAATCAAGTGATGCATGTGCTATGCTATGTTGTTTTCAAAAACAAAGGTTTGACTTAAGATTCAAATGAATGAAAACAACAAAGATGATTCAAACAAGTTAATGAAACATGTTATAAAGAAATCAAAGTTTTAAACATAACATGTTTAACAAAGTTTAAAACTAAACTAAGTTTGAATCAAAGAAAAGAATTCATTACAACTTAATATCAAAGATTGAATGGAAGTAATGAATTCATTTCATCATAGTTATCATGCTAAAAACATTTACCAAAGATTTAAAACCAAGCATGAAACATATGATTAAATTAAGCAAAGCTTACTTGGAGATTTAACTTCATGATCCAAGCTTTAGCTTCCTTAATGACCTTCTTAATCCCCTTGGTTCATCCCCTTTATCTTCTCTTCAAACACCTCCAAGAAGGCTCCAAGTTTGCTCAAAAGTTCCAACCTTTTTCAAAGGGAATGAAGCCTTTTTATACACAGAAAACAGAGTTTCTGCGTGTCCCCGGTCGACCCCATGACAGGCCCGGTCGACCCCATCCAAACGGTCAGAAAAATGACCGTTGGAGAGCCAAACGGCTCTCTGCCCAGTTGACCCGCAGTGTACGCGGTCGACCGGGATGTGTACCCGGTCGACCGGGTACACTGGGCCCTGGGCCACTTTTCCCATTTTGCATATTTTTGCAATTTTCAAAGATTTTTGATGTGGGACTTGTTGGGGCCATTAAATCAAGCTTGAAACATGATTTAAATCAATCTAAGTATTTTTTAAAATCATGAATCATAAAAAGCCACAAATCATTTGAAACTTTAAAACTTAGGCTAAGCTTGAATTTTGAAATTACTTTTACAAAATCAATTGCATCCAAAATTAAAACCAATTCATGCATAAAACATGAGTTTTACCATATTTTAAAAACAATGCATGGATAAAATAAGATTTCAATGTTTTCTAAAATAATGCAAGTGTGAGAAATCAAATGATGATTAAAATGATATGCATCCATCAAATTGCAATACACAAAATTCCTAACAGTACAGCATCACCCACCTACTATAGACGATTAGTCGGGAGTCTAGTCTACTTGACCATCACTCGGCCCGACATCTCATATGCTGTGAATGTTGTTAGTCAATTCATGCAAGCACCACGGCATCACCATCTGGTTGTTGTCAAACGGATTATTCGGTACATTCTTGGTTCTCCGACACGAGGCTTGGTTTTTCCAGTTGGCACACCACTCACACTAGCTGCTTATTCTGATGCCGACTGGGCCGGATGCCCGGATACTCGCCGCTCTACTACAGGCTGGTGTATGTATTTGGGTGAATCGCTCATATCTTGGAAATGTAAAAAGCAGGAAATGGTCTCCAGATCTTCCACTGAATCCGAATATCGTGCCATGTCTTCTGCCTGTTCCGAGATCCTTTGGCTTCGTGGCTTACTTGCAGATCTGGGGTTTCCTCAAACCTCTGCTACCCCACTTCATGCGGACAATACTAGTTCCATCCGTATCACTGAGAATCCAATCTTTCATGAACAGACAAAACATATTGAGGTGGATTGTCACTTTATTCGAGATGAATATGATTGCAAGGTCATTAGTCTTCCACATGTTTCCAGTGAACTCCAACTTGCGGATATCTTCACCAAAGGACTACCTCGGCCACGCCATGAATTCTTGATTCGCAAATTGCTATTGTTTGACCATCATCAAAAAATTTTTTTTTTTTTTTTTTTTGGTGGGGGGGGGGGGGGGGGGGGGGACACAAGTAACACAAAGCCCACCAGGCCAGGCCCATTCATTGTAACATATCTACCCATTACGTGGGATTAGTTAGGATATACTCAAATCAATGTACAGCTTATTTTCCATAACAGATAGATTGTAATAAGTTTGATTTGCCTTTGATTAAGGCTAAATGTGATTATAAAAGAAGGGAAGGATTGTCCATTGGAGGCATCCAAGTTTTACACAAATATTACTCTCTTCCATCATCATGTCACTAATTACCATTTGTTGAAATTTCTTTTTATCATTATCTGTGTAATGCATGTTTTCTTTCAGGTGCTGCATTTTGATCTGCATCTTTCCTCTGATGATATTTTACGACACCCATTGAGTCAACCTCATGGCGTTCTTCAGAAGGAAAAGCCAAAGTCCGAGGACGATCAACCAGTGCAATCCATTCATAAAACTTCGGCAGTCCAAGATGATATTGGTTGTCAATATAAATTGGATAATCAAGCTTGTGCAGCAGCAATGATGCGACCATCATCCACACCTGAACCATCTCCAACATCCCCATTGCAACCTCTTACCATTCGTAACAGGCAAAGCAGAAAGAAGCTTGAAGAAAAAATTGGATCTGTGAGCATTCTGAAGGCTGATATCAATGATACAGTTGAACTGTCTATTGCAGCATCTGAAGCACTCGCCATTTCTGAGCTGATGAAGAGTGGTTTGCCTGATGATATTTTACCGGCTACAGCTATACTGGAAGTTGCACTCCGAGTGAAACAAGCACGAAAAGAATGTTGCCTAGATGAGTCTGGGAATGGTTCTGCTTCCCTGGATGATGATGACAATGAGAACGACCACCTCTCTGACTTGGATGAAAGCAATATGGAAGATGCATTCGAGGATGTAGGCCTATCTGTCTCACAAGTTGTCGCCACTCCTGATGATTTATGTGACAGAGGCCAAAGAACTTCTCTTCTGGATTATCAAATCCACAGATTGGATACTGATTCTTCTTACGTTCCAAATACACATTTCTCAGAAAGCCATGACCTAGTCCAAAATACAGATGATCAAGATGTTGATTCTATTGGTGTCCACTCCCAAATTAAGTTGGGCGACGTTTCTTCGATGAAATTAAGATCCGTTGATTCTCTACTGAAATCTCCAAATGTGCAGAGGATGAAACCATGTGATGATGAACCTTTTTTGGGTTCAGTTGCTTCAACCATAGAAAGACAAGCTTGCGCAAAGCAGCCAGCCCATAATGCTGCAAATGATTTAGCTCTGACTCAAGTTTCTTTTAAAGATGACATGATGGTGAAGGTGAGAATTTAGAGATCTTAGCTTTTTGAAACTAGTGACTCATCGTTTCCCTTGAAAGATAAACTTTCTTTCTTCATATCATCAATATAAAATTGGATAATTGGGTCCTGATTTGATGTGGACCAAATCGTAGGTGGGTCAAATATCAGATCTTGGGGTGCCTCTCAAATGGAGACCAAGTCACTATGCATTTGGTCACAAAAACAGTAAATCATATTAGGTGGAGTATTGCCTTCCAGTTTTTTCAGCCCCTACCATTATGAGCATCACTCTTCCATGTTGATTTGAAGCATGGATATAAAAAACATACGCTTACAGATCACTTAATTCAATTTCAATTTCCTCTGTTGCCGCCAATGCATTTTGTTTAAAGGTTATCCAATTGTTCTGGTAAAATACTAAAGGGATATTTATTAACTAGTCCCTTCCTTTCTCCTAGATTAGTTGAAAGTCTAAGTTTTCAAAACATGGGAATTGGCCCCTTTATTTTTAAACCCATTTCTATTTCGTCCATTTGGTCAAATCACCTATGTGCAGCTAAATGAAATTTATTTAATCAGAGGGAAGCCAAATGACAGAAATGCATTGGGTTTGCTTATCCATTTATCTCAAACTCAAACCAACCAACAAACTTGGGTTGGTTTGAGATGAAAATGGAAGGAGACTGGATTTGGGTTCAATTCTGACAAAATATAAGAAACTTGATCTCTGGGTTTTTTTAGTTTGTAAGGGTGTTTTAGATCAAGGAAAGACGAGTATACAGAATGCAAGTTTTGCGACTCAGAGTAGAGAAGATGGGTTGATAGAAATTTGTCAACAAGTTAGCATAACCATACATTGTGAATAATTTTGATATCTAAGAGCAACTATCAAACAAAATGGATGGTTCTCAACTTCACATCGATGATCAGCAAATGTTAGACAAAGTGGGGACAAGTATGTGGAAGTGTTATGTTGTCATCGAGTGCCACTTTGATTGAAGGGGCATTTAAGAAGACAACCAAGATTCTAAAATCTGACTTGGTGGGTGACTCATTCACCCTAGAGCCCCAAAAACCTTAAACATTATAAAACATGATAAATAACTAAAAAATTAGAAAATTTTACATGATGAATCTAGTACTTTAAAATACCCGGCCTTTTTTTTGTTAATTAATAGAAAAGTCTTTTGTTTGTTATGCTGGTCCTGAAATCCTGACACTATTATTAAAGAGATCCATACTGCTGTGACAAACGAAAATTATTGGGAAGAGGCATGAGGGTGTTACTTTTTTTTCAGGTTTCTTATTTGAAATATATTGCTCATTTCATACAACGAATACATGATATGCTACCCATAAAAAAGGATGACCTGATCTGAAGTCCTTTTGTCATGAAAAGGAGCAAATTTAGGCTTTGGTGCTCCAGCAACCTTGTTTTGGTTATCATGGGCCACATGGCCCCCACCATGGATTGTTGGTATTCCAAATTTCTTGCCAACTGTCAACAGTAACTTAAAAATAGGTGTTTAACAAATAATAAAACAATGTTCCATAGAACTTATGCAAACATGGATTCCTACTATTTGACGATTTGGGGCATTAGTGAGGCCAATCAATGCAGCAGCCTTTATCCCCAATCAAGCCCCACTTGTTCTTAATGAGTGTGGCAAACTATATTTTACTACAATGCAAGTCCTATAATTCTTATGGGAAGGAAATAATTGATGATAATTTGTCTTTCAGGGAGTTGACTTTGATGTACAAGGTGTCACATTATTATGTACTCAATCAAATATGGTGTCCTCTCCTTGCATATGGGATTCAAGAAAAGGTAATAAGATTATTTTTTTTTTGGTCTCTTAGAGCTTTTATGGTAGTCATAGGCTTCAGATGCTTAATGACATGAATATTATCCTGCTGTGTTGGTCCATACCAGTGTGGCGCATATTTCTGCGATCCAGTTCATTCATTTGGTGTGTGCCTTTGGATGGAATATGCCGCGACACTAATAATACCCAACTCTTTGATCGGTGACACCAACCAACATGGTTGAATAAAACAATGATCTGGGAGAGGTCACAGGTTGGACAGTTAGGAGCTTCTAGTATAGATAACTTTAGGGGCATAACCCATCCACATGTTTCATAAAACCAGTTAGATCATTTGGACCATGGGCCCTAATTGTACATAAATGCATCAGGAAATCATTTAATTTGTCTCTCTTATTCATCTGATGAGTGGATGTTTATATATTTGCCTTTTGATTTCTATACTAGATTCGGAAAATGCAGTAAATGATCTGGTAACAGAAAGATTCAGAAGCCGCTGGTTTGGTGGTTGGACTGCAAAGGTATGCGCTTTATTGTTTTTAATCTTCGTCTTTCAATGTACCTTTTCCTGATCGAACTGCACTGTGTGGTTCATGTCGGCCCATTTATGTTGATGACTTGCTGCTGGAAGGCGCCCCCCCCCCAATGGACT
Source organism: Litsea cubeba (assembly GCA_012931725.1). Lineage (NCBI taxonomy): Eukaryota > Viridiplantae > Streptophyta > Magnoliopsida > Laurales > Lauraceae > Litsea > Litsea cubeba. The sequence continues at coordinate 5,384,170 of CM022955.1, forward strand.
TCTTGTAGAGTGAAATGATGTATTGGATGAGTCTATAGATAGAATACCTGCAGAATTGTTGTTGAGAAAGTTTGTCTGTCAAGTTTGTAGGCCCTTTAACATGTGGATTTGAACATTGATCAGGATGGTTCAGAGACAACATAGTTGGCTCTCTCTCTCACACACACATGCACATGCAGAGACACACACACACACACAGACACACACACACACACAGACAGATGCGCGTGCTTATCCACCCTGAATCATTTTCAACTTCACTTGTTGAATAGTGACTTTGAGCTGGAAAAATTAAAAAGTATACCCACTTGTGATTTTTTATTTCCATGCCGCCCATCAAATCTCAGTGGAGCGGATAATCATTTATACTATCAAAATACTCAAAAACCATTGCTATTTGGACCCAACTACACCCTTAGATATGTAAATGGTCCTGGTTATTTGTTTATTAATTTTTTTTTTGCAGGATTTTGATGTCACTGCCCAGGGCAGCGGGAAGACCACAAAAAGCGTACCAAAACTCTTCACTACGGAGACTAGCTTCCTTTCAGAATCTGTGGATGTTGTCATGGATGAAAGCTCGGTGCAGAAGCCAGAAATAGAGCCAAAAAGAGTGGCACCAAGCATATCCGTTGAAGGCATTCATCGAAATACTGACACATTGATATGTCTTTCTCAAGAGCTTGTGGGATCTTCTAACTTATCATTGCCCGATCCTCTTTGCTCTGTTGTACCATGCAGTATTTCTTTGGATGATGCCCATGTTTCGCAGGCTTCTCACCAAAAAAGTTTTGAGGAAGAGGGTGGAAGGGCCTTCAATTCTATGACAGTTCCAAATGCTGGACCTACTATCCCATCAGTGTCATTTTCTTGTGGGGAAGAGCATTTGACTTCCAAGACAAGTGGTGAAGGTTTGAATGTGACTAGAAAAATATCATCCTCCCTCAAGATTTATAGCATGGTAGTATCTGCCAGGTATGGTGGTCCAGAGGGGGGGCACTTACACAGAAATGAAGCAGCTATGTTAGAATGTGCGGCCCAAAAAATAAATACCTCAAAGCCAACCTTGGAATCGATGCCCGAAAAAATGACCAGTACTGACATTGAAAATGATGATGTTGGGGTGCAGGGCCATCAATGTGAGGAAAGTTGCTCACCTTTTATATTAAATTATGGGACGCGACGCAGGATCTGTGCTTGTGACATTGTTGTGAGCGACACTGAAGACAGCTTAAACCAAGCCTCATTATCTTGTGCAAGGAAAACCCAATCAGACAACTGCAGGAGTGAAGTAACTTTCAGGGAACAAGCTAATTTTACAACTTTTGCACAGTTTAATTCAAGTTCGCATTCACATCTCCATGACAAAGAAAGTCGAACAAATAAAAGAGTTCGTTTTGTAGAGACAGAAGTCAAGTATAATCAGAGCAATGCCGGCCAAAAGCTACCTTCTAGATATCTAACTCGTAATACTCAATGGATTTCTGCCCATTATTTGAAATTGAATATTTATAAGAGGAATTGTACAATGTTTGATATCTTGCCATTTGCTTGGCCTAACAAAACTGTACTCATACAGCCGACTTTTGGCTATTGAGCCATTCATTTTGAAGGACCCCTGTCAAATGATCTTAACATCTGATTTTTTCTTTGTTAAATACGTGCCACTGGCTAAATTTTGAAGCTTTCATGCAGATGGCTTGAACTATTTGATGCAGGTGAGGGGCGTCTTAACTTGGCCCAACCAATTATGGAGGCCACAAGTGAATGGCTTATAGATTTCTGAAAGTTTCCTTTCCTGTACCATTTTCTGGTCAGACACACACGACTCAAAATAATGTATATAAATAATAATAATTGAAAGAAAGAAAGAAAGAAAACTCAGTTGACAGCCATATAATACTAGTACTTACATATTTTTATTCATTTATTTGTGTAGGCTCATATAACAGAACTAGCAAAAAGGTGAGGGATTCCAGCCTCAGATCCAAGTTTGGAGTTAAAAAAGAAAACCGTAAGTATGGGAGGGGAATGCTATTCCATGGCGTAGACTTTTTACTGACGGGATTTTCAAGTCGGAAGACAAAGGAACTTGAGACACAGATTAGGAAACATGGAGGTACTATTCTTTTTGATGTTCCAACACCTTCACCATGTTCTAGAAGAAATACAGAATCCAGATGCAAGTACCAGCAGCTTCCTATTGTGCTCTCTCCAAAGAAGGTCAGTGCTTGGGGTTATCAAAGTGCCTTCTGTTTCTTGGTATTCTGGTTGGGTGGGGGTTGAGTTTGCATGTGTGTGTACAAGCATGTCCCACACTCCCACTAGAAGTGTGAGATTGTGTCTGCAAATATTTGGTGTCACATATGCCTTAAATGTGCATGTGCTCATTTGCCCATGCCTGTAGGGTGTATGTGCATGTCTGCTTTAGTCTGTTGGTCATGTATGCCTTGTTTTTTGATACATGCATGGTGTGTGTCTATGTATGGGTGTGCACATGCATGTATGTGCAAACTCATTTGCAAGTGTCACTTGGGAGCCATGGCGTTTCGCCTCCTGCATATCGTTAGGTGCCTTTTTTAGGGGAGGATGGTGGGGTCTCATTCATATGCTGAGTGAAAGATGTAAATAAGAAAGGACAGAATCAATAAGGAGTACATGATTGAAATCCTTACGTGGCTTCAGAGAGAAAAGTGAGGAATATCATTTGTGCATGTTCATATAAGACTGGAAACAGTAGAGGTACAAAGAGTTATAGTGTCCATGTGTCATACAAGGAACTTTAAGGGGGAGACCAGGGGCGGACACAAGTGTTAGCATGTGGGTGCGCACATGCGTGATTCTAGAAACCCCTTAGTTAAGAGCTTAAAATATCCAATTTTATTATTTAACTTCTTCACTGGACCGTATACTGCACCACTCAAACTAAAATCGTGGGTCTGCCATTGGGGGAGACCAATAAAGACTTGGGAGAAATGTTGATGAGTGACGTGTTAGATTGTGGAATAGAGGTGTCAAACGAGTCGTGCCGCCCAGGCCCGGCCAACGGCACGGCCCGTGCGCCTGCTTCTAAGGCCTGTAGGCACAGCCCGTTTCACGGCACGACATGACATGGCACCGGACTAGAAATATATATTTTTTCTTTTCTTTAGTGTAAATATAAAAATAGTCTTTTACTCTTTTTTTTATTATTATCTACAAAAATTGTAAAGGTTTCGAAGGTAAATCCTGTTGAAAAAAACCTTAAAGTAGAAAAGTTCCAAATGGTTCTCTTCTGAGTGGAGTAGGTCAAGTTTGATCGAATCACTTAAATATGTGTGTCATACTCTTCTTTGTGTGTATCTTTTAAATGTTTTAGTCTAAGACCCTAAAAATGGAAGCACGGCAAAGCCCGGCATGAAAGCCCAGCACGAATGGCACGGCCCTAGCCTAGGCCCGATTTAGGCATGGCATGACACAATTGATGTGTCATGCCATGCCGGCACAGCCGTGCCCAGAGTCATGGCACGGCACGTTTGACACCTCTATTGTGGAATGATAGAGAATATATTCCTTAGTGGGGATGAGTGGAAAATTAGGACTTCAAAGCGACCCAAAACAGATGGGTCAAGTATTTGATGATGGTGATGGTGGCTCCCATGTTTGTGGGGGGAATTTTTGAGTTATTGGGTTTTGGGATATCTTTCCTATCTTCTAGTTATTTCTTCTTCTTTATATGTTGTTATCATTTATTGTTAACTATTATATTGTGGGTTTTGGACTGCATGCTGTTATTGGTTATTAGAGTGATTTATTCTTAGACTTCTCATTTTTTCTTCGTTTAAAAATTTATGAGTGTACCACAAATTCATTGGGTTTTGCAACTGGGTTGGTAGGGAACTGTATGGTGTATTGCTGTCATGTCACCTTTGCGCTCCTTATCAATTCTGATCTCTGATGGTGATTTAGAGCTGATAGGCTTGATCAGTTCTTATCTCTGATGGCGATTTAGAGCTGATAGGCTTATAACATGGTACCTCATCTGAAATGATTTCTGATTTCCACTCCACTCTAAGGGCATGTTTGTGTAATGAGGGTATTCTACATCCTTGTGAAATCCCTTTTTCATGAGGGCGCAGAGTTTTGCTTTTCACTCTCCTTAGATTTTGATTTCCTCATTTTTTTTATTTGTTTTATTTTTGCAGAAAACTAAGCTAAAAAAAGGTGTGTTTTACACCCAGGAAAATATCACACTAAACTGCATAAAATTCAGCCGATCAGAAAATCAGGGCGATCTCTGCGGAGACACATTCCACAAACATAACCTAAATATAGCAGAATGGACAACCATCCATTTATGTTATTTGGCAGAATGGGGAACAAACTTTCTGGCTTCTGGAGCCCTATGTTTACTTATAATGAGATGCAATTTTATGGAGGTAACCTCTTGTAAAGTTGCAGGTCTTTCCCTGCAAAGCAAGAATGTTGATAGTACAGATCGGACCCAAACAACCATCCCACCAACCCACACATAGAAGTTACTAATTTGCTTGAGGAACCTACAATTTAAGCAACAATTGCCACCTTAATTCGTTGTTCTTGTCACACTAGAGCAGTACTTTGACAAACCAAAAGTCGTTCTACTATTACACCAAACATGTCCATTAAATATCTGAATAAACTGAAGAACTTGAGGCGCCCATCCAAATTCTCCTAGGAGTTTTCCAAGGTTACTGTTATTCTATAACTAATTTTTTATCTTTTTTCCATTCCACTGAAATTTAGGACTATTACCCTATTGACCATGTACTTCATGATTAATTTTCAGACCTGGCCTTGGCTAAGGTTTAAACAGTACCATAATATGGTTGGTTGAATTGATCAATGGGACTTAATCTTGCAGGTCATTCTCTTTGATCACTGGTTATCACATGATATAAATGTTTGACAGGCCTGCTGCAGTATGTTATTTAAAATATTTGTAAGATGTGTATTGTATGAAAAAAAAAATTCTTATTTCTATTTGTAGGTAAATCATATCTTCTTTCATTTGGGCTTCAATAAAAATAATAATGATCGGGATGATCTATTTCCCCCTGATCATGGCCGTCAGTTTTTCATTTGGATATCATTAGCCATATTTATTTGCATCTTAAGTGGAACATTTCTGCATTTTAACCATTTTGGTATACATTTTGGGAAAACTCAGTTGAAAAGATTGAAAAAAAAATGGTGTATACATACATACATATAATATATATGGTCTGTGCTCCTGTACAAGACACCGTGTGAGACAGCAGCTGGGGCCCGCTTGGGGCCCTACAGATCATGAGAGAGGGTGGGGATAGAAAGTCCAGGTGGGACCACCCTAGATATGAAATTTCGAGTCAATTCAATAATCCTAATCCATTGATATGCGGCTGGCAATTTTTTTATTTTTTGGTAAGAGTGGCCGACAAGTTTAACAGTTTTAAATAAATTAATTAAAAGGTTCACACTTGATGTAAGAGTCCAGTCCATTTGGATCAGAGCAAACTCATGGGGTCCCTGACATAAGGGGTTGTTGTGGGAATGGTCTATCTAGACTGATCATATAGTGGGTCCCCACTTGGTGTCTTGGATGATAAGATCATGCAAGACGTATGCACAGGAGCACTAGTACTTATATAAAGTACATAAAGATTAGACAAAGGGAAGTAATGGCTAAAAAAAAAAAAAAAACACTTGAAATTACTTGTTTAAGCTTGTTCACTCTGGGGTGTGTGGGGGTGTTGCTGGTTTCAATCTGTAGTTACAAGCTATGAAGCGTTGATAAGAGCACTATACCAACACTCCTGAAGAAAACTAAACAAACATAGCGGAGAGAGAGATAAGCAATGACAGAAGTTTTGGAACCGCCTAGGAACCAAATAAATAAAAAAAATGCAAGGAGCTGACATGGAAATATTTCATTTTACAAATATCTTTATTTAGATGCCAAGGCTTTAAAAATCAGCTCAAGGAGCATCAATGTTCCCTTGAGTCAAGTTGACTTGATTGAGTTGCACCTAATTGCACCCTAGAGTCCAAAAGCCTTTAAACAGAAAAATATAATACAAATATAAAAAATAAAAATTAATGCTCTATAAAGATAGAACTTTAGATTCATCGCATTTTAGTTGGTCTGAATGCATTTCACGGTCAATAATATTGGCTGCATTTCACCGTCAATATTATTGGCCATAGTGGCCATCATGGCCAATGTTTGGAATACATGCTTCACATTACCGAGTTTAGCCCCAAATTATCATTGCATACAATGCCAATACACATTAACCCAGCCAATACATCGTGTATCGTTGGATATTTTTACCATGCTTCTGGGTGACTACAATGACTTTGTTTCCATGTCTTCGATCAAGGATGTTGTACTGATAATGAGAAATGTTAGTAGTTCCTCTCTCTCTCTCTCTCTCTCTCTCTCTCTCTCTCTCATATAAATGTATTATTGAAATTTATTTGATGAACCTCACCTCCTGTTTTGAAAGGCTGAAAACGTTATTTAGTTTATTTGATTCATATTTACTAAATGCAAACAACTTGTGCTGTCGTACTGGCAAATTCATGTATGTTCGCTTTTTTAAGTTTTTAATGTAAATCTAGTCATTTGTTTGTTGGGCAATTTCTCCATACCCAACAACAATAGATTTCTTCTACTTGTCATTTGTATGTGAGGCATTTCTTCATCATAAATGACTGGATTCTGTCAAATTGTTTCTTCCCTGCAGGTACAGACCACCAAGTTTTTGTATGGATGTGCAATAAACACCTTGCTACTGAAAAGTAGCTGGCTTACGGATTCTATTGTGGCTGGTTATAAATCACCACCTGGGAAGTAAGTTGTGATTATATTGCTGCATGCATCTGGGATGCTGGATTATAATCTTGGTTAATTCATCTGGAATATGGAAGCAAGTCTTTCCTCATTCTCGGTAATCCAGAGTTGTTATGTTGATTCAGGATGCTCTAAATATCTTCCAGATTGACACATCAATAGAATGTGGACCATTGCTATGTTTCTTCTTCTTCTTCATTATTATTATTATTATTATTATTATTTGACGTGGGTATCCCTGAGGTCTTTGACCCAATGGGACTATTCCCCTGGGTCCCGCTGAACCCACACAAATGCACACCAGGTAAATCTGGGGCGGGTTTTGAATTTTAACACAAGATGTGGGGAGCAAATCCACAACTTATGCCACTCCACCGACTCCCAGGTGGGTGGACCATTGCTATGCTTTTTCTTAACAATCTATTTTCAGGCCCCTGTCCAAAGGGTTGGATATTCCAATCTCAGAGATTTTTTAGGCACCTCCATTCCATGGGAGGGTCCATTTGATAAACATCCTGGATACCCAGAAATTATCATTAGCAATTGATTAGGTAAAAGTAAAAGAAAGACAAGCCCATTTTCAAATGATCACATTTCTTTCTCATCCATTTTCAAAATGTTAGATGACTAAACTATGTCTAAAATGGTTCCCAAAAGGTCCATTAATGTCTTTAATTAGCTGCCTTATTAATTTATCTCTATCAGATGTATCCCTTCAAAAAAGGATCTGTTCTATGATAAAGCCCTCCATCATTTCATGAACGATGCACTCTAATTATCAGGGTGTTGCATGGATCAGGAGTGTGTATGGAGTCCACCATGGAATGTTCAAGAGAAATGAAAATGTGTTCCATCAATACCGCATTGAAGGAAGCAAACACCTGTAATCGGAGTGCAATTTTTTTTTTTTTTTGGTCCAATCTGTCCATTTCACTTGCATCTTTATGTGCAGGCACTGTCCAAAATCTCACTCCAATTAGAAACATATATAAGTTGGATTAACATGTGTGGAATATATAGCTACGTTTTCTTAACATTATAAATCCAAAGGTTTTTATCACCCTGGTTGGAATGATGAGATTTGAGCAAATTCTTTATGGAAGGGCGTGAGACGTGAGAAGCTTACAGGTGAAAAGGTGAGCCCCATAAATGTTAAAACCAGGTAGTTATCTGCCTTTGGTAAAATAATGGCAGCAGCACACGAACGTTTCTCATATTCAGAGCTCTCTTTCAAACAACTGGTAAATAGAAAAAGATGTTTGACCTGTAGAAGATAATGGACTTATGCTAACAGGCCCTAGGCCCAGCCCAATCAGTTTTTAACCCATGTAAAATATCCCACATGTACAGGCTGTCTCATTGATTTTCTTCTATGTATAGAGATAGGATATTCTTTAGATATTCTTTATTCTTCAATTCTTGATTGTAATTAGATTGTAATTACTGCTGATTACTAGCATGTGATTAGGGTAAATTGATTATAAAATGGTTGGTCGATCCTCCTTTAAGGAATGAACTTTTCCTCCAAACTTCTCTCTCTCATTTTGCTCTTTACATTCTTACATGGTATCAGAGCTATAGTTGCCTTCTCTCATTGATTCAGTCATTCTCCCTGACTTGGATCTTCTTCCTGGAGTGTCTGATCATCCCTGATCAAGACGTGGCCCACTTCAGATCGTCTTCAACATCTCTCACGATCACCTCCATCTTGGTCAACCAGCATTACTGGTATTTATGGACATTTTTCAGGAATTTTTCTCCCATCAGAGGTGAGTTTTCCAGCAACATTTGTGATACTTTTATTTCTTGCCACTGATTTCATCAAGGCCGTCCAAACTTGTGGATTTTGATCCGATTTGAGTGAAACTTTGGCCTGGAGTTGCGAAAATAACTTGTCCTTCCACTCCATACCTCTGATCGGGCCACAATCAGCTAACCAGATCTCCTTGATCTCACAAGGAGATCGGTTCACTGTCGAACTGTGTCGACATTCATATAGTGACGCTGTTTGCTGCTGTTATTCTCTGCTTTCACTATGGTCCACATGTGATGATCACAAAATCACTAATAGTCATTACCAACTTGGTCGACTAGCATTTCTGGGAATTATGGTGATTTTTCTGGATTTATTTCATCACCTTTAAGGCACTTTCAACCTCTTCTTCAACTGACGGTATTTCTCAAAATGATTTCATCTCCACCGTCCAGAATTGTGGATCCTTATCCAAATCTCATTAGATTTGGCCTGAAGGAAGACAATTAAGTCTGGCAATCAGATCTTACACCTAATTTGCATTTCAATCCCTCTGTGGGCCCCACGTGCTCATCCAGACACAAAACTGAAGGTCGTCTTTGTTGTTTTGTGTCTCTGTGAACATCTGATTCATATCAGATTGCTATTGCTGCTTCTCTGCAATACTGCTGCTGCTGTTGATTTATTATACTGCTCTTGGGAGACTCACAGATCAAGGATCTGTAATCTTGGCATTAACCAAATCGGTGATCTGTGGTTATTGGAAACAGAAAGTCTTCTGTCATGATATGATCAATAGTGATCCACTATTATTGACGTGCTATCTAAGCTCTGGGGGTTATTTGGAAGCCTGATCTTGCATCTGTGTCTGCAATAGTTGATTTTCTTTACTGCTGTGTTACTTGCATCTCTGCTGGTTCTTCTTCTTCCTGAACTATTATCAATGGAAAAATACGATATTATTCCTGTTAAATTTAATGAGAATTATTATATGGCCTGGTCCTTTCATCTAAAGAATTTTGTAGCAGGCCAAGGTCTGTTTGGTTATCTCGATGGATCGATAACTAAACCTACTGCCAGCACTACTGACACAAAAGCATTACCCACCTGGTCAAAAGAAAATGCTAAGGTCATCACTTGGATTCTTAACTCCATTGACCCTTCTCTTGCAATTGCTCTTCAAGCATATACTGCCGCATCTGATATGTGGAGTCATCTTAAGAATATTTATCATCAAACAAATAAAGCTCGCAAATTTCAACTAGATAATGAAATTGCAAAATTCAGTCAAGGTGATAAATCTGTGCAAGCGTACTTCAATGGATTTCTCACCTTATGGACTGAGAGGGATGCTATGATTGTTCAAACTGTTTCTGCTGGGTTTCTGTCTGAGGCTCTTAAATTACAAGAGGAAACCCACATTAGCCAGTTCCTTATGAATCTCAGACCTGAATTCGAATCTGTTCGGTCGGCTCTCATGAATCGAGAAGTAACAGCAAACCTGGACACATGCTTCCAAGAAGTTCTTCGCGAAGAACTTCGCCTAAACTCTCAGCGTACCATTCTTGAAGAACCACAGGCATCCCTAGCTTCTCTTCAGACTGAGTCTGCCCTTCTAGCAACCCCCAATCAGAAGCCTACACAATGCTATGAGTGTAAAGGCTTCGGTCATCTGGCCAAGAATTGTCGAAAGAAATTGGTGTGCAGATATTGCAAACGCTCTGGTCATCTTATTGATGATTGTCGCAGCTTACAGCGAAAGAATGGACCCCAGCAGAAGCAAAATCCTTCCACCAGGTCACGACCAGCTGCATTCCAAGTTCAAGCATCTCTGCCTGACACAGGAAGCGTTTCTTCCGGGGCTGTATCCATGACTCCAGCCCAGATTCAAGAGCTGATTCAGAACACGGTGACTTCCGCATATGCATCCATGGGTTTTAATGGTGGTCGGTATCAAACTCAGTCTCCTCTAGCATTTCCTGCTTTTCATTCTTCAATCTCTAGGTCTTCCTCCATTACCCCATCTACCTGGTTTTTAGATTCAGGAGCATCAAACCACATGACTTCTGTGGAACATAGCTTTACAGCCTCTCAACCTTACCTTGGCAAAGACAAAATAACTACTGCTAATGGAGACCAATTACTCATTTCTGGAATTGGTACCATTACTTTATCTAGTGTCTCTGGCCAGTCCCTCCATCTCTCCAATGTCTATTTTGTTCCAAAATTATCAGCCAATTTACTTTCAGTCGGACAACTTATTGATGATGGGTACCATATTAACTTTTCTTCACTGGTTGTGTCATACAGGAGCGGCAAACTGGGTGAGTGATCGTGACGGGGAGTAAACATGGTCGACTTTTTCTGCTGGACATTGGACATCATTCCCTATTTTCTTCTTCTTCTTCTAATTTCAATAAATTGTGGACTATCTGGCATAGTCGTCTTGGTCATGTAAACAATGCTTATTTACTTTCCTTGTTTAAAATTGGTTGTTTAGAACCCACTATTGATAATAAAATGATGTCCTCTTTCCTTCAATCAAAATGTGCAACGTGTTGTTTGAGTAAGAGTCATATTTTGCCATTTCCCATTCATCGTTCTCGTGCTTTAACATCTTTTGATATCATTCACACTGATGTTTGGGGAATTGCACCCACATTAAGTCGGACAGGGTTTAAGTATTATGTGACCTTCATTGATGATCATTCTCGATTCACTTGGATTTATTTCATGCGCTTCAAATATGAAGTCTTTTCTCTTTTCCAAAAGTTTTATAATATGGTTCACACACAATTTCAAAAGGATATAAAAATTCTTAGGTCTGACTCCGGCGGAGAATACATGTCCCATGATTTTTCTACCTTCCTTTCTGATAAAGGAATTCTTCACCAAAAATCTTGCCCGCATACTCCACAGCAAAATGGTATTGCGGAGAGGAAGAACAGACATATTCTTGAAACTGTTCGTTCTCTCCTCCTTGCATCCTTAGTTCCTCCCACCTTTTGGTGTGATGCTGCACAGACTGCTGTATATCTCCTCAATCGTCATCCTAGCTTCGTTCTAGGAAAGACTACTCCATATGAAGCTCTCTTTGGTAATACTCCTTCATATTCTCACTTGCGTGTTTTTGGTTGTTTATGCTTTGTCCATCTTCCACCTACAGAACGCACTAAGTTGTCACCTCAAGCTGCCAAATGTCTCTTTCTAGGTTACAGTACTGAACACAAGGGATTTCTATGCTATGACCAATCTGAGAAACGCATGCGAATATCTCGTAATGTAATCTTCTTAGAACACATTCCTTTCTTCTCTTTGCGTTTGGATACACATCCTGTTGCTGTCTCTTATCTGCCACAATTTCCTGCGACTACTTCTCCACCACCACCTATTACCAAAGTCTATGTTCGGCGTAACAAGGTTCCTCCTGTGGGGCCTCCTTCTCCTGATCATCTCCCAATACTGCCTCCTACACCCTCAGGTATTAATACTTCCTCCACCGATAGTGTTATACCCTTGCGACGCTCTAGTCGTCCTTCTGTTGCTCCTGACAGATATGGCTTCCCTGCTCTTTTCACTTCTTTGGATAGTACTCCTATTCCCACCTCTTATTCACAGGCTTCGAAGATTGCATATTGGCAGGATGCTATGACTGAGGAGTTGCTTGCTCTTAAAGCAAACAACACATGGGACTTGGTACCGACTCCTGAACGCACCTCTGTGATTGGCAGTAAATGGATCTACTCTATAAAGGTTAACTCTGATGGGAGTCTTGACCGCTACAAAGCCAGATTGGTGGCACAGGGTTACAAGCAGGAGTATGGCATTGACTATGAGGAGACATTTGCACCAGTGGCTAAAATGACCACTGTTCGCACCCTCCTTCGTGTAGCTGCAGCCCGTAACTGGCCCCTATGGCAAATGGATGTCAAAAACGCCTTTCTTCATGGCGACTTACATGAAACTGTTTATTTAAAACCACCTCCGGGTTATGCTTGTCCTCCACACCATGTTTGTAAATTGAGGAAAGCTCTTTATGGACTTAAGCAGGCTCCCAGGGCTTGGTTTGATAAATTTCGGGCCGCTATCCTTCAAGCTGGATTTCGCCAGAGTCACTCTGATAGTTCCCTCTTCCTCCGATGGACATCAAAAGGCTACACATTTCTCTTAGTTTATGTTGATGATATGATTATCAGTGGCAATGATAGTGCCGGTATTACAGATCTCAAACGTCATCTCACTCGCCACTTCAGAATGAAGGATCTTGGTCCTCTCACCTACTTTCTAGGGCTGGAGTTCATGCGTAGCAAATCTGGCATTCGGGTTCATCAGCGGAAATATGCTAAAGATTTAATAACTTCGGCACAACTTGATGATGCTCACACTTTTGATACTCCTATGGAGTTGAACAGCAAGATCCGTAGGGATGATGGCCAGCCCCTAGATGATCCTTCTGTTTTTCGGCGAATAGTAGGTAGTTTGCTCTACTTAACTATGACCCGACCAGATATTTCTCATGCCGTTCATACGGTTAGCCAGTTTGTGAGCAATCCTCACAAACCTCACCTTGCTGCTGCCTTGCGCATACTCCGCTATGTCAAAGGCACCCTTAACCATGGTCTCTTCTACTCTTCGGGCGCTTCTCTGCACTTATCAGCTTATTCGGATGCTGACTGGGCTGGTTGCCCAGATTCTCGGCGCTCTACCACTGGCTGGTGTATGTTTCTTGGGGACTCCTTGATTTCGTGGAAATGTAAGAAGCAAACCACCGTCTCTAAATCTTCTGCTGAGGCTGAATATCGGGCCATGTCATCTGCAAGTGCTGAAATCATCTGGCTACGCCGTCTTCTCTGTGAATTCGGTGTCATCATTGGTAGATCTACACCTCTTCATGGGGACAACACCAGTGCTACGAGAATTGCAAACAATCCGGTCTTTCATGAAAGAACGAAGCACATTGAGATTGATTGCCACTTCATCCGTCAGCATGTTGTTACGGAGAAGATCACTTTGCCTCATGTCTCTACTCTTAACCAGTTGGCGGATATCTTCACAAAAGCTCTCCCCAAAACGTGTCATCATGATCTCACTAGCAAATTGATGTTTTCTGCCTTACCACATCAATTTGAGGGGGAGTGTAGAAGATAATGGACTTATGCTAACAGGCCCTAGGCCCAGCCCAATCAGTTTTTAACCCATGTAAAATATCCCACGTGTACAGGCTGTCTCATTGATTTTCTTCTATGTATAGAGATAGGATATTCTTTAGATATTCTTTATTCTTCAATTCTTGATTGTAATTAGATTGTAATTACTGCTGATTACCAGCATGTGATTAGGGTAAATTGATTATAAAATGGTTGGTCGATCCTCCTTTGAGGAATGAACTTTTCCTCCAAACTTCTCTCTCTCATTTTGCTCTTTACATTCTTACATGACCGTCAGCATACTGCAGAGGAAAGTGCAGAATAAATTGGTCTATGTTTGTACGACTGCTGTAAACCTTCTACACCAGGTCTCACTTGATTGAGGGTGTCGATTCATTCCTTCCTGTGGCACATGTACATCTTAGTTGAGGATTTATTGTAAATTAATATAGAATGTTCTCTCACATCTGAGATCTTTAATGTAAAAGAACACAGTAAATACAAAAATGTTGACCATTGTAGATTCTTCTTGTATTTTATTCAAATAGAAGCATAAGGTTTGATGGTTTGATTTTTGTCAGATATTTGATTCTATCCAATCAAGCAACTGACAGAGAGAGAATCCGAATTGGGCAGTTAGTTCCTTGCAGTAGCTATTATATCTTTGACAAAGTTGGGATCATGTTCTATGGAAAACCTAGTTTTTGCTCCAAACTGGGAAAAATTGTAAAGGTAATATCTTGGTCTTCATAGTTCATATTGATAATTTACCAGTTTAACTGCAAATCAAAATGCTGACTTGTATCAAAGAAGGGACCAATGGCATAGCTTTGTATTTCCCCTTCGACTTGTTTTAGTAATTGAATTCTAGACCCATTTTCAAATAAATAAATAAAGTATCTTTCTTGACCTATGCCAAATGAGTATGTTTAGGTGTGCCTAACTCTTTGGCACTTGTATGGGATCTGTTTTGGCAAATCCCAAAAAATAGGATTTGTAGATTTTTGCACGATGTTTTCGTCATCGCCATTTTGTTATTCAAAGTTTTTGGATGAAAAGTGTTAATTGGGGGTGGCTGTCAAGAGAATGAACTATTCGTGTTTCACATGAGGCTTGAGCATTCTATTAATAATTTTTTGGTCAATAAGGAGGATTTATATATGTGACAGCCATGTAGGCCACCCTTTTGTTTTCATATAGAAGTATTCTTTTTCCTTGTTTGAGTCTAGAGGTGTTTCATTATGATATTTATTTATCATTGTAGTTTTTACCTTGCTCATATTGGTAGAAGATCTGATTCCTATGCTTTCACTTGTTTACTGTAATGGTCGGTGCTTTTATGCTAATCACTTTATATGGATATTGTTGCTTTGATTTGTTTATTGATCATGCTTGCAGACTTGGATCTATTTACTAAAAAGTAACGCGAATATTTAAAAAAAAAAAACCTAGTTTATTATGTATGACAACCGAGTGGAGTCATATTGAACTACCATTAGGTGTACCCTATTTCTAAAATGAATAATAATTGGGTGAAGAATCATATTGAACTGCTATTAAGGTCCTTAGTTGTGCATTCTTGTCTCATTTATAAAAATATTGTCTCATGCGACTTCACGTATGCCAAAGCAGAAAGATTTGCCTAAAGGAAAATTTGTCATATTTGTTGAAATTTTAGGGCTACATCTTGACTGAATAATTTAAACTGAATTCTCGCAGTTGGTTTCATTAAGTATAGCCATTGGCTATTTACGAAGTACAACCAAAGATATTACTCAACGTAGAAAACCCAATGCTAATCGTACTTGGAAACCTAATTACATCATAAAAGGAAATCTTATTCACACTAGGACTCTAGCTTAAAATAACTCAAATTTAAACTAACTCTACTTTAGGAAACTTATTCTCAATTTTAAAAATAAACCAATGACCCAAATTACAAGTAAACACATTATTTCTCGACATTCTCAATGCTCCCCCTCAAGCTGTTACATCGATATTATGTATCAGCTTGGATTAAACCCCATAGGGATTTTGACCGTGCGGCTTCCCTGAGACCTGACATTTGCCCATCAATGGTTGAAGTTTAAGAAATTCCAGCAGAGTTTCTCGTAGAGCAAAGGGGGCTAAAAATCTACGAATAGAGGGGAATTTTTTAAACTTCAATTGTTGATGAGCAAATGTCAGGTCTTAGGGTGGCAGTACGGTCAAAATCCCAATACCATATGTACGCCTCCTTGACATTGGAAGGTGTAGATATAGTAGACACTGCAGCGAAATAGTGATTTATAGTGGAAGTCTGGAAGAGCAACATATATGAAATAAATATCTGAATGGGATGTTCAATACAAGAACTTTTACCTTTGTGCAAGGCAATAGGTAAATTTGTATCATGACTATTATCAGATATAGGATCAGTAGCAACTTCAGGAATCAAAACATTACATACTTTTAGTTGATCACTTGCCTTGTTACAACTTGAAACCCATATTTCATTAGAAGTCCGTCTTTCATCTCGCGAATATAACTTTTTCGCTTTTGTGAGATTAGTGCAAATCGAATCGCAACATATTTTTTTCTCAAAAATATCAAACATCGGACATTTCATAATAGAGCATAAGTAATGATAAATCCGAATTTATTAATTAGCTTCAAATTGTCTTACCAATCTATAAACTAAATCAAACCGTATAAAATTTTGACATTCTAGGGTCTTATTACAAAAGTCCAACTAAAAGGAGATTAAACCAATACTAAATGTTCATTGCGAAATGTTCTTTGACGTCTCTAGAGTATGTCATATGCACTCCACTGTTCAATTTCCCGAGGTTCTCTTCATGCAAAAAGATGAAAAAGAAGATATGTGATTACTGTTGGAAGTAGGTGAACCTTCCTGACGTGATTTCAAAACTAATGCAGGGATCAGATACCCAAAAGGCCATTGAACCCATCCCAAGATCTCAAACCCTAATCTTAATGTATTAAGATCCCAGATCTATCAAAAGACAAGACAGATCTAAACAATCATAAACTAGATCTACAAACAAACAAGTGCAGATCTATACCTGAAGAGCTTTGTTGTGCTCAAATCGAGACTTTGATCTTTGATTATGCAAAACCCTTTCGCAAACATGATCTCCTAGACCCTGCATTCTTTCACGCTATTACCTAATGGGAGAGATCTTCTCAAGGAGAATGGTGGGATCTCAATTGAGTTGAAAACCCTCAAAGCACTCAAACTAGAGAAACCAGAGGAGAAAAAAAGAAGGGGACGTCCAATGAGTGTGTGGGACTTCCATCCCTTCTTGGACTTAAATAGTCCAAGAGCCCTAGTTCTCTTACGAGTTCTAGTTCTACTCCTCTTTCTCTTCTGAGTTCTACTCCTCTTTCTCTTCTGAGTTTTGTTTGATTATAACTCTCCACTTAGGGCTAGCATGGGGACCACTAGGTATTCCTTGGATCTGGCTCCAAGAGCCCTAGTGCTCTTACGAGTTCTAGTTCTACTCCTCTTTCTCTTATGAGTTATGTTTGATTATAACTCTCACTTAGGGCTAGCATGGGGACCATTAGGGATTCCTTGGATCTGGCTCCAACTGAATCATCCGGACCCCACATCTCATGCAAGTTCCCGACCCACAATTAATTGCAGATAACTCCACTATATAAATGCAATTGCACTCTAGGAATTTTACAAGAAGACCTAAACTTTCCAATTATTGTACTCCATCTATTATATCCATGGATCCATTGGAGATAAATTGTCTAACCAATGTGGACCCACCTCTTGACCCAATTAATCACACTAATCGTTGATACCATCTGATTAACTCTTAATCAGAGCGGGTGCACACTTACGGACGATAAATTCCATTAATCACCACAATGTGATATTTCTCTTATGAGGACGGATTCCATCTTGAGAATATATGTTCCCACAGTCCCACCACCATCTACCCAAGATACTGAAGTGTTGACTTACAGTTGGCCTCACTCATTGGTAAATTAAAATAAATGCATAGCAAAAACTTGAATCCATTACTCTCTCAGTATTGAGGGCCTATTACTTGGAAATTATGAGAGTGTTCCTTAACTAAAGATGGAAGTTTATATAAGGTGCTACTCATGGTTCTTCAGTGCATCCAATGTACTAGCACAACAATCCAGAGTCTTCCACTCTGATGGCCGAGACAAACCACACTATCTCATAATAATTGCCGTGCTACGACCTTTTCAGATGAGATGCCCAATCTCATTACTGATTGTGAAACATTTTAAGTTCAAGACTTGTGACCTATGTCTCCCGTATGTGAATCTCATCCACACACATGGATCGCATCTAATATACTTAAGGGCTCATGTTCATCTCATGAACAACCATGTCATTTTGTATCAATTATGTGCAACCATCAACAGAATCATATTCATCTCATGTCTAAAAGCATGAAATTATATATGAATTAAAATAATTAATCAAATTGTTCACATCATCCACTGGATTGAGGACATACAATCTAACAATTACTTCCTTCCATATGGGCTTAATATGGGTTCAAATTGGGAAACAAATATGCTATTTTTAATGGGGATCTCAATCAAACCCAATTGAGTCCTAACTAGGCCCATAATGGACATGTAGGCTGGCCCATATGCGCACCTCTTTGATTAGCTATACATGCTCAAAATTTCATTTTGAAACCCACATTAATCCCATCCAATTTTAGATTTGGGCCCTTATGCTTAATTTTTCCTGATTGAGATAGATCAAAAGGCTATTTGATCAATCAAATGGATCTAAATAACTGAGAGCTTGATCAATCACAGGATCCATGAAATCTACACCATTTGCTTCTATGTCAAGTATTTGATATTGAATATCTGGATAAGTCGAAAGACTTCTTGTTATTAAAGTCTCTAGATGTTAGAGAAAATGTGCTTTTGAATTATCCTAGTCGATGGGTAATTTAGGATTCAAGTGAATTGACACCCTTGAGTTAAGATCATAAGTTAGATTTAGATGCTCAAGAATTGCTAGAGGATTTGTTTAAGTATCAAAGATTAGGAGGTAAGCTCATTTACTCCATTAAACAATGCAATCCACCACAGCATGAGTCTTGTTAGTTTGTATATGCTTGACATCACATGTGAAAGATATAAACTTTCGAAGATTATATACTTATAGGACGTTATTTCTTTTTCTTTTTTTTAGATTCTTATCCTATATCTCAATGTTTTTTAGGGTTGAGGGAGACCAAGTTGCCCACAGTCTGATTTTTAGAACTTGGAGCTCCTCGGACATCTCACCTCATGATGTTTAAGCAATTACTTCAATATATATTAAAATTTCACTAATTTCACTAGTTAAGGGTGTTCTCAGTAGATGTCATGGCCATTTGAATATTATTGGTTATTCAAATGCATAATGCACTCAATGATCATTGTTCTACATCAGGTTATTGTTCTTTTATTGGTGGGAATCTAATCTTCTTGGAGTACAAGGAAGCAGATCTTTGTGAAAAGGTCAAGTGTAGAGGCCGAGTACCAGCCATGGCAAATCAATCAAGGGGTTAAATTGAATCATATTGTGAACCATAGGATTTTCTTTCTTGTAAAAATGAAAAATAATAAAATAATTAAAAATATAAGAGAAGTAGTTATTCATAATTCATCCATAGTAGCATCAATACAATGACAAATGATACTCCGATACAATCATAATAAGATAAGAAGAATGTTATGGGCATATATTAATATCATAGATGATGCATGTGTTGATAGTAGAATATGATTAAGATATCAATATTGTTATGAAAATAAATGAGTTGTAGTGTTTTCTTTTCTCATTAATAGAATCCGAATCATTAACATTACGTGGTTAGGATGTAACCTAACTCAGAAAAATAGAAAAAATAAAATAAAAGAGAATGTAGGACAAAACCCATATGTTCAATTGAACACTCCGATCACATGGCTAAAACCTCTCCAACATTTCACCATTTGGATGTGGCTATTCCTGCCTAGATCATGAGAGTCGATAGAACAAATATCAAGATCCACACCTAAATCCTAAGACTCGCCGTAAAAGAGATATTTTTTCTCAGGATTTACTATGAATCGTAGGATTCAGAATATGAGACCTAGGATTTCAATCACAATGGATTTGCGCACCTTTTGTGAGATCTAAGGACCAGTTGGCTGACATATGTAGTAAGGAACTTCCAAGGAACCAAATGTTACATACTCTAGGCAAGCTGACTACTGGGCATGATTAATACCATGCTCCAGCTTGAGGTGAAATGTTGAAGGAGTATTGTTTCTTTTGTGCACCTTAGAACTACTTTATTATATCTCTTTTCTTTTTCTATTATTTTTCTCCTTTATTCCTGCAACATCCTTCACTTAAACTTTAATTGAAGTGTAAGAAGTGATTAGTAATACAAGTTCTCATTATAAAAGACCTGATATAATTCGTATATGTATGCCCTTATCAATCTTTTTCTACAACACCTAGAGTGTGACATCCACATGTGATGCCCACATGTGGAGACACATGAGCCTCTGGAAACCTCATACTTGTGCCCATGTGTATATATTTAGATGCACACACGTGTATCTCATCCTGTATTGCTACTTATATGTAGGTCAAATTTCTATTTCCATCTAAGTCCTCTTATATTACTATTTAGTTCTAATATCCCCACTTTATTAATTGATTATCTGATTTCTACATGCCTTCGACCACTTTTTGGTTGCACAGCATGGAGGTGGTCAAGTGTTCAAAACTCTTCAGTGGTTGGTTCAGAGCTTAAAGAGCGGAAAGAACTCTGTAGGAGCTGTTGTTGTTGAGGATGAGAGTAGAGTGTCACGTCACCTTAGGCACTTTGCTTCAGAGCAAAAGCTACAAATGATGGTTAGTGGTGTTTTCTTGTTTTCCCATGTAAGAAATGATTGGAGCAGAAGCCTCCGTGAATCTTCTTTTTGAGAGAAGTAAAGAAGCGAGGTCTTGGCAGAAGCCTTTTGTGTATCTTCTGGACAAAGCTCAACCAAAGTGAATGAGTTTTGACAATTTAATTGGGCAGGCCCTCATTAGATACCGAATGCCTCTTAAGGCTCTGATACCATGACAATGATAGGGAGATGATATTGATGTGAAAGGAGCAGTGCCCTTCAATGGTTGGCTTTTCCTTTTATATAGTTTGCAATACAAATCTTAGTTAGGGAATTGCAATCAATTTACAATTAATCGGCAAGATATTACAATAATTACATGTGTATGGTGCTCCTAAGTGTAAATTAAAATATACACTATTTTACAATATGGTGCTCCTGGGTTACTTTGATTCTATGTTCATTTTCAGAAATTCATAGAATAATGAATTAGGGAAGAAACAAGTAGTAGCTACAAGAATGACCTCATGATATTCAACACAGGTCATCCACCACTCATCAATGCATGGTGTAGAGCCTTACCGTTGCCGGGTCCAAACTGTGTTTTAAAACCGTGGTGCTATATATACTTTGAAATCCAGATACCATCAGGATAAGGAAATTATAATTTATTGTTTCTGATGGTTTCACATTATTCCTTTTCATAATCAAGTCTGAAAGGTTCTACATTCTGATCACTTCAGCCTGCCAGCTGGATCATAAACAGCTTACATTCGGGAAAGCTACTTCCTTTCAAGGATAGTCAGTCTGCTCCTCTTCATACAAATACAATGCTGGAATTGCCTGCAGCCGTCGATATGAGTGAAGAGATATGATTGCTTGCTTCTTTTCCTGATCTTCCTTGTCAAGCCTACAGGTATGCATTCCATTTACTTTGGCAGATGCATGTTCCCATTGTTTCTTTGAGGTGCAATCGAACATCTAATGCAAGTTGGCATCTAACAACTGCTAGGATGGAGTGTTCCACGTCTGAATGGGTGTTTGTAATGTATGGGTCCTAGCACCCAACATTCAGACAATTGAAATTGGATTTCGAGTTCTCGACTAGAACCAGAATTTGGTGTGGATTTATTATCTTCTTTTTCATATAGTTGCTTTTGTCATTGCATTTTTCTTGCTAAGAAAAACTCTAGTTTTAGGGACTGAAAATGCTGAAAATATCTGCTTTGGGGTGCTAGGTAACTAAGCAGCAATGATTTGAGAACATCAAAATACCTCCTTTCAGGATGTACAAAGTATGTCTAGATTGGAATCCACCATGGATCCATTTCTAGGATTCAGAAAAAGAATTCAATAATGCCTTCAGAAGGATTCAAAACTTACCTAGATCTAGATATGAATTACGATTCTAGACAATAGTCGAGATTTGTTTATATTTTTTCTTTTTCTCTTTTTTTTTGGTGGGTAAATGGCAATAGTCAAGACTTTAGTTCTAAAACTAACTAATATTTACAATAATGCTATCCTGTGAAGAGGCTATTGATTTGTTTCGACCATTTGGATGTTAATTATTAAAGAGGCTTTTACTAAATAATTATGTTTAAACCCTAATTACACAGATTAGCAAATAAAAACCTAAAAACCATGGATAGGGGTCTCGCATATTTTTTTGTGGACCAAACTGCCCTTGTGGTGCTATCGCCGGGCTTTCGACATAAAACCCTCAAAATTTTTACCATTCTCATATCTTTGGCCTCTTCTTCCTCTCCCTGTTGCAAGCCTACCAACGCAGAGGGGTTCATTTTTTTACTTATTTCTCGTGTTGGTGGCCCACTTGTTCTTCTCCAGTAGAGTTTCTCTTGCTGAGATGAGGAGTGAGAAGATGGTGATATGTGTGGTGTCAAGTGGGTTCGGGTGTGGATGATGGAGCTGGATGCTGGGGGTGGTTGGTGTGGTGTGTTGTTTGGTTCGGAGAATTCATGAGTGAAGTTGTAGTCATGTTTGGCTAGGAGGGTTTGTGATGTTGGGATGCAGTCCAGGTTGTTTGGTTAGTTAGGGTTGCAAACGGCACACAGTTCCATATTGGACCCGGACCCAAACCCTTCCGACTCGGAACTATTTTGTTGGCTCTAGACCAGGTTCTAATAGAAGGATACGGAATCGGGTCTAACTAGAGGACCAGAATCTAGTTTCATAACCAGTTCTAACTTCTTTTCATCTTTTTTTCCTTAAAATAAGGATAGCATTCAACTTATATCAGGGCATCAAGTCTACTACCTCCAGGATTAAACATATAGATTTCCAACAAAAGTTAATTTTGAGCTAAAGTTTGGAACATTAAAGACTCATAAGTTGGGTCCTAGGTCCACGGGTCGAAACCTGTATGGACCGAGGACCGAGACCCAGACCCGTTTATGACTCAGAACTTAAAACAAGTTCCAAACCCGGTTTTTTACGGATTGGAACCTCCAGATAATCGGAGAATCGGATACCCATTTGCATCCCTAGGTTAGCCAGACATATGGAGGGTGATGAGTTTGTGGGTGATGGGAAGATGGGTGTGGGTGATGAGTTGCAGGGGAGTGATCAGGTGTGGTTTTGGTTGTTTGGCACTTGGCAGTGAATAGGGATCGGGTTCTTTCTTCTTTTTTTTTGTGAGGAGGGATGTGGGCTGGTTGGTTTGGTTTGGGATGCAGAAGGTGTTGTGCTTGGTTTGGTGGATAGTGGTGGTGCTGGTGGAGTGGAAGATAAAGAGGGGAGATGTTTGGTTTGCGGGTTGATCTTGTTGGGGCTTGAGGATGAAAGGAACAAACATATTTAATATAATTTAAGATTAATATCTAGGAGATATTTGGTTTGCAGGTCATGATCAATGACATAAATAATATTGCAAAAAAAAAAATTTCACATTGGTGGTGATATCATCATCCATTTTACATTTTCTGGATCCCAAAATTTTATCACAATTGAGAAAAACTTATTGAGCTAGTCCTAGACAGGTATATATTAAAATAAAATAAATGTCTAAATTTGACATTAAAGACTCAGATATTTGACGAGGCTGATGATATCGCCAACTGGGTGACAATATCGCCTATCAAGTAATTTTAGCAAAAAAAAAAAAAAATGTATGCCACCCTAATTTGTCTTTTTTTTTTCTTGACTAATCCATGTAATCAGGGTTTAAGAGTACTCTTCTACATTGTAGAAAACCATTATTTAATGGTTAAAAAAAGTCCATACACCAATTATTTAAGTCAAAACTCAGATCTTGAGGTAACCACGAATTGTGTAAAATGATACATTGACAGTCCCTAAATAGAAGATTTCAAAAAAGTATCATATGACAGAAATCTTAGCAATCAAGTTTTGAATATGGATAATATATTTGACCCTCTGGCCAAAGTGTATTCAGTGCATTCCATAGTCTTGAGCTTATTTGCACATGAACCATGGTTTGTGATCCACACTGTTAACCTTCTGTGCCCCATCATGCCAAAAAAGGTAAAAAATTGAAGATGATGTGATTTACCTTTCTGATAGGTGGCCTTGTTTGAGTTGAAAGTGGACTTCGATCTCTTTCCTGGACTTTGGTTTAGCAACTTATAAATGCTCCATCAAAGGCATGGTTGGTTTAACATGGTTTTGGACCCTGTATGGAGCAGGGCTAAATCCATTTACCGACATAACAATAGCCGTTCAAGCCTTTCTAGCTATCTGTTTTGTCCCTTTTTTATTTAAAAAAAAATGTTTTTACGGCATTTTTGACAGGTAAAACCTTAAACTAAGAATAGCTGTATCAAATATTTAGAGTTTATGGAGTTGAAGGTTTCATATACGGGAAAAACAGTAGTAGAGACTACAAAGATAGGGGAATTTTCTTCTGTCGATGTTCCCTCATTTGGACATCAAAGTCGTAAGGTTCAGCACCTTTATTTCAAGAGGGTCCCAAGGCCCCAGCCTCTTATAAGTCTGATCAGAACACCTGCAGGTGAAAATTTCTTACCAAAGATATTATCTAACAGTTGAAACTAAGTTTTTTTTTTTTTTATCAGTAACGATAAATTATATTAAAAGAGAAAGACAGATACAAGAAACCACACGAACAAACAAAAAGAGCACGATGGTATAAAAGGATTATACCACGAAAAAGGAAGAGCAAAAGACAAAGAAACATCACTCAATGAAAGCCACCAAATTAGAAGACCTATTCACCCCTTGCTTAGCTAACGAATCAGCAAAATCATTAGCCGACCTCCCAACGTGTTGAAACTTTACTTGAATCGAGGAAGCTAAAGCTTAATCTCATTAAAGTAAAATTGAAATCTCCAAGGAATGACAGCCGAAGAAGACACCCACGAAATAGCATTGAGAGAATCGCTTTCCACCTCTAACCTTGAATTAAATGAGGAAAAGGAAAAAATTCGAACAGCTTCAAGGATAGCTAACACCTCCGCCTCATTAGACTCCATAGTCCCAACATGCTTGGAAAACATTATCAACACAAGCCCTCTACTATTGCGAAGAACCCCACCAATACCCGCTGGCCCAGGCTTTCCTTTAGCTGCCCCATCCACATTAAACTTCAATACCCCAACATTGGGAGGAGCCCAATGCACCACTTTTTTCACCTTCTTCACCCCACAATATAAGGAAGCCTCACAATTATGCAACACACCAAAAACTTTTGAAGCGTCAAACTCCTTCTTGAAGGAAGCCCATTTTGCAATTTGGACCACCACCAATTGCTCTAACTCTTCCACGGGCAACAAAGACCCTCTGAAAATTCTATTGTTCATTTCTTTCCACACGGACCACAAAATAGCAAAAGGAATAATCCTCCAGAGAATCAAACCACTACCAAAAAAAGAAGAAAACCTCCACGCTTCAACTAACCCAACCAACGACCTTGGGAGACTCCAAAGAACACCACATCGCACTAGAAACCTACACCACAAAGAATAAGAGAACTCGCAATGCACAAATAAGTGGTCCACCGTCTCATTGACCTTCCCACACAACACGCATATGTCAGAAATAGCCACTGAAGTCAGCCCTCTTCTTCTGAGATTGTCTGCCGTAGAAACTTTTCTGGATAAAGCCAACCACATGAAAGCCTCCGCCCTAGGAGGAGCCAAGCCTAACCAAGCCAAAGAAGCTGAAGCTTTGATACTTGGAAAGCCCTCCAATTCCTTATAAAAGGATTTACAAGAAAAAGCACCGGAGGGGCAAGGCATCCAAATGCGAGAATCGACAACATCCCTGCAAAAGAAAACGTTAGAAAGAAGATTCTTCAAAGACCCAAACTCAGACTCCTCAAAAGGACGCAAGACCCTCCTGAAGGATACATCCCAAGACCCAAACCCCCCCTCACCCACATAACAATCTTTGACCAAGGCCTACTTGTTGACCACCAATCTAAACAACCTAGGAAAAGAGAAGGACAAAGGACCCAGCCCTACCCAATGATCAACCCAAAAACGAACACGACTTCCCTCCCCCACTTTGAAACCAACCCCCCTCCTAAATAACTCTCCCCCCGCAAAAGACGGATCTCCAAACCTCAGAATATTACCCCATAGACCCGACAAACGATGCCTAGGAACTCTACTAGGCTCCCAACCCCAAATATCTTCTCCATATTTAGCTCTAATAACTCTCCTCCATAAAGCTTCCCTCTCATCCCCAAACCTCCACCACCACTTAGCCAAAAGAGCCCAATTTTTGAATTCCAACTTACACAACCCCAATCCCCCAGCAGCCTTAGACCTGACCACATCCTCCCACTTAACAAGATGCAACTTCCTTTTGTCACTCCTCCCTCCCCCACAGAAAGTCCCTCCTTAAACGGTCCAACTTCTCTTTGACTGCCACCGGCATACGCAACAGTTGAAACTAAGTTGAAGGGTATTTTAGTGCACTTTTCCTTTCATGATGATATAAATGAGATTGGCATTTTGAATTCTCCTCAAGCTGACGGCAATAAAATCCCTTTCAAATAAATACAGTAGTACAGTATCCTAAAATTTTGTATTTGTTATTTTTCATCAGGATGTTTGTTTTGAGAATGTGAAGAGCAGACGGGAGGCAAACACTGCCTATTGGCGAATCCTGAACACTTTTTTTATTTTATTCCATATTTTTTTCCTTCACATGAAAAGTTTCTTATACATATATATATATATATATATGTGTATATTCCATCAATAGCTTGATGAAAATCTTCTCTGCTTTAAACGTATTTGCAGGTTTTACCACAGTGATAATCAACATGGTTTTCACTTAATTGTTGGATCGATCCAATTAAGGATTGGGAAGCGCTATGAAACTCAATGATCATTCCTGGAAACGTGACCTGAAGATAGCATTTTCCCAGGTCATCACAGTGCCAAGGATTCAGAATGCCTGATGTCTTTTGGAAGTTAGGACTTCTTCTAGGGACAGCTCAGCACTGGTGCAGTGTCCCTCCAATCAATAACAATGATATATTCTGCATGATTTGGGTAATGACCATATGCTCAACAGGCCCACAATTTGGAAGGTTTCAATCAGGTGATATGTACGATCGTGCTGTTGGTCCCCTCATCCTTCCAAGAGTTCAAACGTTGTGAATTTGCATCTGCCAGCAGGCCATACCCTACTTTGGAATCATATATAAGGTGCAAGTTATTTACGTTGTCCAAGCACACACAATCCTCAAGCCTTGAGTTCATTGAATTATCCGAGTACCCAATGGAAGGCTTCTGTTGCTCGTAATTCGTAATGCTGTGATGGTATGTTTGCTTCGCACACGCGTTAGCCTGATGAATCTGTGCATGAAGTGTCATCTTCTGGTAGGGGCAGTTGATCTATCAAATAAAAGAGAAGTTTGAATTATAAATCTATCAAGAATCAGTCTGATATAAACATTAGTCTGAGATGACGCAGTGGACAGTTGAAAGAAAAATATGATTGAAGGGCTCTCAATATACCCTTCTTTCTTGAAGTAAACTCGATGTCTGATTTGGGAAACATTTCATTGCCTACTACCAGTCCCAACAGATTCTCCTTTCTGCGGGCATGAGAACCTCAAATGCTGATGTGTGACTCAGGGCGCAGGTCTCGTCTTCCAATTTTGCAATACCCTGATAATTTGTATTTATGTAAAGTCAACTCGGCCACAGTACATGCCTCAATGTAATCTCGAGTCATGATGTGTGTATCATTTTCCAATGTTTAGATAGGAAAATGGCATTGATCTAGAGGGTGAAGAGTAATGTAGACCTCCATTATTTAGTTTTATCTTTTTTTTTTATTATTATTATTTTTTTCTTGCCGTTGCTGGTAAATAGTTTCTCATCCTCTCATCTACTAAAATGAATTCAACCATATGTTGGAGAATTTTGATGGTCTACACTGTTGGTTAGTCTTTCATATGATCTGCAAACATACTTTCCCTTTCAAGATCCTTACTTGCCTATGTAAATGATATGAAAATGTTAAAACAGATTTGGCATGGACAAAAGGTCCTCACACCACTGTCAAATTGCAACTGCAGAACGCAGCAACAGAAATTCTTGGATCTTTGTTGTGCTTCTTAGTAACTATTCTTAGAGTAGCAATCATAGTGTTATAATCTTACTTGTCAGGAAAGTAACTTTAACAGTAATAATAATAAGGCTTGTTTGGATGTGGAAAAACTTGGGGTGGTGGTAGAAATTCCTCCAGTTTGGATTCCAAGACAAGAAAAGTATTTCTCCTTTTACCTTGTATTTTCGAAAGGAAATATCTAAAATTTTATTACCTTTCCTCTATCGGTGGGGAAGCAGGAGGGGGAAGTTTTAGATCAAGTTTCATGAAAAAAAAAATTTCTTTTTCTCTAAGGGAAGGCTGGTGATATCGTTAAACTGTTGATGATATCGTCAACAAGGGTATGATAAAATAAATAAATGAGTTTGAACCATCAAGCCGAGGTCAAAGCATAGTTGGGGTAAGTCTGGTCCCGGCCAATGTTCTGACCCTATTACCGAGGTGCGTTTGGACGGCACGTAGGCGCGCTTAACTAGCAGCTTATCGCCGAAGTTAACATAATCATGGTACCTTAAAAATCACCCCACACAGTTTCTCAAGTTCCAGTCGGAAGAAATGACTTGTGGAGGGCGTACGGTCCTAACACTACTGGGGAGAAAAGGTGAAGAACCGTCCAGTGGAGATTGTTGTTACCTTTGGAAACTCTTAGCGAAGGCACTCATTGAAATGGCCTCACAGGTAACATTGAATATCAGATGTTGTCCCTTAATCAATTCACAAACGCAGATAATATTAGATGGTCTCATGGTGGCACTGGGTGTTTGGGTCCTCATGATTGATGGACCTAGAACCAAATTCTATTTGGGTCCATGGAGCATACCTTAGCGCACTCAAATTGAAGGGGAACCTATTCTTGGACTCGTACCTGATTTTTTTTTTTTTCAATTGGGTCCTTCAAGTTTTAGGGTAGACGTGGACCCAATTTCAGTCCTGCATCTTTGCAAGTTAGAATTTATTTTTATACTTGTTCAAGCTTTGAACTAGGATATATTGCTGAAATGACCATGTAATTTCATTGAAATTAGGGAGTCATCCAAAGGGCAAAAGTAGATTCATTTGATCTACCCTATTACTCCCTTTTTGCCAAGGAACTGGAGGCTGTAATCATCATGGAGGGGTTCATTTGTTCTTGATCAACTCCAAATTACTGAAATAAATTGGGATGCTAATGACAATGATGATAATGAAGGCTTCTTCTTTGATAAGGAGGCCATGCCAGTGGTTAGAATGTGGCACAGGGGCAGCAACTGTCTGAACCCATGCTTGCAAGTTACTTTGGATAGGAGATAATAGAAGAGTTGTTTAGAAAGTATGCAGAGAATGTTAGAGAACACCTGGCAAAGGAGAAACTAAGCATGTCAATATTACTATTTCCATGACTAAAAAGGTCTGAAGGTAAATCTATGTTCACCTTGTAATAGTGGCTTAGACCAATATTTTCAATAAGGGGGTGTTTGGATAAGTGCATAATATAATATCAATAAGTTTAAATATTGTAAGATTTCATTATCATAGAAAAAAATAGTGTCATAATATTATATTGTGTCACTTATGGTGGTTGAAAATCTTCACAGATTTTAATATACCTTTGAAGTGTTTGACAATTATCTATATTACTAAAGGGATGTATACACTTCCTGGAGGAGGACACCTGGCATGTCTTGGAGATGGACACGTGGCAGCAGCCATCCTAAAATGGTATTCTGCTAATCTCTTATTCTCCATCTAAAATTTCTCCATCTCTCCCTCCCTAAAATCTCTCCTTCTCCATGCTAATGCAATCCCTAAAATCTCTCATTCTCCAAGACAACCACACAAAATGGGGAAGAGGAAAATCCCAAATTATAAAGGATTGAAATATAATCCTTAATTCCATAGAAGAAATCTGTGCTCTCTATGGGGCCCACTTGGGGCCTACATCACTGTCAAGGTTGGGACCCACTGATCATCCTAACCAATTCAACAGGAACCCACAAATTTTAATGGCTTAAAAAAAAAAGAAACAAATAGGTTAGGTTTGGTCAATTTGAGAGGTCTATGATCATTTGATCTTTATCAATCAATTCATGGGTCCCGGCCCGCATCATTTGATTTTATAGACGGTTAGAATAAAGATGGTGGACCCCATTCATCTTGGGTCCCACTTAAATATATTAGGTCAATTTGTTAGGTCTACGATCATTTGATCTTTTTAAATCAATTCATGGGTCCCATCCCGCATAATATGGTTTTATGGATGGTTAGAATATAGATGGTGGACCCATTCATCTTGGGGGTCCCACTTAAATAGGTTAGGTTTGGTCAATTTGAGAGGTCTATGATCATTTGATCTTTATCAATCAATTAATGGGTCCCAGCCCGCATCATATGATTTTATGAATGGTTAGAATAGAGATGATGGACCCCATTCATCTTGGTCCCACTTAAATATATTAGGTCAATTTGTTACGTCTATGATCATTTGATCTTTCTTAATCAATTTATGCCTCACCTAAAGAATAAAATATTTGAAAAAAAAACATAAAGATCAAATTAGCAACAAAAAAAAAGGACTCACAAGTTTACTAATTAATAAATTTATTAAAAATAATTCATATCAGTCTGTGCATTTGGTGGTTTCGTGGTTATCCACGGGATTTTACTAGTATATATTAAAGCAAAGGGGGAGGTGGGCTGTGAGGGGTGTCACCTCACCCCTAAAAAGTCTCTCCTTTCAGAGAAATACCCAAGAAAAAAAAAGAGGAAAAGAGGGAGGGATCAACTGTTCTCACGTGAGAGTAGAGTCCTCTAAGATCTGGGAATGAGAGTCCAGATCCGGAAAACTCTTCCCTCCAGCACATCCAACATATTCTGCCCTTTCTTCTCTCTTCCCCTGCTCCCTCTCTTCTCTTCCCCACGCTCACCCATTCGTCACAGACCCACCCACCTGCCACACCTGGTTCACCTTCGTCATCCCCTCCGGCAACTTCACCGTCGCAAAAATCTTCATCAATCCTCCGGAGTACTCCGCCGACGCGCCGGAGACCTCGAACGTGATCGGAGACTGCTCGACAGGGCCATATGAAGTAATGTTGATGGTCTGGACCGTGAGCGAGCCATCAGATTGGGGGAAGTCGATGAGGGACTTTGCCCCAATCATGCCTGTGGATGTTGGGTTGATGGCCCACGAAATCCAGCCGTTGGATTTGGCGGGAGGGGCGACGAAGGCGATGGAGAAGGTGGGTTTCGAGGAGTAGATCCGGTGGAGAGTGGAGTCGAGATGGGGCAGATCGTTACAGGAAACCCCATTCGTCACAGACCCACCCACTTGCCACACCTGATTCACCTTCGTCATCCCCTCCGGCAACTTCACCGTCGCAAAAATCTTCATCAATCCTCTGGAGTACTCCGTCGACGCGCCGGATACCTCGAACGCGATTGTAGACTGCTCGACAGTTCCATATGAAGTAATGTTGATGGTCTGGACCGTGATCGAGCCGTCGGATTGGGGGAAGGCGATGAGGGACTCTGCCCCAATCATGCCTGTGTATGTGGGGTTGATGGCCCACGAAATCCAGCTGTTGGATTTGGCGGGAGGGGCGACGAAGGCGATGGAGAAGGTGGGTTTCGAGGAGGAGTAGATCCAATGGAGAGTGGAGTCGAGATGGGGCAGATCGTTACAGGAAGCGAAGAGTTTGTTGTTGCCGAATGCTTTGAGGATCCAAAGAGATAGAAAAACATGGCAATTGTATTGATTTGATAGATTCCAATTTTTTTTTAATGATGTTTCCAGATCTATGTGACAAGCCCCCAACTCCAATGATGGCATCTTTGGTTTTATTTATACCTTATTTCTTTACAGGAAAATGAAAACTAATTAAAGGATTGATTTCCTTTATTTTTTTATTTACTTCATTATTTTTCCTTTTCTTTTCAAGGGACTCATCTAAGCCACACTCACACTCCACATGATGTACCTAATAGATTGAGCCCCAGCCCCAGCCCGGTACTGATGTGTTTGTAGGAAAATGGACGCATTTGTTTTTCTTTTCTCATTTTTTTTTCTTCTTTGAATGGTATCATTTTTTCTTTTTGCTTCCACCCATCATTTTTTCTCTTTTTCTCTTTTTTAGTGGGGACTTTGAACCCATGCATTTTTTTTCCAATTTACAAAGATTTTATAGGTGTGATATTACAAGATTCTCAATATTATTTTTCACGATAATTTCTTTCTTTTACCATAAAATCATAAGATCCTTTTCCACTTCGTTTTTTTTAATTCTTAATAATAATAATAGTGGATTCTTCTTTTATAATTTTAATTATTATAATGATTTACCATATTTTTGTTTTGGCCCGGGCTTTGCACGGGCGTTTGTTGCTAGTTATATATATTAAAGCAAAGGGGGAGGTGGGCTGTGGGGGGTGCCACCTCACCCCTTAAACTTCTCTCCTTTCAGATAAATGCCAAGGAAAAAAAAAGAGAAAAAGAGGGAGGGATAAGTGTTTTCACGTGAGAGTAGAGAGAAATTCGAAGAAAAAAAGGCCCATCTACTTCAAGATAGGCTCATGCAACGCCCCACTACTTTAAGATAGGATCAGACTCTCAATTGTCTATCCAAAAGTATCTCATCCGTAAATCAATCCCTCTGTGTCTATCCTAAAATATCCCATCTTCCTGTACTTCCTGAAATCTCTCATATCTATTGTTCCTTCTTCGTCTCTCTCATTCTCTGAAATCTCTCATCTCTGAATCTCTAAAAGATAGGCTCATGTAACGCCCCACTACTTTAAGATAAAACCAGGTGCTTTCTCTTTCTCCCTCTTCACTTTTTCTGTTTTTCTATTCGTACGTTTTCATGCTTTCTTTTTCTCCCTCTACCCTTTTTCTATTTTTGTATGAGGTTGTTCTCTCTAGCTCTGGCTCTCTCACCCTCATAGACCTGAATAAAAACTCCAGGCTGGTTGTCAGAGTATGAGGAGAAGAGCAGCTCCTTTTTGGTGGGAATGGTGGTGGTCTTGGGAATGAAGATGGTCATGACTCCTCCAGATGTCTCCAAACCAAGGGAGAGAGGAGTGACACCGATACCGATCGACGTGCCTTCGCCGCCCTTACTAGCCATTTCTATTTCTGCTTTTGCTTGTGCTTGTAGAAGAGCACGTCTAGATTTTAGTCCTTAGGGTATTTGTGAATTGTGATGAGTACATATATAAGCCACAGCAAGTGGACGGCCTATCCTGATTGATCAACAGGCACCAAATTGGCTTTGTAGGCCACCAGTCAAGGATCTGGGATCATCCTTTCGGAGCCCACCAGAAATAGTGGTTATTTTTCTAAAGAACAAAAGCCCTATTCTGGTGTTTAGTTGATATCATATCACAACCCACTTTTGGGATCAGTCATGAAAAAAATCCTAGACACTCATTTGGGCCGAGTCACCCATTAAACCCAACCCGTTCCCATTTCCCAGTTCCCAGTTCCTACCCTAAGTCTGGGCATATCCTGACAAGGACACATGATCCTTTATCATACAAACCCAACACACTTTACATTCGGATTTTTGTTTTTTTCTCTCTCTTGGTCTTGGATCTCTCATGTAACACTGAATATGATCTGTATCATGTATGCACATCTTTCTTCATAGAATAAAATCTGTTTTTGTTTATGTTAGTTTTTGCATACCAACTATATGATGAAATTTCTACATGAATAATAATGCAACCATTAAACCCAACCCGTTCGCAGTTCCCAGTTCCTACCCTAAGTCTGGGCATATCCTGACAAGGACACATGATCCTTTATCATACAAACCCAACACACTTTACATTCGGATTTTTGTTTTTTTTCTCTCTCTTGGTCTTGGATCTCTCATGTAACACTGACTATGATCTGTATCATGTATGCACATCTTTCTTCATGGAATAAAATCTGTTTTTGTTTATGTTAGTTTTTGCATACCAACTATATGATGAAATTTCTACATGAATAATAATGCATGCAGTTAAGAAGTTTGTATCTTATTCAACAACAAAAAATTCCGGAGGTAAAACAAAACATTACATTTACATCAAATTTAACTAATATTGCAAATAAACTAACAAATTTTCACTTATGTCAATAGCATTGAAGATGAAAGATACAATAAAAAAATTCAGCCATTGGGACAAGTAATGCACCCGGTCAATTGGAAATTAAAAAGACAACCTCAGTGACTGACACTGAAACAAGTGGATGAATTGCACAATCTTCTAATTCTTCAAAAATTCTAATTATTTATTATTCACTTTTACGTTTGAAGCAGGATTCTTTATTTATTATTGTGCATAAACATACTTATTTCATAAACTTTTAGTTTAAATAATATTTCATATTACATTATCATGGTATGACAAATTTTTTGCAATTATACTTGTGCAACGGTGTCTATATGATACTATCTATTTCAATTAAATAATATCTTTTCTTTTACTTTAATTCTAAATAATTAAATTATGGATTCAAAATTTTATTTTGATGTATTGATGAATTTCTTAACAACATTTGCTTTAATATATATAATATATTCTCAATTTTGGGCCCGGGCTAAGCACGGGCGTTTGTTGCTAGTTTATAAAATAAATAAATAAAAAATAAACTCATAAGATGATGTACCAAATAAGAAATGGAGAGAATATAATTAATTAACCCAACACATGACCCACTAACTAGTAATCACAGGTGTTAATAATCATGGTAGGACCCATCTATTATAAAAGAAATTTAAAATTAAATTTAAATCATGAGGTCCAAGTAATGTTGTTTAATTAAGGTGGGTCCACCAAACGTTGGTAACTATAATATAATACATCTAATGGTGATTATCACGAATGGCCCTATCTAGCTTTTTTTATAATAAATTATTGTGGGACCCATTTGATGTCGGTAGTTATATTAACACTAGGAGAGCTATCATATAGTGGAACCCATTTAATGATGGCAAATTGATAATTATAATAACACAATTCAATCTTGGTAATCATGGGACCTGGCTAATTTTGGTGGTATGGAACCCACCTAATGTTAGTAATCACAATGAAAACCCCGAGTGTGACATTTGTAGAACCAGGGCTATGTAGTCATGATATGGCTATAGGACCCCACATTAAATTTGTAAGTACTATGGGGCCAATCTAATAGTGTGACTTATAAATGTTAAAACTTTTAGTGGGCATTTATAATTAATGGTTGCTCATGAACTGTCCAACGGTTTTTACTCAAACTCTCCATTCATATTTAGAAAATATTTTTTAAAGATTATTTTATATAGCATATCCTTAAATAATGTAATATGAAGGTTTTCGGAAGAAAGTGAGATATGGTAAGATACTTTCTATGTTATCTAAATACCTCCTTTTTAGGTAAATAGATTACATTCTAAACTAGTAGATAATATAGCAAATTCTCTTGGAGAAGAATTCTCCAATGTTCATCAGGTGAGGTCAACTTCACACTAACTATTATCTTCTACTTTGACAAATTTACAATCATCGGCTAGTAGTAAATTATAGTTTTGACGAAAATCGGCCCTGTTTTGGAACCATCAAATTCTGAAATTCACATGTTGAACCCTTCAAAGCTCCAATAAATAAAATTGAAACTACAAGTATATTTCAAGCTATCCAATTAGGTCCGCCATTAGATTAAAAAAAAGTATATTTCAATCTAAACATAAAACTTCATTTTTTTTCCTTTTTTGACGACGTTGATATCTCTTAGGCCTTTGACCCAATAGGACTAATCCCCCACAAACACAAGACATTGGGAGAAAACTCATGCCTTATGCCACTCCACCAACTCCAAGGTGGGTATCTAAACATGAAATTTGTTAGCGAACCTAATCAAACATTACCTGCGGCCCACTTAGTCCAATCATGATAGATATTTGGATTGCAAATCTCCTCTCTCTCTATTGATCACATCCTCATCTTGTAGGATATTCTCATCTGTATCTATCGTATCTATCCCTTACTTGTAGCATCCTCTCATTTGTATAATCCCTAACTTGTAGGATATGAGATCTAATCGATCTCCAATGTTGTATTATAAATAGTTACTTAATACAAAGATACAAGTTATGCTTTGGATCATTAAATCCTTTCATGGTGTCAGAGCGGGTTTTGATCCCGTCGTTCTTGTGTAGCCCACGTGGCAGGCCCGTCCACGAAATTGGGCCTGCACGTGAGGGGGGGTATTGGGAAGTCCCACATCCCCCAAGTCTTGAGTCGGACAGGACTTTATATACCTATTTGAGCCTTTCACCTATGAGCTTAAGCTTTTGGGTTGGTACATGATTTCTTACAAAACTTTAAATTGTTATTAAATTTTAGGAAAAAAAGCATTATACCTACCTGTACTTTGGTATTTTTGCAGGGTACCTCCTGTACTTTGGTATTTCAGACTAAACCTACCTGTAGTTTTAGTTGACTTGCAAATACAAACGGTCGTGACGGAATATAGAAAATGACGAATTTACCCTTCCCTATATAAGATCTCTGTTCGCGTGTTTTGTTGATTTTCTCATTCTCATCTTGCTGTTAGGGTTTACTCTGTCTGGCGATTTTGGCCGAACTCCCTCATCTCTTGTTAGGGTTTCCATTCCCTCGTCCCCATCTCTCACATCTGTAGAACTTCCTCATCCCCACCTCCTGCAGCCCATCTACCTCAGCCCGTCATCTCACCACACAGAACCAATTTCCCATTCCCTCAACCGTGGCCATTGCGGTTGCTGTCTTCGTGCTCCTTTTCGTTGCGGTGCTCTACCGAAAGTGTCCGGAGCTCGCGATCTGGACCCAGCGACTCTCGATCGCCCTTGACATTGCTCAAGGGCTCGAGTTCCTCCACATGATCTGCGATCCACCGATCATCCACGAAGACATCAAGCCCAGCAACATCCTCCTCGACCGCGATTTCTTTGCCAAAATCGTCGATTTCGACCTCGCCAGGATCAAGACCGATCTAACGGTCGAGACCAATCTAACGGTCGAGATCGATCCGCCTCCGCCTGTATGAGTCTCGATCGTCCTCGCCAGGAGCAGTCGCCGGAGAGTGTCTCTAGGATCCCGGAGACTGAAGCGTCTCCGGAGATGATGGTCACTGCTGCATCGGCGTCGGAAGTGTTGGAGAAGACGAGTGGCTCGGAAGCGTGTTTCGACAAGCACAGCGTGGACGGGAGTCCCCGGAAGGGGAGGAGGAAGAATAGCGTCTCCGGCAAGGACTGGTGGCGGTGGCAGGATGACGGAGGGACCTCGGATTCGGGTGGTGTCAAGGACTATGTGATGGAGTGGATCGGGACTGAGATCCGCAAGGAGAGGCCGAAGAGTGATTGGATGGTCGGGTCCGCATCTGCCGGCGACGACAAACTAGTCATCGGGAAACCGGACGGGAGGAAGAAGTAGGACCGAACTCGAAAAAAGGAGAAGTGTCGCTAGGCATGGGAGTGGTGGCGTGAGGAGTTCTGCGAGGAGCTGAGCAAGAAGAAGAATAAGAAGCAGAAGCGAATTGCAGAGGCGAATGGGGCAATTCAGACCGGACTCAAAAATGACAAAACCCCATTGAGTCCATGCACCGAAGGCGCTGCACATCACAAGGAAAGAATCTCTAGAGAAAGATAGGGACCATAGAGAGGACGTAGGGAAAATCTCACTTCTGCATAGGGCAGTTGTGCCCCAAACATCATCTATAGTGTAACCTAGACCCTGCATAATTCGATTTCCTCACTACTACAACCACCATTACCCCAAACCACCCACGCAAATAGGGAGAAACCAGGTCCATGTACAAAAGGGTTTATTGCCTAATCAATGAAAATTAGTTCAAGATTTTCCTATACGCAAGGAAAGTGCTTAATAAAATCAAGAAAAATTTGTGCACAAAGATCTTCAGAGCATTCTCTGTAGTGTAGGACTTTTGTCTTTCATTTTCCTTGGGAACTTGTGTATCTTGATACAGGCAGAGAAATTTCAACATTGAGACCCACTTTTCTCAATACAAACTGTTGGATGAAACACTACCATGGAAGGCAGTGGTGCTTGAATATCATCACGCTTCTCACAAAGTGATCACCTTTCGATTGGAAGTGTACTATCAAAGAAGTGGCGGGGATGCTATCTGGAGAGTTGGAGCCTCCCCACCTTCCCAGTTTAAATGAGTTTCAATGAGTCAAATATGATTCAGGGGCAAATATGTCCTTTTGGGATGCTAATTTGGCCCCAGTTTGTATCAGAGGCGTTTTATATGGGCTACACCGTTATTACTAACAGTTTCCGTTTAATTTGCAAGTCAACTAAAACCACAGGTATGTTTAATCCGAAATACCAAAGTATAGGGGGTATTCTGCAAAACGGCCAAAGTCCAAGTAGGTATAGTGCGGTTTTCCCTAAATTTTATGTTAAAACTTTATAATGTAACATTGTAGAATTCTCTTCTAAAATTGACATTTTTGAATGATTTCTAATTTTAAATATATTTCACAAATTCTTACAACATCAAAGTAAATACAATTATAATGCCAAGCTCACATCATAATTCTGCTACAACGAGGAAACCCAACTCCAATTCGAACCTTAACTTTCTCCAATTCGAACCTTAACTTTCTCCAATTCGATGGTACATCTGCTTTCTAGAACATTGTGTTACCGTTTTTCTTCTGTTTTTTGGGTTAGAAGTGTGTACATGCTACAGAGTAACAACTATTGGCCAGCCAAAGGCTCTCTCTCTCTCTCTCTCTCTCTCTCTCTAGCAACTGTGGCCAGCCAAAGGCTTGTCTCTGTCTGTAGCAACTATGGCCAGCCAAAGGCTTGTTGTCTCTCTCTCTCTCTCTCTCTCTCTCTCTCTCTCTCTCTCTCTCTCCAAATAAGACCACTTACATGACTTTTTTTTCAGCTGGCCTAGTGGCTAGGCATATTAAATAAACCTGCCCACGCATGGACCAGGGTGGAGCTGTGGGAGCAGGCGCTCTATCCACACACAGAGAGCCCTGTGAATCCCCACTTAGATAGACTTGAATCATCCCAAAGATGTCCAAGAAATGAACGAGTTTCTCTATCATCTTTTTTGTATTTTGTAAAGGTCTCTACAACAATCAAGTTCAGTGTCCCACGCGCAAATTAGAAAACAAATGGATCTGTAACGGGCTTTATTTGTTTCCTTTTAACCATCCAAAAACTGCCAGTGCAAACCCAGTCCTAACATCATCAAATTAGGTAATCCCTGCATCATGGTGATCACCCAGACTTAAGTTTTAGCTCTGGAAATTACTCTGGTTAGCGGCCAAATCATAGGGATTTCACCATTCAAAATTCACAGAGCAGCCCATGTGTTGATGGAAAGGGAATCAACTGTAAGAGGTTGGCTGCAGGTGCTTCACATTTAAATCTTGTTACTTTCTTTGAGGCCCACTTATATGGGTTTGGGGCCAGATTGAAAGAACATAGATAGGGGCATGCAAAAGACTGTAATGATCGGATGATCATGGCCATCTATTTAAAGAGCTCTAAAGTTAAATAGTTCTATAGGCACTAAACAAAACCGCCAAAATTTATGGACCTTGGATGGTTACGATCATCAGATCATACTGACATCATAGGCCTGCCTTGAATCAATATCAAATGGTTTAAAAAAGCAGGATCATGGGTTTTTCAATCCCTACTGTTAAAAAAGCAGGATCCCTTCCCTGAATGAAAGGCAGGAATCAAAAATCCACTGGATGTAAGTTAACAAAACCCAACTGTAAACATAAACATATTTGCAGGCACAGATGGAACTAAAATTTAGTCCCTTGAAGTTTTACAACCAGTCAGTGGAAGATTTAAGAATAAGAATTCGACATTGTGGGTGAAGACAGGAAGAAAGCTAGTGCTAAACAATTTTTTGAAGATGAGCTGCTTTTTCTTAGATTACTTCTCCATCCTGCTGCTGTATATGGAGGCGGTCAGATAATCCTGATCTCTCCTCCAAATATCATTAACCTGTTAATATTTTGCAGTGTCTGCAAAATATCAGAAGACAATACAATTAACCCTCAACAGCGCACAAAGATTAAAAAGACACTCTTATTGAAGGTATATTACCTCCAACAGGGATTCAATCTCCTCTTGCGAGTAAGGTACAGCTGCACCAGAATTGACAATTCCTTCAATTGCCGAAATAGGAAGGCTGTCCAGGTGGTTGGCAGCCATGTGCCTACCAAGTAAAGAAGAGAACATTTCCATTCTGCATTCCACAAAAAGAAAAGGAGAAGGCTTAGTTAAAGGCAACTGTCTAAAAAATGTTAGATGGAAAATCACTCGTATGACTGGATTTGATTGTAAAGAAAAGCAGACCTTTCTGCAGAATTATCCAAATGAGGTTGTGGAACAGATGACCCATCAACTTCCATGGGTTCTTGTGTTCTGAATCAAGAGAGAGAGTCAACATCTCTTTTATTATACAAACTACAGTGGACTAAAATGTGTTCAATCGTCAAACCAGCAACAAAAAAAAAAAAACACGACAGAATGAAGTTCTATAAAAAAAGTTCCGGAATTTAAATTAAGCACTAACCAAATCAACATCATTTAGTGTCCAATTAATAGTATATGAGCATATGATCAAAGTGCATTGTTTCTGACAATATCATCCCTAACCTAATTATGTTTTCCCTGCAGTTCAATCATCAATGATATAAAAATTTAATCCAATGGAACAAACCATAGATAATGCCTCAATAATCACAAAAGGGTGCAGCCATATAAAGTAACAAAAGGCCAAATATGTGAAAATAGATGAATAGGCCAATTCTAGGATGATTTCATTATTCCATTATGCAGTTGGCTTTAAGGCACTGCCTATCAAATTGAAGCTCATCAAAAGATTAAGGAAAATTATCTGGATTTCCAAGTCACAGGCTCCAATTGTAGGCATTCATGGCAAGGATACTTTGAATATCAGCAGGTCGAATTTCAAGCGGTACCTTCAGTGTATATTCTACCAGAATAGTGTTAATTTATCTAGCACATTAGAGCCACAAGCCAGCATAATTTTGTGTATGGATCCATCATATTTGACCTAATAAAATGAACTTTCAACCTGCTGTGATCCATTAACCCAAGTTGTAGGGGTTAATTTCGTTGATTCAATAACAGAACCAAGTTCCTCTAGAAAAAAATAATGGCACTAGTGTAGGGAAGGCACTAATGTGTTTTTTGATAGGAACTCACGGTACACGAGTAGCATCACGGCCATGATGAGCACCACTGTCATGATCAGCTTGGCGTGTCCTCTCCCTCTCTTGCTCACGCTCTTCCATCTCTGTTAACTCTTTATGATATATTGCAAAGTTTAAAACTTTGAGAGCAGCTTCAACATCTGTCTTTGAGACCTGCATCATGTGAATGAGTGATCCAGACAAAATAGAGAAGATATAGTTAACATAACATGATAATTAACTCCAACACCTGGGGACTGTAAGGATACAAAGAACATTAGGGGCCAAAATTGAAAGGAAAAGAGTTATACGCTGATGCTTACTAATAAGATGAGGCTTATGGTTTCTGCACTTGGAATTTATGTACAGGGACAAAATCCAATTCAAGAAAGTCTTTTTGGAGTATCTAAGCATCATATACTATGTCTTATCACATATTCAAGTTTAGCGTCAAAGATTAAACTTACTGCATTCTGTATAATGAAGACAACTTTAAAAAAAATGGAGGCGTTTTATAAATCTACAAGTGGTGCATGAATACACACTGATTGAAACTTGAGATGAAATACCTTGTTGCTCAACTTCAATTTGGCATGAGCAGTTGAAAGACGTATTATAGTTTCTAAGGTCCTTGCAGTGATTGGAAGCGTGCCCCCTCCAGACTACAAACGGGAACTACTATTATTAGAATTTCAGAAACATGGTCATCTGAAGAGGATAATTACAGATAATGCAGTTGCCAATTAACCAGCTCCAGCACATACCTTTGCATTTGCACCAGCATTCCTTAGTTCTGCATATGCAGTTGCAATGTTATCGGATGCCTGCACAAATCCATTTTTCCCAGGAAGAGCCTTGTATGTCCCTACAATTGCCACACGATCTCCAGGCTTGCAAGAATCTACAAGGTCATCCTCTACAATGACATCAACCGCTCTTGGAAGTTGACCTGGAGCAGAATTCTCCGGCACTTCTTGCATCGAGATCATTTGATGGTCCTTGTACTTGCACAATCCATATTCAGTAACCAACAAGTTACCATTGTCATCCTGGCATGTTATTCAACTGATCAAATGTCATTCTCCATCAAAATAGTTCATATTGCAGCTATGAAATCCAACAAATAAACAAAGTACCAGTTGCATGATGCTGGCGATGGTCAACAAGTAAGAGAATGAAGATGGAACTGAAAAATATTAAGAAAATGAAGAACCAAATATTACCCTCGTGGGATACACAGACCCTGTAGGCAAGCCCATATTGGACGTAATGTCTCGATATTCACGAGACATGAAGTTGTTAGTTGTAGGGCAGTAATGAACGCTTTTGGCAACCTTTGGCCTTACAAGAGAACCTTGAAAATTTTGAACAAAAGGGATGTTAGATACATAGAAAGAAAGGTATGTCAGACACACATTCTAATACATTTATAACATCATCGTCAATGAGGGAGTCTTGAGAAAGGGAAAAAAAAACTCAGTGCGGGTCTACATGTCAATTGAAATTGGAGCAAGCCAGTGACACTTGTGCCAGTCCTAAAAAATAAAAATAAAATAAAATAAATAAAATAAAACTCAAAATATGAAAAATGACAAAAAAAAATAATAAATAAGCTAGAGAAATGTAGCTATCAACTTGCTTGCAGCTTAAATCTTTTAGTTTTTTAAAGATGACGTTCATCGCTTCATGTAGCAATTGGAAGAATCAATTAAAATAGAGTATCAAACTCTGACACATCGTAATCATAATTTAATGCTTGATAGTTGCAAATAATAATAAGATACCACTGATCAAAAAACTTAATATTCAAATACCAGACCTAAAACCATGATATTAACTGAGGGTTTGGGGCATGAGGTGTGAGGGCAAATAATCCTTCATTACTGCATTGAGTTTCAAGATGGCTCAAAAACATATGTTCATCATCATTACCGTGACCTCTCCAAATGAATAATTTGGGGCACCAAATGGATACAAGACGTCAAATTATCTAGCAATTCCACTGACAACATCATCATATACTAATAACTACTGTTTTGTTGGCATTGATCCTACTGTCTACCACAATACTGACATTGTCGCAGGCACTTTATAAAGAATTCGGATTGGGATTCAACATCGTCCATTGTATTAAGAAAAATAAGGCTAAGCATAAACTATTCTTCGATGGACCAGCGGATGTGGATCTCAGTCTAGGTAGTGGATATTCATCTTCATCTTAAGGAAGTAATCATTTCTTCCCATTTCCCAATGTCTTGGTGGTAGTGATGGACTTTCATTGACATGATTGACACCTTGGTCTTCGCTGTAAGGGAACCACCATCATCATCACCGTAACCATCAGTTGGAAGGGAATGACTACATGCAGCTTATTGGTTATAAACACTATTCATCAAAGGAACAATTGTTATATGGTTGTTGAGAAATACCAGTGTTAAAACTCAAGGCCGTCCATAGTCGAGGATGGACTGGTCCTCCTTGTGCAAGAACAAAATTGGAATATATTTTCTGTTATCTTTTCATTAATCTGCTCTTACAAAATAGCCAGGGGCTGATTACATATGTAGATGCAAATTCAAAATGATTACTTTAATCAAGGAAAGATTATTGCTAGCCTGAAAAGAAATTCTACTGATAACTCCTACTCAATCTTACCACCTAATGGATAGGACCAGGCTGACAACTCCTGCCTTAATCTTATCTCTTCATTCAAACTCAGACTCAACCTATTCTGTATTAGGCGCACTCAATAATGGGCTGCATTGTGGACTGGTCCCATGACTCAACTCGTGTAGTGTAGTTGGACCGATTGCTTCTCACATTATGTCCCCTTTGAAACTAACCTTTCCTGAAGGGCAAAATCTGGAAAACACTAGTGTAGTAGTTGTGGATCCTCCCATGTTGCATCTTTAGTAGATAGATTGCCCCAAGGAACAATACCTCATGGATCAAACACCAAATGGACTAGGACAAGTTGCTTCAGTAATTGCAGTAGTATCGCATCATCCCTCTCATCATACACTTTACTTTGATTGGGTCTGTTGCCACACCAACTCATGAGACATGTGACCCAGATATTCTATTTCTCACTTCGACTGATGCCGATAATTGCATGAGTAGCCCAAGCATTTGCTGCTGCTATATGTGCTCGAATGACAGAGTCATGGCTAGTATGATGAGGGCACAAGGTGCGACTTGAGGTGATAGTGATGATCGTCCGAATTGAATTCCAAGGTGAGATTTTGAAAATCTCATACGACCGGTCCCCTTTTTGCAACCATTGGATGCATAGGACCACATCCAATCCTTTAAATGAAATTAAATACATGTCAGACCT
Source organism: Litsea cubeba (assembly GCA_012931725.1). Lineage (NCBI taxonomy): Eukaryota > Viridiplantae > Streptophyta > Magnoliopsida > Laurales > Lauraceae > Litsea > Litsea cubeba. Next base: position 5,428,916 of record CM022955.1, read on the forward strand.
AAATTCATAGCCTTAGTGTTAATTTCTAAGTCAATGCATTTAGCCTAGCATCAAGTTCTATTGCCATCTACTACCAGAAAATTAAATAACCAAACATTATCTCCTGCCAGTATTACCTCAATTCCTACATTTGCAGCACATCAATACATAGACAGAGGGATAGACATTTTCCAATAACCCCGCATTTACAACATTGATAAACACACACACACACACACACACACAGAGAGAGAGAGAGAGCTTACATTTGGTAACAATTCCCTCAACGCGGACCATCGTACCAATGAATCCAGATAGTAGATCTCTTGGTGTGACCCTGTGAAAGCCGAAAGGCCCTTCGAAGCCAATGAGCACCTGCTCCCCTTCCTTGAGGTACTTGTGATCGACATTCCGGGTCACCTCTGTCAGCGCATCTGAAAAGGGCTGAATATATTCCCCTGGATTCTTAATCACCCTAAAAAGAAAACAGAAAAAAAAAATATTGGATCTTTAGCAAATAAACAGATCAGATAACTAATTAAATAAAGAAAAGAGAGAGAGAATTAGAGATGGGTTGTGAAATTGGGAAAACCTTCGAGCTAAATCGAGGCTGAAATTGCGGAGATCGGACATGTCGATGATTAGCCGATGGCGCTTGTTGTGGATCATATCCCTTACAGCTTGCATGTAAATCCCCTTTCCCACCTTCGTGAATACCAGATAAAAAATCACCAACAGAGCAGAAAGATGGATAAATAGATATATAGCTTGAGAGAGAGAGAGAGAAATGGGTTTCTTACATCTTGATCTAGGAAATCCATGAAAGTTCGCTTGTGAGCTGCCACGGCTTCTTCGCTGATATCCATTTCTCTATTTTAGAGAGAGGGGGGGGGGGGGGGGATTTGAGGCTTTGGGGTTTGGGCTTGAGAGTGAGAGGATATGAGCTTCTGGGGTTTGGGGTTTTGCCTCTGATGACCGATCTCTTCCCGGTTCACACAAGTACTGAGGTTTAGGGTTTTTTTTTTTTGGCGCGAAATGGGGGTGTGCTTGGGCTGATTTTGGCGGGAGAAGGATGGGGCAGTTGGCGCGGGGTGGATCTTGGGCTGGGCCAAGCTCAAGAAGTACAATTTGGACCGGGCTTGTTTGAGTTTAGGGCCTAAGTACCTCAAGGATCAGTGCAACAAAAGGACTCTGCCTTCACCCTGGGCCAAATTTGAAAGCATAAAGGCTATGGAGTCAATTCACAGTCTGATATTCTGATCCCCAGAGGCCCCAGCTCAAACCCAACCTTGGATCAATTAATCCGTGGCCTTCAAATTTAGCAATCTTTTTAGTTTGAATTCAATCCGATATAGTAAGTAACACTTGGATAGGCAGGTCATGTGGCCTGTAAAATATGTTGGATGGCACATAAGAACTGTAGGCGGTTCTATATGAAAAGTTATGTTTGTGCAGGGCTTATCACCTAAGCACCTCTTATCTCGTGCACCGGTGCTCACCTCATTAGAAGGCCCACTAGGGGCCCCATTATTCAAGGGAAAGGTGGGGTATCCAAAGATCTGGATGGGCCCTACCTCTGCATAAAAGTTCATGCCCATCAGATCATTATAACCCCTTGATCCGTGGCCCACATATTTAACGTCTTTATATATATATGGGAGCGCTATATGGGAGCGCTATACAGCGCTCGGGCATTTTTTTTAGGGGAAAACACCCTCCTAATTAGGCCTACTTGCATGCATGATGATCATGGAAGTCCACTGGATGGAAAGATCCATATGAGGGTTATCTATATGCAAAATCTTGAGTCCATAAGATCATCGTAACCTTTTTATCCATGACCGTAAAATTTAACGGTTTTGAGGCATCATTTTATTATGATTTCAACCTAATGGTGATGAAAAGTTGGGTGTGTGTCAAAATTGGACTTGTGACTATTCATTGGGGGGAGGGGTTTAGTGTGTATGAAAAGACTAAATTGACTCAATGTGAGCCCTGTGACAAAAAAAGAGATGCGGAAAAATGAGCGTTTTGGAGAATTTTCCATATCATATATATATAGAGAGAGGAGAGGGGGGGCACTAGAAGACTCCCAAGGAGTTTTTTACCAAAAAAAAAAAACCTCCCAATTGCATGGCGGACCCAGGATTTTGGTTTGAGCAATACTTTCATTAGATCAATAATCAATGATTTACATCACCCAGCAAGAGTTCAAATCATTATCTAAGGATCATATTAGTCTTCATAAATCCATTTTCATTACTCTTGAAATCCATTTCCATTCAACTTAACCATTAACTAAAATCAGATAATGGAAAAAATCAAAGCAAAAAATATCAATAATAGCTACAAAATTAATTAGACCCGCTACTAGTATCTGGATTTCATTACCAAATTTCCAACACAAATTGAGAGAGATGGGGGGGGGGGGGGGGGGGGGGGCGCGTAGGGTGTTGGGGAAAGGGAGGAGACTATTTGGATGACGATCATGAAATGTCACTTAGATGGAATAATCTAGATGAGATCTACCTATGTGAAAAACTTAAACTTCATTAGATTATCCTAATCCCTTCATCCATGTCTCAAAAGTTCAATGATTTTAGACTTAAAGGCATCACTTTCAAGTGATTACAATTCAACTGTAAGTAAAAATTAAATGAGTATTAAATTTGGGCTATATACCAATTCAGGAATCGGGATCATGGAGGCTCTTTCCTATGATGACCGTGAGTGGACCAATCAAGATGCGCTGTGTCACCATGAATTGCCCAGCCCAAGCCGAGTACCATCATAGGTCCACTCGCATTCACTGCGGAGAAAAACCTGATAGAATCCACACTCCCAATTCAGGAGGTTATATGTGTGAAATAATTAGATTAGCTCAAAGTATGCTCAACGTCCTAAAAACATAGGGGAGCAATAATAAAAAAACTCGAACTTTCCCTCAAGACAAGTATCTGTGCGTTGAAAATAAGCGAACTGTGATCGAGAAGCAAAATCACGCGATGATCTGCTATATAATGGGCTTCACAAACAATCGCTCTCTCACTCTCTCGTAATCGTGATTTTTGGAGAATAACACCTATTTCCATTTAGCCAAAGCAATGATGATCGGGGAATGCAGAAACTGTATGTTGGACTCTTTCATTTCTCTCTTAATCTTTATTGGCTACTAGAATTTTAGGAATCTTGCTTTCCAGCTTCTTGAAATTCTTCGTATTGTTTCTTTTTGAAAGGTTATTCTTTTAGAATCTTATAGTTTCTCTTTCTTTTCTTATTGGCTAATAGAATTCTAGGAATCTTACTTTGCAGCTTCTTCTTAAATAATTCTTCTTCTTCTTCTTTTTAAAGGGTGTCTTTTGAGAAACAGATGGAAGAGAAGGTGAAGAGACAGTTTTCACCAAGAAAAAGTTTTCTCTACTCTTCATCCAAACAGACCCCAAGTTACCGTGCACTTGGTTTAGGAAGAATCAATGGGCCTTTTGTTTTCTCGGTTATCGTTGAGATGGGTTGATTGATTTTCTTTGGACTTAGTGTTTTAGCCATTTTATTTGATTTAAGGAGTTGGTTATGGTTTAATATGAATGTCATCCTGTTTTTGGTTATCCTTGAGGTTGACTAATTGATGGTTTTGAGTTGTTGATTGCATTATAGCTTTTGGGTAGTCTTCAAATGAACTGCTTTTCTTTTGAATTGTTGTTTATTTTTTGGGTAAATAGGGTTGTTAAACCTATATGTTTTTTTTTTTTTTATTTCACCTGAATTGTGTGACCCATAAGAACTTTGTTTAGATATAACCCATATGAACGATCTACATGAACTTCTTATGTTATTGGACATTGTTTATGATGGTATCAGTTCTCGGGTTTCATTGTTTTCACTGAGAATGGCTCTAGTCAGTTCTCAGATCATTTTTGTAGCCCATTCTTTGTATTTCTTGGTGAGAATAGAATGTAAATGTATTTTTAGAAATTCCAAGTGGTATAATGTTGCCATCAACTGTTGTCATCAATAAGTAACGCTGTCATCATGTGTTTTTACGTTGTTCTTATATCAATGGAATAGGGAATAAAGGGTGAACCCACAATATGTTGGTGATGGAAAGGGGAAAATAGGAGGACTTTGACCAAGTGGAGAGAGGTATAGAAATGGGGGAGAAGGAGAATACTTGCCTTTCCTATCTGGCATTCACAGGAGAAAGTAGGGAAAGAGTGTTTTTCTCATATAAAGGAGGGAAATTCCTTTTTTTTTCTTTTCCTTGAAGAAGGAGAGTGAAAAGCCAAAGCGAAAAATGGTACTTAATTTCTTCTTCCTCAATCAAACATGGCATGTTTGTTTGCCATGGAATAGATTAAGGAGGGTTGAAATGGGATCCAGTGGTTGGATATTTTACTCGAAAACTTGTTTGGGGAGAATGCAAGGGACAGGTAAGGTAAACATGTCTTCCCAGGTTATCATTTCCTGTCTCTTGCACTCTTCACAAACACGTTTTTTAGTGAAAGAAAATCCATCCGTTGGATCCCATTTCAACCATCTTTTAATCTATGCCACGGCAAACATACAGGCCAAGGCACTTTTGTTTGATAAGTATTAAAATCATAGGAATTGTAACAGTTGCCTTATCAAAGGAGGCTAAATTTGAAATGAGTAAAGGCAAATAATGACAAAGGGCCATGAAGTAGTCTACACTCTCATCTTTGGTAGGAAATGATCACTTAGCCATCACCCTAGTAAATCCGAACCTCCTAACTACTACTCTGTTGGCACCCACTTTACTATGAATTCCTAGGAGCTCAATACAAAGTAGGCGCTGGTGCTTGGAAAAGGGTGAAAGGCGAAGGATGAATGGAGAAGGTGAAGGGCCAAGGGTGGAGAGCATCAAAATTTCCGGAGTGGTGGGATCAACTTTCATAGGGAGAGAATGGAGAACTACTCCCATCAAAGTGGAAAATTTGAATGACCACTTGTATATATGATCATTGGCTGTTCACCTTCACACCTTTGATCAATGATATTTTCCAGCGTAAACCATAGGAAATGCCAAACATCGCTGACCACTTTTATATATCAGTCATTGGCTGTTCACCTTCGCACCTTTGATCAATGTTATTTTCTAGCCTAAACCATTGGAAAATGCCAAACGTAGACAAAAAGTATGAAAGCTCCAAACACCTGGAAAGACAACTTTTTCCTTTCCTCTCTTCCACCCCATATGTTTCAATAGTACCACTGCATTTTCCAATAGTATCATGTTTTCCCCATTAATGTATTGCATTTGGACATGCTTAATTAACCTGAGTTCTTTCTTGTCCAGCAGGTAAAGCGTGCCGACCAACACAACTATCACATGAATGCCATGGGTTTTGCTCAACTGCATCTTTTGGTGCACCAAGTCGGCCAACATTTAGTGCCACAAGCACGTCAATTTCTGGGACTTTAAATATTTGGATATCCAACAATTCTCCAGGACTTGAGATTAAATTTGAACTGCAAGGCTGCACTATGCTTCATTTTAACTTCCCTCAGGCATCTACTTTGAGTGGAACTACTACTTGCAGAGATACAACACCATCTCCATTTGGGAGCTCACCATCTGGAGCTTGTACTTCATGCAGAACTGTCATTCCATGTCCATTTGGGAGGACACCATGTGAAGCTACTACCTTTTCCACTCCATTTGGAAGGGCACCAGTAGACACAACATTTGGAACCACTTACCAATCTCAATTCGGAAGCATGCCATGCCAAACTAGTACTTCGTGCGAAATGAAATCCCCAACAGGAGCTACTATTACAGTGATAGTTGGGAGCCCTCCTTGCACAACCTGCACTAGGTCTCCATCCAATTTCAATAATATTCAAGTTGGTAAGCATTCTTTCTTATGTTTATGTAATTCACACACATTTCTGAAGATCTGAAAAGACTCTTTGCATTAAGCCATGAACTTAGATGTGCATGCAATTGTTCCATGTCCCATTTCTTAGTTTGTTGCTTTTGTTTCTATTTTTTTCTATCTTTTTCGATTAATAGAAGTAGGGAGAAGGAAATGTCTCGAGGTTATTCAATTTATGTCTTTAATCCAAAGCATGTTGATCAGTAGTTGAGTGTAATTTTGGATCTTGAAAGAAACGAATGAGTGAGTGTCTTCTCCGAGATTTTTTTTAAAAAAGGGCCATTGTCGTGATCATTATTTGTCTTACATGTAATGATCACATTGTCAGTTTTTCTATGTGGAAATGAACAGGCTTGCTATTGTTTGCAGTTTCCTGTTTTCCACTTTGCCCTAAACACAGCTCTGATTCAGTGAGCAGTGTCTTCACCTCAGTATCAAACATCTGCTTGCTCAATCTACAATTTGGATACATGCAAACACACTGCTATTTTGTGATATCACATCTTTTACCCTGGTGTTCCTGTAGCTCTTGTGTAGACACTATCCTTTCTGTTTTGCAGGAGCCTGTACAGGATCACCTGCAGAAGTTTCACGTCTCAATCAAGAACCTCAGACACAATGTACCGGAAGTAAGAGAATGCCTTACAGTCCAACAATCGAGTTTGATGGCGGGCAGGGTGGTGTGATTAACTTACAATCAATTTCTTGCATGTCTGCATACAAGAACAAAAGTACTGAGGAGTTGAGATGGGAAGATTACCAGCTGGGACATAACGGTATGCGTTCTAACTTCATAGATTGGCTATACTCAAGTACTTCAAAAGTTCAAATCATCAATGAAGTGTCATTTACTTTTGGTTAATGTGTTTCTATAATTTCGTACTGAATATTGCAGATCAGCCTGAATGTGGAAGCAAGCCAACAGGAGGTTCTAGTTCTGCTCCATCAACACAATCATGGCTATTCGCCCCACCCACAACCTCTTTATTTGGAACATTGTCCAGTTCTTCTACTAGCTCGGCATTCCATACTTCCTCGTCTGATCTTTTCAGCATGAGACCACTCCATCTACGTATAGGTCACCCTTCACATTTGGAATGAGTTCCACTGCATCTCTCTTTGGACCACCTAGGCTAACAACTGCTTCAAGTTTCATCTCCACTGACTTTGGATCCATACCCTCTGCTTAATCCTCTCTTTATCCTTTCTCGAGTTCAAGTACTACATCTGTATTTGGTAAACCTCAAATGTCTGGAACGCTTCTGGGTCTTAGATTTGGACATAGTGGTTCCTCAACTAGTTCTGTCCCTACTTTCAGCAGCACATCCTCTTTTGGTTGGCCAATATCCAGACAATCTTTTCCATCCCCTTTTTTTCCTTACTCTGGTTCAAGTTCTACATCTGTATTTGGCAAACCTCAACTGTTTGGAAATGTTGCTCCATGTATATCTGAAACGCCTCCAGCTCCTGCATTTGAAAGTGGCTGGTGTGTAGCCTCAACAAGTTCTTTGCCTTCTTTCAGCACATCCACTTTTAGTTCGCCCATTTCCATTCCATCTGTTCCATCCTCTCTTTATCCTTTCTCTACTTCAAGCACTCCATCTGTATTTGGTAAACCTCAAACTTCTGGAACCGATGCTCCATGTGAATTTGAAACGCCTCCAGCTCCAACATTTGGAACTAGCTGTTATACTGATACAGCCTTACCAAGTTCTGTGCCAGCTTTCAGCCCATCCTCTATTAGTTCGCCTATTTCAATTCCTTATATTCCACCCTTTCTCTACTTGAATTACTCCATCTGTATTTGGCAAACCTCGAACTTCTGGACCAATGCTCCATGTGTATTTGAAACACCTCCGGCTCCTACATTGGGAACTAGCTGTTATACAACCCTAACAAGTACCGTGCCTGCTTTCAGCACATCCTCTTTTGGTTCACCTATGGCCATGCCATTCTTTCCATCTCCTATTGACACTTGCTCTGATGCAAGTACTGAAATGTCTGAAACTATTGTTCCGCGTACATTTACATTTCCTGCATTTGGAACTAACTGTTCTATAAGTGCTGTGCATGCTTTTAGTGGACCCTCTTTTTATTCTACTGTTAAATCAGAAGCTATGTCAGCATTCGGTTCTAATCAACCAACTGTAAATCATCTTCAATAATCCATAAACTTTTAGTGATTTTGTGAAATAGATTTGAGCCTGGTTGCATGGAATTGAATTCCTAGGAATTCATGGTAAAATAGGTTACGTCAATTGATTATCAATGAGGAGAGGGGTGAAGGATAAAAGGTGGAGATGTAGATAGGATCTCGACTTTTCAAGGATTTTAATAACTAGGGTGATGGCTGGATATTCATTTTCCATCTCTCCTTAATTTATTTTCCATTAAAGCGGAGATTATTGAAAGCCATTTATTGATCTTTACCTTTGTTTCTTCAATTTTTGCTACTTTTAGGAATACATCTCTTAGAATTCCTTGGAATTCAATTTCATGCAGACAAACGAGCCCTTTGGGTTTGGCAGTATATATTTTGTAAGGATTCTTATTTACTGGTTCTACTATGTTATTGGGGGTTGCATCAAAATTGGAAACTATGTTAGGATGGTTTTGCTGCCTTCCTTCCCTTGATAATTAGCACTTATTGCAATGTTGATTTGTGTGTGTCTGTGTGCTTCTGGTTGGGTGGGGGGCAGCCCTCAAAGCTGTATCCAATTGCAATTTCCAAGCTCCAGGAAATACTCAAACAGAATTATAACCATTTTCTTTGTTTCATCTTTTCTCTCCTAGTTGATTGTTGTTGTTTTGCTATAAATCTGTGATTTCTTTTGTTATTGAGCTGATGCATAGTTTATCCTTGTACAGTCTGTCATTTCAACCGAGTCTCGGGAAACATCAGGTATTGTAAAATTGGGCTGTATTTACATTTGTAAATGATCTCACTATCTTATCCTCTTCTTTCTTTCTTTGTTCTGTAATTTTCATTGGTGAACAAAAGAACTGACATTCTCCATGATGATTCAGCAACTTCAACAGATTCCAGGATTCATGATGTATCAGATCCCAAGGGCAGCATTGCGCAATAGTGAGCTTCATCTCTTTTGGTTTGAATTGATCATAGGTAGGACCTTTTTGCAGATTAGAATGGTTTAATATGAAACTTATGATTCATGGTATGCACATTTAATTGCATAACATCAACTAATTGGATCGTCATTTTCTTGGCTAAAACTACTTGGATGATCGAGTTGTTTGATAATTGATACTTTTCTTTGGCACTTCCAACTGCATGAATGATCTGGTTGAACAAATATGGGCCCCACATGCCTAAAGCTTTGCCTGCATGAACAGGCCTGTAATTGGACTCAGTAATTGGCAGTATGCCTCTTAAGTCACCTTAACTAATAACATAATGTCTCCCCTTGGGGGGGAAAAAAAAAGAAAAGGACATTTCAAATAAATCAAAGATTATTTCTGAAGAAAGGCCCATGAAACAAATCCATATCCAAATAAAGGCCTATGATACAACAAACAATCTGCCAGACTACTGTTTGGGTTCCTTGATCAGAAATAGAAAAGTTCTAAGAGTGTGAGGTGAAGTCAAATTAAATGCTTATCTTAGGCTTTACTTTTCTGCAAATGCTTATGTGGATTCACTGTTTTGCCTGTTGCAATCATTATTATTGTTTTTGTTTTTGTTGTTTCTATGTAATGATCTGGAGATGCTATCTGTGTGATTTAATACAAAAATTTGAGTGTAAAAGCTCAGTCATTTTTTGTCCGGGAAGTGCAATTGATTATATCTGATATTGCTGAATGTTTCCTTTGCCAGGGTTAGCAGAAGTAAGAGGGGTTTTTTATTGAAGCGTCCAGTGAGATCCACTGCATTTTATCATGTTCATCGGTCACGTCACTGGTTCATTTTGACAGTCTTGTAGTTGAAAATTTGATCCATTAGAATTTAGTAGTAAATCAGTGAAATGACATCAATTGGTACCTTGACTGGTGGATTGCACATTCTGAAATTTTGTAGAAAGATGAAGGTAGATGACATCAGATATTCCATGAAGTGTGTCCTGGTTTATGTTTTTCTCTATAAAGCCACTTTGAAATTTTTAGTAATATGAAAGAAGAGTATATCAGTTTAGTCCTGGCTGGCAGCAAATGTGAAAACATAACATGATTTAACATCAAAATGGACAAGTCAGGCCTGGATGTTGAACTAATACTTATTCAATGCTCAGCCCTTTCCCATGTCCAGGCCCAGCCCATTGACAGCCCTGGAAGAAACAGCACATTCAAAATGGAATGTGGGCGCAATGCTGGACGTTTGTGGTGGGTCAGGGAAATTTGTGGGTGGGGCCATTAAGTTGTCAAGACTAATCTTTCAGCATGGGTCCAACCCAGTAGGTGCAAAGTTAGTCCTTGGCCAGCCCTACATAAATGAGAATTTGTGCTAAATATGTTACGTCGAGCTGGGCCTTCAAGCTTACAAAGGCCTAAGCCAAGAAGAGATCTAGACTCATTTCTAAGCTTTGATCCAGCCCATTGGGCTCAAGGTTAGCCCTAGGCCAGTCCTAAATATACCACCTTTGTGCTAAATATGTCAAGTTAGGAAAGCACAAACCAATCAGAGAAGTAGTCTTCATAAGGCTTAGGTCGTCCAAGTGGGCCCGCTTATGGGCTTATGATCATTTGGGCCACACCCAGTATGTCCCACATGCTTGTTTAATGCTAATGCGGTGGTATTTTGATTCTTGATCAGTTTATCAGTACTAAGGTGTGTAGCCCTCGAGAGATTATGACTGGTGGGCCACTTGATCAGTTTATCAGTACTAAGGAGCTATTTATCAGATATCATTTGGATCAAAGAGATCTGTAATTTGATTAATAGCAGATGATTATGGTTAGATTAGTGAATTACTCTGGTCATTGGCAGATATGGGGGATTCCTCAAGTTTGGGGTCATGTTTGATAAGGTGAGGATAGTGGTGCAATCGGGCCAAATTGCACCTTACAATATATATGATTGTATTCTTTACTCTTTTCCATCTTATTTTATACTTTTGCCCAGGGAGGTGCCATTTTCTTCTAATTCTATTTTGCCACTTTTTTCTTTTTGTAAATGTTCTGTTGTTTGAATCTAAACATTCCTTGGGTGCTTGGAATCAGATTATCAATATGCCAGGAAATCCAAATGCAGCTGCCGAGTGCATGGAGGCTTTGATACCTATGTTGAAGCATGCATTGAAGCAAATAAAAGAAGACAAGAGAGAGAAGCATCCTTGCCATGTTCCTCATGCCCAGGCAGAGCAAACAAATGTTTGGGAACACAATTATAAGCTGGCTTCCTCAAAGTCCATGCTTGTGCACATTAAAAAAATAGGAAGAGAATTAAAAAGGACGGTGACTTGGTCTTTGGCAGCCATTAATTCCCCTAATGACCTTGACTAACTGGTGGCGGGTTATGCTGTGAGTGACGAATGATATAATTGAAAAATCAAAGGAGAACCAAATGCTTTTACATGGTTCATTTCCTCTGGGTTTCTTTTGGGTGTCCCGAAATCTCAGCTGGCGAGGATTTTTTTGTGTCATTTGTAGCAATAATGCATCTACTTGGAGGTTAAACTTGGAGTCAAAGTTTTGGGCAAAGGCAGAAAAAACTCTCATAAGTAGGAAGCTTTTATCGTGTAGTGCGCCTGTATTTGTTGAAGACTGCGACCTTAAATATTTCATGAAAATATCCTTCTTATATCCAAACTAGCTTCTTTTCCGTGTGCTAAGTTCTACAGTTTGCGTAGGTTTTCATATTGTACCACTGAACTGCTAATATGCAAATAGGCTTTGCGAGACCCGACCTCAATGACCATATACAGAAAATAATCACATATTGGACGATTCTCATCCATCTTATGCCAGTGTTGGGTTGATATACTTAAGAGCCTACTTAGGACTAGAGATTTCTCAATACAGTTTGTACATAATACGTCTATGTAACAGCCTGCCTTGTAACGCCCCACCCCATACCCATGCATGATATTGTCCGCTTTGATACCTAAAATGATAAGTGATAAAATCAAAGGTCTATTACATTTTCCATAAACTACCATCTCACCACAAAAGACACTCAAATCCCAAAATAAACAGATGCACTCTCAAACCCCATGTGCCGGCCCTCCAACCTCGCCCCGGAGTCCCACATCAACTATAGAGAGGAAAGTGATTGGAGTTATATGTAGAGCTTACACCCTTACCTTGCATGAGGTCAATGGGCTAAAGCGGACAATATCATGCATACATGTAGGGTGGGGCGCTACAAATGGTATCAGAGCCGACTCTCAACTAGTTAGAGTGTGGGTCCCCTGCCATGGTCTGGTGCAAGTGGGCGGGCCAAGAGGGCTGGCAGGCTACAAAGGCTGACAAGCTACTGCATAGGGACGTGCAGCCCTAAGGGGGGTGGAATGTGACGCCCCGGAGTCCCACATCGACTATAGAGAGGAAAGTGATTGGGATTATATGTAGAACTTACACCCTTACCTTGCATGAGGCCAGTGGGCTAAAGCGGACAATATCATGCATGCGTGTAGGGTGGGGCGTTACATGCCTAATGAGATTGGGCCCTCTTTATTCTTTAATAAAATGTTTTCTATTTCTTCTTTTTTTTCAAGTCGGGATATTCAAGTCATGCAAATGGGCCCTTATTTTCAATTTTGCCAAAAACCGACAAAAGCTACAGGATAAAATCCATTAAATCGGCTATAAAAATTGGCTGGGAAAAAAATGCCAAAACACTATTAAAACGACGGCCATTTTTTGAATCATCGAAGGATGAAGTTCGACGACGGGCCGTTGTTTATATTTGAAACTATACGACAGTTATAGGGCAGTCGTTTATGTAAAACGACTACACTTTTTCCAACAATGGCCGTCGTATTTTCTATTGAACGACGGCCTTTGGCCATCGTTTATGGTAAATTTTGACATAGTGAGGTGGGATGTAAATAGGAGATGAAATGAACCAAATGTCTATGTGTTGTGTGTTTTATTTATTTTGTGAGATATATATATATATATATATGGTTATCAGTTGCACACCGTGGGTGGGGTCTATCTGAGTGGACTAAAAAGTCCCCATGTTTAATGAGTCCCGCCGAGTTTGCTTCCATCTAAATGGACCATACACTGTTGGATCGATTGTACAACGATCAAAATGGATTGAACTTATGGGGCCTAGATGATAGAGTTAGGATGGTTGGATGGCAGTAATTTTTTATAGAGAGGATCGGCCCAGCCAAATCTTCAGCTAGCTCCCAACCCCAGGTGGGGCCCCATGTGGACCCCTAGCCCTCGCAAGCACTGGATGACTTCTCTCTCTATATATATAGAGAGAGGGGGGAGAGAGAGAGAGAGAATGGATTAAGGTTTTTAGGGTATTTTGTATTGGGTATTGTGGTATGAAGTTAAATTCACACCCCCACTTTAGATCCGTCATAAGTGGCTATTACAATGAGCACTTTAATATCTGTATATGTTTGTATTAAAGAAAATTAGAGAGGGCAGGGCCTTGTACTGTCCACGCTTGGCCTTTGTTATGAGATATGGATCTTAGGTGGATGCCCACTTAAGATGAGTTAGGTGTAGAATTAAGGTTCCTCTCTTATGAGGTTACTTTGCCTATAAATAGGCTCTCTCTCTATGTATTTACACATAGTTAATGAGATAAAAGAAAGGCTCTCTCTTCTCCCTCTAATCTTTTTTCTCTTGGTCATACGTTTGAAAAAAAAAACCCATCGGTTTGCTCCCCTCAGGTGGCGTGCGTGACTTCTGTTTCAGAAATTTTCCATCGATTGGCGTGCGTGACTTCTCACAATTTTTTTGTTTTGTTTGCTTTGGTTTTCTGCAATTGTTTCAAAACTCTTCAACTTGAGAAGCGTGCAAACAAAAACAAGTTTTTCAAAGCCTCTAGTGACATAAAAAAAAGTTTTTCAAAGACTTTGCTTCGTTTTCCGTGCGTGCTTGAAAAGAAAAAAAAACCAAAGTCTGTTTTCAAGTTTCCAAGCCACCAAGGAGTCATTCTATCTTGGGAAGCGTGCGTGACCAAACCCTTTGGTTTCCTGCGCACCTCAACAAGCTGCTTTCTTCTCGGTTTGCGCGTCAACAAGTTGTTTTTCCTCTCGGGTTGCACGTGTCAACAAGGATTTCTCCTCTCTAAACCACGGTTAGTAGTATCTAAATCATAGTTAAATCCAAATCTATTAGAATGCATAAAATTAATTTATGATATGTACTTACTGTTATTATAGTATTTGGTTACTAGTCATCGTCTTGCACGATTTTTTTTCTTTTAATTTAAATTTATTAATACAATTAATTAATCACAAAATAGAACCAGAAGTTTTAAAAGTGAACATGAAGTTCACCTATCTATGGACCAGCAGTCTTAGAAGTTGGGATACTGATATGAACCTGTAGATTCATATCAATAAATCAAAACCTGAAGTTTTTAATTCAAAAGTCCAAATAAATTATACAACCATGAAATTAAACATGAGAATTTGACAGAACCAGAAGTTCTGATCAATTGTTAGAACCAGAAGTTCTACTTCAAACCTGAAGATTTGATAGAACAAGAAGTTCTGATAAATTTGATAGAACCAGAAGTTCTACTTCAAACCTGAAGATTTGACAGAACCTGCAGTTTTAATTTCATGTATTATGAACCTGAAGTTCTAAATCAAGCCTAAAGTCTTAACAGAACCAGCAGTTCTGATTCTCAAAGTTGAGAACCTGATGTTTTAACTTTTCATTGGTCAATTTATTTTTTGTCATGTTTAAATTCCTTCCTTAATTACTTTTGATGTTAATATTTCATTAATTTTTATTATCTGCACACGGTTAACTTCATATATATTTCATATTACAGTTATTGCATGATGTCAAATCTGGCTAAAATTGACTTTAAAGCACTTAACATAAATGGGGACAATTACTTATCTTGGCAATTGAATGCTAAAATCCACTTGCAACTAGGAGAGACAATAAAGGAAGGTAACAAGATGCTCCAGAGGAAAATGCGTTAGCCCTCATCTTCCTGTGCCATCACATACATGAATACCTCAAAAACGAATACCTTACCGAGGAAGACCCAGCAGGCCTCTGAAAATCCCTGAAGGATAGGTATAATCCCCAGAAGATGGTCATACTACCAACTGCCCAGAATGAATGGTTAAACCTAAGGTTACAGAATTATAAAAACAGTATCTGAATACAACTATGCTCTCTTCAATATTGTTTCCTGTTGACACCAAAAATGTCACTTTGCCTCTTCAAGATCCAAAGAGCTACATGAAGTCGCAACCTGCCATAAATAGGCAATGCTACTTCCAAAAAATCAAATCTTGTCAGAATCAAACAAAAACTGCAAGATCCTTCAAGACAGCCAAAATAGGAGTATACAAGAAGTTTCGGGCCATTTCAAAATCATTTGGCCTAACTTCGCTTCTCCGGCAGCTAAAAAGGAGCTCTCGGCGGCGAAAGCATCGGAGACACCAAATCTTCGATCAGAGCCGATGGATGGTCTCAAAATATATCCAAAAGGCTCCACGTCAAGTTCCGAGTCAAACCGACAACGTTTGACCCTACATCAACCCTCGAACAGCTAAATCAGGCCTCTCGGCGATGAAGCTCCCCGGAACCATGGTTTCCAAGACAGAGCCTATGGATCATCTTAAAATGACTCCAATAGGTTCCCTGTCAAATTTCAAGTCAATCGGACATCGGTTGACCGCACATCAAGCCGCGACATCTTCATCGCGACAAAAGCAACTCTACTGGTGATAGGACCCCAAACGGCTTCAAAACTCAAACAAAAGTCTATGGTTGGTCTTATTTATTGCTCAGCAGGCTTCACACCAAATTTCAGGTCATTCCGACATCGTTTGACCTAGTTTCAGCTTCTGACGAAAAATCAGCAGCTCTGAGAGACAAAGTCTTCGGCTTTCTCAGAAAATTTGAAACTTTGCAAAATAAAATACAAGGATTCTCATCAGGTTTTCTACAGGGAAATCAGGCCAATAAATGATAAAAAAATGTAAAGGAAAAATACAGAAGAAAAAGGAATAAAAAAACAGTAAAAACGGACTCAAAACGGGACAAAAGGGGGGAAAACCCCCCAGGGTTGCCGGTGACCCTGGGGCCCGGGATCGCCGGGAGGGCCCCAGAAACCCCGTTTTCCGCCTTTTTTTCGCGATTCGAAGCGTCCGGCCTCTGGTATTTTTTAAAATTCATACTTTTGAGACACCAAATCCTCTGACATCCGTCAAAAACACGGGTCAATCATCAAGAGTATCGAAATCAACATTGATCACCAACCGGTCAACAAAAAAAAGTGTGCTTTCTACCCGACCGATCGAGAAATCGACAGGACAGATGGCACCAACCCGCTGTTGGCAAACAATACCTGAAGTTACATGGTCATCCAATGTCGATCTACATGAAGATCCATCGATGATCATCGCCAGAAGAATTCCAAAAGACGCGGCACGGCCCGCGACTCTTCAACTGCTCGGCGACCACTTAATGCGATTAATTGACTAGCTTTATTACAGTCATTAATCCATTTCTTTGGACGGCCCAATCAGAAGCAAGCATCCGGGAGTTATAAGTCAAGAGATTCATGGCATCTAACCCATGAAACTCCTCCCATCATGGCGATTAAAGGCGATTAAATGCCCTCAATCTCCTCCGGCCAATCAGAAGCCAAGAAAAAGGAGTTACAAAATAAAGAATTCAATCTTGTAACTCCTCCCTTTATGTAGCTCTATGACAATTAAGGCTCATAAATCCTCCTAAATGGCTACCTAAAAGCCTATAAATAGGAGAGCATTCCAAAGAATTCTAGATCGGAAAAAGAAGACAGATCCCAGATCAGAAAAAAAGCACAGAAATCCAGAGAAAGAAAGAGAGAAGACGCTGCGGAAGTTCTACACCGACCACCGCTACAAGGCGACAAAAGTCCCTTGGGGGGTACCCCCCCAAGGTCCTTGCCTTCTCCTTCTGCCTCCAATGGCTTAGACGTGGCTTTTCAGCCCGTCTACTTGGTTTTTTATTGGACATATGACCTCCTTTTGGTCTTTGTCATCTAAAAACCTGAGGTTATAGCCAAGCCAAGCGAATCAATAGCATCCTCTGTTCTCATCTGCATGGATGATGGCGAAGCCCACATATGGCTTGCGACCGTCAATCTGAACGGGTCCCCCACAATCTCCTGAGAAATTAGATCATCCTTTTCTTGCTTTTCATTGTAGTTTGTATTTTTTCAAAAGAGACAAAAAAAAAACACAACTCTTGTATTTCATTATTGATAAGGATTGTAAATCGGCTATAAACGCCAAAATCGGCTATAAACGCCAAAATCGGCTATAAATGCCAAAAAATCGCCTTTCACGGCAAATCAAGAAAATGTCTCTTTTCTTAAATATATGTACAATGGAAAACTTGAAAGAAGTTGATTTCCTTTTTACTTGCGAAGGTTGATCTCCGGATCACCACTTGCAATTCCAAGAAAAATAGAAAATCTGGCACACCCACACAAAAAATGTTGATGCACGCCTCTGCCCCCCGGTTATGAAAGGGTCGGACCCAAACGGACTCCCACGTCCGCCGACCTCGGTAGAACCGGGCGGAAGCGCTGTTCCATCAAGCTGGCTCCACCCGGTGGGACCCGTTCATTTGAGAACACGATGCTAGAAATGAAATATTTGCATATCATATCTATTGCTCTATGCTTATACTTCTTTTCTTGATTCCTTGGCTACTTTCTAATTGGTGGCCTATGTTGGATTCCGCATCTTAAAAAAATGAGATGAGATTTTTTGGAAATTTCTAATTCTTTGAATTTATTTCCACTCTTTCTCTTTTCAAAAAAAAAAATCAAAATTTTCATTTTGAATTCAAAATTGAGAAACCTTGATCCTTTCCTATCGTTCATCGTGCTTGCAGAAATGTTGAGCCTGTTCGACTAAGGTTTTGGGCCATCGTTTCTCTTCGATGAGTTCATTAAAGATCTAAAAAAAAAATCAGATTTTTCATTTTGGATTCAAAATTGAGAAACCTTGATCCTTTCCTATCGTTCATCGTGCTTGCATAAATGTTGAGCCTGTTCGACTAAGGTTTTTGGGCCATCGTTTCTCTTCGATTAGTTCATTAAAGATATATAAACAAAAAACAAAAAATCAGATTTTTCATTTTGGATTCAAAATTGAGAAACCTTGATCACTTGATCCTTTCCTATCGTTCATCGTGCTTGCAGAAATGTTGAGCCTGTTCGACTAAGGTTTTGGGCCATCGTTTCTCTTCGATGAGTTCATTAAAGATCTAAAAAAAAAAAAATCAGATTTTTCATTTTGGATTCAAAATTGAGAAACCTTGATCCTTTCCTATCGTTCATCGTGCTTGCAGAAATGTTGAGCCTGTTCGACTAAGGTTTTGGGCCATCGTTTCTCTTTGATAAGTTCATTAAAGATCTAAAAATATATATATATATATATAAACAAAAAAAAAGACATAGACCACTAAGGTTAAACCAACTGCGTTCTTTGATCATGGTTGATTCAAGAAGAGTCTTGTCCAGAGTGTGGAGACAGCTTGACTGTTCTAGGCAAGGGTCCTCCAAATGGGTTCATTAAGTAATCATACCCTTACCTGGGGGCAATTCTATCAATCGAGATTTCATAAGACCGGGTTAGGAGGCCTATGTGTACTCTCTCGTCTTTTAAATAAATTTTTTTCAAAATAAAATTTTTAAAAATAAAAATTTTAAAATAAAAAATAAAAAAATTTCAAAAAGAAAATCTTAAAAATAAATAAATAAATAAATAAATAAATAAATAAATAAAAATCTTCAAAAAAAAAAAAAAAACTTCCGTCATTTTGGGTTTAGATTGGAGAAATCTTGGTCTTCTCCTTTTTGAGCACTGGCGCTCGCGGAAATCGCTAAGCCCATGTTCAGATTGGAGTGCCTTTTGCTCTCTTTGATGAACCCGATATTGGCCTTTCAAAAAAAAAAAAAACTCGTCATTTTTGGATTCAGATCCGAGAAATTATGGTTCATTTCTTTCTGAGCACTGGCGCTCGTGGAAATCGCTAAGCCCGTGTTCAGATCGGAATACCATCTGCTATCTTTGATGAAACCAATCTTGACCTTTCAAAATAGAGAATCTCATCTCATGGATGCGGTCTCCAAACATTTGTGTCTAGCGGTACTAGTACGCCCTTTCAGGGTCTACTGTATTCGCGACCGGCACATTTGTAACTCCAACTTTATATTCTTCTTACCTCGAGCAAGCTCTGCTTCTCGATAAGTCGAATTTAAGTTCACAATTGCTTCTAGCAGTCACTGGGACGCTCATTCTGGGCTTACCATACCTGCGATCAGAACAATTGTACCATCTATGGCATTTTGCCTTCTTCATATTGCTTGGGTCATCTCCCTCGAGCAATTTGAAAAGACAAAACCATAGAACTTCCCATTTATGATCATTATATTCTTGTGATTACTAATGGATGTGGTCTTGTTTCAGAAATTTTTCGAAAAAACTAACAATGGCAGCATCGCTTACCATTACTTTCGATGAGAGCAAGCACCAACTCATGCTTCAACAGAAGCAAACCACGCGCACCTACAAGCGCCCTATCAGCTGCCGAAGTGTCAACTCCCTCGCCAACTCTCTGAACTCCGGGTCGACCTCGACTCCCCGGACTATCGTCTTTCGGACGCTGGGACCATTCCCACTTTCCGAGGAACAAGCTGCTCCTTCCAAGAAGCAGAAACTCGTCTCTCAACGTGTCACTACCGTGACACCAAAGGCGAGCACCAGAAGGCCCGAAGCCCGTGGCAACCCCACGAAGCCTCAATCAACCCTCAAATGACCAGGTCTATCCCAAGACTTGGTCCCCAAGACCTTCACCAAAACAAAGAAGGTCCCAAACATCCACCAAGCCAACATTCCTGGCCCCACTCAAAGAGAACCAGTTCTACCCTCTTGCCTACATGAAAGAGGAGAGAACCATCTCCAATCTGACTCTCAAGTCAACCCAGCATGAGCCGGCTTGTTTCTACAAGCCCAAAATCAAGTCATACATCACAAGGCCTCTGCAAGCACCTGCTAAGGCCTACAAACCTGCAGTTCAACCCTTCATCTCTACAGGGGCCGAACTCCAAAAATTCAAAGCTTCGCTGCAACAGGCGAAGGACCGGGTTCGCATCCTGTCCTTGCCCAGCTACAAAGAAGATAAGCTCGGCTGCTGCGGCTGAGGGAGCACATCCTTCATCGTCAAAGCCCAGCCAGAGCTGACCGAAGCTCAAATTGCTCGTCGTATACGCCGCCGCGCGTCGTATCGGCAAAAGAGACTAGAAAAGCAAATGACCCAGCCTCCTATACTTCAAATCTCTCCCAAATGGGTCGAAAAAGAAAGACCCAACCAAGTTACTGCTGTCCATATGGTTGGAAAAATCAGAAGACGCCAAAAGTCAGCAACAAAAATCCATGTCCGACGTCCGATGACCCGCAGCGTCTCCAGGACAAGAAGACATTCAGAAGAATCCCCTGCTCCTTCAAGCAAAGGACGGCAGAGTGATCCTTCCTCAAGCTCTTTTTCAAAAAGAATGAGCCCCAGCTCAGTCACCAGGACAGTTTCTTTGTTCGAATCACGAAGGATGAACGTCTTGGCTACAAATTCTGAGCCACCACCCCGCAATCCACCTCAAGACGATGCGATCACACGCATCCAGCAGTTTGAACAAGGCCAGCAGAGGATTGAAACTCTAATGGAAAACCTTCTCCTCGCCTTCCAAAATCAGGCGAACAATGAACCTCCTCCGAATCATCAAGACGATGAGGTAAATGGAGAAGAAAATGAGTCACGCGCCCTTACCAAAAAGGACGTAGATAGTATTATTGCCAAAGCAAAAGAAGAGGATATACTCAAGGAGCATGGGATCAAGCCACCATATCCCTTATGGATGGACTCGGTCCCGTTCCCCACAAAATTCAAGCATCCTACTCTCCAAACATATACGGGGAAAGGATCAGCTAGACAGCACGTTATCCACTTCAAGATCCTGACGGGAGCTATCGCGGATCAAGATGCACTCAAGATCCGCCTCTTTGCAAGTACCCTAAAAGGTACGGCCTTCAATTGGTACTCCACTCTGCCGGAGGACTCCATCAAAATTGGGCCATGCTAGAGACACGCTTCCTGACTCACTTCAAAGGTGAGGATCATCCCGCTACTATGGCTCAGCTCTGCAGCCTAAAACAGGGGGAGAATTAGTCAACATATGACTTCATTCATAAGTGGAAAGCAATGGCATACAAATGCTCTGATGTATTGCCACAAGCGTCGCTAGTCGACATCTGCCGAAACAACATGAGAGCCAGAATCCGCTCCATGATCATCGGCAACAAATCAAAAAACCTGGGAGAACTCCTAGAAGCTTCCATGGAAGCTGAAACGGTGATTAAAGACCTCAACAGTCAGAAATCATCAAGAAAAGAGCCAACCGCCATTGCAACCTCTAAACCAAAGAAGAAAGAGGTCCTCAATGTGCAGACCAAGTCAGCTCCTCAGCCACCAAAGAAAGCTGAAAACAAAGCTGCGGGTAAGAGACCTGAACTCTCAGATGCCTTCAAAGAACGAGTAGAGAAGAAATACCCATTTGATGAAGATGTTGATGAAATCTTCGGGGCTCTTGTGGCAAACGGCAAGCTCACCTTGCCTGAACCAAAAAGACCGGGTGATGTTGGCAAAACCAACGATCCTCGGTACTATCCATACCACTAGATGATCTCGCATCCTCTCAATCAATGCTTTGTTGTGAGGGATTAAATAAACGAGATGTGGAAAAACGGAGTCATCACCTTTGACAAAAACTATGGGTCTACCTCCGTCAACATGGTGACATGTGGACAAACATCAAAATCACCAAAGAAGAAGATCACTACTTTCTTCAAGGTGATAAACTCAATCCAAGCGTCCGAGCAACTGGTTCCTTACCCGACACCAGACGGACAACCCATATGAGTACATCCCGATCTCCTGGAAGATGAAAATTGGGAGGTCGTGAAAACAAAGCCTACAGCTCAACAACGAAGGTAGGCTAGGAAACATCTCCTCAAGCTCAAACGGCAAGAGAAGACCCAGCCAAAATAAGAAGTCAAAGAAAAGGCAGAGGCTTCCTCTACCGCTTCACTGGAGTCAACAAAAACATCCCTTCCAGAGACTTCAAAGGGGGTAAGAAAATTCATTCTCAGTGATTTCATGCGACCTCAATTCAAAGAAGCCACGCAGGAGGCATCATACTCTTGCAATTCGGTAGTTGGATTATCCATTGATGGATACGAGTCCAGCGACACCAATGATGGATTTGAATCCAACTACACAGACGAGTGGGAGGAGTCCCTTGAAACAGGAGAATACATCTCCGATGAAGAATGGGTTCCTGAGAATCATCTTATGCCAGCAATCTGGTATAACCCCCTACAGCCACAAGGATCCTGGTCTGATGATGAAGAAGACCAAGAGGCTGTGCAAGAAAATGCTGTTGAACCAGCACCCCTCATTGCTCCAGTGGAAATCAACAATGTTGAGCCACAAAGAGCTGATGAAGAAGAAGATTTGGCTCCCATGCCTGATCTTGAAGAATATGCAAGGATCTTGCAGCGTCTCGCTCTAGAACAAGAGCAAGACCGCGTCAACGAGCTTCCTCGCAATCCGGAGCCTGAAGTCCCTGAAGACCATCAGGTACATCCTCCCTTAACTCCTGAAAATGGAGAAAATTGTTGGATAGACGATCCTCTTACATCCGAGGATGTGTCTGACTCCGATCAGGCAACATCTCCCGTCAGAGCTTCCTGTAATGTGATAATTCAGGATTATAGCTCTTCTGAAGCATCGTCTGATGAGAGCACTTACACTCCGGCGACGCCTAGCAATGTATCTTCTGGAGCCACCTCATCTCACGTAACTTTCACTGAGATGACACTCTCTCAGGTTTCTTCTCCTGAGACTGTGACTTCAAAGTTCACACCCTTCCTGGCTGAAGAATTCCCAGCTATTGATGCCTGGGACGATGAATTGGTCAACGAAGAAGAAAGGTTGTTGGATGCTGTTCAGGACTTGTTCCCGAAAAATGCTCCGTGCAACACAATCACTGAGGATGGCAACTCTGCTGCTGATACATCCTCAGCAAATGAAAAACGACAGCCTCTTGATCCTGAAGACAATCTTCCAAACGAAGACCCTTCTCAAGAAGCTCTCGAAGTTGGTAGAGGCACCCGCTTTGGCCGCGACTACCTCATCTTCCTTTACATATGTAAATCCTTCGGGAAAAGATGTTGTAAGCGCCCCTAGTTGCAACAATGATGAACTTGCAGGCCATAAGGAGGCTTTCAAGTATGACTTGATTGAACACTTCAAGCACATACCTGCACGTCTGCACATCCTAGATTTATTGCGAATGTCTCCGCACACTCGTGATAATCTCATTTCAGAATTACAAAAGCTGAATGAGGATGTCGACAAACATGCCCCGCAAGTCCTCCAAATTGAAATGGATTACCGAGTCAAAAACTCAGAAGCTTCCTCAAAGGGAGAAAAGAAGAAAACTAAGGGATCATGCATTGAATGCCTCTCGGTTAAAAAAGCAGCCAGTGCAACCATCGCCTTCACAAAGGACGACCTCCTACTTAGCGAAACAAGGCACAACCGACCCCTGTACTTCACAGGGTACATCAAGGAAATGCCTATGCACAGAGTTCAGATCGACCCAGGTTCTGCACTCAACCTCATCTCCACATCGGCTCTCGAAGAGTTGGGCATCCCACCCAGCAAGCTGAGCCACACATCTGTATCTATCTTCGGATACGATGGGAGTACTCAAAGGCCTATCGGCAAAATCAGGTTCAAGTCGCAGATCGGTGATCTTATTTCTGAGGTCACTGTGTACGCAATAAAAACCCCTTCATGCTACAACATCCTTCTCGGATGCCCTTGGATCCACGAGAATGGTGTTGTCCCTTCAACTCTACATCAATGCATCAAGTTTGTTGGCGACGACGGCATGATACATCGAGTCTTTGCGGACAGAAAACCCTTCAAAGGTAAAGAAGTCCACTTCGCAGACTCACAGATGTATGAATGGTGAAAAAGAAGAAGGGGAGAAGCAAACAGCACCCTTTGCCGAAAATCACCAGAAAGATAAAGCAAGGCTCCTCAACAATCACCGGAAGAAAACAAACCATCTAGTAAATTTGAAGAGAGCATTCAAACTCCCTTCGTCATCTCCCTCAAACGTTCAAAGCCTTTGGTCATCACAACTAAAGTGAAGACGGTAAAGCAAAAGCTTGGGGGCAAATTTGTTGTCTCTTTCGTGTCTATCATGCAAGACACGGATTCGGATTCAGAGCCAGAAGACGACACATCGTCAAGCCAAGCTGACACTCAGCAAGTTTAGCCTGCTCTTACTCCAATGGAGACAACTTCTGACATAGAAGATCCTACGTCAGCTTCCTTCGTTGTTCCAGCAACTTTAGCAAAGGAAAAGCCGATCTTCTTCCATAGATCGGATGCTTCTTTAGCAAACTCTATGCTTGAACCTTTCCAAAATGAAGGTATGCCTCAACTATCCTTATATAGTTCTGTGGCACAAGCTATTATGAAGAAAATGGGTTATGACGCTCAAAACCCAGTCGGTTTGGGAGAAGGACGCGGTATTCTCACGCCATTGGGGCCCGTCTTGACCAAAAGCCAGCTGGAAGATTGGAGACTCTACGGCTATGTAGAAAAGTCTTCACACGGGTTAGGGTATGATCTCGACACTCCCCTGAGACAGTTGACACAAAGGCTTAAAAGTCAATATACTGACCAAGCCTCAACATCACAAGTCCATGAAGACATCGATCTCCCTGGATATCTCTTTGATGAGTCACCTGACAAAGATCGAGGAAGCTCATCCAGTTGGTACGATTTCTCTGACAATGAAGAGGAGTTGTCCGATGGCACAGACGTGTGGTCTTCTGACCCAGAAGAACCCTCATCTCCAAAAGAAGTAGCCTACTTCGACCCGGTTTCAACAGGCGATTGGGATCATCTCATAGCAAGCCTTGGGAAAATTACCGATCAAGAAGACCCGTGGAAAGGAACAAAACCTTGGTCTGAAAATTCCCTTGAAACCCCAGAAGGTTTCGTTGAGCTGGAAGCCTCCGAAAATATTATGGAGGAACCACCTTCGAACCTTCCAACAGAAGATCCTGTTCAAAAGATAGACTTGTTAGACCCTAAGTTGTTTGCAATTTGATGTCTTGCATTTGCATAATATTCATCTCATTAGGTTCATTTTCATTTCACATGTTTCTTCTTGAAAATCATCTTTTTACTCAACCTACTCATGTTTTGATTTAAACTCTTCTTTGGTTGATTTGAACCTTGATATTAATCATGTTTTTCTTGATGAAACAATGCATAAAGACACCCTTCAAATCTGAGTTTTTAAATGATTTCAAAAGGTTCATTTTTCAAAACTTCAGATGTTCAGAAAATTGACCTGACCAGTCTATCGGTCAAGCCTATCGGTTCCCATCGGTCCACCGATAGTGCATGAAATCCCAGACCGAGACTCGTCGGTTCCA
This sequence comes from Litsea cubeba, assembly GCA_012931725.1. Taxonomy (NCBI): domain Eukaryota; kingdom Viridiplantae; phylum Streptophyta; class Magnoliopsida; order Laurales; family Lauraceae; genus Litsea; species Litsea cubeba. Next base: position 5,454,480 of record CM022955.1, read on the forward strand.
AAAACAGACGGCACCTTTTTCCATGATTGTTGTGCTATCGGCTCGCCTATCGGTTCCGCATCGGTCAACCGATGAAGGACGGTCAACCGACGAATGCAAAAGGGTCAGGAGAACTGTAAAAAATATGACCGTTGAGCCATCGGTCAACCGACGGCTAGTTATCGGTTGACCGACAGGAATCCGTTGGACCACTTTTTCTATAAAAAGCAAGTTCATTCCAAGATAAAGATGATGACAATAGAGGCCATTTTTGGTACTTTGAGAGCTCAAGCAAAGGGAATGAATTAAGGAAGCTTAATTGGTCCAAAAGGAAAGCTAAAGCTTGATTACAAGAAGTTAAATTCTAGTAAGCTTTAATTTCCTAGTTCATATGTTTCATGCTTTGGTTTAAACTTTTGGAAAATGTTTTCTAGCATGCTAACTATGTTGTGTGGAATCCATTTCCTATTTAATCTTTGATTCACATGATTTGGATTTCAACACTTGATTTCAAACCAAGTTTTGTTTTAAACCTTGTTAATCATGTTTAGCCAAAATCTTTGATTTCTTTATAACATGATACATTAACTTGTTTGAATCCTTCATTGATGTTTTCATTCATTTGAACTTTAGTTAAACCTTGTTTTGAAAACAACAATGAATATGCATCACATGTTTAGAAATATTTAGTTTCATACAACTTGTGAGATTTTGATTTTCATAATCATCATCAAGTTAAATCTTATACATGTGATATGCACATTGACTTCAATCATAAATTTGAGTGCTTTAAACTTTCAAATGCATTAAGCGTACATGGATTGAGTTTATGTTTTAAACTTGATTGAAGTGTCCACACACACATATCATGAGCATTCATCTTTGCATTTCATTGTGTTGTGTGAGTTAGATCTTCATTTTCATATCCGCCTACTTAGAGGCATTTTACTTAAGCTTAAATTGTACTCTCTTAGAGTGTGTTGTGAAAACACTTTCTTTAGAGAAATCATTTTATTGTGAGGTTATTGCTTAGCCATTGAAAAGCATCTTGTATAGGTTGTTGTTAAGCCTTGAAAAACAACATTGTAAGGTTATTGCTTATCCTTGGAAAACATATTGTTGAGGTTATTGCTTAGCCTTTTGGAAAAGCATAAATAGTGAAAATCCGGTGGGGTGTTGAGCACAAGCCGGTAGTGGATGTAGGCATTGAGGCCGAACCACTATAAATCATTGTGCAATGGTGAATGACTTGTGGTGATTGATTAGTTTATCTTCCGCACTTTCTCACATAATCATCACTAGTTAAAGATAAATTGAAAAGGAATTAAAATTGGCCATTAATTGAAGATCACCCTATTCACTCCCCTCTAGGGTTAGGATCCCGGACTTTCAATTGGTATCAGAGCTTGCAGAGAGTCTTCAAACTACTAAACCAACTCCCAGATGGACTGCTGCCGAACCAACCAAGAACCAGCGATGTACAGATGAAGCAATGCCAATAGAGTTTTGCTTGGAGATGGATTTTTCGAAAATCTATGTTAGTAATGGTCTTGATCTTCAGCCTTGAAGGAAAGTTGCAAGCAGGGAGAAGTTGAAAAGGCCCTAGGTTCGTTGATGAAGGGGAAGAACAGAACAGACGAAGGAGATTCTGCGCGCAGGGTTTTTAACGAGCCACTGCTTCATCGGTCCACCGATGACTTAAGTATCGGTTGACCGATAGATGTAGAAAAGTGGACTAATCCACTGAATTAGCCTTCTTAGCTAATGATCATTGCTTAGAGTGTTTTATGATTGATTAAACTTATGAAGGACAATTTTTAGATCATAAAAATTTTAGATTCAAATTGATCAAACACATGCATTTTAATATCAAGTACCCTTTGGGTTCAAAATTGCATTTTCAAAAATTAATTTACAAACAATTTGAAATTCTAAGCATATAGAGAATACCTAAAAAGATTGAACCATATAGACTTAGGACCAACTAGACATGTAACTTAAGAGAGTGAGTTGGTCTAATCTAATTACTAGGCCTTAGTATTTTTCTAATAGCCTAACCTTAGGTATCCATCTAAGGTTTTGAGCCTTTGAGCCTATGGTTGAGATTTCACCAACTATAGGAGATAAATATAGGTTTCTTTTAGACTTGACATCATATCTTTGAGGTTTGACAACTTTATAATTAGATTGATGATTAGTCTTTGATAGTTGGTGTTCAACTTTCTTTTTATTCTTCTTATTTCTTTTAACTTTTCCTCCCTCTTTTTGTCTTTTGAATTTTAATTTTAATCTTTCAACCTTTTTCAAGAGTTCTTTCATTTCCAAGGCTAATGGAGGGAAGGTGAGAGGTTTCTTATTGATAGATTTGTTTTGACCATATTTTACTTGTTTAGTCTTTTTAAAATCTATCTTAGAAGACTCTTGTTGAAATGGTTTGACTTGTTTGAACTTTCTAGAGTCTTCCTTTGATTTAGATGCCTTAACCATCATAGAATTAGATTTTCCATTTTTAGGTTCATAGATGGGTTTGGACAAATGACTTTTTCTTAATGGTATCAGAGCCAAGTTGCTCTGGTTTAGGTCTTACAGCCTAGAGTTGAATCCTAGTGAGTGTGTTTCTTTTGTTGCCACTATGCAATCTCATCTGGGTGAGGGCAATGCCACCAATAGACCACCTCTGTTTAATGGAACACACTATAGGTATTGGAAAATTAGAATGCAAGTGTTCCTAGAATCCCAAAGCTTAGATGTGTGGAACATCATTGAAGAAGGCTATCATCTACCCACTGCCACAGAAAAGGATTCTAAAGGCAATATTATATCCTTAACTCTCAAACCTAAGAGTGCTTGGACTCCAGGGGAAAAGGATAGAGCTAATCTAAATGCTAAAGCAAAAAACTCTCTATATTGTGCCTTATCTCAAGAGGAATTCAATAGAGTTGTCAATTGCAATACTGCTAAGGAAGTGTGGGACACCCTAGAGACCACCCATGAAGGCACAGATCAGGTCAAGATAGCCAAAATTCAAATGTTGACCTCTAAATTAGAAGATATTAAAATGCTGGAAGAAGAAACATTTGATGAGTTCTACACAAAAATTATGGAATTAATCAACTCTCTTATAGGACTAGGAGAAAAGATGGATGAATCCAAAACTGTGAGAAAAATCTTAAGATCTCTTCCCAAAAGATTCAAACCCAAGATTATTGCCATAACTGAGAGTAAAAATGTGGACCAAATTAAAATTGAAGAACTAAGAGGAAATCTACTCACATATGAACTAGATTTTGAAATTAAAGATAAAAAGAAAGGAGTTGCTTTTACCTCTCAATCTAATGAAAATGAAAGTGAAGATGATAGTGATGATGATAATGCTCTTCTTGTCAAGAACTTTAAGAAATTCTTTAGGAATAACAAAAACTTTAGAAAACCTGATGAAAGCAGTAAAAGCTCTAGATTTCAAAGAAGTTCCAAAAGTTCTTTTATCAAAAAGGATGTGCAATGTTATAATTGCAAGGGGTTTGGACATATTGCTCAAAATTGCTCCACGCCTAAAGAATTTGAAAGAGGGGATAAGAAAGCAAAGAAAGCATTAAACATAACTTGGGATGAGGAAGATGAAGATAGTGACAAAAACGAATCCCAGAATGATGAAGATGAAAATCCTCCTAATTGGCTTCTTATTGCTTCTATTGAAGAGATCAATGATCATAACACATTAATAGATGACACATTAGGGGAAGAGGAAACTTATGATGAAGATGAAGAAATTGAGATCCAACAAGCTTACAATGATCTATATGAAAATTCTGAGATCTTAATTAAGAAAAATAAAATGTTAAAAGATGAATTGAAACTAACCATAAATGACAAAATCAATTTGGAACATAAATTCATCACCCTAACTAAAGAGCTAGCTCTTGCTCAAAATCACATTCATAACTTACAATCCAAGCTTGAATCTAGTCAACTTGAAACAAACTCTTTACAACTGAAACTCAACAAAGGAAAATTCATTGTTGAAAAATTCACCTTGGGAAATGATAAGTTTTATCAAATGTTAGGCATGCATAAAATTTATGGTGACAAGAGTGGTATAGGTTTTGAAGGTTCCCCTAGCAACATGAAGAATAGCTCTCAAATATTTACTAAGAGTGTCCGCAAACCTATAGTTGAGAGAAATTATACCACTAGATGGACTTGTCATTATTGCAATCGTAGTGGTCATTTGGTCCCTAATTGCCCATACAAAATCAGGTTATCTCTCAACAATCCCTCTAAAATACCTTTCAAATTTGTCCCCAAGACCATTCCCTATAAATCTCCTCTATCTAGTTGGATTGTTAAGGGAACAAACTTTGAGAGTCTCCTAGTTCAAACCGCTTTAAAAGCAAAAGAAAACCCTACTTGGTTTTTAGATAGTGGTTGTTCAAAACACATGACAGGAGACCGATCTAGATTCAGCTCCATAGTGGAATATGATGGAGGAAATGTTTCTTTTGGAGACAATAGTAAAGCTCAAATCATTGGGAAGGGAAGTGTGAAAGGAGATCAAATACCAACTCTGAATGATGTATTTCTTGTGGAAGGATTGAAGCATAATCTCCTTAGCATTAGCCAATTATGTGACAAGGGAAACAAAGTTGTCTTTGACAGTCATTCGTGCAAAGTGGTAAATGATAGAACTAACCAAGTTATTCTTACTGGATCAAGGACAAAAGGAAATATTTACATTATAGAAGAATGTGATGACAATGAATCTAGGTGCTTGATAACTAAAGATCAAGAGAATTACTTATGGCACCAAAGGATGGGTCACATAAATTTTAAATTGATGAAAATCCTATCCAAGAATGAAATTGTGAAAGGAATTCCCAAGTTGAGTGCTGAAAAATCTGAAATCTATAAGGCGTGCCAGCTGGGTAAACAAATAAAGAAGAGCTTCAAAGGTTTAAAGGATATATCATCGTCTCGTCCTCTAGAATTAATACATATGGATTTGATTGGACCTGCACCAGTGCAAAGTATTGGAGGAAAGAAATTCATTCTGGTTATGGTAGATGATTATTCTCGTTTTGGTTGGGTTGCCTTTCTTCATGCTAAATCAGATGCTGTAGACAATATCATAAGAATTTACAACAAGATACAAGTTGAAAAAGGTTGTAAAATTCAGAAGATCAGAAGTGATCATGGAGGAGAATTTGAGAATGAAAAATTTGCCAAATTTTGTGAAAACCATGGGATTAATCATCAATTTTCAGCTCCTAAAACTCCTCAACAAAATGGAGTAGCAGAAAGAAGAAATAGAGTGATTCAAGAAATGGCTAGGACCTTGCTCAATGAAAAGAATCTTCCTCGTAATCTATGGGCTGAAGCTGTGAATACAACCTGCTATATTATAAATAGAGTCTATCTCACTAAGAATACCAACAAGACCCCATATGAACTTTATTTTGGAAGAAAACCTAATTTGGGGTATTTGAAAGTGTTTGGAAGCAAATGTTATATTCTAAGAGATAGGGAGTAGTTGGAGAAATTTGAGCCTAAATCTGATGAAGGAATCTTCCTAGGCTATTCTGAAAGGAGCAAAGCTTACAGAGTATTTAATCATAGAACTATGACCATAATGGAGTCAGCTCATGTTGTTATCGATGATATGAATCAAATTGGAAGAACTCTTCAAGATGATGATGAAGTTGAATCTGCTAGTGATTAACCAATTCCTAAAGACAAAAGTGATATCATTCAATCCAAAGCTACAGTCCCAACCAAACTCATGAAAGATCATACTTTGGAGAATATTATTGGAGATATCAATAGTGGGGTCATGACCCGGAGACAAGTTCATAATTTATGTGCACATTACTCTTTTGTCTCTCAAATCGAGCCAAAGAATTTCTCTGAAGCTGAATCAAAGTCAGAATGGATGGAAGCCATGCAAGAAGAATTGAATCAATTTAAGAAAAATGATGTTTGGGATCTTGTTCCATTACCAACAGAGAAAAATCCCATTGGTACTAAGTGGATATACAAGAACAAATCAGATGAATCTGGTAATGTTGTGAGAAACAAGGCAAGACTAGTGGCAAAAGGATATGCCCAAATAGAAGGAATCGATTTTGAAGAAACCTTTGCTCCTGTAGCCCGTTTGGAGTCTATAAGGATCCTATTGAGTTATGCGAGTAGCATGAAAATTAAACTATTTCAGATGGATGTCAAAAGTGCCTTCCTGAATGGAGAAATTGAAGAGGATGTTTATGTTACCCAACCAGAAGGCTTTGAGGACCCTCATCATCCTGAGTATGTCTACAAACTCAAGAAAGCTCTTTATGGATTAAAACAAGCACCAAGGGCTTGGTATGTAAAGCTCACAACTCATCTGGTTGAAAATGATTTTGATTGTGGAAAAGTTGAGAAGACTCTGTTTATCAAGAAAATTGATCAAGACATTCTTGTAGCTCAAATCTATGTTGATGACATAGTGTTTGGATCCACATCAGACAAATTGGCTCAAGGATTTTCAGAATTAATGAGCTCCACCTTTGAGATGAGTCTAGTCGGTCCCCTGCAGTTCTTCTTAGGTCTCCAGGTTAACCAAACCGAGCGAGGAATTTTTCTTAGCCAGTCCAAATTTGCTTTAGAAATCATTAAGAAGTTTGGTCTAGAAACCTCCAAGCCTAACAGCAACCCCATGGGATCTACTTCAAAACTGTCTAGTGACCTCAAAGGTACCAAAGTAGACCAAAAACTCTATCGTAGTATGATAGGAAGCCTTCTCTATCTTACTGCTAGTAGACCTGATCTCTCCTTCAGTGTTGGAATCTGTGCCAGATATCAATCGGATCCTCGTGAGTCCCATCTCAAAGCTGTTAAACGTATCTTTAAATATATCAATGGGACATCACATTATGGCATCTGGTATCCTTGCGACTCATCTTTACAATTAATTGGATACAGTGATGCTGACTGGGCAGGATCAATAGATGATAGGAAAAGCACCAGTGGATGTTGCTACTTCATAGGAAATTGCTTAGTAGCTTGGCATAGTAAAAAGCAAAATTCAGTATCCTTGTCTACTGCAGAAGCTGAATATATAGCTGCAGGTAGCTGTTGTGCTCAATTGTTGTGGATGAAACAAACCTTGTTAGATTATAATGTCCCACAACATTGTATGCCTATCATGTGTGATAACTCAAGTGCCATTAGCATCTCAAAAAATCCTGTTCAGCATTCTCGCACTAAACACATTGACATTCGCTATCATTTTTTGCGTGATCATGCTGATCAAGGCTCTATTGAGTTACTTTTTGTTCCAACTGATTCTCAATTGGCTGACCTATTTACTAAACCCCTTGGAAATGAAAGATTTATTAAACTAAGACATCAATTGGGCATTGGCCCTTGCCCTGAAATCTGAAATCTTGTTGTCTAATCACCTGTTATTGCATTTTCATTGTATTATAACTCTTGTAAACAGGTGCTACTGACAAGGTTTGTGTCTTCTTTTAGATGGGCGAGATCCTTTGCAATTAGATGTCAAAGGGGGAGAGAATGATATGTAAAGAAGTCTCAATTTGAGGGGGAGTAGAATCAAGGTCTATCAAATTGAGGGGGAGAAGCTTTGTCTAGTTGCTCTCGCAAGGAAAATCCAAAGCTCCAAAATATCCAAAATCCCAAAGCATCCAAAGCTCCTTAAATGTCCAAAGAAGTTGGTGTTTTAAGCACGTGGTGTATGAGAGAGTGTCAAGCTTAGAGTTGCCATCAAATTGCAAAGGGGGAGATTGTTAGAGTGTTTATTTTGTTGCAATTTGATTGGATGCATTCATTGTCTCATCTTGATCTCTCTCTCATTCATGTTCTCCTTCTTAGGATCTTCTTGCATATCTTTTTATCATAAGCTTTGTTTTTACTTGGAAAATCTTCAGATCTTTGCATTTTCTGCTTGCTCATTCTGTCGGTCCACCTGTCGGCTCCCATCGGTCAGCCGACATAAGAACCGAGCCCAGCCGATAGACCGTCGGTTCCAGTTCCAGAGAGCCTAAACTTTCAAATCTTCTCTGTCGGTCAGATCTTCGGCTCCTATCGGTCAACCGATAGTGCTTAAATCTCTAGACCGAGAGTTCATCGGTCCCAATATCAGAAAGCTTCATTTTTAGCCTTTTTGCTCTATCGGTTCCTAGGTCGGTCCTAGGTCGGTCGACCGATGCTGTCGGTCAAACCGACAGGTGTTTCTTGGTCAGCAACTTTTTCAAAAATATAGCCGTTGCGTATGACCGTTAGGCTATCGGTGGACCGACACCAAGTCGTCGGCTAACCGATAGCTATCCGTTGGGTACACTTTTTCTATAAAAAGTGACTTTCTCTTTGGGGAAAGTGGCTGAATTTTTGAGATCTTTTGAGCCAAAAGGAGAGGAGCTTTTCAAGAACTTTTGAAAAGGGATTATGGAAGCATGTCATCTTTCCAATCTTTGATCTTTAAAATGGGTGTGCTTTCTAAATCTCTTTCTCTATTTCATGCTTAGACTTTTAATCTTTGTTTTCTTTTAAGCATGATCAAAGTGTTAGTCCTCTTCTAAAGATGTTGTTTCTCTTCATGACATGCCTTGATCTTTGAAAAGTATTTGCATTATGAAATCAACATATGTCTTCTCATTCACATGTGTTCTTGAATATTAACTTTCAAATCTAATGTTTTAAGTTTGAACTTTTGACAAAACATGTGTTGAGTAATACAACTCACTCTCTTCCATTTGATTTTTATCCTTTGCATTATTTGAAGCTTCATCTTTTTAAAGAGAGAGTGCGTTTTCTAGTCCATGCATTAGCCATTATCATTATCATTCTTATGCATGTTTCTAGTAATATGTTATCATTGTCTTTTAAGCCTATCTAGAGGCAAACCACCGTGTTTAATTTGTTCTCTTATCAATGCATAAATAGGCATTTCACTTAAGAGAAAAATCAAGTTGTAAAGGTTGGTGCTTGGCCTTGAAAAAGCACATATTGTGTTGTAAAGGTTCATGCTTAGCCTTGAAAAGCATAGTGATGAGGTTGTAAGGTTTGAGGTGATCCTAAACCTTGAATTGACTAGTGAAATCCGGTAAGGTTACCGGGAGTGGATGTAGGCAACTTGGCCGAACCACTATATTTGATTGTGTTATGGTGATTTGTGTTTACCTTCCTTTTTATGATTGTTGATCTTGATTGGGCATGAGCTTGATTAAAGGCTGTATTGGTCTTTTGAATTTGTATGAGTAACTTAGAAATTCTCTCTCTTATCAAGCTAGCTTACTATCATCAAAGGATAAGTCACCTAAAAACCAAAATGTTCAGAAGTGGCCTAAATTGTTAATTGCATCCTATTCACCCCCCCCCCCTCTAGGATTCGATCTTGGACTTTCAAGACTTGGGAACACCAGATAACCCACGTCCTGTATTCATAAGCAAGAATATAAAGGATGATGAGTTACCTGAGTATATCGCCTTTCTTTGTGAGTTCGTTGATTGCTTTGCATGGTCTTACGCTGAAATGCCTGGCTTAGACCCCAAAATAGCGGTCCACAAACTCAATCTTCAAGAAGACACCAAGCCTGTCAAGCAAGGCCAAAGAAGATTCTGTCCAGATGTCATGGATAAAATTGAACAAGAAGTTCAAAAACTCAAAAGTGTCGGCTTCATCCGTGAGGAACAACATCCTGAATGGTTGGCCAACATTGTCCCCGTGACAAAGAAAAACGGGCAGATCAGGGTCTGTATTGACTATAGAGACCTGAATGGCGCATGCCCTAAAGATGAATTTCCGCTCCCCATACCAGAGGTAATGATTGATAATACCTGTGGATTCGAGCGAATGACATTCATGGATGGTTTCTCTAGCTACAATCAGATAAAGATGCATCCTAAAGATGAAAAACATACATCTTTTTGGACCCCATTTGGCGTGTATTGCTACACTGTCATGCCATTTGGTCTGAAAAATGCTGGTGCCACATATCAGAGGGCTATGATGAAGATATTCTAAGATATGCAGCACAAGATGGTTGAATGTTACGTTGATGACCTCGCCGTCAAAAGCAAAAGAAAAAAAGATCATCTCGAAGACTTTCGAGAAGTCTTCCTCCGGCTTCGCAAACACAAACTGCGAATGAATCCTTTGAAATGCTTCTTCGGCGTCTCGTCGGGTAAGTTCCTCGGATTCCTAGTTCGGAAAGCTGGAATAGAGCTTGACCCCATAAAAGTCAAAGCCATTCTAGAAATGCCCTCTCCAAGAACCTTGAGAGAACTCAAAGGGCTTCAAGGGAGATTGGCCTACATCAGATGGTTCATCTCCAATCTTTCGGGGAAATGCCGTCCATTCTCCGGTTGATGAAAAAAGGTGTAAACTTTGTCTGGGATGCTGACTGTGAAGCTGCTTTCCAAGACATCAAGTCATACATGACAAAACCTCCAGTGTTAGCTGCTCCTACCACTGGAAAACCATTCATCTTGTACACAAGAGCCCTTGATCACTCTTTAGGAGCTCTGCTTGCGCAAGAAAATGATCAAAGAAAAGAAGCTGCTCTATATTACCTCAGCCGCATGCTAGTAGGTGCAGAGCATCGCTACTCTCTAGTCGAAAAAGAATGTCTTGCAGTGATGTTCGCCGTACAAAAGCTGCGTCATTACTTGCTTTCTAACACAATCTACTTGGTCTCGAGGGTCAACCTCTTGAAGGTCCTTGTCACAAAGGCAGGTTCTCTCAATGCTCGACTGGCAAAATGGTCCATCCTTCTGTCACAATTTGATATTAGGTATGTACCACAAAAGGCAATCAAAGGGCAAGCTCTAGCGGACTTCCTCGTTGAGCATCCATTGCCTAAAGATTCTCCACTCAGAGATGATCTCCCAGACGAACCAGTCTACAATGTGGAGACTTTCTCACAAAGTGCCTCCTGGGATATGTACTTTGACGGTGTAACCAGGACAAATGAAAAAAGACAGCTGATCTCGGGAGTCGGCATCCTCTTTGTTAGCCCCGACAAATACATGATTCCACACGCTTTCTCGCTACTGGAACCATGTACAAACAATGCAGCTGAATATCAAGCTCTGATCCTAGGATTGGAACTCGCCATCGAATCCGGTATCACCATGCTGGAAGTCTTTGGAGACTCTCAACTGATCGTCAACCAGATGAATCAGAAATTTGAAGTCAGGAAGCCAGATTTGCTGCCTTACTACAACAAGGCACAATCACTTCTGCAAAAGTTTGACATCTGTCACATCACCCACATTCGTAGAGGTGAAAACATACGTGCAGATGCCCTGGCTGGACTTGCCGCATCTATGGCAATCCAGGAAGGGGAAAACATGTGAATCACAGTGTGCGAAAGAAGAATACTTCCTCCTCTTAACACACATCAAGCAGTTGCTGAATGCCACCAAGTGGTTGGAAGTCGGATTTCAATCCTTCAAACTTCAATCGGCGACTGGAGGGATCCGTTCATTGATTACATTATGTTCGGAATCCTACCTGAAGATCCAAAAGAACGGGTAAGCATCCAAAGGTGAACCCCAAGCTTTTATTTGGATATTCCTTCAAAAATCCTTTACAGGAAATCCTTCAACGGAGTACTTCTACGCTGCTTGTCACAACAAGAGGCTGAAGAAACACTCAAAGAAGTTCATGCTGGTCTTTGCGAAGCTCATCAGGCTGGTCCCAAGCTCTATGATCAGATAAAAAGGTTAGGTTATTACTGGCCTACCATGGTAGCTGACGCAATGCAATTTGCTAAGCGCTGCCAACAATGCCAAGTTCATGGAGATTACATTCACATGCCTCCAGAATGGCTGCATCCTACAGCGATTTCATGGCCTTTCGAAGCCTGGGGTATGGACATCATAGGTCCTATTTCTCCCCCTTCGAGCAAAGGTCATCGCTTCATCTTCGCCGCTACGGATTATTTCTCCAAGTGGTCAGAAGCATTTGCGTTCAACGAAATGAAGACCTCATCAGTCCTTCAGGAACCACCAACATCATTTGTCATTTCGGCATACCCAAAAGATTCGTCCATGATAACGGACCACAATTCCGGGATCATCGATTCTACAGATTCTGCGACAAATACAAAATCCAAAGCTGTCCTTCGACTCCATACAATCCGGCAGCAAACGGATTAGCAGAAGCTTTCAACAAGACACTCTGTAAAATCCTCAAAAAAATGGTCTCTAGTCACAAAAGAGACTGGAGCGACAAACTGTCTGAAGTTTTGTGGGCCTATCGAACCACCGTTCGAGGACCAACCCATAGCACACCATTCTCCTTGGTCTATGGATGCGAAGCTGTCGTGCCCTTGGAAGTACAAATTCCTTCCTTGAGGGTACCTTTGCAAAATGACATGACTGAAGAAAGCAATGTCAAATTGCGACTCCATGAGCTGGACAACCTCGATGAGAGACGGCTCGAAGCTCAACAAAGCATTGAACTTTACCAAGCACGCATGGCAGGATCTTTCGACAAAAAGGTCAGGCAACGCGCTTACAAAAAGGGTGACTTGGTTCTTGCGGTAAAAAGACCAATGGTCTTCGCTCACAAGTCCAAAGGCAAATTTGAGCCAAAATGGGAGGGACCCTACGTCATCAATAAGGTTTTCTCCAACGGTGCATACGCACTCCTAAACATGGAAGGTGACAGATGTATGCTGCCCATCAACGGCAAGTTCTTAAAGCAGTACTACCCTTGAAGACTTACCCAACTGGGTAAGAGCAATGCCTGTACGGCCAAAACCGGTTTCCAGGTACACGCTCGCTAAACCCACCTTTTTTTAGAATTTTCATGTCAAATGTTGAAATTTCTAGAAATTTAAACAATGCTTACTTTCATTGTTTCATTGTTCAAAAAATCCAAGTTTAGGAACCTTTCCCTAACTTGACCAAAATTTTCAACCCTTGAACCCAAAATTCATGTTTTAAAACAAAATCCGGATTCAGGGATTTCCACCCTAGTCCACCCTACCTTTTACCGCCTAAATGGTTTTAGGTCAAAACTTATGACCCTCGTGTCTTTAAACAAAAAAAAAAGGTTTTTCAAAAAGCTGCGGGGAAGCGACGTTTAGTCAATACTCGCATAAATCGGAAGCATACGAACCGCGTTCGACACTTCCAAAAAAGCAGGGAAGCGACATTTCGTCGATACTTGCAAAATCCAAAACCGTGGAGATGCAACATTTCAGTTGATATCCACAACCCAAATTTCAAAGGTTCGAAAAAACCTAAAAAACCATGGAGACGCGACATTTCAGTTGATATCCATGACCCAAAGGTTCGAGAAAACCACAAATTTCAAAAATCGTGGGGAAACGACATCAAGTCAGTACCCGCAAAACCAAAATTTTTGAAAAGCAAGGATGCGACATTCCATCGATACTTGCACCCAAATCCACGAGGATGCAACATTTTATCGATACTCGCAACCGAATGAGCAAGGATGCGACATTCCATCGATACTTGCAAGACCATTCAGCAGGGAAGCGACTTTTAGTCGATACTTGTGTTTTTGAAAACCAAACCGGCTATAAATGCCACCAAAACCGGCTATAAATGCTACAAAAACGGCTATAGATGCCACCAAAACAAAACCGGCTATCAATGCCACAAAACAAAAAATTGGCTTTCAAAAAAACTGGCTATCAATGCCACAAACTCGGCTATCAATGCCACCAAAACCCGGCTATCAATGCCACAAACTCGGCTATCAATGCCACCAAAACCGGCTATAGATGCCACCAAAACCGGCTCCCATGCCAAAAATCGGCTTCCATGCCACAAACAAAAATCTGGCTTCCATGCCAAAACAATCATTTGACAAAAGATTTCTAAAAAATGACAAGCTTTTGATCAAATCCCATTTAGCAATTACTTTCATCACAAAAAGATTTAAGTGAGCATAGGGAAAACAAAAAAAAAAGACATGTGGTACCAAAAAAAAAAAAAGAAAGTGTTCACAAGCACTACAAAAAAAAAGTACCAAAAAGATACAAGTGGTACAAAAAAAAAGAGAAGGATAGTTTCTGCTACAAAAATCAGGAGCTCAGCCAAAAATGGTCTCCAGCCAAGAGTTCATCTCCTCAAGCAAACTTTTGGCTTCAGCCGTCAGGGATTCCAAGGCACGCTTCTTCAGGAACTTGCCATGAGATGCTGGGGTGGGCTGTAACCCTTCTTTCGCACCGGGAAACTTATCCCGAGCAGTTCGCCATTGCTTGTTCTCTTCAGACTTCCTTTTAAGAACTCGATCTGCAACCCGGCGAATCAGAGCACTCTCCCTATCGCGAGCCTCTGTTATTGCAGCCCACTTGGCAGCGACTTGTGCCTGTAGATGCTCAAGACGTTTCCTGGCCTCATCGACCTCCCTATCAAGGATGTTAAGGTCATGTGTCAGCCCAATGATGGCTAGCTCTTCTAAGTTCTTCTCTCGGACTATCTGCTTCCTGCTTTGTGTATCCTTATCCAGGTTAGACTGAGCCTTATCTGCAGGGTCCAGGAACATCTCCTTGAAGAACTGGTCGTCAGGAAAACCCAAGGTCTCAAACCATTTGTCACCCAGCTCAATGATCCTATCAACGATCGCCCTGGCACCTGTGACATCCAGACCAGCCTCTTCGGCATCACTGAGAATCTCCTGCACATGCTGGATCATGCCAAATCCGGCATCTAAGTGCCTAGAAGGAGAGTCTCAATCCAAGAGCTCAGAACCCGCACCACCACCTTCTTCGCAAAAAGAAGAGATGGCCCAGCTGAAGATTCGCCCAACTCCGTTGGTCGGCTGCTCATGTCATCACCCGTTGGAAGAGTAACAAAAGAACTCTTTCCAGTTGAAGCTACTCCTGTTCGGGAAGGAATCTCAGCATGAGGTATCTCCTCAACAGTGTCAGAACTGGTCCCAGGAGTCTCTACCTCTGGATCGACCTTTGGCATCTCTTGCTCTGGTTCTGAAGGAAGCGACGGACTCTCCTCTGTCACCTCAAAACCGGCCAAAGAAACACAAAAAGGTATGAATACGATCCTATTTGAAAATCATTATCAGGGTTATTACTACAAAATACCTTCTTCAACGACTGACGGGACACTTTCTTCCTCCATGAACTCATCGGAAGCATCATCAACATTTGCGTCCATCGATGGTTCAAAGTCATCGGAATCCTGTGGCAAGTCAGCTGACAAGAAAAATGTTAGCAAACCAAGTCATAGACACAAAAAAAAAAAGCAAAAGAAGTTATACCAATTGGAGATTCTGGATTCACTCCAGAGTCCCTCGATTCTTCTTCAGGTGCCCCGACAGGATCCGTCACCACCTCATCAGTTAGAACCTCAGGCATCACCAAGTCTTCCTCTGCTAAAAAAAAAAAGAAAAGAAAAGCAGAAACAAGAAGCAAATCAAGACATGGAAAAATCTCATGAAAAGAAATGGAAAGAGAAAAAGGAAGAATCATACCTTCACCGACGGTCTCTTCTTCTCGGCTTCTCTTCTCTGGAGGCTCGTCAGCATCCACTGGCACATCCTCATTGATAGTAAGAGGGACTTCCAAGTCAGGAGAGTCCTCATGCTGCCCCTTGCTGCGATGATGACTCCTCCTCCTCTTACTCCTGCGGGCTCGCTTCTTAGAGGAATCTGCCCCGCTGTCAGAGTCTGGTTTCCCACTTGACTCCTTACTGGATGGTCTACTCTTGCCAGTAGACTCCACGGAAGCTTGTCTTTGCGCCGCTTGCATCCAAGCACCAAGTTAGGCTTCCTCCTGTTCTAGCTGCTCTAAAGCCTCATCAGGTATTTCTCGAACAGCTTCAGAACCAATGACGCCTTGGTCACCGAGAAAGCTTATCTTGTGCTTCTCTCCCGAAAGGAAGGCCCAAACTTCCTCTCGCCGGACGCCATCCGACTTTCCAAGGCCCTTTCCAGATGCCAGCTTCACATCAAGCTCCTTCTTGGAAAGCCCCCGATATGCCGAAAAGCTCTCCGGGAACCACTTCGCAAAGCCGGCAGTCCGGGAAGTCAACAACACAGGATAAGAGATCATAGCTGTAGTGTCTTCAGCACTATAGAAAGCCCATGCATTTCTCCCATCCTGTAAACCTCCAAAGCGTTTCACCATGCTTGAAGGCGCTCCAACAACGCCTTGAGAAAAACCCAACTGCAAAGCAAAGCGAGAGGGTACATACGGCTGGATGTCGACGAAAAGATGACTGCGGTACACCATCGTGCCGACACGTATGCTGAAAAGCCACTCCTTCTCTGCGTTCGTCAAGGAGTAATGCCTTCCCGACCCCGCCCTGGTAGAGTCTCGAGAGGCACCAAAATCAAAAGCCTTCTTCTGCAACTCCGGAGAAAGCTTCACTGAAGACTGCCCCATCTCGACGTCCCTGAACCGTCGGATCCTCATGCGGGCAAACAAAAGTGATTCGGACACGGCTTTGCCCTTAGCCAGCCGAATCATCAGAGGATCATCATCCTGTGCAGCACCCAGCCGGTGGAAGCCAGGACAGTGGTACACGTACCACGAATAAAAGATGTGGGCTGAAAATACCCTATTCATAAGGAGCCCAAGCCGAACCAAAAAAGCAGCAGCCTGCAGTTCGGTACATAGGTAGGAGTAAAGAGCTGGCACCAAAGCAAGCTGATCTCCAAACGCCATCTGACAAGCAGGAAAAATACAATGCGGCCTGATGTGCGTTCCATCCCCTCCTGCAAAAATAGCCTCACCAAGCCAATAAGTGAGGTAAACAACGAGATCTCTCCGCAGTGCAATATCAGGACATATGGCGTTTGTACTCGCACAGAAATCTCTCAACTCTTCTTGCATAGCCAAGATCTTCTTTGAACTTGGATCCTGAGCCCTGGCTTCCTGGGTCACACTATCAGAAGACTCCCTGCTATAAAAAAAGTTGGGGAACGAAGAGCTAGAACTCTTCCAACTGCTGGATCTAACTTTCAAACCCTCCTTCTCCTTCAAAAAATCATAGAAGGCGACGAGCTGAGAGTACAGAAGCCTGAACTCCTCAGACTGCCCCTCAAGGACGCTGTCGATCGGCATAAACTCCTCATAGAGTTTGCCAAGGATGGGCAATCCAGTAATGGTGCTCAGCTCCTTCAAAGAGAAACCAATCTCACCATTCGTCACAACGAAGGTATTGGTTTGTGGGAGGAATGACTCCAGCATAGTCATGAAGGCCTCATCGGAAAAGATCACGGTCTCCCTAAAGGCGCGGACCGCATCAAAAATCACGGCTTCCTTCAAAACGGCGCCACCAATCAGCAGGACGCGATCAGTCCACGACTTCCACTCGGAGTCAGCATTGAAACGGCCACGAACTTGAAAAGGCTTTATCCAATTGCTGCCGTCACCGTTGAAAATACCAAAGCCCACCGGTCTCAAATCGACCGACGGATAATCAGAGCCCTGGTAGCCGCTGGATGGCATCAACAGGTCCATGTCAGCAGGCGACCTCTCCGTATATCCAGGAGAACCGCCAACAAAAACCCTGGTCTTGATTACATTTGTCCTTCTCACCCAGCTTGGAGGATCTTTCCTCTTAGAGCACGTGGGGGCAAGGCTCATAATCGAGACGGTGCGATCAAACGTCGACCGGGTAGCAACAGTCTTCTTCTCACCATCTGCTGTGAAAGAAAACTGAAAACATCTCCTTTGGTATGTCATGTCATCAGGGACGGCATCACCAAAGAAGAATGTAGGCTTGGGTAAAACACTCTGATCTCCCATCACCCATGGACGACTGCTTACCATGATCTTATAGAATTCCTCTCCCTTGAGAGCGATCAGTCGCTGCCTCATCTCATCTCTGTTGAGAGAGTCGCACTCTTCTAGATTTCTCTCAACATACTGGACCTTCTCAAAGGCCTGCTGAACGGCCGGATTAGAAGATCTAGCAGATCGACGAGGTATGCTTGTAGCAGGCTCTTTACCCTTGTTCGTTCTGGAAGAACCACCTGCAAAGGATGGAAAAGAAAAAGATCAAACATCAAAATGACAGAATCTCGCTAAAAAAAATCTGGCGAAATTTTGACATGATGCCGGGGCAATTCCGAAGAAAATGAACTATCCCGAAAGAAATAGAAAGCTTGAAGATGGGCTCAACATTGCTGCAAGCTCCGAAACTCCAAACTTTCGAAACCTCAAAGTCTCCTCAAAATCAAGAAGGGCTCAACATCGCTGCGAGCTCCAAATTCCCAAATTTGTGAAAACTTTCAGGTATGCTGTCACATCATGCTACAATTCAATTTACAAAAAAAATATACATGCATGAACATCTTGGTTTGCCAAAAAAAATGCATTATCGTGATGAGCAAAAAAAAAAGAAACTTTCTAAAAAAAAAGGGAGAAAGAAAACAAAAAAAAAAGAAAAGAAACTTTCTCAAAAAAAAAGAGAGAGAAAGAAAACAAAAAAAAAAAGAAAAGAAAAAGGGGCTGGCCCACAGGCCACGTGGTCGTACGGCCAGATCCGTACGGATCTGTCTGTACGGCCCACAAAAAGAAAAAAAAACATGCAAAAAAAAAAGAAAGCATGAGAAAAAAAAAGGAAAAACATGTAAAAAAAAAGGGAGCAAACACGTGGAAAAGAAAAGAAAAGAAAAGAAAGAAACAAAAAAAAAGAAAGAACTTTTTTCCTACAATGGGGTTTTCTTGAAAAAGGGAACTTACTTGAAGCCATTGATAGAGAAGAAGGACAAAAGTCTTGAAGATCTTGAAGAAGAAGAACTCTTGGTCTTGAAACCCTCTTAGGATTATTGCAAAAGAAAGTAATAAGAGTAAGAGATCCAACCTCCTCCTTGCTTTTATAGAAGAGAGCAAACCAAAGAAGGAAAGAAGAAAGAGGTAAGTGTTACTAATTAGTAACCTTACCAAAAGAAAGAAATTAGAAAGATTCTTTCCCAAAAGAAAGATATCTTGAGGGATCCTCTCCCAAAAAGAAATCAATGAGAGATTTTCTCCCAAAAGATAGGATCAATGAAAGATTCTTTCCCAAAGGAAGATATCTTGAGATATCCAATCCCAAAATAAAGGGAACATGAGAGATTCTCTCCAAATAAAGATATTCTTAGATATTCTCTATCCAAAGGAGATATTTTTAGATATCCTTTACAAAAATGATACCATATGAGATCTAAGCCATTTCAAAAGCTTAAGGTCCCATGGGTTAGCCCATATGAGCCAGGTTTGACCACCTAGGCACTAAAAAATAAAAAATAAAAAATGGGCTTTTAGTCAAAGAGAAATCCCTCTTACCAAGAGCATACAAAAATGGTTCCATGCCTCTTTTGAGTTGATTCGACCATACAAAAGAGAATTTCAAGCCCCATGAGCTTTCAAAAATCAAACCATCCAGCCTCATCTACCAAATTGAGCCAAAATCTTGAAATTGACATTCCGCAAAAATCCAAACCAAAATCCTAGTCCCCTAACTTGCCACATACAGCCTGTTAGGTCACAAGACCAAAACCAAAAACCAAAACCTGATCCCCTAACTTGCCACATACAGCCTATTAGGTCACAAGATCAAAACCAAAATTGACCCCCCAACATTCCACATACAGCTTGTTGGGTCACACGGTCAAAACCAAACCCGACCCCCTAACCTGCCACATACAGCCTGTTAGGTCACAAGGTCAAAACCCAAATCCACATCCCTGATGTCATCTTCAAAATTTTGCCTCGAGATGGTACGTGATCCCTTTCACTACCATAAAACTCCCCTGGAAGCTCAAAAGGCTACAAATATAAAAAAGAAAGACTGCTCAAAGACTCTTGGTCCAGTCACAGGCTCTCCTTCACAAATCTCTTCGAGGCACATCCACTACAAAAGTTAAGCAACTCGTCGCTGTACCTCGAGGGGGCATTTGTGGACACCAAAAATATCACTTTGCCTCTTCAAGATCCAAAGAGCTACATGAAGTCGCAACCTGCCATAAATAGGCAATGCTACTTCCAAAAAATCAAATCTTGTCAGAATCAAACAAAAACTGCAAGATCCTTCAAGACAGCCAAAAGAGGAGTACATAAGAATTTTTGGGCCATTTCAAAATCATTTGGCCTAACTTCGCTTCTCCGGCAGCTGAAAAGGATCTCCCGGCGGCGAAAGCATCGGAGACACCAAATCTTCAATCAGAGCCGATGGATGGTCTCAAAATACATCCAAAAGGCTCCACGTCAAGTTCCGAGTCAAACCGACAACGTTTGACCCTACATCAACCCTCGAATAGCTAAATCAAGCCTCTCGGCGATGAAGCTCCCCGGGACCATGGTTTCCAAGACAGAGCCTATGGATCATCTTAAAATGACTCCAATAGGTTCCCTGTCAAATTTCAAGTCAATCGGACATCGGTTGACCGCACATTAAGCCGCGACATCTTCATCGCGATAAAAGCAAGTCTACTGGTGATAGGACCCCAAACGACTTCAAAACTCAAACAAAAGCCTATGGTTGGTCTTTTTTATTGCTCAGCAGGCTTCACACCAAATTTCAGGTCATTCCGACATCGTTTGTCCCAGTTTCAGCTTCTGACGGAAAATCGGCAGCTCTGCGCGACAAAGTCTTCGGCTTTCTCAGAAAATTGGAAACTTTGCAAAATAAAATGCAAAGATTCTCATCAGGTTTTCTACAGGGAAATCAGGCCAATAAATGATAAAAAATGTCAAGGAAAAATACAGAAGAAAAAAGAATAAAAAAACAGCAAAAACGGACTCAAAACGGGACAAAAGGGGGGAAAACCCCCCAGGGTCGCAGACCCCTGCGACCCTGGGGCTCGGGATCGCCGGGAGGGCCCCGGAAACCCCGTTTTCCACCTTTTTTTTTGCAATTCGAAGCGTCCAGCCTCTGGTAATTTCTAAAATTCATACTTTTGAGACACCAAATCCTCTGACATCCGTCAAAAACACGGGTCAATCATCTAGAGTATCGAAATCAACATTGATACCAACCGGTCAACCAAAAAAAAGTGTGCTTTCTACCCGACCGATCGAGAAATCGACAGGACAGATGGCACCGACCCGCTGTTGGCAAACAATACCTGAAATTACATGGTCATCCAATGTCGATCTACATGAAGATCCATCGATGATCATCGCCAGAAGAATTCCAAAAGACGCGGCACAGCCCGCGACTCTTCAACTGCTCGGCGACCACTTAATGCGATTAATTGACTAGCTTTATTACAGTCATTAATCCATTTCTTTGGATGGCCCAATCAGAAGCAAGCATCCAGGAGTTACAAGTCAAGAGATTCATGGCATTTAACCCATGAAACTCCTCCCATCATGGCGATTAAAGGCGATTAAATACCCTCAATCTCCTCCGGTCAATCAGAAGCCAAGAAAAAGGAGTTATAAAATAAAGAATTCAATCTTGTAACTCCTCCCTTTATATAGCTTTATGACAATTAAGGCTCATAAACCCTCCTAAATGGCTACCTAAAAGCCCTATAAATAGGAGAGCATTCCAAAGAATTCCAGATCGGAAAAAGAAGACAGATCCCAGTTCAGAAATAAGCACAGAAATCCAGAGAAAGAAAGAGAGAAAACTCTGCGGAAGTTCTACACCGACCACCGCTACAAGGTGACAAAAGTCCCTTGGGGGGTACCCCCCAAGGTCCTTGCCTTCTCCTTCTACCTCCAATGGCTTAGACGTGGCTTTTCAGCCCGTCTACTTGGTTTTTTTTTGGACATAGGACCTCCTTTTGGTCTTTGTCCTCTAAAAACCTGAGGTTATAGCCAAGCCAAGCGAATCAATAGCATCCTCTATTCTCATCTGCATGGATGATGGCGAAGCCCACATATGGCTTGTGACCGTCAATTTGAACGGGTCTCCCACAATCTCCTGAGAAGTTAGATCCTCCTTTTCTTGCTTTTCATTGTAGTTTGTATTTTTTCAAAAGAGACAAAAAAAAAAAAAAAACACAACTCTTGTCTTTCATTATTGATAAGGATTGTAAATCGGCTATAAATGCCAAAATCGGCTATAAACGCCAAAAATTGGTTATAAACGCCAAAATCGGCTATAAATGCCAAAAAAATCGCCTTTCACGGCAAATCAAGAAAATGTTTTTCTTAAATATATGTGCAATGGAAAACTTGAAAGAAGTTTATTTCCTTTTTACTTGCGAAGGTTGATCTCCGGATCACCACTTGCAATTCCAAGTAAAATAGAAAATCTTGCACACCCACACAAAAAATGTTGATGCACGCCTCTGCCCCCCGGTTACGAAAGGGTCGGACCCAAACGGACTCCCACGTCCGCCGACCTCGGTAGAACCGAGCGAAAGTGCTGTTCCATCATTTTCCGATTAAGACTATGTGGTGAAAATGTTTCGGAAGAGCAGATGTTGGAGAAAACGTTATCCACTTTTCATGCCTCAAACGTGCTCCTGCAGCAGCGGTATTGAGAACGACGTTTCTCCAAATATTCAGAACTTATTTCATGTCTCCTAGTCGCTTAACATAATTGCATAGTATTGATGAAAATTCATAACTCCAAACCAACTGGATCTTTGGCAGTTCTTGAAACAAATGTTAGTTTTAGCTCAAACAGAGGCAGAAGAAGGGGGAATGGAAGACATAACTCCTCCAGACGAGTTGGTTTTAAAGGTCTTCCTCCAAAATTCAAAAATCATTATAAGTGGTCTGCCCCTCAGCATAAGAGCAACCACAATCCACCGACTAATCCTACCCACCGTCCTAATGACACGTGCCATATATGTGGAAGAAGTGGGCATTGGTCATGCACTTGCCGTGCACCAAAGGAAGTGGCGGAACAATACAAAGCATATAAGGCCTTTGTTCATTTAGTAGAGACAAATAATCTGGAAGGCTGGAATTGGAATACAATGACACCAGAGAGGCCTCCAATTGACATTACAAGCTTGGAGACTCAAGACTTCTTTGAAGATGAGGACAGCCAACCTCTGGATAATGAGACATTTAACACTCACTTGGGAGCACCCCCTGGCATGGTCTAGAAGATCAATAATTCTTTGAACTTTTACAAACTTAATTTTTTTTTAGTTCATTTGAGATGCATGTTTTTTAGACTTTTCCTTTATAATGGGGATCTTAATTTTTCATCAATGTCCTAATTTATGGTGAATGGTTTAATTATTACAGTTTTATTATGTGATTACATAGTTATATTGATTTATTATTTAAGGAATGAATCATGGAACTGAGGACAATCTATGTTTGGCAGATAGTGCCATAACACACCATTATGAGAAATCAGATTTATTTTCTCAAATTTGTTATTCATTCCACGAAAGGTATCCACCATAGCTGGACCTGTACAAATAACTGAAGGCTCCGGAAGAGCCAATATGATGAGACAATATTTCCGCCGTCAGGGGGAGATAAGATAGTTTCTGAAGAACGTATTGTTCCTGTAGAACAACCCGTTCCTGAAGAACGGCGAGAACTAACATAGAATACTTCTAGTGTGTCTCCTCTAGATCCACGTATTTCACAATGTGAAAATGAAGTACGCAAGAAGTGACAGCCCTATAGGTTTAAAGGACTCAGCTCCGCAGAAAATAAGAAATGAACAATCATCATCATGTCCTCCCGAAGAGGCATATAACCCTCCTGAAAAAGCTCCTCCTGAAGAGGCACGTAACCCTCCTGAAGGGGTTCCTCCCGAAGAGGCAAGTAATACTCCTAAAGAGGTTCCTCCCAAAGAGTCAAGAGGTTCCTCCTGAAGAGGCATATAACGTTCTTGAAGAGGTTATGGTAAAATCCGTTCTCTCTAGAATATATAATGAAAGTCCCTGGTGAGACTTTGGAAGCCCCTGAAGAGGCACCGGTATCGGATAATGAAGAGATCTCTATACTTTACACTTAGTCAAGAGAGATGGAATAAAAATGATGATATGATGATTATGACACATAACCACATTCTATAAATCCCAAAAGGATTTCCTTTGCTTGAAGCAAAACAAAGAGTACGTGTACTCAATCCAATTAAGGCACTGGATTAGTATTAAACACATCTTTTATATAATATTTACATGGAACAACTGATTTATGAATATTTTATTCTTATGATCGTAGAGATCTCAGTTTTGTAGGATATGCAGATTCAGGTTATCTCTTTGATCCCCATAAGAGTCGATTGATATTTATGTTACTTTGTGAACTTAATTAGGGTAACTTGCACTCAATTTCATAGAATTTCATAATTCCATGTGTTTGAGCATCAAAGTTGGAATTTTAGTCAAAATCATTCAAAATCATCAATCTTGCATGAATTTTATGAAATCATCGGTTTACATCATCTTAGTGTCACACAAATTAGCTTTTTGATTCTTGCATCATCAGTTAGTTCATGAAAAATCATCCAATGGGGCATTCATGTGCATGATCTCATTCGAGTCCCATGCATGACATTTATGAATTTTATACATATTATGGCTGAATTAAATTTTTTTATTCTTGTAGGGAATCTTCAGTTGTTTGGCCGGGCCCGCATTGAATAGAAATTGAAGAAGACTTTTGTGATGGGACCCAATTGAAGAGAATGGGGTCCACATGGCTTTACATGCCCATGCATAGGGAAGCTTCAAAGATTTTGTGAAATCTGAAATTTTCCTGCAAGCTTATCATTGGTATCATGAGAGATTTTGAAGGAGCCCAACTTTGAAAGACTTGCACATCAAAACCCTATCCTTAGCAAAGAATCTTTTAAAATGTAAATTCTTACCTAAGATAGGAGAATTCCTTGGACACTAAAGTTAAGGAGAAGAAGCCAAATCCAATTGGAAGGCAAGTGTTCCCAAAGAAGGAAAACCAAGTAAAAAAAGTCCATGTTCAAGATTTGGGTCCACTTTTATTTACATGGCTCACATGTATAATAAAGTTGTGTAGCTGAAATTATAAAAGGAGAAGGACACGTTGGAGGGTATATCTAGGCTTGGAAAGTATACTAAGAATGCAAGGAAGTCAAAGCATGACCAAGTGGTCCAATGAAATCTATGCTTTGTCATCTACACATGGAATTTTATATGGAAATACCCATTGAAGATTCACATGATTGGTAGACCATGATAAAAGGAGAATTTCTTGATGGCCAATTAGAAGAGTTTGATTTAGCAAGACTCCTATCCAAACAAGGAAGTGAATCACACTTGCAATTATTATAGCATGGAGATCAACGTGACTGATGGAAGCAATTCTATATATTGGGTCAACTCATTCTCCACAAGATCATCACACGTCCAGCCCTCTCTTCCTTACTTCTTTTCTCTCTTTACCTTTTTTCTCTCTAGAGAAAAAAAAGAGAAAAATCTGTGGGCATTCTGGAGCCCTGTTCTAGAATTAGATTAGAAGAGTGTGAGAGAAAATTGTAATTGCCGTGAAGTTTTCAATGAAAATCATATCTTTTGCAATGGAGGAGTAGATTCTTTTGGATCGGAGCACAAAGTGAAGTTAAGTAATTTTATTTTCGTTTTATGTCTTTAATTTAATTTTTTTTTGTCCCTATGATGCATGTTTAGTAGAATAATAGATCTGCCTTCGTGCTGCAGGCAAACCTCCGCTTTATATTTTAAATAAATTTCTTTTTGATCAGTTAATCTTCTTTTGATAGAATATACTTATGTTTTTATGCCTTTGATATTTTATGCTTAATTTGTTAACTGACGCTCAAAGTAATTTATATTTTATGAGGTGATGGAGATCTTGGGTTTTTTTTATGCTTAAAAATTGAATTTTAAAAAGAATATCTTCCAGATCAGAAACATTGAGTTGTTTCTGATCTGAGTTATTTGCAAGGCAAAAGACTAAATTAAAGTATGTGGTTTGAGAAATGAAATTAATTAATGGACTATTTGTTGCTCTGATCTACCTTTATCATTTTTGTTATCCGTTCATCTTGCAAAGTAGCTTTATCTCTCATTCAAATCTTAATCTGTTTTTATATTCATTATAGAAAAATCAGATTTTAATATAAAAAAGATACTTCAATAGCGCTCCCTGTGGGATTCGACCTGTACTTGCCACTCTTTCAAAAAAAGATAGTTGTGCACTTGCAGTATTAAAATATTGAATTTAAATTCACATCATCGATCACAAACAGGTTATGTGTTTCTTAATGGTAATGCCGTCATTTCTTGGTGTTCTACTAAACAGACTTTGGTAGCTACTTCCTCTAACCTTGCTAAGATTTTGGCTCTTTATGAAGCCAGTAGGGAATGTGTATGGCCAAGATTTTTGATTCAGTATGTTCGTAGTTCTTGTCAATTACCATCTATTGCAGGTCTCGAATATTTTTTATGAAGATAATGAAGCATGTATAAAACAGATTCAAGAATGTTTCATTAAAGGAGACAAGACTAAGCAAGACTAAGCATATAGCACCAAAGTTCTTCTTCACTCATGAACTTCATAAGAGCAATGAAATTGAAGTCCAGCAAGTTTGTTCGAGGAACAACCTGACTGATCTGTTTACCAAATCTTTGCCAAAATCAGTATTCCAGAAATTTGTATATGAGATTGGCATGCGTAGAGTTCATCATCAAACTATGTAAATGGTTGCTATCATCAGGGAGAGTAGTTTATCAGGGAGCATCCTGAAGTATGCTACTCAGGACATTTGTGCGTTGTACTCTTTTTCATTTTCTAGATTTTATCTCATTGGGTTTTCCTAGTTAAGGTTTTAACGAGGCAACATTATACACGTCCAACACCAGTTTAATGATCTTGAAGAATGTTGTACTCTTTTTCCCTCGCTTTAGTTTTTCATATTGGGTTTTCCTTAGCAAGGTTTTTAATGAGACAACTGTCATTGAATGATGGTCATCCAAGGGGGAGTGTTATGAGATATGGATCTTGGGTGGATGCCCACTTAAGATGAGTTAGGGTTAAAATTAGGGCTCCTCTCTTATGAGGTTACTTTACCTATAAATAGGCTCTCTCTCTATATATATGTATTTACACATAGTTAATGAGATAACGGAAAGGCTCTCTCTTCTCCCTCAAATCTTCTTTTTTCTTGGTCTCACTCTTTTATAACAACCTTTTAATTTTAGGGCATGCAAGAAGTTGGTCTAAGTCCGGCTCTTGGACTTTTTCTTTAGAAAAGAAAAGGCACTCATTTTAAGGGTTTTAGAGGGCCCAGCTGAGCCCTCTCTTTTGAGGCTGGATTAACAGGCCTAACTGAGAAGGACCTAGGGGTGTGAGTTGGGTCGGACCGCCCAGGCACAACATGGCCAAGCACAGGAATTTCCGGGGCCATGGCCCAGCACGGCCTATTGACCTTGTTGACCATCCCGGCACTGCACGACCAACAACATGGGTTGTGTCGGGCCTGCCCTGTGCCACGGCCTTGGGCTAGGGTGCCTGGGCCTCGACATGGCACAGCACGACCCAGTACGACATTTTTATTAAAAAAAGTTGATTTTTAATAGAAATAAAATATGAAATTTAAAATAATTAAAATCTAATATAAACAAAACTTAATGTTTGTGTATTTTTTTAATAGTTTCAACTTTATTTCAAGCTAAGAACCCTAAAAAGTCCATAAAATCTCTTTCCATTTATATAAGATATTAGGAGAGGCATGTGGGCCAGCCCGTGGGCGGCATGGCCCAACCCATCTGGGGCGCACTACCTAACCCGTGTCAGGCCAATCCCCAACAAACCTGGGCCCGACCCATGTTTATTTCCAAGAGCCTCTGATGAATTTTATGTGCTGTGAATTCAGACACAATCTCAACTGCTATCATCACTTTTGACTTGCAATCATGTAAATCTCAGCTTCCAAAATGTTGGGAGGTACGTGAGCATTTCTGAATTGAGAAGGGACGACATTGAAGGCATATACCGGGCTCCCACTTATTTTTAGTATGATAATTAAGCCATTGGACCGTGCCTTCGTATGCTTAAATGTAGGGGTGTTTATGGGCCGGGCTAAGGCACATTCATGCCCGACCCAACTCTAGAAACACTTCCCCATGCACGGCCCAAACCCGATACGGGCCGTAAAAGTCAGGCAGAAGACCACCCATTTAACCAACTGGGCCAGGCCGAACCAGGCTTTTTATGCATCTTGCGGGCATTCAAGCAATTGTTTAGACTAATTAAATAAAATTACATGCATTTCTTACCTGGGCCAGACTTTGGGCTTCTATCGCTTAATCCAAGCCCGGTAATTAAACAAGCCAGGCCTCAACAAGCTTTCTCCATTGGGCCCACTAGAAGATGCAGTGGCATTTATGGAATTTCCAGGGAAAGGAGCACTTTTTTCAAAACGTTCTCCCTCTATTGAGAACCCTAACCTCTCATGTTGGCGCCAAAAAAAAAGGGGTGACTCCTCCTTGCTCCAGTTGAATCCATGGCGGGCTTCGATTTTCGTCCACCCCAGTTTTCAGAGGTCTGTTTTAGACCTTCCCTTGTAGAAAGATATTGGATTCTCTAATATTCCCATGTTTATCAATCATCTCTCAGATTCTTTACTTGAATAGTTCTTGAAATTCAGTTCAAAACCACTTTTTCATTATATATCTTTTCCTTAAATTTCCATCTTCTTGTGAAGAGAGCAACAGAAAGATTACTGATTTGGGTCATGGTCTTCTTGAGATGGCATCATTAATATGAATTCATTGATCCAAAATGGGTGTCTGTGGTGTTGTATCATACTTTATTTTCTCTAGCTTGATGTTTTACATAAGGTTTGGTTTAGATCTTAGCATTTTGGGTGCTGAAAAAACTTTCTCCTGTTGGTAGAATGAAATAGATGAGAAGAACCTACTCTCATAGAATGGCAAGGACACAGACAAGGTATTTCAATTTGTTGCCATCATCTGGTTTGATGGCCATGTGATTTGCTCATCCAATGAACTAGCAGTGTGTCATTCAGTATGGAGGTTTTACGAGTATCAACTGACTGATATTAAAATCTTTAAAAGTGCTGCTAATTCTACGGGCACGGACCATTATACATGAAAGATTTAGTTGAAGTCCTAGTGTAGTTTCTAGTGTCTTTTGACTTGCACAGGGGTTATCTTGTAAGAGAAAAGGGGCAACATGCATTGCAATTGATCACACAGGCACACAACTCAAGATGAAGAAAAGCACCATAATTAGGCATGTAGGTCCCACAGCCTATGTGAACCAATCATGTGGAACAAGAGAGCATTGGGCTTTTCTTGGTTGTTGGAGTAATCTGTTTTTTTCCAATGATACCACTATTTGTAAACATAAGGCATTGGAATTTGAAATTTAGATATATGAATATCTGCTAATTGCAGGATATAGCTTGGCTTCCAGCATGGCTTCAGCCGCATCAAGTACTGTTTTCTGGTGAGCAAGCTAAGGATGCGCCATGTGAGGTATGCAAGTTTTAATCCCATGCCAATTGCCATCTTCTTGATGGTGTAAATTTTTGTAAAGGGAAACATATATTGTATCATTTCTATTAATTCTGAAAAGGAGAGGGGAAAAAGGTTGAAAGAAGATAAAAAACTGAAAAATGGGTAATGATGAATTGATTGAAAGATTTGATGTTAGAAGCGCCGATAGAAGATGAGATCCTTGGAGACTTGAATTGTCGCTTTCCCTTGAATGGTGGAGAGGGAGCAATCTGCAAGGAGCGTTATGGGACCTCCTCCTGAAGCAAGGAGAGTGAGGAAGAAAGGAATATTTTACCTGTCTTAATTAATTAATTAATTAATTTTTTTGACGTGGGTATTCCTAAGGTCTTTGACCCAACGGGACTAATCCCCTGGGTGGTGCCCCCTAAACCCGCACAAACGCACACTGAACAAATATGGGATGGGTTTCGAACACAAGATATGGGGAGCAAACCTGTGCCTTAGCCACTCCACCAACTCCCAGGAATAGTTTACTTGGCTTAAACTTACTTGCACCTGAATGATGAGGTGCAGGATGCTGAAGAGATAATATATGATGCATGGAAGGAATATGCTTGAAAATGCGGATGGGATGAGGCCTCAAAATTTCACATTTAAAGGCAATTGAGGCTAGAGGGGTTCCCAATTCTAATGCATAACTCCTCACCCAACATAGGTAGTGAGAACTCATCATATAATGATATATAAACTTTAAATTAGTAATGAATAATCACTGCACTCAGTAATGTCAAGTGCCTTAGCTTTAGGAAGAAGTTCCACTCACTTCCATGAGACAAGATTGATTAATCAGTCATAACACCTCTATAGGTATGGCTTCCACGCCCGCAATGCATGCATGCAATGGTGCCTGATTAAAAGTTAAAACATCCTTTTTCCTTAAAACATTTTCATATCCGTGGTATTGACTGGCCTCCCATTGCCTTGATTACCACATTACCACCACATATACAGATTGTAGGCCAAGAAAATGATACGAAGGAATATAATTAACATTATAAATAGTCTTCATTTGTACATCATTATATGTTGTTGGATGATCTGGTAAGCTATGCTTCTCTTTTGATCTATTCCTTGTTACAATTGTCAGAATGCAACTTCTCTTCAAGAAAATGTTAGCGATGTGCCCGCTGAGCACTTGGTTTCGAAGGGAGATCCTAGATGTAGCAGTTTCCATTTATTTTTATCAGGTGACAGCCACTCACCAGTTGGAAACACTCCATCTTCAGGGAACGTATGTGCTTGTTGCCTTTTCTTGCCTGCATGCTTTTATCTTTCCAAGCAAATTTGTTGTCTCTGCGATATAGATGAACTATATGATAATTATTGTGAGGTTTTCCTCTGGCCTGAAGTTTGTACTTGTTGAACCATCATTCTTTGTTTCTCCTGTCAGTTTATCTGTTCAGCAGCCGACCATGGTCCCTGGATTGTTGTTGTTGAGAATTGAGATTCATTTTGTATATATATTTTTTTATTAAATTTTGTGTAGAGGTATTTTGTTAATTCCTGGAATTTGTTGGGGGCGTTTCTTTAATTGCTGAAAATCTTATAATTAATACCCTTAATCATATTAATAATATGAGATTAGATGTGCAAAGTACACATACCAATAATTCTTAGTTCATTCTCTTTCTCCACTTGTTTATTCTTCTTTTGCTGCAAATCTTATAATTAATACCCTTAATCATAACAATAATATGAGATTAGATGTGCAAAGTACACATACAAATAATTCTTAGTTCATTCTCTTTCTCCACTTTTTTATTCTTCTTCTTCTTCATCTTCACTTTTCCTCTTTCATTTTTCTTTTCACCCATTAATCAGCCCTGTCTTGTTGTCATCCTAAAAATCTCCCAGATTTGAAGATCATTGCAGTCTGTGGTTGGGCCATAATTCCATGTATTTCCAAGTTGCAACACCAATTTCTTTCCCAACTTTCTATTTGGAATCTGGAAGTCTAATGCTTCAGACTTCTCCTGTTCATAGATTATTTTGGAAATGGTTGAATCTAAATCACAGTGTTCTTTGAAATTAATATTTTGGTTCTGCTGTCTATACCATGTGTATGCAATGTTGTAGAATCTCCTTGAATGTTTGCAGTCCATCTATTCCAGTTTTTTGAAATATTATTTAAAGAAATTCAGCTTTCCTAGCATATGTCTGATATCCATTGTGTTAATTTATGTGGAGTGGAAAATAGAAATAAAAAAGCAGAAACTCTGCTTATACAATTTTTACTTCATTTACAGTTTGAATGTTACCTACGCCATTTGTTCATATAACTTCTGACCTGACTCAAAGTTACCCAGATTCAGAATTTGGCTGAGCTGATTTGGCTAGGGATTTGGATGATTTTATTTGTTGTTTGGTTTTGGAAACTCAATTTCCTACCAAAATGGACAGTCTTCTCATCTTAGAACAAAAGTCACGTGTTCATGCGTTTTTCCACCATATTTCCATATTGAAGATCATTTTAGTTGTAACAATAAAAACTGCAACGAGCAATTTAAATGTAATTATTTAAGTCCATGATACTAATTACCATTCAATGAAATTTATTTTTATCATTATCTGTGTAATGCCTGTTTTCTTTCAGGTGCTGCATTTTGATCTGCATCTTTCCTCTGATGATATTTTACAACACCCATTGAGTCAACCTCATGGCGTTCTTCAGAAGGAAAAGCCAAAGTCCGAGGATGATCAACCAGTGCAATCCATTCATAAAACTTCGGCAGTCCAAGATGATATTGGTTGTCAATATAAATTGGATAATCAAGCTTGTGCAGCAGCAATGATGCAACCATCATCCACACCTGAACCATCTCCAACATCCCCATTGCAACCTCTTACCATTAGTAACAGGCAAAGCAGAAAGAAGCTTGAAGAAAAAATTGGATCTGTGAGCATTCTGAAGGCTGATATCAATGATACAGTTGAACTGTCTATTGCAGCATCTGAAGCACTCGCCATTTCTGAGCTGATGAAGAGTGGTTTGCCTGATGATATTTTACCGGCTACAGCTATACTGGAAGTTGCACTCCGAGTGAAACAAGCACGAAAAGAATGTTGCCTAGATGAGTCTGGGAATGGTTCTGCTTCCCTGGATGATGATGACAATGAGAACGACCACCTCTCTGACTTGGATGAAAGCAATATGGAAGATGCATTCGAGGATGTAGGCCTATCTGTCTCACAAGTTGTCGCCACTCCTGATGATTTATGCGACAGAGGCCAAAGAACTTCTCTTCTGGATTATCAAATCCACAGATTGGATGCTGATTCTTCTTACGTTCCAAATACACATTTCTCAGAAAGCCATGACCTAGTCCAAAATACAGAGGATCTAGATGTTGATTCTATTGGTGTCCACTCCCAAATTAAGTTGGGCGATGTTTCTTCGATGAAATTAAGATCCGTTGATTCTCTACTGAAATCTCCAAATGTGCAGAGGATGAAACCATGTGATGATGAACCTTTTTTGGGTTCAGTTGCTTCAACCATAGAAAGACAAGCTTGCGCAAAGCAGCCAGCCCATAATGCTGCAAATGATTTAGCTCTGACTCAAGTTTCTTTTAAAGATGACATGATGGTGAAGGTGAGAATTTAGGGATCTTAGCTTTTTGAAACTAGTGACTCATCGTTTCCCTTGAAAAATAAACTTTCTTTCTTCATAGCATCAATATAAAATTGGATAATTGGGTCGTGATTTGATGTGGACCAAATCGTAGGTGGGTCAAATATCAGATCTTGGGGTGCCTCCTAACTGGAGACCAAGTCACTATGCATTTGGTCACAAAAACAGTAAATCATATTAGGTGGAGTATTAATTTCCAGTTTTTTCAGCCCCTACCATTATGAGCATCACTCTTCCATGTTGATTTGAAGCATGGATATAAAAAACATACGCTTACAGATCACTTAATTCAATTTCAATTTCCTCTGTTGCCGCCAATGCATTTTGTTTAAAGGTTATCCAATTGTTCTGGTAAAATACTAAAGGGATATTTATTAACTAGTCCCTGCCTTTCTCCTAGATTAGTTGAAAGTCTAAGTTTTCAAAACATGGGAATTGGCCCCTTTATTTTTAAACCCATTTCTATTTCGTCCATTTGGTCAAATCACCTATGTGCAGCTAAATGAAATTTATTTAATCAGAGGGAAGCCAAATGACAGAAATGCATTGGGTTTGCTTATCCATTTATCTCAAACTCAAACCAACCAACAAACCTGGGTTGGTTTGAGATGAAAATGGAAGGAGACTGGATTTGGGTTCAATTCTGACAAAATATAAGAAACTTGATCTCTGGGTTTTTTGAGTTTGTAAGGGTGTTTTAGATCAAGGAAAGACGAGTATACAGAATGCTAGTTTTGTGACTCAGAGTAGAGAAGATGGGTTGATAGAAATTTGTCAACAAGTTAGCATAACCATACATTGTGAATAATTTTGATATCTAAGAGCAACTATCAAACAAATTGGATGGTTCTCGACTTCACATTGATGATCAACAAATGTTAGACAAAGTGGGGACAAGTATGTGGAAGTGTTATGTTGTCATCGAGTGCCACTGATTGAAGGGACATTTAAGAAGACAACCAAGATTCTAAAATCTGACTTGGTGGGTGACTCATTCACCCTAGAGCCCAAAAACCTTAAACATTATAAAAAATGATAAATAACTAAAGATTTAGAAAATTTTACATGATGAATCTAGTACTGTAAAATACCCGGCCTTTTTTTGTTAATTAATAGAAAAGTCTTTTGTTTGTTATGCTGGTCCTGAAATCCTGACACTATTATTAAAGAGATCCATACTGATGTGACAAACAAAAATTATTGGGAAGAGGCATGAGAGTGTTACTTTTTTTTCAGGTTTCTTATTTGAAATATATTGCTCATTTCATACAATGAATACATGATATGCTACCCATAAAAAAGGATGACCTGATCTGAAGTCCTTTTGTCATGAAAAGGAGCAAATTTAGGCTTTGGTGCTCCAGCAACCTTGTTTTGGTTATCATGGGCCACATGGTCCCCACCATGGATTGTTGGTATTCCAAATTTCTTTCCAACTGTCAACAGCAACTTAAAAATAGGTGTTTAACAAATAATAAAACAATGTTCCATAGAACATATGCAAACATGGATTCCTACTATTTGTCGATTTGGGGCATTAGTGAGGCCAATCAATGCAGCAGCCTTTATCCCCAATCAAGCCCCACTTGTTCATAATGAGTGTGGCAAACTATAATTTACTACAATGCAAGTCCTATAATTCTTATGGGAAGGAGATAATTGATGATAATTTGTCTTTCAGGGAGTTGACTTTGATGTAGAAGGTGCCACATTATTATGTACTCAATCAAATATGGTGTCCTCTCCTTGCATATGGGATTCAAGAAAAGGTAGTAAATTTTTTTTTTTTTTTGGTCTCTTAGAGCTTTTATGGTAGTCATAGGCTTCAGATGCTTAATGACATGAATATTATCCTGCTGTGTTGGTCCATACCAGTGTGGCGCATATTTCTGCGATCCAGTTCATTCATTTGGTGTGTGCCTTTGGATGGAATATGCCGCGACACTAATAATACCCAACTCTTTGATCAGTGACACCAACCAACATGGTTGAATAAAACAATGATCTGGGAGAGGTCACAGGTTGGACAGTTAGGAGCTTCTAGTATAGATAACTTTAGGGGCATAACCCATCCACATGTTTCATAAAACCAGTTAGATCATTTGGACCATGGGCCCTAATTGTACATAAATGTATCAGGAAATCATTTAATTTGTCTCTCTTATTCATCTGATGAGTGGTGATTTTTATATTTGCCTTTTGATTTCTATACTAGATTCGGAAAATGCAGTAAATGATCTGGTAACAGAAAGATTCAGAAGCCGCTGGTTTGGTGGTTGGACTGCAAAGGTATGCGCTTTATTGTTTTTAATCTTCGTCTTTCAATGTACCTTTTCCTGATCAAACTGCACTGTGTGGTTCATGTTGGCCCATTTATGGTGATGACTTGCTGCTGGAAGGGTGTGAACAGACTTCTTGTATTGTGGGGCCCATATGGGCTCTTATGATGAACTTAGCCACTTGATCAGTGGTACCCCCCCTCCCCCAATGGACTTCTTGTAGAGTGAAATGATGTATTGAATGAGTCTATAGATAGAATACCTGCAGAATTGTTGTTGAGAAAGTTTGTCTGTCAAGTTTGTAGGCCCTTTAACATGTGGATTTGAACATTGATCAGGATGGTTCAGAGACAACATAGTTGGCTCTCTCTCTCACACACATGCACATGCAGAGACACAGACACACACACACACAGAGATGCGCGTGCTTATCCACCCTGAATCATTTTCAACTTCACTTGTTGAATAGTGACTTTGAGCTGGAAAAATTAAAAAGTATACCCACTTGTGATTTTTTATTTCCATGCCGCCCATCAAATCTCAGTGGAGCGGATAATCATTTATACTATCAAAATACTCAAAAACCATTGCTATTTGGACCCAACTACACCCTTAGATATGTAAATGGTCCTGGTTACTTGTTTATTAATTTATTTTTGCAGGATTTTGATGTCACTGCCCAGGGCAGCGGGAAGACCACAAAAAGCGTACCAAAACTCTTCACTAGGGAGACTAGCTTCCTTTCAGAATCTGTGGATGTTGTCATGGATGAAAGCTCGGTGCAGAAGCCAGAAATAGAGCCAAAAGGAGTGGCACCAAGCATATCCGTTGAAGGCATTCATCGAAATACTGACACATTGATATGTCTTTCTCAAGAGCTTGTGGGATCTTCTAACTTATCATTGCCCGATCCTCTTTGCTCTGTTGTACCATGCAGTATTTCTTTGGATGATGCCCATGTTTCGCAGGCTTCTCACCGAAAAAGTTTTGAGGAAGTAGGTGGAAGGGCCTTCAATTCTATGACAGTTCCAAATGCTGGACCTACTATCCCATCAGTGTCATTTTCTTGTGGGGAAGAGCATTTGACTTCCAAGACAAGTGGTGAAGGTTTGAATGTGACTAGAAAAATATCATCCTCCCTCAAGATTTATAGCATGGTAGTATCTGCCAGGTATGGTGGTCCAGAGGGGGAGCACTTTTACAGAAATGAAGCAGCTATGTTAGAATGTGCGGCCCAAAAAATAAATACCTCAAAGACAACCTTGGAATCAATGCCTGAAAAAATGACCAGTACTGACATTGAAAATGATGATGTTGGGGTGCAGGGCCATCAATGTGAGGAAAGTTGCTCACCTTTTATATTAAATTATGGGACGCGACGCAGGATCTGTGCTTGTGACATTGTTGTGAGCGACACTGAAGACAGCTTAAACCAAGCCTCATTATCTTGTGCAAGGAAATCCCATTCAGACAACTGCAGGAGTGAAGTAACTTTCAGGGAACAAGCTAATTTTACAACTTTTGCACAGTTTAATTCAAGTTCGCATTCACATCTCCGTGACAAAGAAAGTCGAACAAATAAAAGAGTTCGTTTTGTAGAGACAGAAGTCAAGTATAATCAGAGCAATGCGGGCCAAAAGCTACCTTCTAGATATCTAACTCGTAATACTCATTGGATTTCTCCCCATTATTTGAAATTGAATATTTATAAGAGGAATTGTACAATGTTTGATATCTTGCCATTTGCTTGGCCTGACAAAACCGTACTCATACAGCCGACTTTTGGCTATTGAGCCATTCATTTTGAAGGACCCCTGTCAAATGATCTTAACATCTGATTTTTTCTTTGTTAAATACGTGCCACTGGCTAAATTTTGAAGCTTTCATGCAGATGGCTTGAACTATTTGATGCAGGTGAGGGGCGTCTTAACTTGTTGGCCCAACCAATTATGGAGGCCACAAGATGAATGGCTTATAGATTTCTAAAAGTTTCCTTTCCTGTACCATTTTCTGGTCAGACACACACGACTCAAAAAAATGTATATAAATAATAATACTTGAAAGAAAGAAAGAAAGAAAACTCAGTTGACAGCCATATAATACTAGTACTTACATATTTTTATTCATTTATTTGTGTAGGCTCACATAACAGAACTAGCAAAAAGGTGAGGGATTCCAGCCTCAGATCCAAGTTTGGAGTTAAAAAAGAAAACCGTAAGTATGGGAGGGGAATGCTATTCCATGGCGTAGACTTTTTACTGACGGGATTTTCAAGTCGGAAGACAAAGGAACTTGAGACACAGATTAGGAAACATGGAGGTACTATTCTTTTTGATGTTCCAACACCTTCACCATGTTCTAGAAGAAATACAGAATCCAGATGCAAGTACCAGCAGCTTCCTATTGTGCTCTCGCCAAAGAAGGTCAGTGCTTGGGGTTATCAAAGTGCCTTCTGTTTCTTGGTATCCTGGTTGGGTGGGGGTTGAGTTTGCATGTGTGTGTACAAGCATGTCCCACACTCCCACTAGAAGTGTGAGATTGTGTCTGCAAATATTTGGTGTCACATATGCCTTAAATGTGCATGTGCTCATTTGCCCATACCTGTAGGGTGTGTGTGCATGTCTGCTTTAGTCTGTTGGTCATGTATGCCTTGTTTTTTGGTACATGCATGGTATGTGTCTTTGTATGGGTGTGCACATGCATGTATGTGCACACTTATTTGCAAGTGTCACTTGGGAGCCATGGCGTTTCGTCTCCTGCATATCGTTAGGTGCCTTTTTTAGGGGAGGATGGTGGGGTCTCATTCATATGCTGAGTGAAAGAAGTAAATAAGAAAGGACAGAATCAATAAGGAGTACATGATTGAAATCCTTATGTGGCTTCAGAGAGAAAAGTGAGGAATATCATTTGTGCATGTTCATATAAGACTGGAAACAGTAGATGTACAAAGAGTTATAGTTTCAATGTGTCATACAAGGA
The DNA here is from genome assembly GCA_012931725.1 of Litsea cubeba. Classification (NCBI taxonomy): domain Eukaryota; kingdom Viridiplantae; phylum Streptophyta; class Magnoliopsida; order Laurales; family Lauraceae; genus Litsea; species Litsea cubeba. The sequence continues at coordinate 5,492,746 of CM022955.1, forward strand.
ACTTGAAGGGGGAGACCAGGGGCGGACACAAGTGTTAGCATGTGGGTGCGCACATGCGTGATTCTAGAAACCCCTTAGTTAAGAGCTTAAAATATCCAATTTTATTATTTAACTTCTTCACTGAACTGTATACCGCACCACTCAAACTAAAATCCTGGGTATGCCATTGGGGGAGACCAATAAAGACTTGGGAGAAATATCGATGAATGACATGTTAGATTGTGGAATAGAGGTGTCAAACTAGTCGTGCCGCCCAGGCCTGGCAACGGGCCAGGCACGGCCAACAGCACGGCCCGTTCGCCTGATTCTAAGGCCCGTAGGCACAGCCCGTTTCATGGCACTACATGACTGGCACCGGACTAGAAATATATATATATATATATATTTTCTTTAGTGTAAATATAAAAATAGTCTTTGACTCTTTTTTTTTTTATTATTATCTACAAAAATTGTAAAGGTTTCGAAGGTAAATCCTGTTGAAAAAAACCTTAAAGTAGAAAAGTTCCAAATGGTTCTCTTCTGAGTGGAGTAGGTCAAGTTTGATCGAACCACTTAAATATGTGTGTCATACTCTTCTTTGTGTGTATCTTTTAAATGTTTTAGTCTAAGACCCTAAAAATGGAAGCACGGCAAAGCCCGGCATGAAAGCCCAGCACGAATGGCACGGCCCAAGCCCAGGCACGACTTAGGCATGGCACGACACAATTGATGTGTCGTTCCATGCCGGCACAGCCATGCCCAGAGTCACGGCACGGCGCGTTTGACACCTCTATTGTGGAATGATAGAGAATATATTCCTTATTGGGGATGAGTGGAAAATTAGGACTTCAAAGCGACCCAAAATGGATGGGTCAAGTATTTGATGATGGTGATGGTGGCTCCCATGTTTGTGGGGGGAATTTTTGAGTTATTGGGTTTTGGGATATCTTTCCTATCTTCTAGTTATTTCTTCTTCTTTATATGTTGTTACCATTTATTGTTAACTATTAAATTAGTTTAAAAATTTATGAGTGTACCACAAATTCATTGGGTTTTGCAACTGGGTTGGTAGGGAACTGTATGGTGTATTGCTGTCATGTCACCTTTGCGCTCCTTATCAATTCTGATCTCTGATGGTGATTTAGAGCTGATAGGCTTGATCAATTATTATCTCTGATGGCGATTTAGAGCTGATAGGCTTATAACATGGTACCTCCATCTGAAATGATTTCTGATTTCCACTCCACTCTAAGGGCATGTTTGTGTAATGAGGGTATTTTACATCCTTGTGAAATCCCTTTTTTTTTTTTTGCAGAAAACTAAGCTAAAACAAGGTGTGTTTTACACCCAGGAAAATATCACACTAAACTGCATAAAATTCAGCCGATCAGAAAATCAGGGCGATCTCTGCGGAGACACATTCCACAAACATAACCTAAATATAGCAGAATGGACAACCATCCATTTATGTTATTTGGCAGAATGGAGAACAAACTTTCTGGCTTCTGAAGCCGTATGTTTACTTATAATGAGATGCAATTTTATGGAGGTAACCTCTTGTAAAGTTGCAGGTCTTTCCCTGCAAAGCAAGAATGTTGATAGTACATATCGGAACCAAACAACCATCCCACCAACCCACACATAGAAGTTACTAATTTGCTTGAGGAACCTACAATTTAAGCAACAATTGACACCTTAATTCGTTGTTCTTGTCACACTAGAGCAGTACTTTGACGAACCAAAAGTCGTTCTACTATTACACCAAACATGTCCATTAAATATCTGAATAACCTGAAGAACTTGAGGCACCCATCCAAACTCTCCTAGGAGTTTTCCAAGGTTATTGTTATTCTATAACTAATTTTTTATCTTTTTTCCATTCCACTGAAAATTAGGACTATTACCCTATTGACCATGTACTTCATGATTAATTTTCAGACCTGGCCTTGGCTAAGTTTAAACAGTACCATAATATGGTTGGTTGAATTGATCAATGGGACTGAATCTTGCAGGTCATTCTCTTTGATCACTGGTTATCACATGATATAAATGTTTGACAGGCCTGCTGCAGTATATTATTTAAAATATTTGTAAGATGTGTATTGTATGAAAAAAAAAATATTATTTTTATCTTTTTTCATTTGGGCTTCAATAAAAATAATAATGATCGGGATGATCTATTTCCCCCTGATCATGGTCGTCAGTTTTTCATTTGGATACCATTAGCCATATTTATTTGCATCTTAAGTGGAACATTTCTGCATTTTAACCATTTTGGTATACATTTTGGGAAAACTCAGTTGAAAAGATTGAAAAAAAATGGTGTATACATACATATAATATATATGGTTTGTGCTCCTGTACAAGACACCGTGTGAGACAGCAGCTGGGGCCCACTTGGGGCCCTACAGATCATGAGAGGGTGGGGATAGAAAGATCCAGGTGGGACCACCCTAGATATGAAATTTCTAGTCAATTCAATAATCCTAATCCATTGATATGCGGCTGGCAATTTTTTTATTTTTTGGTCAGAGTGGCCTACAAGTTTAACAGTTTTAAATAAATAAATTAAAAGGTTCACACTTGATGTAAGAGTCCAGTCCATTTGGATCAGAGCAAACTCATGGGGTCCCTGACATAAGGGGTTGTTGTGGGAATGGTCTATCTAGACTAATCATATAGTGGGTCCCCACTTGGTGTCTTGGATGATAAGATCATGCAAGACGTATGCACAGGAGCACTAGTACTTATATAAAGTACATAAAGATTAGACAAAGGGAAGTAATGGTAAAAAAAAAAAAAAAACACTTGAAATTACTTGTTTAAGCTTGTTCACTCTGGGGGGTGTGGGGGTGTTGCTGGTTTCAATCTGTAGTTACAAGCTATGAAGCGTTGATATAAGAGCACTATACCAACACTCCTGAAGAAAACTAAACAAACATAGTGGAGAGAGAGATAAGCAATGACAGAAGTTTTGGAATCGCCTAGGAACCAAATAAAAAAAAATGCAAGGAGCTGACGTGGAAATATTTCGTTTTACAAAGATCTTTATTTAGATGCCAAGGCTTTAAAAATCAGCTCAAGGAGCATCAATGTTCCCCTTGAGTCAAGTTGACTTGATTGAGTCCAAAAGCCTTTAAACAGAAAAATATAATACAAATATAAAAAATAAAAATTAATGCTCTATAAAGATAGAACTTTAGATTCATCGCATTTTAGTTAGTCTGAATGCATTTCACGGTCAATAATATTGGCTGCATTTCACCGTCAATATTATTGGCCATAGTGGCCATCATGGCCAATGTTTGGAATACATACTTCACATTACCGAGTTTAGCCCCAAATTATCATTGCATACAATGCCAATACACATTAACCCAGCCAATACGTCGTGTATCGGTGGATATTTTTACCATGCTTCTGGGTGACTACAATGACTTTGTTTCCATGTCTTCGATCAAGGATGTTGTACTGATAATGAGAAATGTTAGTAGTTCCTCTCTCTCTCTCTCTCTCTCTCTCATATAATACACTGATGAACCTCACCTCCTGTTTTGAAAGGCTGAAAACGTTATTTAGTTTATTTGATTCATATTTACTAAATGCAAACAACTTGTGCTGTCGTACTGGCAAATTCATGTATGTTCGCTTTTTTTAAGTTTTTAATGTAAATCTAGTCATTTGTTTGTTGGGCAATTTCTCCATACCCAAGTAACCCAACAACAATAGATTTCTTCTACTTGTCATTTGTATGTGAGGCATTTCTTCATCATAAATGACTGGATTCTGTCAAATTGTTTCTTCCCTGCAGGTGCAGACCACCAAGTTTTTGTATGGATGTGCAATAAACACCTTGCTACTGAAAAGTAGCTGGCTTACGGATTCTATTGTGGCTGGTTATAAATCACCACCTGGGAAGTAAGTTGTGTTTATATTGCTGCATGCATCTGGGATGCTGGATTATAATCTTGGTTAATTCATCTGGAATATGGAAGCAAGTCTTTCCTCATTCTCGGTAATCCAGAGGTGTTATGTTGATTCAGGATGCCCTAAATATCTTCCAGATTGACACATCAATAGAATGTGGACCATTGCTATGTTTCTTTTCTTCTTCTTCTTCTTATTATTATTATTATTATTATTTGACGTGGGTATCCCTGAGGTCTTTGACCCAATGGGACTATTCCCCTGGGTGGCGCCCGCTGAACCCACACAAATGCACACCAGGCAAATCTGGGGCGGCTTTTGAATTTTAACACAAGATGTGGGGAGCAAACCCACAACTTATGCCACTCCACCGACTCCCAGGTGGGTGGACCATTGCTATGCTGTTTCTTAACAATCTATTTTCAGGCCCCTGTCCAAAGGGTTGGATATTCCAATCTCAGAGATTTTTTAGGCACCTCCATTCCATGGGAGGGTCCATTTGATAAACATCCTGGATACCCAGAAATTATCATTAGCAATGATTAGGTAAATGTAAAAGAAAGATAGGCCCATTTTCAAAATGTTAGATGACTAAACTATGTCTAAAATGGTTCCCAAAAGGTCCATTAATGTCTTTAATTAGCTGCCTTATTAATTTATCTCTATCAGATGTATCCCTTCAAAAAAGGATCTGTTATATGATAAAGCCCTCTATCATTTAATGAACGATGCACTCTAATTATCAGGGTGGAGTGTGTATGGAGTCCACCATGGAGTATTCAAGAGAAAAGAAAATGTGGTTCCATCAATACCGTATTGAAGGAAGCAAACACCTGTAATCGGAGTGCAATTTATTTTTTTTTGGTCCAATCTGTCCATTTCACTTGCATCTTTATGTGCAGGCACTGTCCAAAATCTCACTTCAATTAGAAAGATATATAAGTTGGATTAACATGTGTGGAATATATAGCTACGTTTTCTTAACATTATAAATCCAAAGGTTTTTTTATCACCCTGGTTGGAATGATGAGATTTGAGCAATATCTTTATGGAAGGGCGTGAGACGTGAGAAGCTTACAGGTGAAAAGGTGAGCCCCATAAATGTTAAAACCAGGTAGTTATCTGCCTTTGGTAAAATAATTGTAGCAGCACACGAACGTTTCTCATATTCAGAGCTCTCTTTCAAACAACTGGTAAATAGAAAAAGATGTTCGACCGTCAGCATACTGCAGAGGGAAGTGCAGAATAAATTGGTCTATGTTTGTATGACTGCTGTCTCTGTCTGCTGTAAACCTTCTACATCAGGTCTCACTTGATTGAGGGTGTCGATTCATTCCTTCCTGTGGCACATGTACTTCTTAGTTGATGATTTATTGTAAATTAATATAGAATGTTCTCTCACATCTGAGATCTTTAATGTAAAAGAACACAGTAAATACAAAAATGTTGACCATTGTAGATTCTTCTTGTATTTTATTCAAATAGAAGCATAATGTTTGGTGGTTTGATTTTTGTCAGATATTTGATTCTATCCAATCAAGCAACTGACAGAGAGAGAATCCGAATTGGGCAGTTAGTTCCTTGCAGTAGCTATTATATCTTTGACAAAGTTGGGATCATGTTCTATGGAAAACCTAGTTTTTGCTCCAAACTGGGAAAAATTGTAAAGGTAATATGTTGGTCTTCATAGTTCATATTGATTATTTACCAGTTTAACTGCAAATCAAGATGCTGACTTGTATCAAAGAAGGGACCAATGGCATAGCTTTGTATTTCCCCTTCGACTTGTTTTAGTAATTGAATTCTAGACCCATTTTCAAATAAATAAATAAAGTATCTTTCTTGACCTATATGCCAAATGAGTATGTTTAGGTGTGCCCAACTCTTTGGCACTTGTATGGGATCTGTTTTGGTAAATCCCAAAAAATAGGATTTGTAGATTTTTGCATGATGTTTTCGTCATCACCATTTTGTTATTCAAAGTTTTTGGATGAAAATTGTTAATTGGGGGTGGCTGTCAAGAGCTATTCGTGTTTCACATGAGGCTTGAGCATTCTATTAATAATTTTTTGGTCAATAAGGAGGATTTATATATGTGACAGCCATGTAGGCCACCCTTTTGTTTTCATATAGAAGTATTCTTTTTCCTTGTTTGAGTCTAGAGGTGTTTCATTATGATACGTATTTATCATTGTAGTTTTTACCTTGCTCATATTGGTAGAAGATCTGATTCCTATGCTTTCACTTGTTTACTGTAATGGTCAGTGCTTTTATGCTAATCACTTTATATGGATACTGTTGCTTTGATTTGTTTATTGATCATGCTTGCAGACTTGGATTTATTTACTAAAAAGTAACGCGAATATTAAAAAAAAAAAAACCTAGTTTATTATGTATGACAACCGAGTGGAGTCATATTGAACTACCATTAGGTCTACCCTATTTCTAAAATGAATAATAACTGGGTGAAGAATAATATTGAACTGCTATTAAGGTCCTTAGTTGTGCATTCTTGTCTCATTTATAAAAATATTGTCTCATGCGACTTCACGTATGCCAAAACAGAAAGATTTGCCTAAAGGAAAAATTGTCTTATTTGTTGAAATTTTAGGGCTACATCTTGACTGAATAATTTAAACTGAATTCTCACAGTTGGTTTCATTAAGTATAGCCATTGGCTATTTACGAAGTACAACCAAAGATATTACTCAACGTAGAAAACCCAATGCTAATCGTACTTGGAAACCTAATTACATCATAAAAGGAAATCTTATTCACACTAGGACTCTAGCTTAAAATAACTCAAATTTAAACTAACTCTACTTTAGGAAACTTATTCTCAATTTTACAAATAAACCAATGACCCAAATTACAAGTAAACCATTATTTCTCGACATTCTCAATACTCCCCCTCAAGCTTTTACATCGATATTATGTATCAGCTTGGATTAAACCCCATAGGGATTTTGACCGTACGGCTTCCCTAAGACCTGACATTTGCCCATCAATGGTTGAAGTTTAAGAAATTCCCGCAGAGGTTCTCGTAGAGCAAAGGGGGCTAAAAATCTACGAATAGAGGGGAATTTTTTAAACTTCAATTGTTGATGAGCAAATGTCAGGTCTTAGGGTGGCAGTACGGTCAAAATCTCAATACCTACTCCTCCTTGACATTGGAAAGTGTAGATATAGTAGACACTGCAGCGAAATAGTGATTTATAGTGGAAGTCTGGAAGAGCAACATATATGAAATAAATATCTGAATGGGATGTCCAATACAAGAACTTTTACCTTTGTGCAAGGCAATAGGTAAATTTGTATCGTGACTATTATCAGATATAGGATCAGTAGCAACTTCAGGAATCAAAAGATTACATACTTTTAGTTGATCACTTGGCTTGTTACAACTTGAAACCCATATTTCATTAGAAGTCCGTCTTTCATGTCGCGAATATAACTTTTTCGCATTTGTGAGATTAGTGCAAATCGAATCGCAACATATTTTTTTCTCAAAATATCAAACATCAGACATTTCATAATAGAGCATAATAATGATAAATCCAAATTTATTAATTAGCTTCAAATTGTCTTACCAATCTATAAACTAAATCAAACTGTATAAAATTTTGACCAATTCTAGGGACTTATTACAAAAGTCCAACTAAAAGGAGATTAAACCAATACTAAATGTTCATTGTGAAATGTTCTTTGACGTCTCTAGAGTATGTCATATGCACTCCACTCTTCAATTTCCCGAAGTTCTCTTCATGCAAAAAGATGAAAAAGAAGATATGTGATTACTGTTGGAAGTAGGTGGACCTTCCTGACGTGATTTCAAAACTTTTATCTGCTTAATGCAGGGATCAGATACCCAAAAGGCCATTGAACCCATCCCAAGATCTCAAACCCTAATCTTAATGTATTAAGATCCCAGATCTATCAAAAGAAAAGACAGATCTAAACAATCATAAACTAGATCTACAAACAAACAAGTGCAGATCTATACCTGAAGAGCTTTGTTGTGCTCAAATCAAGACTTTGATCTTTGATTTTGCAAAACCCTTTCGCAAACATGATCTCCTAGACCCTGCATTCTTCCACGCTATTACCTAATGGGAGAGATCTTCTCAAGGAGAATGGTGGGATCTCAATTGAGTTGAAAACCCTCAAAGCACTCAAACTAGAGAAACCAGAGGGGAAAAAAAGAAGGGGACGTCCAATGAGTGTGTGGGACTTCCAACCCTTCCTGGACTTAAATAGTCCAAGAGCCCTAGTTCTCTTACGAGTTCGAGTTCTACTCCTCTTTCTCTTATGAGTTATACTCCTCTTTCTCTTATGAGTTTTTTTTATTATAACTCTCCACTTAGGGCTAGCATGGGGACCATTAGGTATTCCTTAGATTTGGCTCCAAGAGCCCTAGTGCTCACTCCTCTTTCTCTTATGAGTTATGTTTGATTATAACTCTCACTTAGGGCTAGCATGGGACCATTAGGGATTCCTGGCTCCAACTGAATCATCCGGACCCCACATCTCATGCAAGTTCCCGACCCATAATTAATTGTAGATAACTCCACTATATAAATGCAATTGCACTCTAGGAATTTTACAAGAAGACCCTAAACTTTCCAATTATTGTACTCCATCTATTATATCCATGGATCCACTAGAGATAAATTGTCTAACTAATGTGAACCCACCTCTTATTATCTTTGTGACCCAATTAATCACACTAATCGTTGATACCATCTGATTAATTCTTAATCAGAGCGGGTGCACAGTTACCAACGATAAATTCCATTAATCACCACAATGCGATATTTCTCTTATGAGGACAGATTCCATCTTGAGAATATATGTTCCCACGGTCCCACCACCATCTACCCAAGATACTGAAGTGTTGACCTACAGTTGGCCTCATTCATTGGTAAATTAAAATAAATGCATAGCAGAAACTTGAATCCATTACTCTCTCAGTATTGAGGGCCTATTACTTGGAAATTATGAGAGTGTTCCTTAACTAAAGACAGAAGTTTATATAAGGTGCTACTCATGGTTCTTCAGTACATCCAATGTACTAGCATAACAATCCAGAGTCTTCCACTCTGATGGCCGAGACAAACCACACTATCTCATAATAATTGCAGTGCTATGACCTTTTCAGATGAGATGCCCAATCTCATTACTGATTGTGAAACATTTTAAGTTCAAGACTTGTGACCTATGTCTCCTGTATGTGAATCTCATCCACACACATGGATCGCATCTAATATACTTAAGGGCTCATGTTCATCTCATGAACAACCATGTCATTTTGTATCAATTATGTGCAACCATCAACAGAATCATATTCATCTCATGTCTAAAAGCATGAAATTATATATGAATTAAAATAATTAATCAAATTGTTCACATCATCCACTGGATTGAGGGCATACAATCTAACAATTACTTCCTTCCACATGGGCTTAATATGGGTTCAAATTGGGAAACAAATATGCTATTTTTAATGGGGATCTCAATCAAACCCAGTTGAGTCCTAACTAGGCCCATAATGGACATGTAGGCTGGCCCCTATGCGCACCTCTTTGATTAGCTATACATGCTCAAAATATCATTTTGAAACCCACATTAATCCCATCCAATTTTAGATTTGGGCCCTTATGCTTAATTTTGCCCGATTGAGATAGATCAAAAGGCTATTTGATCAATCAAATGGATCTAAATAACTGAGAGCTTGATCAATCACAGGATCCATGAAATCTACACCATTTGCTTCTATGTCAAGTATTTGATATTGAATATCTGGATAAGTCGAAAGACTTCTTGTTATTAAAGTTTCTAGATGTTAGAGAAAATGTGCTTTTAAATTATCCTAGTCGACGGGTAATGTCACGACCCAAATTCCGGGGTCATGTCGGATATCCGGATCGTGATAATTTGGCAATAATTACCATACATTCATAAAACAATTCTCATAAGCATTTGGGATAATAATTTCAATTAATTAATGAGTTATAAATACTCATACTTTAATATGTTCTGTCTGCATCAATAATGTATTAAAACCTTAAATAAATTTCCTAAGCAAGGGCTATCCCCTTATCCACTAAATTATCTTTTCTCGTTCTCTCTTGTCAGCCACGCGTATTGAAATCTACGTGCTGAACATCGTTCCCCTCTGTCCCGCCCGCAGCATGATTACCTGAAGGGGGTAACACAACATCAGTACTACTGGTGAATGAATATTCCTAATTACACAAATCACATAAAACATCACATAATTCAGCAGATATAAATCAATAATCAAATATTATTAAAAATTCTTTCACATACAAATCCGTGCCCATGCACATCACCACGCCTCAAAGGCCTTATCGTAAAGATCCAACCAATGCCCAGTGTAATATTGTCCTCTTTGGCTCATGGGCTACTTGACCAAAGGACCTGGCCCAAGCGCATCCAATCTTGCCTCAAGCTTATCGTATACATGTATACCGGTCACCATGACCCTGTCTCATCAGACACGTCCACCCACCAAGGACCAGCCATCAAAGTGGCCCATCACGTCCATTAAGGACCCGCCATCAAAATGGCCCATCACGTCCATTAAGGACCCGCCGCTATAACGGCCTCCATGGCCCGAAGCCATCTATCATCCGGACACCAGTCCAACATATGAAACCAAAATGCATCATATCTCATAATCATACAGTAATTATAATCCATTATTAATAATTTACACAACACTAGTGTGGACCCAATCCACACACACTTCACTGGTTGTTGCCCCACTTCTTATCAAAATTGGTATAGAGTGATATAGTGGGTCCACGCTATATGTAATACAACCTTACCCATAATTATCAATTATGGTCTATTTAGTTAATCAAAATTAACTAAACATTAATCACAAAAGTTAATTTCACTTAAGCAAGGAATTAAATTATTATTTCTACACATATGCCAAGTCTATTTTCATAAATAGACTTTCATTCACAACTTTATCCATCTGTACAGAACACATACATGAATAAATCTTACCTGAACCTCATGATCAAATCCAGTGGGTCCCACTAGGTCTAATATATGATCATGTCTTGATATCTTTGGTCAACCCTTACTAACTTTCATATCATCAGATCTGATGCTTCATCAGATAATCTTCCTATAGTCCACAGTATCAAACATATTCAACTGACATACAACAAGACCTCACGTCTGGAATTTTTGGGTCTGATGGATGGTGGGGCATATGGGGTCCACTCCACATGGGACCACCACCATGCAGGTCGCCCCTGAGTCCACTTCAATATATGAGGTGTTGATCAATGATCAGGTGGGCCCACTGGTCCCACTACTCATGTCGACCAAAACTATGCATTGACGCCTGAGATTTTGATGGCTAACAGATTTATCATGGATGAGGCCCACTGTACATGTAATATCCTGGGTTTTAGATTTCCTATTAGACTATTAAAACCTCACGTGTATTATTATTGAATGAAAGAGGAGTTGTTTAACAACTCTGATGAGAGGAGATTGGACAGGACTCTATGTCCAGTTACAAGGAAACTAGGACTCTAACTCTCTGTTGCCTATATTAACAACCAACGACCCCTTTTGGAGGATCATATTCAATCCTTTCCCTTGAGAGAAAATCTGAGAGAGAGAGAGAGAGAGAGAGAGAGCTTGGTCGTTGGAATCCAAGGGAAGAAGAGGAAGAAGTCAGCGCGTATCAAAGGTGAGTGAGTCTTCCTAGTTACCCATAAATAATGTATTAGATGATTGATAATACTAGGTTCGTGATGGGTCTGTATTGTTGCTGTGCATAGAGACATTATTGGAAAATATCGAATTGCAGGGAATCCTATTTTGGAGGCCTGAACATCATGAAAGCACTATGGATGGATTCATTCCAGAGATATAGTAATTGTCAGTCCATTCATCCTTTCTGATTGCTTGAATTATTGGCTGGATGAAAGAAATCCAGAAACAGGGCATGTATGAAAGGATGGACGTTTGGGGGTTGTGGGACCACTTGGCCCACTAGATCAGAGATATGGTCCATGGATCCTGAAGGGGACCCATGGGCGACCATGACAGTACTGGACCCACGCAGATTGGGCCTCAATTGGGCCTTCATCCAGGCCCTACAAAATTCAGAGGCGTGTTGAAGGAGAAAAACAGTGCTTTGGTCGACAGAGGTTGTGGAACCACTGGGATTACATGATCTGAAATCAGGTCCACTCATCTATTAGAAGACCCTTGGTCGACCATGATGTAGTTGAACATCTGACATTTGAATCAGTGGGACCCACTGATCAATGTATTCAACAGATTTCAGGCGTGAAAATTGCAGAATTCACTGTACTAATGGTTTGTAGTTGTGGGACCCACTATATGGTCTGATCTGGAATCAAGACCATACATCCTAAAGAGAACATATAGTCGATCATTGTGTAGATGGACATCTTGTACAGTGGGCCCCATCCATGATAAATCTGTTAGCCATCAAAATCTCAGGCGTCAATGCATAGTTTTGGTCGACATGAGTAGTGGGACCAGTGGGCCCACCTGATCATTGATCAACACCTCATATATTGAAGTGGACTCAGGGGCGACCTGCATGGTGGTGGTCCCATGTGGAGTGGACCCCATATGCCCCACCATCCATCAGACCCAAAAATTCCAGACGTGAGGTCTTGTTGTATGTCAGTTGAATATGTTTGATACTGTGGACTATAGGAAGATTATCTGATGAAGCATCAGATCTGATGATATGAAAGTTAGTAAGGGTTGACCAAAGATATCAAGACATGATCATATATTAGACCTAGTGGGACCCACTGGATTTGATCATGAGGTTCAGGTAAGATTTATTCATGTATGTGTTCTGTACAGATGGATAAAGTTGTGAATGAAAGTCTATTTATGAAAATAGACTTGGCATATGTGTAGTAATAATAATTTAATTCCTTGCTTAAGTGAAATTAACTTTTGTGATTAATGTTTAGTTAATTTTGATTAACTAAATAGACTGTAATTGATAATTATGGGTAAGGTTGTATTACATATAGCGTGGACCCACTATATCACTCTATACCAATTTTGATAAGAAGTGGGGCAACAACCAGTGAAGTGTGTGTGGATTGGGTCCACACTAATGTTGTGTAAATTATTAATAATGGATTATAATTACTGTATGATTATGAGATATGATGCATTTTGGTTTCATATGTTGGACTGGTGTCCGGATGATAGATGGCTTCGGGCCATGGTGGCCGTTATAGCGGCGGGTCCTTAGTGGACGTGATGGGCCATTTTGATGGCGGGTCCTTAATGGACGTGATGAGCCACTTTGATGGCTGGTCCTTGGTGGACGTGTCTGATGAGACAGGGTCATGGTGACCGGTATACATGTATACGATAAGCTTGAGGCAAGATTGGATGCGCTTGGGCCAGGTCCTCTGGTCAAGTAGCCCATGAGCCAAAGAGGACAATATTGCACTGGGCATTGGTTTGGATCGTTACGATAAGGCCTTTGAGGCGTGGTGATGTGCATGGGCACGGATTTGTATGTGAAAGAATTTTAATAATATTTGATTATTGATTTATATCTGCTGAATTATGTGATGTTTTATGTGATTTGTGTAATTAGGAATATTCATTCACCAGTAGTACTGATGTTGTGTTACCCCCTTCAGGTAATCATGCTGCGGGCGGGACAGAGGGGAATGATGTTCAGCACGTAGATTTCAATACGCGTGGCTGACAAGAGAGAACGAGAAAAGATAATTTAGTGGATAAAAGGATAGCCCTTGCTTAGGAAATTTATTTAAGGTTTTAATACATTATGATGCAGACAGAACATATTAAAGTATGAGTATTTATAACTCATTAATTAATTGAAATTATTATCCCAAATGCTTATGAGAATTATTTTATGAATGTATGATAATTATTGCCAAATTATCACGATCCGGATATCCGACGTACAAGATGTCCATCTACACAATGATCGACTATATGTTCTCTTTAGGATGTATGGTCTTGATTCCAGATCAGACCATATAGTGGGTCCCACAACTACAAACCATTAGTACAGTGAATTCTGCAATTTTCACGCCTGAAATCTGTTGAATACATTGATCAGTGGGTCCCACTGATTCAAATGTCAGATGTTCAACTACATCATGGTCGACCAAGGGTCTTCTAATAGATGAGTGGACCTGATTTCAGATCATGTAATCCCAGTGGTTCCACAACCTCTGTCGACCAAAGCACTGTTTTTCTCCTTCAACACGCCTCTGAATTTTGTAGGGCCTGGATGAAGGCCCAATTGAGGCCCAATCTGCGTGGGTCCAGTACTGTCATGGTCGCCCATGGGTCCCCTTCAGGATCCATGGACCATATCTCTGATCTAGTGGGCCAAGTGGTCCCACAACCCCCAAACGTCCATCCTTTCATACATGCCCTGTTTCTGGATTTCTTTCATCCAGCCAATAATTCAAGCAATCAGAAAGGATGAATGGACTGACAATTACTATATCTCTGGAATGAATCCATCCATAGTGCTTTCATGATGTTCAGGCCTCCAAAATAGGATTCCCTGCAATTCGATATTTTCCAATAATGTCTCTATGCACAGCAACAATACAGACCCATCACGAACCTAGTATTATCAATCATCTAATACATTATTTATGGGTAACTAGGAAGACTCACTCACCTTGATACGCGATTGTAGTTCGTCTTCCCGCTGACTTCTTCCTCTTCTTCCCTTGGATTCCAACAACCAAGCTCTCTCTCTCTCTCTCTCTCTCTCTCTCTCTCTTTCTCAGATTTTCTCTTCAAGGAAAAGAATTGAATATGATATTCCAAAAGGGTCGTTGGTTGTTAATATAGGCAACAGAAAGTTAGAGTCCTAGTTTCCTTGTAACTGGACATAGAGTCCTGTCCAATCTCCTCTCATCAGAGTTGTTAAACAACTCCTCTTTCATTCAATAATAATACACGTGAGGTTTTAATAATCTAATAGGAAATCTAAAACCCAGGATATTACAGGTAATTTAGGATTCAAGTGAATTGACACCCTTGAGTTAAGATCATAAGCTAGATTTAGATGCTCAAGAATTGCTAGAGGATTTGTTTAAGTATCAAAGATTAGGAGGTAAGCTCATTTACTCCATTAATCAATGCAATCCACCACAGCATGAGTCTTGTTAGTTTGTATATGCTTGACATCACATGTGAAAGATATAAACTTTCGAAGATTATATACTTATAGGACGTTATTTCTTTTTCTTTTTTTTTTAGATTCTTATCCTGTATCTCAATGTTTTTTAGGGCTTTTGGGCTCTAGGGTTTGACTCGACTTGAGGGAGACCAAGTTGCCGACAGTCTGATTTTTAGAACTTGGAGCTCCTCAGACATCTCACCTCATGATGTTTAAGCAATTACTTCAATATATATTAAAATTTCACTAATTTCACTAGTTAAGGGTGTTCTCTGTAGATGTCATGGCCATTTGAATATTATTGGTTATTCAAATGCATAATGCACTCAATGATCATTGTTCTACATCAGGTTATTGTTCTTTTATTGGTGGGAATCTAATCTTCTTGGAGTACAAGGAAGCAGATCTTTGTGAAAAGGTCAAGTGTAGAGGCCGAGTACCAGCCATGGCAAATCAATCAAGGGGTTAAATTGAATCATATTGTGAACCATAGGATTTTCTTTCTTGTAAAAATGAAAAATAATAAAACAATTAAAAATATAAGAGAAGTAGTTATTCATAATTCATCCATAGTAGCATCAATACGATGACAAATGATACTCCGATACAATCATAATAAGATAAGAAGAATGTTATGGGCATATATTAATATCATAGATGATGCATGTGTTGATAGTAGAATATGATTAAGATATCCATATTGTTATGAAAATAAATGAGTTGTAGTGTTTTCTTTTCTCATTAATAGAATCCGAATCATTAACATTACATGGTTAGGATGTAACCTAACTCAGAAAAGTTCATAAAGAAAAAAACAGAAAAAATAAAATAAAAGAGAATGTAGGACAAAACCCATATGTTTAATTGAACACTCCAATCACATGCCTAAAACCTCTCCAACATTTCACCATATGGATGTGGCTATTCCTGCCTAGATCATGAGAGTCGATAGAACAAATATCAAGATCCACACCTAAATCCTAAGACTCGCGTAAAAGAGATATTTTTCCTCAGGATTTACTATGAATCGTAGGATTCAGAATATGAGACCTAGGATTTCAATCACAATGGATTTGCGCACCTTTTGTGAGATCTAAGGACCAGTTGGCTGACATATGTAGTAAGGAACTTCCAAGGAACCAAATGTTACATACTCTAGGCAAGCTGACTACTGGGCATGATTAATACCATGCTGCAGCTTGAGGTGAAATGTTGAAGGAGTATTGTTTCTTTTGTGCACCTTAGAACTACTTTATTATATCTCTTTTCTTTTTCTGTTATTTTTCTTCTTTATTCCTGCAACATCCTTCACTTAAACTTTAATTGAAGTGTAAGAAGTGATTAGTAATACAAGTTCTCATTATAAAAGACCTGATATAATTCGTATATGTATGCCCTTATCAATCGTTTTCTACAACACCGAGAGTGTGACATCTACATGTGATGCCCACATGTGGAGACACATATGAGCCTTTGCAAACCTCATACTTGTGCCCATGAGGTGTATATATTTATATGCTCACACGTGTATCTCATCCTGTATTGCTACTTATATGTATGTCAAATTTCTATTTCCATCTAAATCCTCTTATATTACTATTTAGTTCTAATATTCCCACTGTATTAATTGATTATCTGATTTCTGCATGCCTTCGACCACTTTTTGGTTGCACAGCATGGAGGTGGTCAAGTGTTCAAAACTCTCCAGTGGTTGGTTCAGAGCTTAAAGAGCGGAAAGAACTCTGTAGGAGCTGTTGTTGTTGAGGATGAGGGTAGAGTGTCACGTCACCTTAGGCACTTTGCTTCAGAGCAAAAGCTACAAATGATGGTTAGTGGTGTTTTCTTGTTTTCCCATGTAAGAAATGATTGGAGCAGAAGCCTCCGTGAATCTTCTTCTTGAGAGAAGTAAAGAAGTGAGGTCTTGGCCGAAGCCTTTTGTGAATCTTCTGGACAAAGCTCAACCACCCTCATTAGATACCGAATGCCTCTTAAGGCTCTGATACCATGACAATGATAGGGAGATGATATTGATGTGAAAGGAGCAGTGCCCTTCAATGGTTGGCTTTTCCTTTTATATAGTTTGCAATACAAATCTTAGTCCCTTTGATTAGGGAATTGCAATCAATTTACAATTAATCGGCAAGATATTACAATAATTACATGCGTATGGTGCTCCTAAGTGTAAATTAAAATATACACTATTTTACAATATGGTGCTCCTGGGTTACTTTGATTCTATGTTTTCAGAAATTCATAGAATAATGAATTGGGGAAGAAACAAGTAGTAGCTACAAGAATGACCTCATGATATTCAACACAGGTCATCCACCACTCATCAATGCATGGTATAGAGCCTTACTGTTGCCGGGTCCAAACTGTGTTTTAAAACCGTGTTGCTATATATACTTTGAATTCCAGATACCATCAGGATAAGGAAATTATAATTTATTGTTTCTGATGGTTTCACATTATTCCTTTTCATAATCAAGTCTGAAAGGTTCTACATTCTGATCACTTCAGCCTGCCAGCTGGATCATAAACAGCTTACATTCGGGAAAGCTACTTCCTTTCAAGGATAGTCAGTCTGCTCCTCTTCATACAAATACAATGCCGGAATTGCCTGCAGCCGTCAATATGAGTGAAGAGATATGATTGCTTGCTTCTTTTCCTGATCTTCCTTGTCAAGCCTACAGGTATGCATTCCATTTACTTTGGCAGATGCATGTTCCCATTGTTTCTTTGAGGTGCAATCGAACATCTAATGCAAGTTGGCATCTAACAACTGCTAGGATGGAGTGTTCCACGTCTGAATGGATGTTTGTAATGTATGGGTCCTAGCACCCAACATTCAGACAATTGAAATTGGATTTCGAATTCTCGACTAGAACCAGAATTTGGTGTGGATTTATTATCTTCTTTTTCATATAGTTGCTTTTGTCATTGCATTTTTCCTGCTAAGAAAAATTCTAGTTTTAGGGACTGAAAATGCTGAAAATATCTGCGTTGGGGTGCTAGGTAACTAAGCAGCAGTGATTTGAGAATATCAAAATACCTCCTTTCAGGATGTACAAAGTATGTCTAGATTGGAATCCACCATGGATCCATTTCTAGGATTCAGAAAAAGAATTCAATAATGCCTTCAGAAGGATTCAGAACTTACCTAGATATAGATATGAATTACGATTCTAGACAATAGTCGAGATTTGTTTATATTTTTTTCTTTTTCTCTCTTTTTTTTTTTTTTGGTGGGTAAATGGCAATAGTCAAGACTTTAGTTCTAAAACTAACTAATATTTACAATAATGCTATCCTGTGAAGAGGCTATTGATTTGTTTCGACCATTTGGATGTTAATTATTAAAGAGGCTTTTACTAAATAATTATGTTTAAACCCTAATTACACAAATTAGCAAATAAAAACCTAAAAACCACGGATAGGGGTCTCGCATATTTTTTTGTGGACCAAACTGCCCTTGTGGTGCTATCGCCGGGCTTTCGACATAAAACCCCCAAAATCTCTACCATTCTCATATCTTTGGCCTCTTCTTCCTCTCCCTGTTGCAAGCCTACCAACGCAGAGACACAGAGGGGTTCATTTTTTTACTTATTTCTCGTGTTGGTGGCCCACTTGTTCTTCTCCAGTGGAGTTTCTCTTGCTGAGATGAGGAGTGAGAAGATGGTGATATGTGTATGGATGATGGAGCTAGATGCTGGGGGTGGTTGGTGTGGTGGATGCTGGATGCTGGACCCGGACCCAAACCCTTCCGACTCGGAACTGTTTTGTTGGCTCTAGACCAGGTTCTAATAGAAGGATCCGGAACTGGGTCTAACTAGAGGACCAGAATCTAGTTTCATAACCAGTTCTAACTTCTTTTCATCTTTTTTTCCTTAAAATAAGGATAGCATTCAACTTATATCAGGGCATCAAGTCTACTACCTCCAGGATTAAACATAAAGATTTCAAACAAAAGTTAATTTTGAGCTAAAGTTTGGAACATTAAAGACTCATAAGTTGGGTCCTAGGTCCACGGGTCGAAACCTGTATGGACCGAGGACCGAGACCCAGACCCGTTTATGACTTAGAACTTAAAACAAGTTCCAAACCCGGTTTTTTACTGATTGGAACCTCCAGATAATCGGAGAATCGGATACCCATTTGCATCCCTAGGTTAGCCAGACATATGGAGGGTGATGAGTTTGTGGGTGATGGGAAGATGGGTGTGGGTGATGAGTTGCAGGGGAGTGATCAGGTGTGGTTTTGGTTGTTTGGCACTTGGCAGTGAATAGGGATCGGGTTCTTTCTTCTTTTTTTTGTGAGGAGGGATGTGGGCTGGTTGGTTTGGTTTTGGATGCAGAAGGTGTTGTGCTTGGTTTGGTGGATAGTGGTGGTGCTGGTGGAGTGGAAGATAAAGAGGGGAGATGTTTGGTTTGTGGGTTGATCTTGTTCGGGCTTGAGGATGAAAGGAACAAACATATTTAATATAATTTAAGATGAATATCTAGGAGATATTTGGTTTGCAGGTCATGATCAATGACATAAGTAATATTGCAAAAAAAAATTCACATTGGTGGCGATATCATCATCCATTTTACATTTTCTGGATCCCAAAATTTTATCACAATTGAGAAAAACTTATTGAGCTAGTCCTAGACAGGTATATATTAAAATAAATGTCTAAATTTGACATTAAAGACTCAGATATTTGACGAGGCTGATGATATCGCCAACTAGGTGACAATATCGCCTATCAGGTAATTTTAGCAAAAAAAAAAAAATGTATGCCACCCTAATTTGTCTTTTTTTTTTTTTCTTGACTAATCCATGTAATCAGGGTTTAAGAGTACTCTTCTTGTAGAAAACCATTATTTAATGGTTAAAAAAAAGTCCATACACCAATTATTTAAGTCAGAACTCAGATCTTGAGGTAACCACGAATTGTTTAAAATGATACATTGACAGTCCCTAAATAGAAGATTTCAAAAAAGTATCATATGACAGAAATCTTAGCAATCAAGTTTTGAATATGGATAATACGACCCTCCGGCCAAAGTGTATTCAGTGCATTCCATAGTCTTGAGCTTATTTGCACATGAACCATGGTTTGTGATCCACACTGTTAACCTTCTGTGCCCCATCATGCCAAAAAAGGTAGATAAATGAAGATGATGTGATTTACCTTTCTGATAGGTGGCCTTGTTTGAGTTGAAAGTGGACTTCGATCTCTTTCCTGGACTTTGGTTTAGCAACTTATAAATGCTCCATCAAAGGCATGGTTGTATAACATGGTTTTGGACCCTGTATGGAGCAGGGCTAAATCCATTTACCGACATAACAACAGCCGTTCAAGCCTTTCTAGCTATCTGTTTTGTCCCTTTTTTATTTAAAAAAAAATGGTTTTTACGGCATTTTAGACAGGTAAAACCTTAAACTAAGAATAGCTGTATCAAATATATAGAGTTTATTGAGTTGAAGGTTTCATATATGGGAAAAACAGTAGTAGAGACTACAAAGATAGGGGAATTTTCTTCTGTCGATGTTCCCTCATTTGGACATCCAAGTCGTAAGGGTCAGCACCTTTATTTCAAGTGGGTCCCAAGGCCCCAGCCTCTTATACAGTCTGATCAGAACACCTGCAGGTGAAAATTTATTACCAAAGATATTATCTAACAGTTGAAACTAAGTTGAAGGGTATTTTAGTGCACTTTTCCTTTCATGATGATATAAATGAGATTGGCATTTTGAATTCTCCTCAAGCTGACGGCAATAAAATCCCTTTCAAATAAATACACTAGTACAGTATCCTAAAATTTTGTATTTGTTATTTTTCATCAGGATGTTTGTTTTGAGAATGTGAAGAGCAGACGGGAGGCAAACACTCTGCCTATTGGCGAATCCTGAACACTTTTTTTTATTTTATTCCATATTTTTTTCCTTCACATGAAAAGTTTCTTATACACTCACACACACATTATATATATATATATAATATGTATATTCCATCAATAGCTTGATGAAAATCTTCTCTGCTTTAAACGTATTTGCAGGTTTTCCCACAGTGATGATCAACATGGTTTTCACTTAATTGTTGGATCGATCCAATTAAGGATTGGGAAGCGCTATGAAACTCAATGATCATTCCTGGAAACGTGACCTGAAGATCGCATTTTCCCAGGTCATCACAGTGCCAAGGATTCAGAATGCCTGATGTCTTTAAGTTGGGACTTTTTCTAGGGACAGCTCAGCACTGGTGCAGTGTCCCTCCTCCAATCAATAACAATGATATATTCTGCATGATTTGGGTAAAATGACCATATGCTCAACTGGCCCACAATTTGGAAGGTTTCAATCAGGTGATATGTACGATCGTGCTTTCGGTCCCCTCATCCTTCCAAGAGTTCAAACGTTGTGAATTTGCATCTGCCAGCAGGCCATACCCTACTTTGGAATCATATATAAGGTGCAAGTTATTTACGTTGTCCAAGCACACACAATCCTCTAGCCTTGAGTTCATTGAATTATCCGAGTACCCAATGGAAGGCTTCTGTTGCTCGTAATTCGTAAAGCTGTGATGGTATGTTTGCTTCGCACACGCATTAGCCTGATGAATCTGTGCATGAAGTGTCATCTTCTGGTAGGGGCAGTTGAATTATACATCTATCAAGAATCAGTCTGATGTAAACATTAGCTATCTAAGATGATGCAGTGGACAGTTGAAAGAAAAATATGATTGAAGGGCTCTCAATATTCCCTTCTTTCTTGAAGTAAACTCGATGTCTGATTTGGGAAACATTTCATTGCCTACTACCAGTCCCAACAGATTCTCCTTTCTGCGGGCATGAGAACCTCAAAAGCTGATGTGTGACTCAGGGCGCAGGTCTCGTCTTCCAATTTTGCAATACCCTGATAATTTGTATTTATGTGAAGTCAACTCGGCCACAGTACATGCTTCAATGTAATCTCGAGTCATGATGTGTGTATCATTTTCCAATGTTTAGATAGGAAAATGGCATTGATCTAGAGGGTGAAGAGTAATGTAGACCTCCATTATTTAGTTTTATCTTTTATTTTATTTTATATTTTTTTTTCTTGCCGTTGCTGGTAAATAGTTTCTCATCCTCTCATCTGCTAAAATGAATTCAACCATATGTTGGAGAATTTTGATGGTCTACACTGTTGGTTAGTCTTTCATATGATCTTCAAACATATTTTCCCTTTCAAGATCTTTACTTGCCTATGTAAATGATATGAAAATGTTAAAACAGATTTGGCATGGACAAAAGGTCCTCACACCACTGTCAAATTGCAACTGCAGAACGCATCAACAGAAATTCTTGGATCTTTGTTGTGCTTCTTAGTAACTATTCTTAGAGTAGCAATCATAGTGTTATAATCTTACTTGTCAGGAAAGTAACTTTAACAGTAATAATAATAAGGCTTGTTTGGATGTGGAAAAACTTGGGGTGGTGGTAGAAATTCCTCCAGTTTGGATTTCAAGACAAGAAATGTAATTCTCCTTTTACCTTGTATTTTCGAAAGGAAATATCTAAAATTTTATTACCTTTCCTCTATCGGTGGGGAAGCAGGAGGGGGAAGTTTTAGATCAAGTTTCATGAAAAAAAAAAAAAAATCTCTAAGGGAAGGCTGGTGATATCGTTAAACTGTTGATGATATCGTCAACAAGGGTATGATAAAATAAATAAATGAGTTTGAACCATTAAACCGTTGCTTATTTCTTTCATAAATCCGTGTAATTAGAGTTTAAGTTTCATTTTTTTCTTGAAAATCCCTTGTTTTTTTTTTTTTTTTATTATTGTTTAATGGTTTTTTTGCATGAGGAGAAAATTACTAGAAGGGAACCTCCTCTAGATGAAATGAGGAGAAAACTAGGAGAGGATCATCCCCAAGTAGAGAATCATGCCTCTTTGACAGTAATTTCACCAAATTTGAAGGGGGAAAGCCATGAAGAGAAAATTATTTTCAAACCTTTATTAATATAAAAAATTATGGAAAGGTTAACCTCTCACCTTCTAAAAATATTAAAACATTAGTTTCACTGGAGAACCATTTATGCTACGAAGAGGTAAGTGGTGTACAAAGTACAGGCCCATATCTGACACAAGCCCGACATGGACCATAAAGTGTTTACCTGGAATCCAACTCACCCCATACATCTCAGCTCCAAGCCCACCCATTTACTCCATTGGGCCCAAACCTGAGCAAAGCCCAATTAATACGTAAAGTAAGGAGTAAGATCTTAAATTCAAATACAACCATAAAAATAACAGTGTGTGTTTGTATTTGCCAGGCTTCGGGCTTTCTATAACTTAATGTAAGCAAGGCCCAGATTTTAGATCTATACCTGACCTGAGTACTAAAACCTAATGCCCAAACCCGACCCAAAGCAGGCAGGGTTGACTGATGAATACCCCCAAATTCTACCTTTTGCAATTAGTACTTATGAGGAGAGTTATTTTTTTTCTTTTAAATGAATTTGAACAGGAAAAAGAAGTTTCCCTAGAGAAGTATTTTTTTTTTTACCCTTTGTAAATTCAAATAAGATCTTTAAGAGAATAACCAATCAAAGCACTCCATTTTTTCTTTTTCCTATGTTGGGCTACTGGAGATTTGATCAGAAATCTCTAATTGCAGTTACAAAAATGTTTTTGATTTAACTATTCTGTATATCTTCAACTTAAAATCATGGCCATCCGAGGCATGTTTATTTTGTTCTTGTGATCATATGCTAAGATTCCAATATATTGTTATTTGAAAAAAAAATCACATGATTGGTCATTTTGCATTCTAGATAACTTTGAAGATTATGCTTTTAATGAAATTCTCTGGTAAAGGTGACATTCACCTTATAGGTATGTTCGTTTTTCTAAGCTTTCACTGCAACATCAGAATCGCAAAACAGGCATTGGCTTGTGATTAAAACACACATCAACTGAAAATGGTTTTTTTTTTTTTTTTTGTAAAGTTGAAAAAAGTTTCCTACCATTTCATGCAAAGTTGAAAGTTCATCCGTAAACCACAACTTTTTGTTGTGATACTATATAGATTAGGTGATATGGGCTCTTGTACTTTTTTTTAGAGCACAAGAATTTGTGAGTTTTTAGAGATTAGGTGATATGGACCCTTAATAGTAGGTCTTTTTATCTATGTTTTGAGCCTTATACTGCAAGCCAATTATATCTTCCCCAACATACTTCATGCATAAATGCTTTATATAATCTCATTACTATTTATTGCACCAAGTCTTCCCATTCTATCTCACCCAGATAGTTGGCAAGTGGCAACCTCGGAAGCTCGGACTTCATGCAGGTGCACAGGGTTCTCCTTTCTCACGTTTGTGGGCTTTCTTTCCGTGCGTATGGGCTCCCTTCCCATGTCTGTGGGCTCTCTTATGGATCAGCCCCCTTGTCTGGGGTACACCAAAAATTTTCCAAAAAAAAAAAGTGTCTCCATTCTATGAACAGAAACGGCAATTTACACATGATCACTTTACTTTTTCAAACTTTACTTCTGCTATTAGTTTTTACATACAATCTCCCATACTCCCCTCTCAATGTCAATCAACTACTTTGATCATTGGTTCAGGTACCCTAATAAGCAACTCAGATCCTCTACAGTTTCAGCATTCCAACCCTATGGACACCAACATAAATGGGCCTAATACGTCCAGAACGGCTTGAGATCTAGCAAACTAAGACCATGGGATATTTTAACTACCTGATTCAAGGTGAAAAATGGACAATTGCCATCCTTTCTCTGCTCTATAAAGGGTAGTCAGAATCCTATCAAGGATAAATAATAAGTGCTAAATGATCGGCAGAAGAAGACTAAGGGATCCATGATAGATCCCACTTAATAGGGCATGTTTATTTACATTAAAATACATACGAATTTAAATACATATGGTGATTAAAAATTAAAAGTTTAAAGGTGAATTTTCAAAAATGAAGAGGACACTTTCTTTAAGAAGATGCTATTGGTTGTTTATTTTTTAGAATTCACCTTTGATCTTCACCACACTTCCATGACATGGGTACTATATTTAAAGTAATCTGACAAAGTGCTGATCCCTTCGATTTGCTTGCTTCCGATTTTCCTAAGCCATGTAAACACTGGGCTGGACTTAAATGAGCCCATGTCTTCACACAAAAGGAACTCGTTCTAAAGCCAACAACATACCTGGGCCACTAGAGAAAAAGAATTACACCACAATTTCTTTCAATGAATTAAAAGACAGAATTCATGGCTGGAGAATTTATAATTAACCCAAGGCTGTCCTCTAGAATTCTCCTCTTTGGAGAGGAGACCCAAAATCACCAGCATCACAGATTTCCCGTCAGGAATTCTGCCACCCACACAAAAAAAAACAAAAAATGGCACAATCAGTGCATGAAAACAGGGCCTTTATTTCTGATGAGTAGCAACAAAAATGTAATTAGTTCAATAGAAACTATAAAATATATACATCAACCTACTAGACAATATTCTAACTGTCCACCCAGCCCCAGACCAGGACCAGATCGCATGCTCAGACAACATATCGGTAGGTGACGTATCTGCCTGCCGTCTCACTAGGTCGGATAATCTTCACGACTTGACCACGCTTGAGGCCATAGTATCTTGCAATTGGGTCAGTGATTTGAATCCGAGGAAGCTGCATAACATCGATCAAAACAAGATTATACTTGGAAGGCATGTGATCTGCATAAATGATTATTAAACCTGATACCTCATCATTTTCTGTTGCAATAAAAGTAATCCAATAAACTTGCCAATGCACTGACAGATCAATGGCATAGGCATACCACAATAAGGGTGGTACGACCTGGGGTCATCCCCCATTCTCACTGTTGGTGTTCACCCACACACAGTAAACCACTAAATTCAAATGAATCGTGTCGTGGAAGAGTTTAATCTGAGTTATGCATTTAAGCAAATGAAAATGTAGCCATGTCGTCCATCTGTAGTTTAATCTGAGTTGAGCGTTTAAGTAAATGAAAATGCAGCCATGTCGTCCATCTGTTCATTAACTTCAGCAGAAGAGTAGAACATTTACATAGTTTTTAGGTAGACCCAAGAACATGAAACAACTCAAAAGAGGGGAGGTGACAAGCATAATGTGGAGCGCGCTATTAGCATTTGGGAATATCCCAAAATCAGTCTTGTTGGCTAAATCAGACCGCTAGAGTAGAGGATCAAATCACAACTGCCATCAACCCTTTCTTAACCACCCACCCATCCATTTCCTCAAATGCAGAATATAAACATCTATCCAGTCTGACATCCATAAATGAGAGCACCAGATCTCACTTTTGTGAAGTTAAAAATACAAAAAGTCTACATGGACTAACTCATGGAGTTAGTCCATGGACATACCCCATAGTTTTGGGGAGAAAATCACCTAATGTAAGGTGATTTTCCCCCCAAAACCATGGGGTTAGTCCATGAATCGGTCCATGGGTTAGTCCGTGTAGCAGGGCTCTAAACAATATAGAACATGGTTCAAAATATTCATTTCTGTGGGTGATGCAGAATCACCACAATGTTCTAAGCACCAACAAAAATATTTTTTTGTATGAAGTCACATCTTGATGTGCAACTGCATTAAGGCAATAAAGCCATATAAGTCGTGCATCGTTGATTACTTGCTTTATCCTAAATTGTTGCATTTGTTAAGGCTATGTAGTTATATTCTATTCACTATAGTGCATCAGTTTTCGGTATGAGAGCAGGTAAGAATCATATGATGTACTCATGTACTCATGCAGTGTTAACCTACATGTGCTTCAATAGATCTTCCAATGTTCCTTTTCCCATCTGTTTCTTTTTTCACTTTATCTCTAACATCAATTTAGTAATAGAGCATCCAGGACTTTTTGTGAATATTTGATTGAAGACATCATACCATTAGCATGGCCCTCTAAGCTAGGTATGTCTCGCTTATCCCCAGGTATTTTGGTGCATGTTGGTTGTATGTGCTGCATGGGATAAGTAATTATGCATGTAGACAGACATACATAGCCAAAGTAGGTATTACTGCAAGTCTAGGATGATATTTAGTGTTTACAAGAATGTGTTTAGTTTAACACATTAGGTATGCATGTAAGAAGTTCTGATATGCTCCACTAAGAGCCTTCCCTGCCAACACAGGTATGTGCAAAGCAAACAATGGTGTCTAGTTGTAACTTGATCAGACAGATTTAAATATATATGGACACCAATTGGATGTTACAATTGCCATATAAATCTGCATTTGTGGCAATGAATCATTTCCACTGGGGGAATTTGTGAGCACGCATGCAGCATGTAAAGTGTCTTTGTATGTTTTTCTGGATTGTCATAGCCTGCCCAACCATCAATGCTGTACAAATAGCATCACAAAAAGAAAAGGCTTAGGACATACCTGTGTTTCTTTTAGAGTATATCGCTCCAATAGGGTTTTCTTTTCTTCATTTGTAAGCACCCGATGCTCTGGAACAAGAACATGCTCTTTAATATTAACCAGCAACTCTGCCTCCTGTATCAAGGAAATTAGAATGCACGTAACTGCTTCTGCAGGCCCATGTAAAAGGCAAACTAGAAGGATAAATCTTTACTGAAACTTGATATACAGCAAACTAGAAGGATAAATCTTCTCTGAAAACTGAGATACAGTGTGACATGAGAATTCATTTGCAGATAATAAGTTACATTGCAGCAACAATCCAGGAAATAAAAAAATTTCCTTCCCTCCCTCCCTCTAGAAATCCCTGGCCCGATCCATCTGAAAGGGACCCAGAGTTCACCGATTTTTTAAGTGCATATATAATCGTCAAAGAATTGGAAAACCTTAATTAGATGGTTACAGTCAAAATTTCCCACTCAGTGGATTGATTGGAACAGGGAGATCATTGAGTCAATTTTGACTTGGAACTATGCAGGTTGATTAGGTTGTTCAGTAAATTATTTTTCTCTTCTATTATAAACATAAATACTAAAATAACTATGAATTTACATAAATTTTCATAATGAATTTCTATTTCAGTGCTTGTTTTCATTGAAGTATATACCTCAACATCAACAACTTAACATATTTAAGGCTTAGAGGAAATGAGAAATATATCGATGGAGCAGAGAAGATGGAGGTTTTTAAAAAGAAAAATAAAGAAGATGAAGAGTCTCCTGTATGAAGCGTTAGAAAATGAAACGTCGGAGACGTTTCTCAAAACTTTGAAGAGGCATGAGTAGGGGATTAAGGAGATTAAGGATTAACACTGCTGATGTGGCGCAAGGCAAAATAAAATCTTATCCTTTTTCTCATAACTGTTTCTCTAACTGTTTTTCAACTTTAAAGAGAAAGAATGGTTTATCAATAATAGGACGTGTCCAAATCAAGACCCTTAGGGCATGTTTGTTTACATGTGTGCAGGAGTAAACATGAGGCACTTGTCAGGTAATGGAAAAGGTGAACGTAGGGTATGTTGAAGTAAAATTAGAGGTGTAATAAATTTTTGTTTGAATAGTATGAGTTGAAGGTGAGAGACTGTGTCAGATTAAAAAACACATTTTTTCTTGAACTTATCTTGTACTTAACTTCAGCACACTTTATCACACTTTTCTCTTATAAAACAAGGAGCTTGTGGATAGGGGGGGGGGGGGGGGGTTGCTCATGGACCAGACTAGCCCGAACCCGGCCCGGGCCCAGCCTGACTTGGACCGGGCTTGGACCTTTGTTTTAGTACTCAGGACGGGCTTGGACTTCTTATTTTAGCCCGTTTAATTGATGGGCTAGGCTTGGACTCAGTTGTAGAGAGCCCAAAGCCTGGCCCAGCCCGATTGAAAAATAATAATAGGAAAATGTAGAGCAAGGGGATTCGAACAGTAATACTTTCACAGAAAGTGTCAAGACCAAATCAATTGAGCTACACATAAGACCATATAATGTAACTCTCTAAATAATATATCAATCTCGGGCTGGGCTCGCGCTTACAAGATTCCAGGCGGGCAGGGCTTGGCTCAGCTCCTTAAAGCCCGATGCGGGCTTGGGCGGGCTTGGACAAACTGTTTAGAAGCAGGGTCGGGCCCGGATATTCCTTAGCCCAGCCCGGCCCGTCCGATGAACACCCCTACTTGTGGAGGAGTAAAGGTTAGAAATGTCATATCAAAAGTTAAATTCATTACTTTGCTTTTCTCACCTAAACATGGTAAAGGTAAAATACTGTCATATCTCAACCAACTTAAACTTCACCTTTACTGCTCCACTTGCTAAACGAACATGCTTAGAGAAACAAAAATCATAATAATAATAAATTAAAAATTAGGAAAATAATATGCTGATAATCCATCTTCTATCAACTATTAATATATTGAAAAGTAACATGATGATAGTGTCACCTGAAGAATTTGATTACAAAGGAAAATATTCAAGATAACAAATTATGATGCCACGGTTAGAATACATGAGTACAGACATGCTATGATGCATGGATACTTCGAAATGGGGCAACGTATCGTGTCGTATCGTATCCGATACTTAACTTTTTACGTGTAAAATCCGTGTCATTTCCATGTCTATGGCGTATCCTAGCCGTATCCATTCCGTCTCTGGGCATCATAGCAGACATGGGATGGGGATATGCACTTTTTGAAATCCACGACACACTACAGACAGCTGCTTCACCCATAACATGAGGTTCATATTAAGATTTTTATCAAGTATGATTTTTCTTATTTAAAATATTTGAAATTAATGAAAATTATAATGGTTTACATTTCTATCAACCCTTTTAATGTTGATAACTAATAATACTAATAGAAATACATTAAATAATGGACTTACTACAACAGGAAACACGAAACTGAAATAGGAGCATGACTATTCAGTGATAACATGTTACAAATGGATCACTATATCGGAACTTGTATATACATCTCTTTTTCTTACTTTTGAATGGTTAAAACCCATTTATAGATCTCATAAAATGAAATTTGAATCTTCATCAAGAAACTGAACAGTATGAATGGACCTTTGTCAGACAGTCACATATCTATTCCAGTGGGTACTGTATGAATAAGCCTCCTAAGATACAAAACAAGAACCTCATGGCTATACACAATAATTATTTGGTATGGTAGAAGTAAAATGTGAATGTAGAAACAACATAAAATACAGTACCCCACAAAAGAAAATACTCCCTTCTCTCAAACTTAAACTCATGATGCCTGGACTAAATCCAATGAGTGTTTGCTTAATCACTGTAAAGAACGGCAGTAATGATTTTGCTTAAAAAAGTTTGCTAGTTGAGCATTAGTAGAATTAATGGATTAAAAAATGTCCTGTTTCAGAAGTAATTTCAAACACCTAATAAGCAGGCAAGCCCAAGATTTATGGCTAGGTTATAACAGGATTTCTGATGATTGTATGTAATCATTTAATTATTGGTTACAGCTTTGGCAATATAAATTTTAGAAATTCACAACAGGATGACAAGGAGCTCACCTGGAAAACTTCCAAATGAAATCTTCCTGAAATTTCGCTTATGCATGTTTTGGCAAAAGGAGTGAGATTCTGTTGAACAACTAATATTGCTCTGGACACATTTTCTGATTTCATGCGATTGGTGTAAGTCTTCATCGTCTTTACCCCGACCTTTGCTTCTTCAGGAAAGAAAATAAATATCTGGTCCAAAAAAAAACATACATATGAAACAAACTCTGGACATTATAAAAAATTAAACAAAACAAGTTTCATTGATATTAATAACCATGTCAAACATATATAAATATATAGTGTCACATTTTCCATCAAAAATTTTTAAGAAAAATAATGGCGATCAAGAATTTCAGATCAGAAAACAAATGGTAAAAAAAATTTATGTTGCATAACAATGGTGAAAAGAGGCAAACAGGCCAAAGTATGCAAGAATCCAGGAGTCAAATTCCAATGTCTCAAAAGCACACTCAACATGTATAATTCTAGTTCATTTATCAGAAAAGATGGCATATAACATTTTCATCAATATATAAATAATGATAATTATTTTAACTTAAGGAAAATTTACTTACATATAGAATGATATATCAAAAAATTGTCCTTCATATAAAATCCACAATGGAAGCTTACAAGCACATAATATTTTTCTCTCTACTATGTTTTAGAAGGGTCATTGTCATTATGAATCATGCTTGCAAATAGATGTGCATAAAATCACAATCCAGAAACATGGAAATTAAGGCCCTGGGCATAAAGCACTAAAGATGAGTCATTAGAGATCAGTTTCTTGGCACCTTATCTGACACCATTTTCAAATAGAATAACTCAGTACAATGGCTTATCATCAAGGTTTTAAAACATTTGCATTAAGTTAGTAACAATGAATCAGATAAACTCTAAAATGTTTTGGCATTAGAGATCAGTCTCTTGGCACCAACAACACGTTGATAAAAGAGTATTGTATTAATACTTTTTTGGTGAATGGTGTATCATGCGAATAATACTTGTGTGTCAATGTGTTCAAGATAAGAAGGGAGCCCGTTTTAATTTCATGTGCTCATATGTGACGACCAGCACCGATCCAAATAGACTATAGAGTGTAGGACAAAATCGTCCTTATATTAAACATATATAACATATAAACCCAATACATGTAATCATCATCAATTATAAGTATAAAAAGAAATGAACACTTCAGATTTTCTACAAAAATTGATTTTCCTTTTATGGAGATCAAACCAAATGCAAGGCATTAGAGATCAGTCTCTTGGCACCAACAAACACGTTGATAAAAGAGTATTGTATTAATACTTTTTTGGTGAATGGTGTATCATGCGAATAATACTTGTGTGTCATGTGTTCAAGATAAGAAGGGAGCCCGTTTTAATTTCATGTGCTCATATGTGACGACCAGCACCGATCCAAATAGACTAGAGTGTAGGACAAAATCGTCCTATATTAAACATATAAACTATAAACCAATACATGTACTCATCATCAATTATAAGTATAAAAAGAAATGAACACTTCAGATTTTCTACAAAAATTGATTTTCCTTTTATGGAGATCAAACCAAATGCAAAATATCTCTACAGGACCTATTTTGTATAGGTTATGTAGAAAAAGCACCACTGAATCCAACAAACAATAAGAAAGTCATGTTGATATTATTTCCCCCTAGTTTTAGGCCTTAAAAAGCACAAGACCCATATTTTCTCTCCCAAAATTCTCTATCAAGTCAAAAAAATATAATAAATTAGTGAAAGAGGGCCTACAAGACCTTTGTAAGGAATTAAAGTAAAGAAAAATGAAATATGTCTTGGTTCAGACCTAATAATATTCAACTAGATACAAATCGTAGAGTTCCTATGAATCCTATGAATGATGTCATTACAGGATTCATTTCTAAATCGTTACATTTTTTATTGTGATTCACATGATCAATACAGAACATTTTTTTTCAGATGTGGCACGATGCGTAACGTAAACAAAATGATTTTGAGAACTATGCTCATCAACACTGATACGAACATGGGTCAGCTCCAAGCCCACAGAATCAAGGATTGAGGGCATCAAAGAGAGCAGACATGAGGACCCTTGTGTAGATTAACTTCATTTGGATGAAATAATCTAGAGCATTGGCTTGTTGAAAGAAATAAAAGCAAAACATAAATGTGAAATAAAAGGGAAAACAAACATGCTTTATAATCATGGAACTGATACGATATAAGTGTGGGTCAAATCCAGGCCCGCGAAATCAAGGCCCTAGGGCATCAGAGCGAGCAGACATGAGGACCCCTTCATAGATTAATCTCTGTGCACCTTACCATGCTACCTTCAGTTGCATGTATAATCCAGAGCATCGGCTTATTGTACACAGAACGCAAAAACAAAACTCAAAATGTGAAAATTGAAATAGAATGGGAAGAAGAGCCATGCTGATACACCTAGCAATGCAATTAAGTTTAAAAGACCATGCTTTTTTAGCTTAATTTATACTTATAGATACACTGGTATGAGAATGGATCAAATCCAGGCACACAAAATCCTATGACGCCCAAATAAGGGATGAACACAGGAGTGACACAGCGTGGATACAGCAAGGACACCAATTTTTCAAACAGGAAATGTCATAAACTTTGAAAAGGCCATAATTTAGCTTTACACACATTATTAATAATATGAGAGTGATCAAATTCAAGCACACAATCCTATCATGCCCAGATACGAGACGAACACGGGCGTGACTTGCAAAAGGCACGGCAAGGATAGGTTTTCCATCTAGAAAATGAAGTATTGGATAAGACACAACACAATATCTTCCCAACACAGCGAGGACAGGTTTTACATATAGAAAATTAAGCATTGGATACAATACAGCGCGATATCTTTCCAAACTTTGAATAGCAGGGGTATGATAGGAGGAATCAATGCCTGAGGGCACCAACTCAAGCAGACAAAAGAAACCCTTTTAAAGATTAATCTTCGTGCACCTTACCATGCAACCTTCATTTTGCATGTATAATTTTGTGCATCGGCTTATTGTACACAAGGAAAAAAAAAAGTGAGGTGAAAGGGAAAAAAGAGCCATGCTTGTGCACAATAGGGCAATGCCATGAAAGGTCAAAAGGACCATGCTTTATGATCATAGGTACTGGTACAAGTGTAGGTCAAACGAGGCCCACAAAATCAAGGCCCAAAGGCATCAAAGTGAGCAGACATGAGGACCCTTTTGGAGATTGATCTCTGTGCACCTTACCATGCTATCTTCATTCTCATGTATAATCCAAAGCATCGGCTTATCGTACACAGAACATAAAAAACAAAACTCAGGCGGGAAATAAAACAGAAAAAAGAATCCATGCTCACCTTACCATGCTAGCTTCATTTGCATGTATAATCCAGAACACTGACTTATTGTACACAGAACATAAAAACAAAACTAAGATGTGAAATAAAATAGAAAAAGAAGCCATGTTCATACACAAAAGCAATGTCACTAAAGTGAATGGAGAGGGGAACAGAGTCATGCCTGTACCCAGAGTGAATGTAATGAAAATTCAAACAGACAATGCTTTATACTCATAAAAGATATGTGTAGGTCAAATCCAGGCCCACAAAATCAAGGCCCAAAGGCATCAATGCGAGCAGATATGAGGACCCTTTTATAGATTAATCTCTGTGCACATTACCATGCTACCTTCATTTGCATGTATAATCCAAAGCATCGGCTTATTGTACACAGAACACAAAACCAAGGCTCAGACATAAAATAAAAATAAAAAAAAATAAAAAAAAACAGCCATGCTCTTACACTGTAAATGCCATTAAAGTTTAAAAGGGCCATGCTTCATAGTCTTAGATACTGACATGAGTGTAGGTAGAATTTAGGCCCACAATCAAGGCCCAATGGCATCAAGGCGAGCACACATGAAAACCCTTCTATAGATTAGTTTCTGTGCGCCTTACCATGCTACATTCATTTTGCCTGTTTAAGATATAGCATGGCTTATTGTACATCAGAAAGAGGGGGAAAAACCTTAAATGTGAAATAAGAAGCGGAAAAAGAGCCATGCTTGTACACACATCCAGTGCCATGAAAGTTCAAAGAACCATGATTTATACTCATCGATACTAAAATGAGTGTGGATTAAATCCAGGCCCAAAAATTCAAGGTCCGAGGTCATCCAAGTAAGCAGACATGAATGAAAACCCCTCCATAGATTAATCTCTCTGCACCTTACCATGCACCATCACAATTTTCATGTATAATCCAATGCATTACCCAAGACGCAAGTGCGAGAAAAGGGGGGGATAAGGTTCCTTTGCACACATAGGCAATGACATAACAGTTTAACAGGGTCATGAAGACAATAGAAAAAAAAATCATCCTTTATTTTCATGGATACTGAAATGAGTATGGGTCAGATCCAGGCCCGCAATATCAAGGCCCGAGGGCATCAAAGCAAGCAGACATGAAGACCCTCTAGTAGATTAATCTATGTGCACCCTACCATGCTACCTTCATTTTCATGTATATTCCAGAGCATCGGCTTATTGTGCACAAAAAGAAAAAAAAACAGGACAAACATAGACAATGTCATTAAAGTTATTTGCTTTATACCATTGATACTCATTAGTGAAGGTCAAATCCAAGACTACAAAATCAAGGACCAAGGGCATCAAAGCAAGCAGAAAAAAGCACCCCTTTATATATTCATCTTTGTACACCTTGATGCCTTTTATATGAATGTATAATCCAAAGCATCAGCTTAAATGCAAAATAGAAGGTGGAAACAGGCCACTATAAACATAAGTTTATGAAAAATCAAAACCATATCACAATTCACAAACCCCATTCAAGGGGTCATAGAGCACAGGATGGTATTTCAACATCATCTGGTTCTCTCACAAAGTAGTTCCAAAGATTAATTTACTTTGGGCGACGAACTGCGGAATGTGCTTCCTAAAAAAACCTAGAGAGAGAGAAATAGAAGTAGAAGATGAAGACGAGAATCGATTACCTGTTCAGAGTTGTCGCTACGTTTGGATTTGTTGATGACGAGATCTTCTCTCTTGACGTTCTCTCCGAACTTGTCGATGAACTGAGATCTTGTCATGGTGAGTTCGTGATCGCCAACGAGATAGCCTCGATCGTTGAGCATCTGCATCACTGTCCTTCGGATCCTGAAGAGCCTGTTCGTATCATCTTCCATCTTCTTCTAAGATTTCTGCAACTGCGTGGGAGGCTCGAAAGGGGGTTTTAGGGTTTAGGGTTTTGCAGGAATGAGAGGCTGCACATTAGAACCCTAGATTGATGGGGAGGGGATTTTATAGAAGGAAGTACGGGAGAGTGTCTACCGTCTAGGGCTTTCGTTCTTATTGTAGATCCTCCATCGCAAGGGTTACACATCATGACTTAATCGTGGCCATACGTAGAGATGATCTGACCGTTCAAGATGACTTTTATCTTCCAGTCCGTATTGTTGAGTTTTCGATAAAATTGAGTGGATCCCACTGCATGGTTGATATTATGATGGAAACTGTGATTAATATCTCATCAGCAGAGATACCACATTAGTGTCCAACAGTTGCGGACCAGGATTTTCGTTTAAGAGGGTGCACTTGTTTTTTTACAAGTATTTTTTACAAGAATTCAAATTGTTTGTAGATTCAAGAATTCCTTTTAAAAATTTAATGTATTTTTTTTTTGGAATTCACAAGCATTTAAGGCGGTCTGAATCTTCAAATGCCAAAAAGGTGGAATTCCAAAATACTAGACCCTCCAAAAATATTTCAAAATTCTGAAACGCCGAGAAGTTTGGTTGGAATTCCGGCACCCAATAGAAGACGCCGATCTTATCTACCAAAAAGTGGGCCCCATATTTACAATTACAAGAATTGGGCCCATGCAATTCTTGTCAATATGGGCCTGTATTCAGTTTTTTAAACTTGGATTTCATGCTTTAGTTTCTAAAAATAGGGCCCATGTACCATATACCTAAAGTGGGTCCACATTATAATTCTTACCATTTGGTCCCAAGTTCACAACAACAAAGGTGTGTTCCATGTGCTACAGTGCATAAAATGTGTACTTTCAATCAAGAATTTATGTAGCAATGAAACAAGGAGTTAATAGAATTCAAGAATTTAAAAGTCCTCAGGCAAGAATTCATATAGGAACGAAACGAAGAATTTCGAAATGACAGAATTCAGTAGTATTTCAAAATTCTAGCATTTGGAATTTTCAGATAGCCTCTAGACATGAATTCCACAAATTCTAGAAAAGAAACAGGCATACTAGTCATTTGAAAAGGTCAAAAATCAATTGCATTTACAAAAATATCTAATTACATCAACCAACATTTTGTACTAGTGTTTTAAGGTTCCTTTTTCGGAACCCATATTCTAAGTGAACAGAAAGATTGTGGACTTTGAGCAATTTGTGAATATATATATATATATAAAGATCCAATCTATAAATTCATGGGTCACAATTTTTTAATCCAAATCATTAACATTCTCTAATTAATGATAATTATCAATACACTCAAGTTTCATATCTTTTAGATTTTAATGGGTTTTGAGAATTTGTGAAATGCATCAAAATAATCCAAATACATTTAAACCACTGAATGTATTCATTTATACTTTGACAAGTGAAATGATAATTTGAGAAGCATAACAAAGTGTTCAATGATCCTCCGTAATTTCAAATTACGATATTAAACTAATTCTATGATTGCAATCCTATGACTGTATATTGAGGGGATCAAATATGTGATTGTAATCTCATTCATATCAGTTCCCAAAATCTAAAGAAAACTCTCACAGCTAAGTCCAAAATGTCTCATAACTACATGAATCTTATGCTTCTTTTTTTTTTATTAAATACACCTTTTTATCAAAACCAAACATGTTCTTATACTTAAAAAAAAAAGGGTTTTCAAACTATAAGCTCAATATGGGGAGGATTCTTCTTATTAGGGTTAAGGTTGATTTGTATAGATCCATATAAATCGACCAGTTGAAGATAGTATTTAAGCCCCATTTAAAAAGGGGGAAAAAGCTGAGAGAGAGAGAGAGAGAGAGAGAGAGAGAGAGAGAAATAGATTGAAAGATTGAAAGAGAGAGAGAGAGAGTGAGATAGACTTAGAGAGTAAAAGAGATCGACTGAGTTGAGAGAGAGATAGATAGACTGAGAGAGTCAGAGAGATAGATGGAGAGAGACTAGGAGAGATAGGTAGATTAAGAGAGAGCTGGAGTGAGAGAGAGAGGGAGAGTAGCTGCAGGACAAGGACAGGAGAGTAGCGGGGGTACGCCAATGCTGGGGATGGACGAAGGGTTTGCAAATTTAAGGATTTTTGAGAGATTGAAAGAAATACCGAAAAAGGGGATTTTTTGAGTTGGGGAAAGGGAGGTGGGGCTATGAATTATTTTAAGTGGGGGCTAGGCTAGGTTTCCCGTAGGGCATTTTTTTTAGGGGGGGGGGGGGGGGGCATGAAGGTCCGCAAATGGGAATGGCAATAAATGTAAGAAATATCTTGTTAGCTGTGGACCCAGGATTTTCATTTGAGGGTGACTGCCATTGGTTAATTGAAAAAGGTCCCAAAGGTTATCTTGACAAGCCACCCAGAGAAGGAAAAAGGGCAAAGAAAAATAACCTACCTGATAAACATGTGATTGAGAGTCATTTAAAGTAGAGAAAACCCACAAAGACAACTTCAACATCAAAACACGAAAGACATAAAGAAAAATGAAAGGATTCATTTTACAGAAAAAACCCACAATTTGAAAATCAAAATCTTCAATTTAAAATGATTTTTTTTCTAGGCTTGAGAATAGTGGAGAATTCTATCACACTTAAGACACATTTGTGTAAGGGATTGAAATCCTCTTCAAGAGAATGCATCAATGTACTTTCTCCATGGACTCGCAGTCCAAGGGCATACTGTCATATATTTGGTGTGGCCATACCTTTTTTTCATAAGGTGCAAACACTATTCTAAAATTAATCATCCAAAGAGTTTAAAAAAAAAATTTGATTTCATCTGTTCCCCTTTTTTGGTTAGCTTTCATTTAAAAATCCACGACAAAGTGAATAATATGTATACTATCCCTAGACTAGTAAACGCCAAATTGCTTTCCTTTTGGTTTTTGGCAGGCGCTAAGGGCGTGTTTGGCATTGTTCTAGTGGGATGTTCCCATGAGATAAGGTTGTGCAAAACATTTTTGGTAGTGAAAATCACTGTTCCGGATTCTAATCTCACGGGAAGGAATCTCAAAATCTTATCCCGCTGTCATAAGAAAGTGGGAACGAAAAAACTTTATTTTTTTTAAGAAACAACTTGCTCGCACGATTGTTTTTTACTTATCTCTTACCTTTTAAAGAATGTCATTTAAATACTCTAAATCCTCTCCTTATCCTAAAGATAGGCCTCATGTTGGCAAACCCAAAGAAGGTAGCCCCATTTTATAATTCTTAAAAGTGGGTCACGTGGTTACAATCACAAAAGGTGGGCCCATATTATAATTTTATAATGGCGGGACCGCTTTAAATCCTATGAATGTGGGTCATATCTTTTAATTTATAAAGGTGGGCATCACGTTATAATTTCTAAAGGTGGATCCCATGTCTACAGTCACAGAAAAGGTGGCCCCACTTTATAATTCTTTAAGGTGGGTCATATGGCCGCAATCACAAACGGTGGAACCACATTGTAAATCCTATGAATGTGGGCCCACATTATGAATCTTATGAATGTAGCCCCATGCTCAGATTTCTAAAGGTGGGTACCACATTGTAATTTTTTAAAGGTGGGTCCCATGTTCACAATTACAAAAAAGATGGCCCCCACATTATAATTCCTATAAAGTGGGCCCACATTGTAAATCTTATAAAAGTATTGCCCCCATGTTCAAATTTCTAAAGGTGAGCACCACATTGTAATTTTTAAAGGTGGGTCATGTGTCCACAATAAAAAAAAATGTGGCTACACTTTGTCATTCATATATAAATGTTGGTCACATAGTCACGACCACAAAATGTGGACCCACATTATAAATCCTATGAATGTGGGCATCATATTGTAATTTTTAAAGGTGGGTCACATATTTACATTCACTAAAGGTGGCCCCACATTATAATTCCTATAAAGGTGGGCTCACATTGTAAATCCTATGAAAATGGGCTCCATATTTTAATTTTTAAAGGTGGGTATCACATTGAAATTACTACCGTCTAGGGCTTTCGTTCTTATTGTAGATCCCCTATCGCAAGGGTTACACATCATGACTTAATCATGGCCATACGTAGAGATGATCCTGACCGTTCAAGATGACTTTTATCTTCCAGTCTGTATTGTTGAGTTTTCGATAAAATTGAGTGGATCCCACTGCATGATTGATATTATGATGGAAACTGTGATTAATATCTCATCAGCAGAGATACCACATTAGTGTCCAATAGTTGCGGACCAGGATTTTCGTTTAATAGGGTGGACTTGTTTCTTTACAAGCATTTTTTACAGGAATTCAAATTGTTTATAGATTCAAGAATTCCTTTAAGAAATTTAATGTTTTTTTTTTTGGAATTCACAAGCATTTAAGGCGGCAAAAAGGTGGAATTCCAAAATACTAAACCCTTCAAAAATATTTCAAAATTCTGAAACGCCGAGAAGTTTGGTTGGAATTCTGACACCCAATAGAAGATGCCAATCTTATCTACAAAAAAGTGGGCCCCATATTTATAATTACAAGAATTGGGCCCATGCAATTCTTGTCGATATGGGCCTGTATTCAATTTTTTAAACTTGGATTTCATGCTTTAGTTTCTAAAAAAAGAGCCCATGTACCATATACCTGAAGTGGGTCCACATTATAATTCTTACCATTTGGTCCCAAGTTCACAGCAACAAAAGTGTGTTCCATGTGCTACAATGCATAAAATGTGTACTTTCAATCAAGAATTTATGTAGCAATGAAACAAGGAGTTAATAGAATTCAAGAATTTAAATGTCCTCAGGCAAGAATTCATATAGGAACGAAACGAAGAATTTCGAAATGATAGAATTCAGTAGTATTTCAAAATTATAGCATTTGGAATTTCCAGATAGCCTCTAGACATGAATTCCACAAATTCTAGAAAAGAAACAGGCATACTAGTCATTTGAAAAGGTCAAAAATCAATTGCATTTACAAAAATATCTAATTACATCAACCAACTTTTTTGTACTAGTGTTTTAAGGTTCCTTTTTCGGAACCCATATTCTAAGTGAACAGAAAGATTGTGGACTATGAGAAATTTTTGAATATATATATATATATATATAAAGATCCAATCTATAAATTCATGGGTCACAATTTTTTAATCCAAATCATTAACATTCTCAAATTAATGATAATTATCAATACACTCAAGTTTCATATCTTTTAGATTTTAATGGGTTTTGAGAATTTGTGAAATGCATCCAAATAATCCAAATACATTTAAACCACTGAATGTATTCATTTATACTTTGACAAGTGAAATGATAATTTGAGAAGCATAACAAAGTGTCCAATGATCCTCCGTAATTTCAAATTACGATATTAAACTAATTCTATGATTGCAATCCTGTGACTGTATATTGAGGGGATCAAATACGTGATTGTAAGATCATTCATATCAGTTCCCAAAATCTAAAGAAAACTCTCACTGCTAAGTCCAAAATGTCTCATAACTACATGAATCTTATGCTTCTTTTTTTTTTTTTATTAAATTGACCTTTTTATCAAAACCAAACATATTCTTATACTTAAAAAATACAAAAAAAAAGGGTTTTCAAACTATAAGCTCGATATGGGGAGGATTCTTCTTATTAGGGTTAAGGTTGATTTGTATAGATCCATATAAATCGACCAGTTGAAGATAGTATTTAAGCCCCATTTAAAAAGGGGGAAAAAGCTGAGAGAGAGAGAGAGAGAGAGAGAGAGAGAGAGAGAGAGAAATAGATTGAAAGATTGAAAGAGAGAGAGAGAGTGAGATAGACTTAGAGAGTAAAAGAGATCGACTGAGTTGAGAGAGAGATAGATAGACTGAGAGAGTCAGAGAGATAGATGGAGAGAGACTAGGAGAGATAGGTAGATTAAGAGAGAGCTGGAGTGAGAGAGAGAGAGGGAGAGTAGCTGCAGGACAAGGATAGGAGAGTAGCGGGGGTACGCCAATGCTGGGGATGGACGAAGGGTTTGCAAATTTAAGGATTTTTGAGAGATTGAAAGAAATACCGAAAAAGGGATTTTTTGAGTTGGGGAAAGGGAGGTGGGGCTATGGATTATTTTAAGTGGGGGCTAGGCTAGGGTTCCCGTAGGGCATTTTTTTTAGGTTGGGGGGGGGGGGGGGGGGGGGGCATGAAGGTCCGCAAATGGGAATGGCAATAAATGTAAGAAATATCTAGTTAGCGGTGGACCCAGGATTTTCATTTGAGGGGGGACTGCCATTGGTTAATTGAAAAAGGTCCCAAAGGTTATCTTGACAAGCCACCCAGAGAAGGAAAAAGGGCAAAGAAAAATAACCCACCTGATAAACATGTGATTGAGAGTCATTTAAAGTAGAGAAAACCCACAAAGACAACTTCAACATCAAAACATGAAAGACATAAAGAAAAATGAAAGGATGCATTTTACAGAAAAAACCCACAATTTGAAAATCAAAATCTTCAATTTGAAATGATTTTTTTTCTAGGCTTGAGAATAGTGGAGAATTCTATCACACTTAAGACACATTTGTGTAAGGGATTGAAATCCTCTTCAAGAGGAATGCATCAATGTACTTTCTCCATGGACTCGCAGTCCAAGGGCATACTGTCATATATTTGGTGTGGCCATACCTTTTTTTCATAAGGTGCAAACACTATTCTAAAATTAATCATCCAAAGAGTTTAAAAAAAAAAATTTGATTTCATCTGTTCCCCTTTTTTGGTTAGCTTTCATTTAAAAATCCACGACAAAGTGAATAATATGTATACTATCCCTAGACTAGTAAACGACAAATTGCTTTCCTTTTGGTTTTTGGCGGGCGCTAAGGGCGTGTTTGGCATTGTTCTAGTGGGATGTTCCCATGAGATAAGGTTGTGCAAAACATTTTTGGTAGTGAAAATCACTGTTCCGGATTCTAATCTCACGGGAAGGAATCTCAAAATCTTATCCCGCTGTCATAAGAAAGTGGGAACGAAAAAACTTTATTTTTTTTAAGAAACAACTTGCTCGCACGATTGTTTCTTACTTATCTCTTACCTTTTAAAGAATGTCAGTTAAATACTCTAAATCCTCTCCTTATCCTAAAGATAGGCCCCATGTTGGCAAACCCAAAGATGGTAGCCCCACTTTATAATTCTTAAAAGTGGGTCACGTGGTTACAATCACAAAAGGTGGGCCCATATTATAATTTTATAATGGCGGGACCGCTTTAAAATCCTATGAATGTGGGCCATATCTTCTAATTTATAAAGGTGGGCATCACGTTATAATTTCTAAAGGTGGATCCCATGTCTACAGTCACAGAAAAGGTGGACCCACTTTATAATTCTTTAAGGTGGGTCATATGGCCGCAATCACAAACGGTGGAACCACATTATAAATCCTATGAATGTGGGCCCACATTGTGAATCTTATGAATGTAGCCCCATGCTCAGATTTCTAAAGGTGGGCACCACATTGTAATTTTTTAAAGGTGGGTCCCATGTTCACAATTACAAAAAAGATGGCCCCCACATTATAATTCCTATAAAGTGGGCCCACATTGTAAATCCTATGAAAGTATTGCCCCCATGTTCAAATTTCTAAAGGTGAGCACCACATTGTAATTTTTAAAGGTGGGTCATGTGTCCACAATAAAAAAAAAAAATATGGCTACACTTTGTCATTCATATATAAATGTTGATCACATAGTCACGACCACAAAAGGTGGACCCACATTATAAATTCTATAAATGTGGGCCTCATATTGTAATTTCTAAAGGTGGGTCACATATTTACATTCACTAAAGGTGGCCCCATATTATAATTCCTATAAAGGTGGGCCCACATTGTAAATCCTATGAAAATGGGCTCCTTGTTTTAATTTTTAAAGGTGGGTATCACATTGAAATTACTACAGGTGGGTCCCATGTACGATAATAATAGAGCGGCATAAACAATAAAATGTAGGTCTCAAATTATAAATCACACGTCCGCTCCTTAGATCAAAACTTTTATAATGTTAACAAACAAGTTTCGTATAGTATATTCTCAGTAGATTAATTTAATATAATGATGACAAACAAGTTCCACGGAGTATAGTTTCGGCACAACATGATCTCAACAAAACCTGATCCGAGTACAAAATTGGGAACAATATAAGAGCGATGCCAGGCCCTAAGAATCCTGCTTTTCAATAGATAAAGCGGTGGTTACACAAACATTTTCACTATTGTTCTCATTTATCAATGTTCATGCCATCACTAACGTGCATCCATTAACATTTAAATTGCTTCCTTTCTTTCCTTTTTTCCCCCTTTTTTCTTTCTTTGTTTCTTCTTCTTCTTCTTCATCTTATTATTATTATTCTTGACATTCAACTAGAGGAAAAAAAGGGTACCGGCCCAACCTCATTTCTGATTTCTACACTGCCCCATTGAAGTGCCACTATCCTGCGATGATGGCTAAAGTCATTCTAAATTAGGGTACATCCAAACATACCATAAGCCACCAATTGCATATCATGAATGGTCAC
This sequence comes from Litsea cubeba, assembly GCA_012931725.1. Lineage (NCBI taxonomy): Eukaryota > Viridiplantae > Streptophyta > Magnoliopsida > Laurales > Lauraceae > Litsea > Litsea cubeba. Next base: position 5,537,122 of record CM022955.1, read on the forward strand.
ATTACCATATCCATTAATGAATGATCACATTACCAGATCCATTAATAAAAAATACAGAGAACTCTAAACAAACAAATAAATATCCCAAATAACACAAACCTAATAGTCCATTGACAAAAAAAGATGCATAGCAGAAAAAAAAATGCATTGATCGATCACGCATCAAAGATGAACTGCAATGCACAAAGACGGATGAAGAGGGTACTGAGAGAGAGGGGGGATCGAGAGAAAGGGAGAGCCTGAGAGGAATACATGACGGAGAGAGGGACCGCGATGTGCCGATGTCGATGCCGGAGACCGACTTAAGGATTTCTGCCAATTCGGGGATTGTTTGAGTTGAGAATTGAGAGGAGAGAGACCAAGATAGAGTCTTTTAAAGTGGTGGAAGGGAAGGAATTTTTTAAGTGGGGGCTGAAGCCTTGAGACCCATATGCATGAGTACGCCCCGGGTGTCCAATCATGTGCTCAATTGGATTGATGGTGGGTCCCACTCCTTTTGAAATAGGACTTAAGGATCTAGATATAAATGGGATGGGATTCATTTTATATTGTCTAAATTATAATTATATGTGCTTCTTACCCATTAGAGTTCTAGGTACTTGTTACACAGTTATATTGTAATAGCTACAATAGAGGATCTGGACCCCTTTTTTTTTTAACGAGTAATACTATCCCCTATCCATGTCAAATAGGTGGACAGTTATAATCGATTGCTCTATGTTTTTTTCCCTCTAGCTGGGTGAGTGGCACAAACTTTGTGAGACTATTAGTTGTCACGATAAATCTGAGTGTGAGATGTCCCGATCATGATTTTCCTACCCCCAGAGGTAAAGGAAAGGTCCTTCCCTTTTGGGCCGGTTGTGGTCGAGGAGGGATTCGAACCCCCGACACCGTGGTTCGTAGCCACGTGCTCTAATCCTCTGAGCTACAGGCCCCACCCCGTCTCCACTGGATCTGTTCCCTGGAGTACCCTCAAAAAGGAACCTTTTCTCCCCTCAGCCATTTCGGGTTAAGAAGACGTGAAAGCGCCTTTCTCTCTATAAGAACAGCGCGTTCCGAGGTGTGAAGTGGGAGAGAAGGGATGTCATAATTGGGTTTTGAAAACACCCTTATTACTACTATGCTGTGTTGAGTTCCGCACTATAGATTACATCTTCAATTCTTCATTCTGTTGCCTAATTTTGACCTAAGTGGGCCTGCATTTATTTTTATTTTTATTTTGATCTAAGCTATTAATTTTAAATGCCCCTTGATGAGTGTATTATTTATCAAATTCTTTGTATAATTAAAGTGATATGTACAATAGATTGAAACGTGTAGTGAAAGAACTTTAATAGATACGGGCAAAACAGGCCCGTGCTAAGGCCATGCCTTAATTAATAAATAATTTGATTGAAATAATGTGTTTATGTACATTAATAGCAAATCATGAGATCCTATGATATTATAATCTTTTATCAATGACATGACAGACCCACTCCAATTGGAGAGCAAGTAAAAAGATCCTACAAGATTATAAGCGGTATATCAATAAAAACTGATTCCAATCAGTGATTGGTTCATAGTATATATTGGGATGTGATCCATGAGAACTGTTCTCATGGAGTCACCGTGAGAACTTTTTTGTCGAGCCCATTGGGGGCCCCATTTTGGAAGGGAACAGGTGGGGATTAAAAGATCTATATAGGACCACCCTAAATATCAAGTTTGGCCCCAATCCAATGCTTCTAATCCCTTCATTCATGGCCGACAAGTCCAATCCATTCATATGGGTATATAGTTGATCCAACGGTCCATTTCATTCACATTGGTGTCGAAACCTGGGACGTGTGACTATAAGGGGGTCCTTGTCCATTGCAAGGTTTGGATTGGGTGATAGGTGGGCCCCATCCATAGTTCTCACGGTTTGAACGGTGAGAAGAGTTCTCACCTGATCAATTCTCTTATATATTAATATGAGTTGCAGATTTTTCAAGTTATAGATGTGATCAACACTGATTGGAGTGAATTTTTTCTAATAAATTTAATTCTTTTTTTTAAATGTAATGCTCCATTACATTTGGGCTTTTCTTGATCGCTTACATGGTTTTGATCAACTGGGGGATAAAAAGAGACATATATAAGTGAAGAAACTCATTATAAGAAAAAGGAATAACACTCCATTTTTGTTTGGATTAGATTACATTTGAATGCATAGGAATCCATTGTCAAATCAACTTAAATCGATATATTTTTAAAGAGGTAAGGAGGGTATGAATCACAAGAGGCAGTAGGGTGAAGGGTATAAGTTTAATGATGTAGATGGACCTTGACTTTCCTAGGTATTGAGTTACTAGGGTGTTCATTTTCAATCTTCCTTGAGTTAATTCTTCATTAATGGGGTGATTACTTCATGGTCATTTTTTCTATATTCAATTTTTGTCTTCATTTTTAACCACTTATAGCATGAATTCACATGTTTTTTATTCTAGGCTCTTTCTTTGCATAGGAATTGGTGGTACTTGATGGTCAAATGGGCTCAAGCACAGGATTAGTGAGGAGTGAATGATATAAGTTAAAAAGTGGTGGGATATTGATTTTTCTAAATGGTAAATTAGGAGGGTGATGGTTAGAAATTCATTTCCATCTCTTTGTGATCAATTTTCTATTAAAGGGAAGATTATTTGATGGTCATTTTAAGATGCACCTTTATTTCTTCCTTCCACTTTTAAAAATAAAGTCTTAGAATTCTAATGAATTCAATTACAGGGAAACAAATGGGCCCTAAAAAATTAAAAAAGTGGAGAAGTAAATATCATTCTGTAATTTGTATTAATATAAAGAATCACAAAATCTTAGAAAGGTAAAAATAAAGAGTAAATAACTAAATATAAATGCAAACAAACATGGGACTTTTACAAAATAATTATGTAGAAACTAATTTATTAATAATTAATTATGAGATTAAAATTCTTCTCAGAGAAATGTTCGAAGTCTAAGGGGCTGTAAAATGATAGTGGAGATATCGCAATCTAGGTTAGCTTTTTTAAACTTCCCCAACCCTTTTCCCCCTCTCCAATCACTTTCTACCCGAGAGAAAATCAACCATTGTAGCTCCCTTCTTCCCTTCTTTTTCACCTTTTTCCCTTAATCGCGGTTGAGTCATCTAATAGGGCTAATTAAAATGGGAATCATCTAATTGATGTTAAGCTGATGGACCCATCCAATATAAGTAATCACTAGTAGGACCTATTCAATATTTAATATGTACAAATATATTCACAAAGGCCCAGATAGAGCAACTATCGTTATCGAGGAAAGCACACAGTCACCAGATGCGACAGGCCAAATGAGATATCGACAGGTTGATGAAATCAAACAATACTTTGATTGTCGTTATGTTTTAGCTCCAGAAGCATGCTGGAGAATTTTTGAATACAACCTTCATGGATAAAAATCCATCGGTTAAGCGTTTATAATGTCATCTTGAAAATCAACAAATCGTTGTTTTCAACGATTATGACAGTTTGACATCTGTGCTAAATAGACTTGTAATAGAAATTAGTATGTTCACTCAGTGGTTTGAAACAAATCGTCAATATCCTGATGCAAGAGATTTAAGATATGTTGACTTTCCAACAAACTGGACTTGGAAAAGCACTCAAAAGGTGTGGAGCAGAAGGAAACATGGAAGATGCATTGGAAGGTTATATTATGCGCATCCGACGTCAGGTGAGAGGTATTATTTAAGAATGCTGCTTCATATAATAAGAGGTGCCACATCGTATGGAGATTTAAGAACTGTGGATGGAGAGATACACACTTCTTTTAAATCAGCATGCATAGCACTTGGCTTATTAGATGGTGACAACGAGTGAGACATTGCATTAACAGAAACATCAGAGTGGGCGACAGCACATCAATTGAGAAATCTGTTTGCAGAGATGCTTATGTTCGGTGAAGTATTAAATCCACTGCATGTATGGAACAAACATTGGAACTCACTTTCTGATTATATAGAGATGAGGCTACGTAGGCATGAAAGATCAATTAGTCTCAATTTATCAGACTATGAGATACAAAATCAAACACTTATAGAGATTGAGTCAATCCTAAATAAAAATGGTAGATCATTAAAAGAGTTTCAGGATATGTCATTTCCACAATATGAACATGATGATTTTTTATCAAACAACCTGCTACACGAAGAAATGTCATATAATATCGACGATCTTGCATCTGAATTTAATGTCTTACATTCGACTAAACCTGCAACAAAACATAGTGTTCGACAAAATCATTGATTCATGTCTCAATGGCAAAGGCTGGAGTTTTCTTTGTCAATGGCAGTGGTGGAACGGGAAAAACATTCTTATGGAAAACAATAATTACAAAACTCCGAAGTGAAGGAAAAATTATTTTAGCAATAGCATCATCGGAAATCACATCTTTGTTTTTACCAGGTGGCCGGATTGCACATTCGCGCTTTAAGATACCATTACAGACTCATGAAGCATCATGTTGTGCTATTGCAAAAAATCAAATTTGGCTAAGGTGATTCAAAAAACATCTTTGATCATATGGGATGAAGCACCTATGATGCATAAGAATGCATTTGATGCGGTCGATAGGACTCTACGCGACATAGTGAGTGCTAATGATAATACTGGCAAAAACAAAATATTTGGTGGGCTAAATATTGCATTGCGAGGTGACTTTAGACAGATTTTGCCTGTTGTTAAAAGGGGGAAAAGAGAAGATATAGTGGCTGCTTCATTAACAAGATCTGAATTTGGAAATATTGTAAGTTTTAAACCTTACGGAGAACATGCGTCTACATAATTTATCTAATAATGATGACAATGCAAACTTTGCGAGCTGGGTATTGAAAATAGGAGATGGAGATTGCAATACTCTATGTACCAACATGGATTCAGATGATGATTGGATTCAGATTCCAAGTGAATTGCGAATAGATGCTGATGATGATGCCATTTCGCCCTTAATCAACTTTGTCTATGATAACTTAAATGTCAATATCAAGAATCATTCATATTTTAGAAAGAGAGCAATATTGACTCCATTGAATGACTATGTTGACAAGATTAATGATGAAATTCTTAATATGCTTTCTGATGAGCTTGATAAAAAGACATATCTAAGTGCAGATACAATGGTTGAGGTTGAGGGCAGAGAAACCAATCAGGATATGTTATACACCACAGAGTACTTAAACACTCTTAAATTTGCCAAATTGCCGAATCATTCATTAGAACTAAGAGTGGGTGCCCCAATTATGCTTTTACGTAAGTTGGATCAATCTATTGGATTATGCAATAGAACGAGATTAATTATCAGTAGATTGGGACAACGAACAATAGAAGCAGATGTGGTCACAGGGACAAATGTGGGCGAGCGTGTATTCCTTCCATGAATAGTGATGTCAACTGCTGAAATAGATTTGCCATTCATACTTAAAAGAAGACAGTTTCCAATTAAATTGGCGTTTGCAATGACAATAAACAAAAGTCAAGGGCAAACCCTGCAAAAAAATGGCCTTTATCTCCCAAAGCCTGTTTTCTCGCATGGGCAGCTTTATGTTGCTCTATCTAGAGTGACGGATAAATCAGGGCTAAAAATCTTACTGAAGAGGAATGCTACCATTCCAATTGGATATACTAAAAATGTTGTATACAAAGAAGTCTTGAATGAAGTGAAGAGCCATTGCACAAATTACTCTTAGAGGTATAAACAATTCATTTTCTTCTCAGTAAAACTGATGTAATTTGAATGAGTTGTGCTACAAATTCCTCATTGCATTTTACTATAAATAGTTTTTATGCAACAATCTCATCTGCTCAAACATCTATCAATGCTATTAAAAAATGACCACTATCAGAATTAAAATAAATATGAGACTAACAATAATTTGAAATTTTCATCTTTAGATTATCAAGGAATCATCAATGATGTCTACCAGATTTCATCGTCTCGAGGAGCTGCATCCTTATAATGATAGATGGTGCATTAAAGTAAGAGTAAACAGAATAATTAAAGATAGACAGTACAACAATGCTAAAGGTTCAGGGCAAATCAATAAATTAATCCTTATTGATATAAAGGTGACCTTTTAAAATTTAAATACAATTCTATTTAAAATGAGTTTTGAATACATGTCAGTTATATTTATTTTCTTCATTTTTAACTTCCAGGGAAATCAAATACTTCTCACACTGTTTAATGATGAGATACCAAAATTTGGCGATGAGATAAAGGAAGGAAATTGTTATACTGATTAGAAATGTGAGAGTCAAAAGAAGCACCGGATACATATATGTCGCCCCTCATCAATATCAACTATCATTGCAAAGATGCAGTTGTTTCACAAATAACAGAGACTTTGTGTAGATATTCCTCACTAGGTGTATTGCTTCACTTCACTCGATAAAATGCCTTTATTTCTCAACAGATTTAAATATCTGCAAGGTATTACAACTCTCATAACCATGGTTTAAAATCTCGGTATCGGTCGCGGTATCGGCCGGGCCGAAAAACCGATACGTCGCGGATATTGTCGCGGATATCGGTCCGTCGCGGTCGTCGCGGTGTGAATTTTTTTTAATCCAAAAAAATTCACAAAAAAATTCAAAAAATCCAGAATATTAGAAAATATTGGAAAACAATATTTTTTTCCATTAATAACAACAATAAATCAAAATCTCGGTCACCTTAAGTTATGAGTCCTGTCTGTATCGCTGTTCGCTTTATTCTTCAGTATTTTATATAATGCAACCATTATTGATGCTCATGATCAATAGGATGAAATATCATAAATCTGACATAATGCAACCACAATTTTTGGCAAAACTCATACTTTTTTGTTCCAAAAGTATAGATCTATTTTAAACTAACACATTATCAATGCATTTGAACACTAATGTGAAAAAATGTAATTGATTTCAAGAAAAGCCCCAAATTTTGGAAATAAAAAAATTTAGATCTACACTTTAAAATACTAGATCTAGGGAAAAATAAGTGAGTAACATCGAATCTAACTCAATATAAAGCCTTTTCGTTCATGAATTAGCATATTACACAATCTTTACTACTATATCATTCCAAACATAATTAAATAGGTTTAATATCATATCTAGTAGTTTATGATAATAATTGACATCCAACCACAAAAAAAAAAAAAAAGACAATCAAAAGAGTCATGGCTATCATGGTCAAGTAGATCATTTTGTCTTCTTGAATTTAGATTGCCACTTATCTAAAACATGCGCTTCGCAGAGGGGGTCCGGGGGTATCCAAACTTGGATTGAGGAAATCTCCAATCATTTCACAATTCTAACCAAACTTGGATTGAGGAAATCTCCAATCATTTCACAATTCTAACCAAACGTGAAACATTAGAAATCCCCATCGATAAAATCCTTTGTGTGGATATTCCTTTTCTAAGGGCATTGAGGAATTCGTAGTTCTATGAATTCCTCGTCTATTACCAAATGTGCCCTTGGAGTTTGATTTGGAATTCCTTGCATTCACCTACGGCTAATGCATTTTATCCGACTGCTTATTCCAAGAAAAAATGGGTCCTATTATTCACCCTTCTTTTGATTCTTGCAATTTCCATAAGAGTACGATTTGGAATTCATTGGTTTCACCTAGGACTAAGGCATTTTGTTGGAAGACTAATTCCATGAAAGATGGGGCCTATTATTCTCTTTTCTTACTTTTGATCCATGCATTTTTCATAGAGTGCGATTAGGATTTAGGAATCCCTTGGTTTTGCCTAAGGGCTAAGGCTAATGCATTTACTTGGATTGCTTATTCCGATAGAATATTAACCAAACCTTTGATAATCTCAAACAGGAATTTTCCCGTTCCTAATATCAACTTTTTGCATTGGTCCATGGTGGAATCTGTTGATCATCTTTTCTTACATTGGAGTTATGCCAGATTTATTTGGAGGTGTTTCTAATCCTCGCTTGTCTATTCCTTTCCTTTCCCTTCCTCACTTTGGATTCTAATTGAAGGTTGTTCGAGGGCCCTTTTCTGAGCAGGGGCCAAATATTGTGGAAAATGCAGTCACATGATGCAGCTGGAAGGAAAGGAAGAGTAGGATCCTTAAAAGGAAACTGTTATTTGTTAAAAACGTTGGTGGATATAATTAAGTATGGATTTAACAATTGTCACTAAAAGCAGAGGAGTTCATGTGGATAGCCATTTAGACTTGGAAAGGGAATGACCGATGGTGACTAATGGTAAGCCGCCCCCTAAAAGTTGGGTGTATGCGAGAGTTACAGTCCAAACAAGGCCATTGGAGATTGAATATAGATGGTAATAATATTGGCAAATGCGGCCCCTCTGGAGTAGGAGTTACAATAGAAGATGATAAAGTTGGCCTCCTAATTGCTTTCTCAGACCTGGCTGATATTGGAGAATTTAACTTTGAGCTGAAATTCAGGCAATCAGAAAAGGGTATAGTGGTTCTTGTGTCATTGTGTGGGATCATTACAAATTGCCGCTGCCTGTAGAAACACCATAAGGAGGGGCTCAAGGATCAGCTCCACACCTTGTAGATTGCCCAATTTTTTGAAAGAGGTAAAACTTTTGCCTTCATTCCTAGAGAATGAAATGTACAAGCAGACTCACTGGCAAAACAGGGTTTTTTTAAGATTTGAACTTCTGTTAGTTGGCTTTTTAGATGTGACTCTTATCTTTTTTTTTTCTTTTGGGTTAGTCCTAGCCATATTGGATGGTAATGTTTCTGTACGGTTTTATCTGCCAACGATATTAGATACCTTTACTTGTGTTCTTTTGTCTGGAAAAAACGTTCACTGATCTTGATTGACATACATGTACATTTCTCATATATGTAGTAGTTTATATCATTTAAAATGTAATATTCATGTTTTGAAAATATTCATGTTGGTATGATCTATTGGCAACTGAAATAAAAAAGGCATTGTGGAAACAATATTTATTTCATATAAAAATAGACTCAAGTATGAACAGACTGACATTTGAAAGTGGAATCACGGTCAAGAAAATAGAAGAAATACATTACAAAAAAGAATCAAAATTTTTGTTGGCAGAAATTGAAAAATGTAAGTTTTATTAAGACATCTTCAGCACTGTTCTATGAAATACCATTAACAATTCCTAATTCATGTGAAAATTGAATATGCAGTATCAAACAAGCAAGAAATTGGGACAAGAAAAGATGTTGGAGCAAATACTTTGGAAGCAATACAAAATACAAATAATATTATTGAGACAAGCACTAGGTGCTTAGACAAGTGCAATTGCTAACAAAATATTAGGTGATGTGACAAGTCAATGTGATTGAGACAAGTTCAAGAGATGAGACAAGTGACATAAATGAAACAAGTGGATAGGGTGAAACAACTGCACGAATCGAAGGAGATGATGAACATAAGAAATATCATGAATTGATTGATGAAGACTTATAAACATTATTCACATTTTATTTTAATACATTGGCCCTTCATATCATAGTTCTTTTATATGTTTTTTTATATACTAATTCTATTTAATAAATCTATAAAATATTGCCTTTAAAATAATTTTATTTCTTATTTATGCTCATCATTTTGTTTTCTCTTTTTCATTCTTATAAGGTTCATATAACATTCATACATAGTTTATGGAAGTCGAAATTTTAGTTATTCCATTGCAGATTGGAGCGTCAACATAAGCCTCCTCTCCGACTATATCCCATGATATGTTACATAGCATAGACAGCTCTAAAATCGTCTCCACTCATACTATAAAGAAAAAGGTATGTTTGACTCAAACTTTATTTGATGTTTTACTTTTGACAATTGATTTAGATTTATTTATAAGATTTTTTTAAAATATTTGACCTTTTCTTACAAATATCCACGCCACATGAATTGGAAGGCATATTTGTATATGGGGTTCTCCAAAAGATGGTGACCAATCTTGAATTTCATATATAATTATATTAAATGTAGTTTGTATGTTTACTCAGTATCTACTTTCAATTTAAATTGGATTTTCCTCCGACGAATTAAAGGCTCGCGTTGGGTGCGGGCTCCGAAGCGCTAGTATAAGTAATCACAGTAGGACCTATTTAATATTTTCAATTTTTATGTTATTCATGTAAGGGCCCTCTCTGCTAAGCACACTTTCTTGTGGGGCCTACTTGGGGATAGGACTGGGTAGGATTGAAAGATCTCCATTCTTCCCCCCACCTACTTGTGCATGGTGAACAAGGCTGAAATCATTAACCACTTGACAACAGCTCTTAAATCTTCATCGTCCAAAATGAGTAGAAGTCGATTCAACAGTCCAATCTATTCAGACAAGTGTCAAACTTAAGATCGTGACTATTAGGAGGTTCCCTACTTTATGATCCACTCAAATTGGCCATAAGCTGGGCTCCACTAGTTGTCGTGCCCCGTGTTCACCTTATCGTGAGCCCCCAGTGCTCGGCGGAGGGAATTCCGTCATATAATATTTGATATCACAATGACAGGATCCATCTGGCGTTGGTCTCTAAGGTGAAACCTAATGAGAATCATTGGACCAAATGTTAACATAAGATCCATTTAATGGTGTCTAATCTCGATGGGCTTATCAAATATTAGTACCTACGGTGTTACACATCTAATATTGATTGTCATGATGGGTCCTGTCTAATATTGGAGATTGTTAAGAGACCATTAAATCAATCATTGTGCATTTTGGATATATCATTGATTGGATTTTAAGACCATCCAATCAGAATCGTTTATGGGCCATCAACATGAAAGGATCTACTTGCTAAATAACCTGGGTTATGAAGTTGGGCTCACCTGGTGGCCACATGCTCCCCACTCATATGGGCACAGGCTAAAGCATGGGCTCAGTTTTTGTTTACTTAAGTCATTCATTTAGAGTGGATATGGATTGTGAGAAATTAAGGGTGTGTTTGGCATTGTATCATTCGGATGTTCCTATGTTATCATGAGATAAGGCTAAAAAAAAACTATATTTGGTATGTGTAAACTAGTATTCCGAGTTTTGAACTCATAGAAAAGAATATCAAAATCTTAAACTTTTTGGCAAATGGCCTGCTACAAATTGGGTGCTCTGTATTATACATTGATTTTCTAGCCACTGCATCATCCAAGTCAGGCAACTAGCCATTCTCTCTTATCCCTCACCCCAAAATTTGCCATTGAAGTCAGCTGAATATAGATGTGGGAGGGAAAGATTCAACCCATCGAAATATTGAACTCTGTTTGCTATGAAAAAAGCTACTTAGACAAACTTTTTGTCCATGTAGCAGGGCTCGTTTGCTATCAACCAATTTGGAAATTTAAGAGAAAGTTAAGAATCTTGATAGAAAGCATTTGCCTTCTCCTCTTTCTTTCTCTACACTGTTCTATAGGCGTCTTTTATTTTCAAGGTGACCCCTACCCAGGGCCGGACCCAGAAAATAGAAACGGGAGGGATAAAAAATTACAAAAGTTTTGGAGGTAAAAAATAACATTTTGAAAACGTAAGGGGGGCCATGGACCCCTTTGCCCTATACATAGGTCCGCCAGTGCCCCTACCTATAAATTTATATCCGTGGCCTAATATTAGATTTACTAACTGGTAAGCGCGAAGAGTTCAAGCCAAGAAGAGGAGACTCATAAAATTCTCTAACCATATGTGGGCTAAATCCAGGTCACTAAAAACACACTGTCCAGACACAGTTGAGCGTAACATTTAGAAAAGAGTAATGGCTTTCCAGGAAGAGAGAGCACTACTACCTTAGAGAGGAGAAAAAGCATATGCATTGCAACCAAGCAGGTAGGTAAAACAAACTAACAACATATAAGAGGATCGGAACAAGATCAACCAACCATCTTCTCTTCCCCACTATCTATACCAAGCAGAAAAAAAAGAAAAGGAGGCACCCTTTTCCTGCTCTCTGCCACATTACTATACAGTATCATACAAGCCCAACAAACAACAAATACAGAATTCCAAAACATGGAGAAACACGGTATTATCATAAGCATATATGGAGAAAGAAAGCAGCAGCTTCTTTTCATTCGACCAAATACCATACCATCATCATCAGCATTTACCATTTTTCTTCCCTTCACGCTTCCTCAGCTCCTTCTTCTTCATCCTCATAATCACCTTCCTCATCTGCCGTTGCATCCTGGTATTGCTGGTACTCGGACACCAGATCGTTCATGTTGCTCTCCGCTTCTGTAAACTCCATCTCATCCATTCCCTCCCCTGTGTACCAGTGCAAGAAGGCCTTCCTCCTGAACATGGCTGTGAACTGCTCCGACACCCTCCTGAACATCTCCTGGATTGAGGTCGAGTTGCCAATGAAGGTCGAGGCCATGGACAGGCCCCTCGGTGGGATGTCGCACACGCTTGACTTCACGTTGTTGGGTATCCACTCCACAAAGTAGGATGAGTTCTTGTTCTGCACGTTGATCATCTGCTCATCAACTTCCTTGGTGCTCATTTTGCCGCGGAACATAGCCGAAGCAGTCAGGTAGCGGCCATGTCGGGGGTCAGCAGCACACATCATGTTCTTTGAATCCCACATCTGCTGGGTCAGCTCTGGGACAGTGAGGGCGCGGTACTGCTGGGACCCACGAGAAGTTAGAGGGGCAAAACCAACCATGAAAAAGTGCAGGCGTGGGAATGGAATCAGATTGACGGCGAGCTTCCGGAGGTCGGAGTTTAGCTGGCCAGGGAACCTCAGACAGCAGGTGACACCACTCATGGTTGCAGAGATTAAGTGGTTCAGATCACCAACTGCTCAAAATATAAGATACAAATCGCAGTTAGCATACACAAAAACATGCATTACATAAAGTGAGATGAGTTAAAGAAATGATTTGAATAGTCAATCATTTGAACATCAGCACAAAAAGAAAAAAACTCTGAATGCATGATCTGATATCCATTCATAGCTTTCTGATGAAAAATGGTAATATTAATCAGCAAGTGCTATGCAGTTATAGAAGCCAAGACCACATTCCAACTGCTAGATTGAATTTCACTAAAAAAAGCTGCAATAAAAAGAGAGCAATACCTATACTGTATCAGCTAATCTGACTCCATTCTTACTAACGTACTCATAAATTGAAGTTTCACACCCAGTAACTACAAATTGCTGAATTCATGACTAAAAAAAAAATTTGAATTCATAAAGCCAAAGTCAGCAACAACAAAGACAACATCAAACAACGTTCCAAAGTAATATAACATATAAGCAGCAAGGAAGCCTGTAAAATTGAGCAGCTCATTTAACCAAAGACCTACATATTCCAGCCTAAGATACTTCTGAACTCTGCCTTATGGTGTTCTGAGTGTATCTCAGTGAACATAAACATATCCATAATGGCATTTACCCTGAGATCAGTATAGGAGACAAGCATCGCCACAGTAACATCCAAAGAAATATGGCTCCCCTCAAGGATACAGCAAAACTAGTGCAAAGATGAGACTGAAAAATACAAATTATACAAAACCAGATGTATCACGCTTAAGGAAACAGTAGGCGTAAGTACAGAACCAGAACAACCATAGATTGATACTTATGTCACGACTCACATTGTTAATTTCTTAAACTAATCCCAAATAAACTTGCTGTTAATATCAAACCAACCAGTAACAGTATAATTAAAGTTCGAACCAAGCATTTTAATCTTCAAGATGAGGTTGGACCAACAGAATGGGCACCCCATCCTTTTTAGAGAAAAAAGGGTACTCCATCACAACCAGACTGAAACTATTGTAACTAACATAAACAAGATGTCGGGATCAGTAACACACACTGATTAGATATTAAATGAAAACTAAATGGTGAGTGATGCAGGCTAGACCCAAGGTCTGCCAACCCACTGGGCCCAAGTCCAGTAATAGCCCATAAAGAGAAGACTTCCACAATCGTGCAACATAAGTCTCTGCTAAATTTTGGTATTAGACTATTAGTTAATAGTTAGAGATATTTATGAATTTAAATAGAAAGTTTGCATTAGAGTTTATTTCAATTTGATTTGTTTCCAAGAATATGTTATATGAAGCTTATATAAAGGATTGTAATACCTTCTCAAGGACAAGTTCTACAGATTATTAAAATTTCTTCTCTTGAGTTTTCTCAGAGTTGCGTTTGTGGTGTGAGACCAAGACATTTTGGATCCCATGGATCCCTATCCCTGAGCCTTTGGCTTGGAGATTAGCCCGTTGGCTATTCTCCCTTCCCTGTGCTGTGTCAATTGGTATTGGAGATGCTAATGATGTTGATGATGAAGCTTGGGCGTGTACGTTCACGGTCTGTCAACCGAGTATGTGTCCTCTTCCACACTATTCATTCTGCTTTTGTTCTCTTCTCTTTATTTTATTTTTTTCTTTTTCCCTCTGGGTCTGGGTAATGGAAACGAAAGGGAAGTGGGGGTTTAGATGGGTTGAACAAGGTAGGGAGGAGGTGGGGCGGGAAGCTGGAAGGATTAGGGTTATGGGGTTTCTTGGTATGTCGGTGGGTGATGGGGTTAGGTTGGGCAGGGATGGGTTTGGAGTTTGATTTAGGTGATCGGACAGGTGGTTAGGGTTCGGGCGGGTTGGATGTGGGTTCGGGTAGGGTTGGAATAGGATTCGGTGATTTGGGAAGGGTTTGACCGGCAGGGGTTTGGGATAAATTTTGGGTTTGATTGGCTAGGGGAGGTTTGGGATTTTGGGGATTGGCAGTGGGGTCGACTGAGTTTGGAGAGGGTTTAGGGATTGGCAGTGGGATGGGTTTGGAGAATTAGGGTTTTGGGATCTTGGTTTAGATATCAGGGGCTTGGGCTTGGTGGAGTTTGAGAGATTGGGCCACGGCTGTGATGGGGGAGGATGAATTGAAGAAGATGATGGGTGATGATGATAATGATAATGATAATGGATGGACATAATAGGTAAATAGAAAGATGGGATAGCGGGTTACCTCGGATCGGCGATCTGAGACGGATCTCCGCTCTGATACCAATTGACATAGCGCGGGAAGGGAAAATAGCCAATGGGCTAATCTCCAAGCCAAAGGCTTAGGGATGGGGATCCATGGGATCCAAAACGTCTTGGTCTCACACCACAAACACAACTTTGAGAAAACTCAAGAGAAGAAATTATATTAATCTATAGAACTTGTCTTGAGAAGGGATTACAATCCTTTATACTCTAACCTATTCTTCGAAACAAATCAAATTGAAATAAACTCTAATACAAACTTTCTAATTAAATTCATAAATATCTCTAACTATTAACTAATACTGAAACTTAGTAAAGACTTATGTTGCATGATTGTGGAAGTCTTCTCTTTATGGGCTATTACTGAACTTGGGCCCAATGGGCTGGCAGACCTTGGGTCTAGCCTGCATCAGCGCGTGGGGACATTATTCCCAGCGCGGGGAAGGGAGAATAGCCAATGGGCTAATCTCCAAGCCAAAGGCTTAGGGATAGGGATCCATGGGATCCAAAACATCTTGGTCTCACACCACAAACACAACTCAGAGAAAACTCAAGAGAAGAAATTATATTAATCTATAGAACTTGTCTTGAGAAGGGATTACAATCCTTTATACTCTAACCTATTCTTCGAAACAAATCAAATTGAAATAAACTCTAATACAAACTTTCTAATTAAATTCATAAATATCTCTAACTATTAAAACTTAGTAAAGACTTATGTTGCACGATTGTAATAGTCTTCTCTTTATGGGCTATTACTGAACTTGGGCCCAATGGGCTGGCAGACCTTGGGTCTAGCCTGCATCAGCGAGTGGGGACATTATTCCCAGGAATTTTGTGATGTCTGGAGACTCTGGACGCTTCACATAGTACCTAATTGCAATGCAATAAACTAATAACACTAGGCTGCAGCTATTGTCTCTTCAAGAGCGCAAGATTACTATTGTCGCCACACAAAAAGAGAAATCTCATTTTCATCATACAATGACCCAATGATATTTCAAAGCCTCATCCACAGCATAAACCTCGACTTTTAAATGCCTCCCACATTGATGTTAATGTAATTTCAGCAAGCGATGATTATATGATTCTATCTGATCCAATAAAAAGAAATCAAAACAATCATCTACATCGATTCCAACAGAACAACATTCATATCACATTGGAAGGTAAAGAATTCAACTAAATTCAAAGGAGCATCATCAAAGAGATAAACTAAATGCCAATGAAATGCAATAAAAAAAGTCAATAAATTATGAGGGCGGACAAGGAGACAAATAAAAGAACAAAGTCATGGGTTATGAGTATACTCACAGCTAGGAGTACTTAGTTTAAGAGTTCTAAAGCAGATATCATATAGGGCCTCATTATCCAACACCATACACTCATCGGCATTCTCCACCAGCTGATGAACAGAGAGAGTAGCATTGTACGGTTCAACCACTGTGTCAGAGACCTTAGGTGATGGAAAGACTGAAAAGGTAAGCATCATACGATCAGGGTATTCTTCCCTGATCTTTGATATAAGCAATGTCCCCATTCCAGAGCCAGTCCCACCACCAAGAGAGTGGCACACCTGAAAACCTAAACACCAAAGGGGAACATATGTTGGAAAGCCAACTTTTAAGAAAGGGAAAATTAAACTTCAAAGTAGAAAGTATAAAACAAGTAATTAAACTAACAGACAACCAAGCTGTGAACAAATTTCTACTGTAATCTCACAAGAAAGTAGTTAGAGAAAATGCTGTCGTCAAATACTATTTAAACCCGTGGGAAACAGGCTTCCTACATGAAATTATAATTTAGATTATCCATTATTGTTAGATTGTGATTTTGGTTATCGAACAGTGAAAATAAAACTACAGCAGGATGTATACCAGACTTGAACCTAAGCAAAAGATGAACTCTGTTAAAGCTTTATATTGTCAAATACAACTGAAAGACCCTAAAACACATTAAGAATGAAGATGTTATTAAAGGTGGGCCCGCTGCTCAGATTTTAGTAACAGCTCTTTCTGGACACTCTATTGCTGCCCACATCTTTCCAAACCCTCCTAACACACATCTACCCTTGTGTACTAACACTCATCCCATTTGATGCTGGTCCCAACCCATAATCTATCAATGGATTGAGAACAAAGGATGCACTAATAAAACCAATACACCTTGAGAGTTGAGACCCTAAAATCAAGTGTTAAATTATCTGACTAAAGCGATATTTGGCCAATACCTGATCCACATCATACCCTCAAGTCTCCTACAGTCCTACTTCATCGCCTCTTATGCCAAGGTCATTGAATCTACTGGGGCCCGTATCGTTTCTTTTATCAACAAAGCCAAATGAAATTCTCTCGGAGGTGACCTCTTCTCTCTTTAGAGTAGGCCTAACAAGAAATGCCCAGGCACCTCCATTTTCTCTCTAAGAGTGGGACCACCGATATGGAGTTTATACCTATATGGTATTCCTATGTTGCTTTATTACACATGTTATATAATTACCATTTACTTTCATTCTTAATTTTTTCTTTCAATACATTTATTTATATTTCTCCATTTTCAAAACCTTCATCTGTTGTTATTTTTTGTTTTCCTTTTTATAAAATTATTTCATTTTTGAATTTCATATATCCACCTCTAACTTTATTTTTATATCCATAAAGTATTTTAGCTATTTTATACACAGTTTTATCTCTCAAAATTTTGATGACTTTTCTCTCTTGGGCGAAATTTTTTCAGTTATCTCTTAAGTTTTTGATAATTTTAGCTTTACTTTAAAAGTCCTCATCATCTTTTCAAGCAAAGCTTTCATTTTTTTACAATAGAATTTTCTTATCTACCAAATAACTATAGAATTTTCTTTATTCTTTCTGAATTCTTTTTATTTAAGTTCACAAAAATATAGTTTTTTCATTTTTCCTTTTTATTGTTTAGTTTAGTTGTGTCTTTTCTTTTATTCAACTCCTCTCATCAACCGAGACATTTTTCTATCAAATAGTGCATTGGAAGTTGGAAACTCCATCCTTGCACAGAATTTTTTCCCCCATCGACAAGCACCCAATTCCTGAAAATTGCCTCTTCTTTTCTCTCTACCAATAAAAAGTCCTTTTCTTTATAGAAGATGGTTTTGTTTGTCAGGGTAACAATATTAGCAATCTTTGATTCTAAGGTTTCTCTTGGTTTTGTAGTAACTCTGTTTTTAATGGTTGAATCATTCTAAATCACCCATCTCTCAGTTTGCATTGATTTTTTCTTATGAACATTCTTTTGCAGTTTGTGGAAAAACTAGAGGTTGGCTAATGAAAATTGGTTTTCGATTCCTTTGTCGTTCTTAGTAATTGGAATCTACCGAGTCTTGATGAAGATATAGGATTCTGACATTATTTTCTTCACGTGAGATGAAGCTTTATACTTGTTGATAGTTACCAATGAACGAAGACCCAAAATTATTGATCTACCTATTCACGATGTTCATCAAAGCTAAAACATGTAAACTCATTTGGTTTTTTCTTTTATTTCTATTTGTTTCTACATTAGTTTTGAGAATTTGTTCTTACAAATTTTACATTGAATGGTCATCTTTTCTGTTTTCCTTTAGAGAACAGCAATGAGTATCAACTATACTTTTGTTACTAGCAAAGTTTTCTACTATTAAATAAAGGACTAACGTAAGATATCGATTAATTTTGCTTAAATCTATTAGTCAGCTTAAAAGCTTATAAAACCTATAAATGAATTAGTTTAGTTCTACTTTTTCTTTTTCTTTTTCTTTTTCTCTACTTACCTACATCATAACAAGGGGAAGACATTAAAAAAAATAAACTCCCAACCCTAAAAAATCCAAATTGAACAAGAGTCATGACATATTTAAGCATCAAGAAAAGAAACCACAACACAACAACAACAGATACCTTGCATACAGTCGCAATTCTCTGACTCCTTCCTCACAACATCAAGCACTGAATCTATGAGCTCAGCCCCCTCAGTGTAGTGCCCTTTCGCCCAGTTGTTCCCAGCGCCCGACTGCCCGAACACGAAGTTGTCTGGCCGGAAGATCTGCCCGTACGGACCCGTCCGCGCACTGTCCATCGTCCCGGGCTCGAGGTCCATGAGCACGGCCCTGGGAACGAACCGACCGCAGGAAGCCTCGTTGTAGTAGACATTGACCCGCTCCAGCTGCACATCCGACGTTCCGGTGTAGCGCCCGGTCGGATCGATGCCGTGCTCGTCGCACACCACTTCCCAGAACTTCGACCCGATCTGGTTCCCACACTGCCCGCCTTGAATGTGGAGGATTTCTCTCATCTTGAACAGATCTGACAAAAATAAACGAACAGATCGAAGCAATTGTCAACAGATATGCGAGAAATTCAACTGAAATCGAAGATTGACTTTCCAGCAATCTGAAAACCAGATCACAGAATTCTCAATCGCCTGATAAAAATGCTGCAGAATTTTAGCGAGATCGAGGCAAAAGTGTAGAAATAATCCAAAAACGAGTAAGCGATTGTAATTTCTTCAGCTAACTGGAGTTCAGATCCGAAAATCTCAAATCTATTTATCAAAGAAGTAGAGATTTTAGTAAGATCGAAGTAAATATAAGTAAGATACTGTGATTTTTCCAGTGATCTGGAGATCAGACTCGAAAATCTCAATAGCTAGCAAAAGTTACAGATTCTAGCTAGATCGAGGCTAGCTTCTCCAGCTCTCCGGAGTTCAGATTCCGAAAACTTCAATCTCTTGATGGAAGAATTACAGATACTAGCAAGATCGAGGCAAATGTATACATACTCGCCACAAATAAGTAAGAGATTGCAAATTCTCCAGTGATCTAGAGATGAAATCTTGTTAGATTATTGCAAAACTTATCTAGATCGAGGCGATTTTGCATAAATTTGCTAGCAATGAATACCAAATTGAAGTTTGTTCGGAAAACTAGAGATTATACCTCGAAAATCCCACCGATTGAACGAAAATTGTAGGGTTTTTAGAGATTGGGGAAGAAATCTGCGTTTTCCGGCGAGAACCGTGAGGTTTCCGGCGAAATGCCGGAGAACAAGAGAGAGAAATGGACGGATCTCGGCCGCTGAAAGAGTGGTGGATCAAAGGCCAACCCTAGCAAGGGGTTATATAGGAGGAAGAGGAGGAGGTGGGAAGACGGTAAGATCGTACGGGTGCTAGCGTTTCCCTCCATTTTATGGAAGCCGTTGGATTAGGAGATCGGACGACTGAGATTAGAGTTCGGTTTGAGGAAGAGGGTTGATTTGATTTTTGAAAAATTTTAGAGAGTGTAACTACGAAAATGCCCCTACTATATTATGTATTTGTCGTTTTATCGACCGTCTCGTGGAATACGATGCTTTCGATGTTTGTACTTGTACTTGGAATGAAAGGCGAACTGACATTTGGGATAATGTCATTAAAGCCATG
Source organism: Litsea cubeba (assembly GCA_012931725.1). Taxonomy (NCBI): domain Eukaryota; kingdom Viridiplantae; phylum Streptophyta; class Magnoliopsida; order Laurales; family Lauraceae; genus Litsea; species Litsea cubeba. The sequence continues at coordinate 5,557,522 of CM022955.1, forward strand.
GGTTTGTTTTCTGTACTTGAGAGTGACGTGGCGGTGTGAAAATTTGGGCCGTGTCGGCACTGAAGACCTGCCCAAGTCGTGCCTGGCCGGGCCAGCCCAACCTTCTTGGAGCCCGTGGGCGGCCCACATATATCCCTCTTCTTTTTTTAATTTTTTTTTAATTTTTTAAGTCTTCGAGACTTAAACTCTTCACTCTTGGTCTTGGACTAATTTCATTAAAATTAAAAAAATTAAAAAAAATAAATAAGTAGAATAACACTAATGATGTTTTGAAAAAATACATCAAATAAATTGTATTTTCTTGAAATTTAAGTTACAAAAGTTCAAAAAAATTATAAGTTTGAACTTCGATCAATATATATAATGAAATTCAAACCTTATGATAAATGAAAAAAGAATTACAACTTTAAAAACCTATGATACATTCTAAAAAATAAATTACAACTTTAGAAACCTATGATACATTCTAAAACATAAGTTACAAGTTGAAAGCCTATTATACATTCTAAAAAAAATTATACTATGATATATATAACGCCGCTAGATCGTCTTATATCTCGATCTCATCATCGAGGTGTAGTTCCTTATCCTATGCTTGATACCAATTCTGTAAGCACATGCAGGTTTCAACGGTTTCTTCTATAAGCATAGTCCTCCTGGAGTCAATAAGGCGCCCACTTGCACTAAATGACTGCTCTGATGCAACTGTCCTCCTGGAGTCAATAAGGCGCCCACTTACACTAAATACCTGCTCTGATGCAACTAGTAGACGCTGATATTATTAGTATATTAAGGGCTATGGCGGAAAGCACGAGAAACTTAGTTTCAAATGATTTCCACCATGCCAAACTATCAAAATCATCTTCTTCATCATCCGAGATTGTAACAAGATAGCTCCCTAGGTACATTGTTTACTCATTAAGGTTGTAAGAGGATCCTCTGAAAGAATAGGAGTTACTTCTGTGAGATTTCCTCATAATACTCCAAATGACCTTCTTTTTTCCTTTATGTACTTGGGGAGGGTCTGTTGGGACCATGGGTGCTATGGATCTACCTAATCGGGTAGCATAATCCAAATAAAGTGTTTTCTCATTGTGTCTTAACTGTAAACATGTCATTTGTATTAGTTGTATTCATATTAGAGTTTATTTTATCAAGTAGGGTTTCTACACCTTTTAATTTCATTCTAGGGTCTAATGCAGCAGCTATACAAAATATTAAAGGAGCTATTCTCCAATATTGCAAAAACTTTGCCTCCATTTGTGTACACATAAGTTGAAAAATTGAAAATCTCTTTCCTTTTTAAAAGTAAGACTTAAAATGGGTTAAAGGTTGATTTGATGTGGGATAATATACCCCAGAAAAAAATAATGTTGCATCATGAAAAACTTCTAAAAATCTCTTATTATCTCAAGAAGGGTCCATCTATCATCACTTATAAAAATATTTTCATGCTCCAAATAAAGTTGACAATATTGATTTAGTGTCATTTTATAGGCACATGATTTTTTTGACATTTTATAGGTAAAATTCCATCTATGCTTTACATCTTGTGATATTTTCTTTAGTTTTAGACTCAAATTTACACATGTTCCTCCATCATTGTTTTCTCTAGGGAGAACAAAAAATGTATCCCACAACCCATTTAATAATCTCTACATCATCTCTAATAGATTTCACCCCAACTTGTATATTAAGATTTATAATGTGGCATGCACATCTATTGTGAAATAGATCTCCATTTAAATCAAGTTGAATGGCAGGTTTAGTAAATCTGTTGCGATTGTTAGTGCTTGCATTATCTAAATTTATAGAAATTATTATATTTTCAATTTTATATTCTCTAAGGTTTTCAAGGATGGAGCACCAGTGTGTGAGAATTCTAGCATAGAAAACGAAATCATTCTTTTCTGCATCACCCAATCACTATCAATATAATGTGATGTGATTGCAATGTACCTCATGTTTTGTTTAGAGTTCCATAAAATCTTTAGTTATAGCCACCTTTCCAGGTATATTTTCAAAAATATTTTTTAAGTTCTCTTTTTTTTTTCAAAAAACTTTTTATTGCAACATTTCTAGCTGTAACTCTAGATATTTTCTGCCATGAAGTAACAAAGGCAGACCTTAAAAATCTTTCAAATAATCGGTCTTCGGAAAGTATAAATGGTAATTGGCGAACTATTATAAACTTAATAAGTTGATATCTAGCATTAGTAGGGTCATAGTTGAAAACTCCTAAACCACCAGATGAATCTATTTGAGAAAGTTGTGTTTGAATCATCCCACCTCTTACCCCATGGTCCCCATCGTTAGTGGTATTCGTGTGTTTGCACACACACGTTTTCATGTGTCTATTAAGGTGGTCAATGCCGCTTGATGATTTGGCACTGAGGAGATCTTTGCAATATTTACATTGTGCCTTCTCCTCTGTTCTTCCTTTGGGACATGGGACAGTAACTTTAACAAAATGAGACCATACAGGAGAAGTCAATCTTGTTTTTCTCTTCTTTTTAGTTGTAGAAACCGAACATGCAGGATTTTAGGAATTATTACTATCAACTTCTGTGCCCTGACTTTGATCTAAATGAATAAATCTAGGATCTTCCTCATTTAGAGAGAAGTCAAGGTTGAAAGGTTGTGATCGTCCAACCATTTTTCTAAATAAAAGATTAAAAAAAAGCTTGAATAAATAATTATATATAATGTATTTTTTTGTGATAATTTATATAAGAAAGGGGAGAAGATGAGACTTAAAATATAATATTACTAAATAAAACTCAAAATTAAAGATAATAAATACCTTTATGAGAGAGGGAGAGCTAATGGAGAAGTCATTCTTAGTTGAATCCTCCATTTTGGAGCAGTCACCCTCACTCTTCACTTCTTAAAAAACTTTGTAAAGAGAGCTTAGACTTTAGAATGAAACTTAAGAGAGCAAAGAGCCTTAGAACTTTAGAGGGAGTGTGAAAAATAAGAGAGTAGATGAGTGTAGAGAAATGAGAGGAATGAGGGCTATTTATAAAATTCCATAGTGATAAAATGACATAAAATACCCCCTCATATGACCGTTTTATAGCAGTTGGGGGTTATAATGGTAAAAAATGATCAAAAGACACTAATACGCTCCCCCCCCCCCCCCCAATTTGACCGTTTATAGTTGTTGGGGGGGGGGGGGGGTAAAAAGACCCCATTATACCGTTTTTTGAGAGGGGTTTTTTTCAAAAATATGGCCGTTGGGCCCTTTTGTGGGCCGGGCCGGGCCATGCCTCATGTCGTGCCGGGCCGCCCGCGAGCTTGGGGGCACCGGCCCAGCACGGCACGGATTTTAGCCGTGCCGTACCGAGCCTGGTAGCCTTGGCCCAGCATGGCCCAGTGTGATTGTCAGGCTGGGCCGGCCCGTTAACCAAGTCAACGGGCCGCCCAGGCATTGGCCCATCACAAGCCAAATAGAATGGTAAACAAGGTATGTGAGATCTGCCCATCACATAGAGAAAGAGCAAAACAAAAGAGATTTCAACAATTATTTCATCTCATTGGCCCATCACAAGCCAAATACACCGAGCATCATCAATCTATCATCCATCCACCCAAGTTGCCAAGCTCTCCCGGTCTCACCCAAATCAAATAAAAAAATCCACAATAGGTCAACACCCAAGCCAGACATGATATATATCTTCTGCCTGTACGAGACCCTATGAAAGGGTGAAAAAATATCAACCTCATCCATGCAAAGAGAAGCAAATAGTTATCTACACCAAGGATAATTACCCATAAAAGGGTAAGCAAGAATGTAAGACCAGCCCATCAATCTTTATATATCTGTCAATGCAAATACCCCAAATTAAAACCCCCCACGAGAACCCATATCCATCAAATCAAATACCCCAATAAAAAATTCCCCTCGAGAACCCATATTTGTCTATTCAAATACCCCAAATTTGTGTATGCATTTACCACTTGCCATTTCTTCTGAAGACGAAGAAGATGGTCTTCAACAGAGAAGAACAAAGTAATAGATACAGAAAATGTAATAAAAATAAGAAAATAGAGAAGTTAGAAGAGAGAAGAACTAAAAAATTACCTTTTACCATTGATTTTTGGGTTGAAATGTCCAATGGAAGATGACAGTCGAAGAAAACGGAACTCCCACCGAAATGCTCCTCTTCTCTGAAATTCCAAATCCTCGATGAGCCCCTGGCATTCCAAATGCTTGCTTTTTGACTTTTCAAATGCCATGATTTCTACCTTTTTGAATACCAGTCCAACCAAACACAGCATTTCTGACAAAAATTAGTGAAATACCCGACCACCTAAATACTAGTCAGCAATGCTTGGTAAACAAACATGCCCTTATACCAAGAAAAGCATTTGTGATTACTAATAAAGTTGGAATTCAAAGAATTTAAAAGGGTATTTGTGACATTTCAAGCGGTTGGAAATTCTCTAAAAAAAAAGTGGTTGGAAATTAGAATTCTAGTGTAGAAACATTAGCATTACTAATTGCAGAGGGAGACAACTATACTATCAATGTAAGAAATTCCTAACATAGTAAGTTTTTGTTAAGAATTATTCAAAAGAAACACTCTTTGGAGAATTTCTAACATCAATGTAAGGACAACCCTCGGTTTAGCTTTTTTTTGGAGGAAGAGACCTTCGGTCCATCCCACCAAAATACTATTAAATTGTATGATAAAACCAAAACTAGCTTTATCATCAACTACTTTAAAAGTAGTATAAGAGAAGACAAAGGCATAATTATCCATAGTATACTCAAAGAAAAACCAAACAAAGAACCATTAGAGTCCTCGTTACACTTTTCAAGCAAATGAAAATGAGACTGCAAAAGGACCTTTAGTCATGTTCAAAGTATTATGAGGCTGGATCATTTTTTTCCTAAAAAATAAAATCATTTCTACTTTTCCATTAGGCCCATCAAATGGCTAAGACCCAGGCTTTTGAGTGTGGATCAATTGTGGGACCTGGTCAAATCACACATTTCCATGAAGTGCTTCCACCAATTTGAAGAGAGGAGGTTGAATGAGATAGAAAGCCTAAAATGGATCTAACTACGTGGATCCAACATGGTTGCACTAAAAATAGAGCATGCTCTACAAATTCCTCTTCACTAGCATGTATAAGACAAGAAGCTCTATTAGAAATAGACTTGTTATGGAGAGATTTGCGTACCTAGATCGCTTTGTTGAGACATATTCACCCAAATAAAAGGATCCTTCGAGGAAGAAGTAATCTCTATAAAGATTCTCATTTTAAATGAGGTCTAAAAAGGAGAAAGAGACTTATTATGGAGAGATTTGTATACCTAGATCGTATTGTTGAGACATATTCACCCGAATAAAAGGATCCTTCAAGTAGGAAGTAATCTCCACAAAGATCTTCATTTAGGGGTGTTTGGAAACGAGATACTTTAAGAGATCTTGCTTATATAATCTACTAGCTAGTTTGGAATATAATCTATTCACCTAAAAAGGAGGTGTTTGGATAATTTAAAAAGTATCTTACAATATCTCACTTTCTTTCAAAAACATTCATATTACATTATTCAAGGATATGTTGTATAAAATAATCTTTAAAAATTCATTTCTAAATACAAATGGAGAGTTTGAGAAAAAAATCATTGGAGCATTAATGAGCAACCATTAATTATAAGGGGAGTTCTGTTAGCACCTCAAAAATTTCTCTTCCCACTGCAAAAATAAAATTAAAAAAAAATAAGTTTTCATAAACTACCCTTCTCCCCTCCTCCTCCTCCCTTCCTCCCTCTCCCACTCTCCTCTTCCCTTCCTCGTCTCGCCCCCCCCCCCACTCCAGTCTCCGGCGAACCAGCGGCTATGCAAACCCTCCAATAAGTTGGAAAAGGTGCGTCTGATCAGGTCAATAGCATGTCTTTGGAGTGATAAAAAGAGCACCAACTCTGCATATAGGAAAGGTTTTCAATGATCCCATAGCCAATAAGTTGACACTGCAGATGTCTACAATTTTGAATGCAATACTTGAAACAGAGAGCAACCATCTGAAATGGGGTAGAGAACATCACATCTGTACACTTGTGTTTCAATATGCCCATGCTTTACTCGAGCATGAGCAACCATCCGATAGCCGCCTGCTGCAGCCCGATCTCCCTCCCCGCAGGCGACTGGGAGGGGGAGGGGGAGGGAGAAGAAGAGTAGGGGAGGGAAGGAGAGGGAAGGGAGAGAGGGAGAATAGGGAAAGAAAATAGAAGGGGAGGGAAGAAGAAAGAGGGAGGGGGGAGGGAGACCGCACTACACCAAAAACAGGAAATTGGAACGGATTACCGTTCCTAATCCGTCCATTCCTAATCCATTAATCCGTTCCAATTTCCTATTTTTGGAACGGATTAACGGATTAGGAACGGTTTAGGAACGGATTAACGGATTAGGAACGGTAATCGGTTCCAGTTTCCTGTTTTTGGTGCAGTGCCGGCCGGAGCTCCCTCCCCGCCGGAGACTAGGGGAGGGGCGAGACGAGGGAAGAGGGTGGAGGGTGGGAGAGGGAGGAAGGGAGGGAAGAGGAGGAGGGAGGAGGGGTAGTTTAGGAAAAAAACATATATTTTTTTGTCTTCTAGTGTGGTGGGGAGAGTAAGATTTGTGGTGCCAATAGAACTCCCCTAATTATAATGCCCCACTATATATTTTAACATTTATAAGTCCCACTATATAGATTGGCCTCATGGTGCTTTCAAATTTAATGTGGGGTTCTATAGCCATATCACGTCTACATAGCCGTTGTTAATTATCAATAGTAGGTGGGTCTTACAAATATCATGTTCGGAGCTTTCATTGTGATTACCAACATTAGGTGGGTCCCATACTACCAAAATTAGCCGGGTCCCATGATTACTAAGATTAAATTGTGTGATTGTAATTATCAATTTGACATCATTAAATGGGTCCCATTATTTGATAGCTCTCTTAGTATTATTATGACTACCAACATCAAATGGGTCCCACAAATTTTTCATAAAAAAAAGCTAGATAGGGCCATTTCTGATAATCACCATTAGATGTATTATAGTATAGTTACCAACGTTTATTGGACCCACTTTAATTAAACAACACTGCTTGGATCTCATGATTTAAATTTAATCTTATATCTTTTACAATAGATGGGTCCTACCATGATAATTAACACATGTGATTACTAATTAGTGGGTCCTATGTTGGGTTAATTGATTATATTCTTTCCATTTCTTATTTGGTACATCATCTTTTGAGGTTTTTTTTTTTTTTATAAATTGCCAAACACATCAAAGGTATATTAAAATCTATGAAGATTGCCAAACACCATAAGTGACACAATATAATAATATGACACTATTTTATTCTATGATAATGAAATCTTACAATATTTAAATTTGTTGATATTATATTATGCACTTATCCAAATACCCCCTAAAATGAAGTCTAATATTACAATTACTTTCGCTAAGAATAATCTCAGAATCCGACTCAGAAGTAAGGTCTTCATTTTTCGTGATGGACCAAACACTTTTATCATTCCTACTTTGTCCAGGGATATAAATTTTCAATACATTTTCCACATCATAGTTATTATTAAAATCATTTTTAATAAGTTACACATTTCAGCTCCTCTTATGGTCCCACAAACAAGATCCAGGTTACCCACATTGATTAGACGGGATCCAGTTGCATCTTCACACCGTTTCCAAAGATCTACCCCACCCTTTCATTAATAAAATTAGGTTCTTCCACAAAACCTTTTTCAAAACCAAGAGTCACCATTTTTAAAATTAGCTTCCCATAGGGGCTTATTAGGACAGTACTTTCCTTCTAGAATCCTAGAACTGAAAAGGCTTTCATTCAACAAACTTCTCCAACATGCCCTAGTAAAGAGAGTTAGGTTATTTTTAGCGGTGTCGCTAATTCCTGGGCCCCCATCTTCCGTAAATTTACACATGTCACTCCATTTAGGGGTCATTTGTCTACACCCATTTGCATATGTAAATGGTGAATATGCGTAATATTTACGCATCGGTTATGTTTGTCCACAATTATTTACGCATCCTGTGTAAATCAGATGTGTAAATGGTGTGAAAATGAGCCTATTTTCACACTAAAATTTGAACACCTATTGAGGTGGGGAAATGAAACACATGTGATTTCGAAGAATACACGTTAGGCGGACGGTTTATGGTTGGGGCATTTCCGTTAAAGAGGTTCTGGTTTCGAAACCCCCCTCCATTGCAACAAAAAATAATAATAAAAGAGGTCTCAAAGTTTAGGCATTTCCGTGAAAGAGGTTTTGGGTTCGAAACCCCCCTCCAACGCATTAGAAAAAAATAATAAAAGAGGTCACAAAGTTGAGGCATTTCCGTGAAATAGGTTTTGGGTTCGAAACCCCTTCCAACGCATTAGAAAAAAAATAATAAAAGAGGTCTCAAAATGGATGATTTTAAGGGAGAAAATCTGTAAGACAAAAAACATAATAGAAAATAAAAGTGGCTCCAATGATTTTAAGAGACAAAATTTATAGGACAAAAAATATATTGATAGTAAGAATTTTAAGGGACAATCTAGAAGATAAATATCTTAATGATTTTTCTATATCAACTTTTAACTAGTTAATTACCTTATTATTTCAGTTTTCTTCTAATATCTCAATGATTTTTCTAAAGTTATTTATTATTGCAATACTTTAAAAATCTTTAAACATGTATATATGAATGTGAGAGAGAATGAAGAATGTATTTTATATAACATTATGGCATCATTCAAAAATCATCTATAAATGTGATTTTATTTAACCATAACAAATTTGTGACACTTTTAATATGATTGAACTTAGCCACAAAATACTCATTTTAAGATCTTTCTATAATTGATTAATATTAGCATAAAGCCTGTGAGATGCATGGGTTAAGTTTTATGCAAAGTGAATAATGAATTAAGATCAATATTGAATTAAATATTAATTAATAAGAATATTAATAATAATGCTATTTGCTTAACCATCAAAATATAAATTCATATTTTCTTAACTAAACATGTTGAAATTCATTTTTGTAAAGGTGATCATTGATAGAAATGTGTTTTTTTTTATTAAGTATATTTCATGTTGAAAGACAAATTCCTTTTGAAGTATCTAAAATGCAAATAAAAAATTTGATATAAAATGGATCTTTTTGTCTCCTTTTCAAATCATTATAGTAGAATTTAATTTAATGAATAATAAGTATCATTTACAAAATCATCTAATGCATTTACACATATCATTGAAACAAATATGGTAAAATAAATCATATATGTAAATGATGCGAAAATAGTGTTATTAGACAAACGTTGTAAAAAAAAAACACATGTGTAAACATTACATACTTAAAATTTGAATATTCATCATTTACATGTGTAAATTGTAATTACATATCCCATGCGTAAAAGACAAACGACCCTTAGTGGATATCGAACTATGGATTTTCTTTTTGCCCAGTAAAACCACCTCAAATGAAACTTCTAAACAATTTATCAATCATAGTACTAGTGTTCGATAGGACCTTGAGAATCGACATATTATAAATTGGACTTGAGGAGGCAATAAATTCAATTAATTAAAGTATTCCTCCCAGCTTGTGAGAGGAAATTAAAGGGACTTGCTGACACATGACTCTACATTTGATTTTAGAAATGAGATTTTGAAAATTAAGGTTTTTATTTTTTATTTTCATTAAAAGAGGGTTTTCTAGATATATTTTTTAATATAAAAAGTCTGGCCCTATGATTTTGGTAAGTTCTCTATACATTTAATATGACAGGGTCCTCTATTGAGTAGGTGGACGACTTGTCAATATCATTTAAATGTCTTGAGATAAGACAATAATCTTCAAGGATTTCTTTTATTTCAATAACTTCATTGATTTTAGCATTACAGGAAAGAAGGCTATCATCAACAAAGAAAATGTCAGTAACAATGGGGCTCCTCTAGCCACTGGAACTCCAAAGATGATGCCTTCCTCCTCGGCCTTAATTCACATATGTGAGAGGGCCTCCACACCTAGAGTATAAAGGTATGGAAAAAAACAAGGGTCCCCCGTCTTAAATGTCTCTTAGAAACATGATTCCCTAAAAAGGAGATATGTTGAGAAGAATTAAAAAAATGAGACCAAGGAACTGATTTTAATGAAATCTCAGTGAAATACACTCAATTATAATTTTAATTAGTTGTAAACGTAGCACTAAAATAATCATGTGATGTAATATTTTTTACTTGAATATGTTTGAGCGAAAAAAGCTGGAGTGGAGAAGTAAATTTATGATGTGACACTACTTACCTTTACTCTTCCACAAGCCTTTTCTCTTTACCACAAAAAAAAAAAAAAAAAAAAAAAAAGAGCTATAAGCCTACAACCGTAGTGTGAGAGTTGCCTTTCTTAAGGATTGAACATAAAGAATTTTCTCGATCTTTTGAAATGTAGGCACAAAAGGGAAGGGGCCAAGTGGAGCAGATCGATAATAAAGTGTGGAGTGGTAAACTTAAAGACATAGTGCTTTTCAATCTTCATGCCTTCAGTCCCCTATACTTTACCTCACAGTATCCAAACAAGGATTTTACCGCACTCTTACCTTTACTTATTTCAAAATTTGACTCCCACTTCTCCTTCACTCCTCCACACATTCACAAAGTACTAACCTATTCATAAATAGAAAAAAAGGCCAACCCAACTAGGATATCAGATTCAAGCTCGGTAGGCAGGCTTCATTTTATTTGGCCATAATTGTTGGTGCAGAACATTAATTTGTGAGAGAGAGAATGGGTCATTATCTGATTGCATTAATCAAGTAATCGGAACACGTCCAATGGTGATTGCCAGTCAGTAGACCAGATCACCATGAATTTCAACTTGGATGGCTTGATAGAGTGTAGATATTAGACTTAGAAGATTTGGAGTTCACATCAGCTTGCAAGCTACTCAAGCTGGGGTCAAGGAAAGATCAGTTTGTTTGTCTCGTGAGTGGTTGGTTTGTTAATAAGGGGTTGTACTTACGTATCTTTTACCAGTGTGGCAACTCTACTAATAGAGTCAAGTGAAGTAAAGTTGATTTTGAAGAAATAATAAAATATAAGTGGGTTATGATGGTTTGAAAATATGATTTAGAATTTTACACACTTAGAATTTAAGTATTGGAGACATATTAGTACTTATTTATTTGTTTATTTTGTTTTGGAGGCACAATTTTTTAATGGGTAAACGGAGACCGTTTAGATTACATACGTATAATGTTCATATATCTCAAAATCTATGAAATTTTAAGATATGGAACTAAAAATTTGAGGTTTAATGGGTTAATAAAAAAATGAGTGTTCCGATTAAAAACTTGGGGCCACAAGAGTTGCAAGAAATAAAAGGCTATAACTCGGTTTGATACCATGACCTCTCTTTGGCACAAATTGTACAAGTACCTCTTTGAGGTGTGGGGTGTGTAACCATTGCACACTTGGAAAGGGGAATATTTTGCTATGAAGATGGCACATGCCATCTCAAAAATAAAACCAATGCATTTGATGTGTAAATAAGTGTAAACAAATATGTTGATGTGTAAACATTACACGAATATAAATAAATGCAAACAAATGACCTCTAATGAGGGCTATTTGGATGTGACAAAAAAAACTTAAAAAGAATAATGTATCAAAGAATATAATATTCCATTTTCTTGTTTGCCTATTTGGTGACTTAAGAAAAGTAAGAAGACTAGATTTTTTTATTTCAAAAAATTCAATATTTCTTCCTATAGCTCTTCCCGTTTGAAAATACTCTACAATATATAAAGAGCAAGGCTCCCCTAAGCTCAAGCTTAGGATAAGGTAAGTTCAAGTGCATGGTGGGGCCCACTTGGGGACCCACATGGGGATGGGGGTGGGGGGATTTTAAGGACTTACTAGGATCTTCCTCCCTGTAAAAAATCAGCCCCAACCGTAATTTCTATTATTTTCATATGGGCCTAAGAGTTTAATGGTCAACAATTTATTCGGATTGATATATAGTCAATCCAACGGTCCAGTAAATTCAGATCTTACCGAAAGTTGGTGGACATGTGCAATTTAAGGGGGTCATGTATTTGGTCCATTTGGATGGACCAAAGGTGGGCCCCACAAGTATGAGCTTACGAAATTTTCTCCCTAAGCTCGAGCTTAGGGGAGCCTTGCTCATATATAAATCTATTAAAACTCGTATTTTACAAAAACTCCTTACCTTTTTCCATTTCTGAAGGAGAGTGCGCTTGCCAGGATGATTCATAATCAAAATGGTGGTGATGATGGTGATGATGATCACGATGTGATGATGATGGCAGCGTGGCTTTGGCAACAGCGGCGATGATGATGATAATGATGAAAGTTGATTGACGATGTACGATGATGGGGTGGTAAGGATGAGTGGCAACGACGGTGGTGGAAGTGATGATGATCGCTCGTGGTTATTATGGTGATGGTAATGATGACATGATGGTGATGACTGATGATGGACAATGGTCATGATGTTGACAATGACGACGATGACAACAGGTTGATGGTGTTGATATTGATGATGGTGGTGGTAGTGGTGGTGGTTGTGGTGATGATAATAGTTGTAATAGTGATGATGATGATGTCCCACCTTGTTACATCATTGAAAAAAGTTTTACTCCAGCCAGAGTTATTCCTACCATTAGATTAAAGACACATAAAGGATGTGGTTTGAATTTATTTTTCTTATCTTAATCATGTATGTATAGAAATGGGCAATCTTATAGTGAGGCACATCACTAATTTCAATTAGATTCTCTCAGTGAAACAATAAGGTAGGAAAGTAAATATGACTAGTTTGTATTTCAATGTGGGCCTCTTTGATGGATGTGAAGCAGAAAATTATCGGCAAATAAAATATTTATAAGGAACTAATCTAATAATGAACTCTACTTTGATCAATAATATTGAAATATTGTTATTTTGAAACTTTTATATAGATATATATTATAATATGCAGTAATTGTCAAGCAACTTAGTTTAAAATCTATCTTACAAAATAGGACAGTTGATGGGACGTTTGTCCTACGTGGACGCGGGGGCGGGGGGCTTATCTCAATCTCAGTTGTCCATCACACTTTTTTGATGGATTTTTTTTCTACTTATCTTAATCTCAGCCGTCCATCACACTTTTTTTGTGGACCCCATATTTCACTATTCATCTATTATACAAGGAAGGACAGTTGATAGGACGTTTGTCCTACGTGGAAGGTGGGGGTGGGGGGTGATGGGGGGGGGGGGGGGGGGGGGGGGGGGGGAGCTGATGGGCTTTTTTTTTTTTTTACTTATCTCAATCTCAACGGTCCATCACACTTTTTTGTGGACCCCATTTCACTATTCATCTCACTGTTTTTTCACGGGTCCGGTTTGGTTGGCCAGAGTGTTAAAAAAAATTAAAAGTTAATAAAATAAAGTTTTTTAAAATTTGGAGTGTAAACTCTTAAATTATAAAAGTTAATAAAACAAAATACTAAAATCCTAAATATTAAAGCATAAATCATATATACTAAACACATAAAAAAAATTAACCTAAACCAGAAATTCTAATAACACTAAATCCTATAAGTAAACCCCTTATCAAAAACCCGAAAAAGAAATCGTAAACCCCAAATCCAAATAAGTTAATTTACGATAAATTTTTTATCGTGCCAACGGCACGGGTTACTGCTAGTATGTTACATTCATAAAAGACTAGCAAACAAAAATAATACATATTTTAATATTATGCTATTCTATCTTATTATTTCTTATTCTATCAGTATTTAAATTTGTGATGATTATTATTTTTATTTAGAAACCCAAATCATTAAGCTCAAACATAATTAGGCTAGTATATTTGTATTATACTGTTGGGTTTATGTCTTGTATTATGGGTTTACTGGAGCGGTCTATTGGGTTAGCTAGGGACCGGGTTCAAGGTTAGAGGTATTTTGGTACATGTACTGGGGTTTTCTTAGGAGTTACGAAAGCTGAGATTATATATACAATGTGATCCGTAACCCTTTATTATGAGGAAAGTCAAAATGTGAATTAGTACTCTTGTCGTTGATGTAGGCACATGACCGAACCACGTAAAACCTCTCAGTGTCATGATTTTATATTTTCTTCATGTGTGGCTTGATTGTTGATTGCAGGTATTTACGCTTCCACGCACACATGCACAACAATTGGCATCAGAGTATGGGTTGTGCTGTGCAATTGATGCTTTTGTCATTAGATGTTTAGAGTCATGTAATTGCGTGTAAAGATCGGGAGGGTAAAATGGAAAACAGTTGTCTAGGGTTTTCGATTGTTGCACGGTAGAACAGTGTGTTTACTACATGAGAAATGTATACATGTATATTTATATGTATTCAACTTCATACTTTATTATTAAGATGCGTTTTTATCTTGAGATAGAAAAAAAACCAATGTAATACAACATGAGAAATGAACATTTGTGTAACATGAAATCTATACCGATTCGTAAGCACTTGATTTAACAAATGTTTTTATTTTTGAAGATAAGGTTATATATTGCAAGGGAAAAATAGATACAACAAGAACATTTCATGTATGGGTTATGACAAAAATTTATGCTTGTTGTCAACCTACCTATTGCAATCCTCCTTTTTTATCCGAGCTTGAGGCCGGCAATAAAAATGATGAACAAAAATAATGAAGAGACCTCTATCACCCTTGCCAATCCCCAAAAAGGAGAGGCAAAGGTGATGGAGCTCAAGGGCGGACCTAGGAAAGCTGGTTCGTTTCTTGCTTAGGAATAATCTAGATTTTAGGTTTAACTTGAAAGCATGACAATGAAGGGTTTTGAAAACTCTCCAGATTGCCTATCTATGTGCAAAATATTATATCATCTAAGAGAAATAGTGTTTCGAGGGCTTTAAACTTGTGCAAATCCTAGCAATTAGTTATACTTTCATCTAACAGAGGAATGCTGCATCAGCTATTAAGAAAAAGAATAAAAAACTAAACTTAGATAGATACTAGCAGTAACCAATACTTGCAAAATAAATACAACATGAGCTATACCAATCCATTTGTAGCCCAAGTGGTGAGGCCTCTTACTTCAACAAAAAACTAGTGATCAATTCCCACTGTAGCACTAATAGTGAGCTATGGACTTGTGAGTTAGTGCCTGTGTGTGTGAGTAATTACACACAACAAAAAACCCTACCTTTTTTCATTCAGTAGCGGACCCAAGATTTTTAGTTGGTGGGGCTAAACCGCTGCTCGACTTTGCTAACTTTTTTTCACATGAACAATACCAAAAAAGAAAATTTATTGCATTTAAATAGGCACAAAACGTTTTCCCATGCCCTGTGCCCAATTGAAAGGTCTTTCCACTACCTCTCCCAAATTCAGGTGATCATCAATTCATCATCATCTCGAAACAGCCTAAGATAATATTTTATTCTTTAATCCCAAGTGTTTGGATGACTTGAAATGGTGATTTTGGTGAGCACCCAGTTACCAATTTGGGTTTCCAAAGGGATTTTATTTGTATCTAAGGAATTTGGTTGCCTACACTTACCTTGGCAATAAAAAAAATTTCTCTATAGTTGGTCACGGGCTCATCGGAAAGAAGAAAAATCGATACTTAAATGTAACTCAAATTATCCAAACATATGAACTCTAAGATCCAATTTATATATGAACTGAAGATTACAGTGTGCCTAATGGGTGATTTGGTCATCTTCGGACTTGTAGATTTGCTCAGATTCGGTGAATTGCAACTTAGGGTTTTGATTAGGATTTGAAAATAGGATCTGTAGATTAAGGGCTCAAATTTAGGATTATACTACATCTGAGGAGGGAGGGAGATTACTTTATTTAGGGTTATTTGGTGAGAGAGAGACTAATCACGAGAGGATTGGCGACGAGAAGCTTGATCGCCACAAAGAGGATCTGGCACTTTCAGTAAAAAGAAGATATCAAAAAAGAATGGCGTAAAGAGGATCCGGAGCTCTCGGTGGAAAAAAAGATGAATATTTTTATTAAGGTTTTGTGACGTGGGGGCGATCACAAGATTTAAACATAGAGCAACTATTTATTAGATATATATAGGATAGGTCCATGCCCATTCAAATTTCTAATAATTTCAAAATCAACAGGGGCAACCAACGTATTGGTCCGCCCGTCTCCATTTCTCCTTATCTGACTAGTATAATACAGAGAAAGAGGGGTGTTTTTGTAAATGTAAGTAAAGATTCTTCAAGAAGATCTCGAATATTGAATATCTTTTCATATCATTGCAGATGGCTTCATTCAATCAATGTGTAAGTAATGGATAAGGGAAGATGACAAAAAGCGGGGCTCACATGACACTGAACTATACATGTGACTTGCCAACCTCTACATATCTAGGTAAGTCTATCACTTAAGGGGTTATCTAATTCTAATCATTGTTAACTTGTATCACACAGCTCATAGGCGGGGAAGGTAGAGCAATGATCAAGTTCAGCCCATCTTATGGGGCCCACTTGAACCACCCATGGCCATATGCAACAGAGGGTGGCTGATTAATAAGGGTTTGTGTAGATTACTTGTAATTCAAAATAGCACTCATTTTACAATAGTAGACATCTTGTTATGGACCTCCAAACCAAACAGCTAGAATAAGGGGGGGTCCAAATGTTGATTTTACATGCTTTTGAATTATGGTGTTGATGATCTTGACCAATTGAAATTTATGAAAGTAGTTAACATTAAATCATTCCTATTGAACCCATTGTCACAAATGTTAGAGATTTCTTGAATATATCATAATAATTTCCCATATTCGTCTTGAAAACTATTTTTAAGTTATCGTCAAAAACGGAAATATCATGAGACAGCTGCAATAATATTAGGAAAAAAAAAACAATTGAAAATAACAGTAAAAATATATTGCATTTACTTTTTTTTATTTACATACTAGTTTCTATTATTTAAAAATCATTTTTTTTTTCACGATATTTTTTTTCGATATTATGCCAAAAAAAAACCCTCAAATTTGAAAACACTCTGATATTCTTCCAAAGAAAATAATTTCCTGTCAGCAGCATATAAGTGACAATGATCCAACCATCCACCATGAAATATATTGGTGGTGACAGTATGCCCTACAAAGACTTGAATAATTCCTGATATATGAAATTCCGAAGACTTGAATGATTACATCTGGAAGCAATGATCATTAATCTGCACCGGTTCAACTCATGGATCCCACAGTACCCAAGAAATAAATTAAGAGTGAAGGATCCTAGCATACAAAAATCTCACCTTATGGATTTAGATGTGTGTCGGCATGTGGACAATGTAGCCCACATATAATGGTGATAAAAGAGTCTCAATTACAGCTCCGTTAAAAAATAATTAAATTTAATAATTGTTCCTTAGAGAATATGCTGTTGCCAGTTGGATCGCTACCGTTTTTTTCACCTAATTGTCCACGGTTCGAACTTAAGGTATGTTATCTTTTTCTGCATATGCAGACTCCCTTCCACTTGTATCGGCTTTCTTCTTACGCATGTGGGCTCCTTTAATATATGTGTAGGCTCTCTCTTGACTCTTGAGTGCCAATCCCTTGGCTTGGTACCAAAACTAATAATAATAATAATAATAATGGTTCCTCAATTTTCTCCTCCTTCCCTGTGCATCTATGTATGTGCAACAAGTCAAGGATTAATATATGTGAGATTGAAGCAACAATCTGAAACAGTTGAGATTTTTATGATCACCAACCTTACAACAATTCCTTCTATTGTGATGGGATCTTCAATGTGGACTGTGACTTAACTTTTTTAAGCACTGGACTGAAAGTAGTTGTTGATATGAGGAATATGATACTCAGAACTTGATACAGCCATGACTATGAGCCCCACATAGATGTCCAAATCTCTGGCAAAGATTGCATTTTGCGTCGGTTACAGGTTAAGTTCCTCCTCTTTGCTTTTTTTTTTTCCTGGTAAAATCCTTTTGCTGTTAACTGTTTCTGTTGTGTTTTATCTTCACACTTTTATAATGGTGGGATGTCTGTGTCTCTCATTTTCACTACTGTTTGCTTTTTAGCCTACAACTTTAGAAATAGTGTAGGACAGAAACTTTTTCAGTGCCACCCTGCTCCTTTACCTGTACCTGTAGAGCTAGTTGATCTGGCGTGACTGCATGAGTCCCATTTGGGGGCACTTATGTGTTAGAAAACAAGATTTAAATCTATGATCCAGAAAACCTTATTGTCAATCAAGATTTTCCATGTCAAATCATCGGGAGATGTAAAGCGGAAACATACCTTGATCCATTGAGGAAGTTGTTCAGAGGTTGTTGATCTTCTAATCCAATATGGCTGCCCAGAGAAACCCTCTTGATTCTTTCTGATGATGGGATGTGAGAGAATAGGAATTGGAGACCATAACCCTAATATATAATAATGAGATTATCATAGGTTTTACTATTTCTAATTTAACACCTCATCAAATTAGAAATAGAATTCTGGTATCTACACATTAATCCCATGACAATTATACTCTTAAGCCTTGAAATTTTAAGTCTTAATTAGATCACTTCAATTAGGCTTAACCAGAGATAGCATAACACATTTAATATTTACATGCGTGGCCCCACATGATGGAATTTTCCAACATTATGATCTATTTGACCCTTGGGACAGAGTCCAGAAACCTTTTCATTTGGCACTCACCTCCATTGGGACAGAGTCCAGATCCTCCTGAGTATGTCAGGCTCTTTCCTCGAGTGGAAGGAGTGGAACTCCAAAATGTGGTCACCTATTGAAAATTTGGTTCAAATGAATGTCTTACCTTGTTTGGATTTCTCAAATTTGATTCTAATTATGGGTTGGTCGTAAGATTGAGTATATGATTACTATATAAGATTGTTTTAACTATGTTATTAGTTGGATGCTTAATTTTACTGTGAACCAACTCTTGTTGAGTAGCATCTGGAAACATCCATACACGTACGCGTAGGGCTTGAGTGACTCAAATTTTCAACAGGTCATGTGCCCCACTTTGGAGTCTCACTCCTTCCATGCATATCTGAATTTTGAACTTGCCATCTGTCAATATCAGATAGGCCCGGTCAAAATAACATTGGTTAGTAGTTTGTTTTAATTTAGAACTATGGGCCTACATTAGTTTAGATATCAACACTTATAGAATAACATAGATAAGTTAGGAATATTGATTTTAAAAAAAATCTAATTGGATGGTAGCCTACAAAAACTAAAGTATTCCAATCCTGCTTTTTTTTTTCTTTCCATAAACCATTGGCCTCTTTGTTTGCATGAAATTGAATTTTTCAAAAGCCTAAGGCAATGAGTCGTTCTAGTATTCCAATCCTATTGAAGTGATAAAAATTAGACTATAAAGGTGGAAATTTACAAATGACCATCAAATACTCCTTTTGATGAAAAATGACCTCCAAGCCTAGGGGTGGAACCAGAAATCTTATTTAGGGGTGGCCAAAAAAAAAAAAAATACTTTAAACAAAATTGCAATGTAAGAAAAATCATAAAAGAGAAAGTGGGTATGTCATTATTTTTCTTTATTCATACCTTAGGGTTTGTTTGGTAAACGCCGAGGAAGAAGAAACAATCCATTTCCTCTTCTGTAGAATTCCTACCACCCTAGGTGGAAAGCACGGATCCACTCCATCGCAAAATTGAAGCACAAATGGAAGGAAAAATCAATATATTTTGCCGTTATACCAAAAGCCTGCAACAAGGCGTCGGATTTTCCGATGCCTTGTCTTCTCCTCTTTCCACAACAAACTTCTCTGCAAAACCATCAAAGGATTTCATCTTCCGCGGCTTTGGTTTCTGACAGGGGTAAATGGCATTTCCGGAACCTCTTTAGCAATGAAAGATAGTGTAAAATTCCGGAATTCCTTGCATTTTCACTGCTGTACCAAATAAGAAGAAGAAGGCGCCGGATTTTAGCCCATTTTCCCTGCAGCGCCGCCTATACAAATAAAACCTTAAAGTCCTTACATGTTTGCAACCTACAACTCTTTTCAATATCTCCAATAAAAAGATGTGTTTTCTCCTCTTTCTCTCTTAGATCATAAGATTTTGGGTAAGTGTAGACGGGTTAGAATGAATATTAAAAAAATCTCTTCTCCAATCTCCATTAAGCCTTGTTTATTTGTTCTCCCTCCTTTCCTTCATTTCCTTTCCTTTCCTTTTTCATTTTAAGTTTTTCTAAAAATTAGCAATGTTTTTATTTTATTTTTTCTAAGAGTCAAACAATTTTAAAAGAGCCATAAACAATTGAGGGGCCAAAGCAAGCTTCTTAGAGAAGCTTATGATATATGGGGGGCCATGGCCCCTGCCAGCCCCCTAGGTCCGCCCTGGGCCCTGACCAAGCCTTCATCCTGATAAATCAAATCCTAGGAAAGTAGGTCTCATTAACATCTCCACCCTATATCCTTATAGGCAATGTTCTCCTATTAGCAAATTGCAAAAACTTATATGCAATCCAGCTCATGGGGCGCATTTAGATACAAGTTTATCAATGAGAGAATGACAGATGGAAAGGCCTCCTTATGGACAAAGAGGATATAGAAAATTAGCTCCCATAAATTATCCTAGCCCTCAATTTAACAACCTTAATCTTAATGGCTTCTTAAATGTAGATTCTTTTTAGATTTAACCCATCAATGAGTGAAAGTTTAGTGACTGTAAAATTGAGCATGATGCCAGATCATGGGGTCAAGAGAGTATCAAAGGGGCTGTATTGATGAAAGGTGGCCCAAATTCGCCCCACATTACTGGACTACAGTTGTAGTTGCTCGCAGGAGAATATTTTGCTATTCTTTACCCCTTTTATGTTAAAACCCATTCTCATGATCATAGATTTCAACGAATTCAATGCCATGCATACAAGTGAGCCCTAATTTGGACAAAGAAAAGTGATCTAATGACATGAAGATTAGGGTAGTTATTTTGTTACGGTGGGATCAATCTCAATGCTTAAAATTTTTATCCTATTGAAAAATTAAATAATAGAATAGATAATAGTTGAAGAATTCTTTGAAGAAAATTTTGCTAATAGGTGGAAGATGATTTTAGGGAATTTTACCAAACAAATGTTCCTAAACATGTATTAGCCTGATTTAGTTAGACACCAAATTCGGTGTTCGTACACGGGTTTTGGACCACTTTACCCCCAGTGTGCCGAATGACATCGTCATCTTCCCCCACCGTTTCCATAAAAAGGGTCAGTTTGGCAACTCTACTAATATAGTCAAGTAAAGTAAAGTTGATTTTGAATGTCTTACCTTGTTTGGATTTCTCAAATTTGACTCTAATTAAGAGTTGGTCGTAAGATTGAGTATATGATTATAAATATGATTACTGCATAAGATTGTTTTTAACCATGTTATTAGTTGGATGCTTAATTTTACTAGGAACCAGCTCTTGTTGAGTAAAATTTGGAAACATCCATACACGCATAGGGCTTGAGTGACTCAAATTTAAAATAGGTCATGTGCCCTACTTTGGAGTTTCAGTCCTTCCATGCATATCTGAATTTTGAACTTGCCATCTGTCAATATCAAATAGGCCTGGTCAAAATAACATTGGTTAGTAGTTTGTTTTAATTTAGAACTATGGGCCTACATTAGTTTAGATATCAACACTTATAGAATAATAACATAGATAAGTTAGGAATATTGATTTAAAAAAAAAAACTAATTGGATGGTAGCATGTAAGAACTAAAGTATTCCAATCCTGCTCTTTTTTTTTTTTTCATAAACTATGGGCCTCTTTATTTGCATGAAATTGAATTTTTCATAAACTAAAGTATTATAATCATGTTTTGAGGAGAATAAACACAACTTACACATGTGAGGTAATAAAAGCTCACATATGCAAAGAGGGAGGAGGCCAGGTTCAAACCGAAGACCTCCCAATGACAACTGTCACTCTTTACCTCTAAGGCAACGGGTCGTTCTAGTATTCCAATCCTGTTAAAGTGATTAAAATTAGACTATAAAGGTGGAGACTTACAAATGACCATCAAATACTCTTTTTGATGAAAAATGACTACCAAGCCTTCATCCTGATAACTCAAATCCTAGGAGAGTAGGTTTCATTTACATCTCCACTTTATATCCTTTCGAGCAATATTCTCCCATTAGCAAACTTCAAAAACTTATATGCAATCCAGCTCGTGGGGCGCATTTAGATGCAATTTTATCACTGGGAGTATCACAGATGGAAAGGCCTCCTTATGGACAAAGGGGATATAGAAAATCAGCCCTGCTAAATTATCCTAGCACTCGATTTAACCGCCTTAATCTTAATGGCTTCTTAAATGTAGATTTTTTTGAGATTTAACCCATTAATGAGTGAAAGTTCAATGACTGTAAAATTGAGCATGATGCCATAACATGGGATTGAGAGAGTATGAAAGAGGCTGTATTGATGAAAGGTGGCCCAAATGTGCCCCACATTGCTGGACTGCGGTTGTAGTTGCTCGTAGGAGATTATTTTGCTCTTTCTTTTCCCTTCTATATTGAAATCCATTCTCATGATCATAGATTTCAAACAAGTGAACCCTAATTTGGACAAAGAAAAGTGATATAATGACATGAAGATTTGGGTAGTTATATTGTTACGGTCGGATCAATCTAAATGCTTAAAGATTTTATTCTATTGAAAAATTAAATAATAGAAGAGAGAATGGTAGAATAATTCTTTGAAGAAAATTTAGCTCATAGATTCCAAGGTGGAAGATGATTTTATAGGGAGAAGATATATGGAACTTGTCATCAAAAGTCCACAGAGATTTTCATCATTGAGAGAGCCATTGAAGATCAAGCAGCTGATGATGAAGTCAAAACCTTAATGACTACCTCAAGATTGATTTCATCATCAGTCTTATTTACAAAATCCAAAATAACGAAGGACCTAATCATAAGTTTATCTTTACATTAGATTGCTTGGCATGTCTTGCCATAGATGCCACTTGTAAAAGGACTACAAGAGTAATATGGGCTTTGTTTTATTGAGAACTGCTTTTCTAGAGTGAACTTTTTATGCGGACCATTTGTGGGTCCCATCTAGGGATGAGACAGAGGAGATGAAAAGATCTATGTGGAAAAACTCTAAGTATCAAGTTTGTCCCCAATCCCAATCCCATGCCCCTAACCCCTTCATCCATGGCCCATGAGTTCAATGGCTTCATATTTAGATAAAATTCAACCCTCCATCCAATGGTCCAATCCATTTAGATGCGTGTCAAACCTCGGGATTAGTTCTCACTTGAATATTTCCCCTTATATATATATTAGAGTGCATTTGTACAATAAGAGGATTATGCTTGCTGCTATAATAAGGGGGCATGAATCTTATATTTCTACCTCTTATATATCAAAATCATCCATATTGAAGAAAATTACTTTATTTTTTTTGCTTTCTTGTGAGGAACGCATCACAACAAATGATCGCAAAACGGGCAACAATGAAAAAAAATATATTCATCATTACAATGGATTCATTTTGTTGCAAAGTTCAGGCAAATTTCATTTCAAGAAGAATAAAGCAGCCGCACCGCATTTAAATTAGTGCTCTAATTTAAGAAGGTAGGCAATCAAATTATAACCCATAGTTAAAGCTCGTACCACCTCATTGGACAAGACAATTAGCATGATCGTTTGATGTTCTAGGGATATAATGAAAACAATTAGACAAAAGTGATGTACTTAAAATAAAAATGATTACTCAAGTCCAATCACAGTAGGGTTGTAAATGGGGCGGTTCCAATCCGAGTCCATGGTGGACCTGGAACTGTTAAGGAGAATGTGGCACCGAAAACGGTTCCGGGTTCGGAACCAGTTTCTTGGCTCCGGAACCGGAATCGAACCATATACGGGATGGGTCTGGATTCAGGTTTGGGTCTAGGTAGAGAATGATATTAAAAAAAACATAGTTTTTATGAGAGATATTTAAAAATTGAGGTAATATGTCGGGTCTCGGATCCACGGGTCCGAACCAAGGTGGAACCGGACCCATTTACTTATCGGGGCCTAAATAAGGATCCAGATCCGATTTTTAACGAGTCGGAACCTTCGGGTAATTGGAGAATTGAGGACTCATGATTACATCCCTAAATCACAGTCAAGAGGATCACATGCACTTCAACCTCCTTGGATGAGTTAGTGCAGGGCACCACATAACCTCCTTGGATCGCATTTCCAAAAAAATACGCATCAAAGGATGAACTGCAATTTGATTATTAAAAATCACATCTGAAAAGATATGAACATTGTTGGGTTTTGGTTGTTTCAAAAACTCAAAACTACTTTACTTGAAAAGAAGTTTTGTCCTCTCTGGAATACATGGGATCCCACATTGCTTAAATCCAACTTTTATGATGGCTTTATAACTATTTTCATTCCTATACTTTTTTTTTTTGTTGTTTTGGACTCTTTTACCACAAGCCCTATGCATAGCACGTGTCTGCGATGCACATCCTGCATGAGCCTGATCATCTGTGAAGGCTGTTGTATCCTGGGGGCAGATTGGTTTTGTTGTTTCAATTGTTTTACTTTTACTTCAGTTCTGTAGCCTTATTTCCAACAACATGGTTGGGATAGGAGTAGGGTTGCAAACAGAACGGTTTGGGGTCGGAACCATAATGGACCTGGACCCATTTCTTCAAAATGATTTTGGATCCTGATCCGATTTTGACTCGAAATCTGTTTTGTTGGTTCTAAACCAGGTTTTGATAGGAAAATCCGGATCTGATTTCGGAACCAAATCCACCTAGAGGACTGGAATCTAGTTCCAAAATTGATTCTAATTTCTCTTCATTCTTCATTTTTCTTAAAATAAGCATATCTTTCAGCTTATAACAGTGCATCAAGTCTACTACCTCTAATATTATACATAAAAATGTCCAAAAAGTTGATTTTGAGGTACAATTTGCAATATCAAAGGCTCATATACCGGGTCTCGGGTCCACGGGTTGGAACCTATATGGACCCGGACCCCTTTATCAATCGGAACCTAAATTAGATTCTGGACCTGGACCCGTTTATAAATCGAAACCTAAAATAGGTTCCAAACCTAGTTTTTTATGGTCGGAACTTTCGGGTAATCAGAAAATCGGATATCCGTTTGCAACCCTAGATAGGAGTTCAAATAATCGGGTCCCTCTAGTTATGTGATAGTGATGGTAGAATAACAATGAGTTCTGCCTTTTTTATGGTTGACAAAGGGTTAATTTTTCCATTTTTAAAAATAAACTTACTTCTACTGCTCCAAATGACCCACAAAAGAGCAAGAATCAGAGCCTTATGACTCACATTATTAGATCTACTTGATTTGGTTGAGATGAGTAACACCATGTAATTATCACTCGTTTAGATTAAGATTATCCAAAAACTGGATTTCCAAATCCATACATGAGCCAAACCACACTGTTCAAGAGAAATTACAATTCTTGGTCAGACTTCAACTTGCTTACAAAATTTATTTGAATTCGATCAAGTTCATATTTTACTTGAGCTCAAAATTGAAGACATGAATATAGACTTGAATAAAGGGCTTTATCAGGCCGAAATCAATATAAGACGGTTGGATTATTTATTCAATTCAAACAAAACAAATAAAATGGCAAGAAATATATATTTGGATTTATATCAGTCCATTCGGATCGGTGTGCAGCTGATCCAAAGGTCCAGTAAATTTGGATCTAACCGAAAGTTGATCGACATGTGCAATTCAAGGGGGTCATGTGTTTAGTTTATTTGGATGGTCCATACTGTTTCTAAATCACTTGGTTATGCTCTCTCTTATATGATCTTCACATACCATTGGGCTGGATCCCCGTATGATTGTCACTTCACTAGTGGGTTTTGCATTTTCTTGTGCCCTAACCCAATTTCTTGGACCACAGTGGCTCACTCGTCCATTGAGGCAGAATATTGGTGTTTGGTCCATATTGCTATTGAAGTACTTGGTTATGCTCTCTCTTATGTGATCTTCGCATACCATGCATTGCCCACCATTCCTGGTGTGATAATGTGAGTGCCATTTCCCTTCCTTTCAACCCTGTCTTTCATGCGGGAACTAAACACATTGAAATTGACTATCATTTCGTCCGTGAGAGGGTGGCCCAAAAGCAACTTGAAGTTTGGTTCATTTCTATGTTGGATTAGGTGGCGAATATTTTTACCAAAGCTCTTCATTCAACTCGTGTTCGTGATCTCCAAGCCAAGTTTTACATTAAGCATCGCCGGATTAGCTTGGGGAGGTCGTTGATAGATACCACTCTGGTGGGCCCATTCGCATTCAGGCCCATATATTATAAAGTTGACTGTGTACTCTTTCGTTAACAATCTCTACCCATTTTACTAAGTCTGTATGGTTGTTTCCACCGTCATCTTATTTATTACAACTGTTTGTAATGTATTTATATACACTTAATATACTTATCCAACTCAAGAAAAACTGAGCTGGATTTCATCAAAGGCTCCCTTGGATTAGGAAGGAGGTTTGGAAAATGGAAATTCCACCCAAGCTCAAAATTTTCATGTGGTGCCTTCTCTTGGATAGACTACTACCAGATAGAGAAAGATTTGCTAGGGGCATTACCTCGATAGACCCCATCTGTGTCCTATGTAGGAACGCCCCTGAGTCGGTGGACCAGTACTTGTTTTCAAAGTGCCTCAATTTGGAGAAAACTCCCTTTGTCTATCCCCTTGGTCAGATTGCCATTGCTACTTCTCAGTATGGTTTTGGTAGAAAACGAATAACCACAATAAAAAAACTAGTCTCCTTTATAACCTGGTAAGTTTGGAAAATGAGGAACATGTATATCTTCAGCTTTAATCCCATCCAACCACTAGTAGTTCTACAAAAAACCAAAATAGCCATTTACCGTTGGAATTTTTCTATAGGTCTCCTTTCTTCAATGGCAGGTTTCAATACTTCGGCTTGGTTTCCCTGGCCCAAGGTTATAACATGTTAAAATTTTGATGAATCTTGGAACTATTCTTCAGGATATGCAGGTGTTGGAGGAATTGTAAGAGATTATAAGGGCCAATCAAAGCTGCCGATTCACTAATAACAGGGTTACAAGCACTTTGATTTGCAGGGTGTTGTTGTCTGCATCTCCAATGGAATCTCCAAGGTTGTACTTGAGGGGAATAGCTTGGTCTTAGTGGACAACTCCAAAGAACAATATCTATCATGGGACTTCCCCTCACCCATCCGAAGTCCAGGTCCCAAAGGGACTCAAACCACTATCACTTCCTGTAACGGGCCTTCCAAGGACCCTTCTTTGTTTTGTTTTGTTTGTGTTTCATTCAATTTTGGTTTAGTGCATCCTATCCTTTTTATCAAAAAAAAGAAAAGAAAAAAAATTCAAGGTGTCTCCTGTCCCGCCCAGCCCAAGTGCCCAACCCAATCCAGGTGCCTTTGATCCTGAGCTCGAGACACACTTAGTTCGGGATAATCGAGAACTAGTTCCTAGGGGCACATGCAAACCCTCCTATTTACATGCACCGGACGGGTGAAACCACAGGAGGATAGGTGTCGAACACAAGACTTCTCCGCTTTATGAGGCGCAAAGTCCTTAGTCAATTGAGCTACCACTCATTGGTTAAATCCATCAACCCAATGTTCTTCAAAAAAAATATATATATATATATATTTTCATAATGGCCTTCCAAGGTGTATTTTCTAATTTTGCCCCGGCCCCACTGATCCCCCACCTTTTGTACATCTTTTATGGGCTATGAATTATAATGTACGTATCTTAGGTAACGTATACAGAACAAATCCTCTATGCATATGGATAAGAAAATGCGTAGTTTACTATCATGCTGGTTTGATATTGTAATTTGTAAACTCTTCATGGGGTTTAGCTCGACTTTTAGCAATCCTGACCTGACCTGTTCCCATCCCCAAAGCCAACCTGAATGTCAATCGGGTTCACAACTTCAAATGCAGGTGAAACATCCAAATTAGCGAACCCAACCCGGGAAACATAAGTTTGGCTTAGGCAGCTTCAAGTTAGGTCTGACCCAAGTTACAACGGGTTCCCAGATATTGAAATATCCAATTTGGACAAAATCGGGATTGGTCTAATACTCTAATATTTGGCCCACTTTTAATTTGGATTCGGATCTAAATTTTTTTTGGGTCTATCCGATTTCAATCATGAGGACCCTAATTCCCATGCCCACATTTGTATGTTATACATTCATGTAAGCATTTATGTGTTTGAGCTGTATTTGGTCCCATTCCAGGTCAAGATTCAACTTTTTTTTATATTTATTTATAAAGAAAATAGGGACATTTACCAAAAAAATTCCACTAAAAGTGGAAACCATAACTGAGGACCCAATTTTTTTTATAATATGAGAGGACCTCCTGCTCAAATCCTATATATTTTTTTTTCCGTTTTATCCATTATTCGTTGATGTCAACAAAACTTGTAACCCAAATCAAGATTGACGAGAAGGAAAAAAGAACAGGAAAAAGGAAGATCGTCTCCACCCTTCAATGTCGATCTCCACTTCTTTGTAGCAGATCTCCGTCAACACCATCATCTTCTTCATTTTGTCGCTTTCTTTGCTTTGGCGACACCGTCCCCTTCTCCGTTTCAGTAGAAATCGACCTCCTTCCCTTCCCCAAGCGAGTAGAAATTGATGTTGTCACCTTCTCTATTCCATCTTTGCTCATTCTTGTCCACTCTCGTTCTCCATCTCTCCAAGCGTTTGCAACCACTATGAGCTGTCGTCTCCACTTTAAAAACCCCTTTTCTGTTATCTTTTCCATTGCCCAACATCCTTTCTTTGTCTTCTGTTAGAATATTGATGACGGCTGTCGTATTGCAAACATGACAGTAAGGTTCTTAAAAGTCCACAAAAGGGGCTGAAGAAGTAAAAAAAAAGTGACCGGCAGAATCATGCCTCGCTATAGCGAGGATGATCCTCGCTATAGCGAGGGTAGCGCTGGAAGTCCAGTTGGATCCGGACTCTTTGAGAAAGTTTGAGAAAACTCTCTTTTCTAAGTGGATAATTACAAGGAGTCTTAAGCACGAATTTTGGGCTATATATTGGGCGTTTCTCACAACCCAAAAGGACACAGATCATCTCTCAAGTTCTGAACTTGTGATCAAATTGAGAGAAATTTTCTCTAGAGATTTTTGAAGAGTTGTGCTGCCAAGTACTCTAGAGGGCAAGTTTCTTCTGCATCCCTTGTAGAAGATCATCTTCTTGCGTAGAAGATTTGAGGAGTCAAACGTTGGATCTGTTGCAATCAACGGTATGATGTCGTTGAAGCGTGATGCGACACAAGGTAACTTCAGTCTTTAGATAGGGGATATCTAGGGAAGAAATCTGAGTTTCTTGTAATTGCGAGATTCATAGTGTTTGATTAGATCCAGTACGGATCGGTGGTTTTTTACCCGGTTTGGGTTTTCCACCTTAAATTTGGTGTCCTTGTGGTGTGTGCTTGTGATTTTATTTTCGCTGCGTAGATTATTATTTTTTGCACACCAGTGGGTTGATTTATTGACTTGACCAATCTAGAGATCTCGAACCCTAAACCTTTCAATTGGTATCAGAGCGGGTTATACTAATTTGCTGTGTTTGATCACAAGAGATTTCTAGAATGGTGTTCAATCGAGAAGGGACATCAACTACTAAGCCCCCTTTGCTAGATGGTTCTAATTATGCATATTGGAAGCAAATGATGATTGGGTTTCTTAAGTCCATTGATGATGATGTATGGGATATTGTTGAGGAGGGCTACTCCAGACCAACAATTGTGGTTAGTGGACAAACTGTTCCTAAACCTAAAGCTGAATGGACTAAGGATGAGAAGCATGCCTCCAATTGTAATAACAAGGCAGTGAATAGTATATACAATGGAGTGTCTGCTGAAGAGTTCCGTAGGATCTCCACTTGCAAAACTGCAAAAGAAGCGTGGGAAGTCTTACAGACAGTGTATGAGGGTACAGACACGGTGAAGCAATCTAAATTGCAAAGGCTGACTAAAGAATTTGAAACCATTGTGATGGAAGAAGATGAGACCTTTGATGAATTTTATGCAAAATTGAATGATATTGTCAATTCTGTTTTCAATCTGGGTGAGGAAATTCAAGAAAACAAGATTGTCAAGAAAATTCTGCGGTCTCTGCCTTCGAGGTTCGATTCTAAAGTTGATGCTATTGAAGAAAACAAGAATCTTAATACCCTCAAGGTAAACCAGTTAGTTGGAAATCTTCAAACCTTTGAAGCAAACCGTTTGGATAAAGGAAAATCAAAAGAGAAAGGTATTGCTTTGAAAGCCAACTCAGAATCAAGAAAGAAGCCTGAAAAGAAAATTACGTCTGATTCTGAATCTGAGGCTGAAGATGATTTGACTGAAATGTTCAATTGCTTCAAGGACTACATGAAGTCAAAACAAGTCAAGTGGAAGAGTTCTAATTTTGGGAAAAGGAATTCTGCAAAAGGAACTAAGTGTTTTGAGTGCCACGGCTATGGTCACTATGCTAGTGAGTGTGCCAACAAGAAAAATGGTGCATTGAAAAAGTCTCTCAATACAACTTGGGAGGAACATTCATTAGAAGAAGAACAAAATCCTTCAATTGAAACTTCTGAAACTGTGAATGGCAAGTTTGTGGCTTTCATAACTAATTCTCTATCTGACAATGATACTGATGAAGATCATGCTGATGAGATGTCAGATCAAGAGAAAGATTATGAAGCATTGTATCATAAAATATATGCTGATTGTGTTAAGATGTCCAAGTATGGCTACAAGATCTCTATCAAGTTTAAAGCTGCTCAAGAAGAAAATTTGGCATTGAAAATTGAATTAGAGCAAGCACTTGAAAAGGTTCATCTCTTGGAAAGTCAGAAAATCTGCATGGCTGAAAATTTGACCACTGAGAGTCAAAAACTTGAAAAGGCTGAACAAGAGATAGTGAATCTGAAGGAAGAGATAGTGGTTGTTAAATCTGAAAAAGAAGATTTGCAAGGACGACTGAAGATCACTCTATCTGAGTTAGAAATCAAACAAGCTTCACTAAACAAGATGGACACTGGTTCGAAGACTCTTACAAATATCTTGTGTAGTCAGAAGTCTCAGTTTGACAGAAGCGGTCTCGGTTATGATCATGGTGCATCCACTTCAAATGCTAAAGGTAAAATAATTTTTGTTTCTAGTGTTACACATGCTACTCCAGATACTGCACTTTTACATAATGTGTCGAGTAGTTTCAAGAAACAGAATGTGTTACGCACTGCACGCACATCCACTTGTCACCACTGTGGAAAGAAAGGACACATTCGTTCCCATTGCAAAAAGCTGCAAAGTCTACCTCAGACCAAGCAATGGCGGAAGAATTTTTCTCCACCTAAGACAACTCCAATTTGGGTTAGAAAATCTGATTTGCCTAAGGAATTTGCTCACACTATGCTGAAAGTTCAAACTACAAAAGTGTGGGTCGCTAATCATAAAAAGCCCTGATCAAGGAGGTCAAGTCCCCATCCCCAGTGCTGATACGAAGATCATAGTGAGGGGGAGTCAAAATCGAGGGGGAGCTACTGTATCCAGATTGACGGAAGCTGCATGATTATTTTTGTTTGTCAATTATGGACAAATTCAGGGGGAGAAGAATGAAGCCCAGAAGAGTTCTACAAGCTAAGGCAATTCAAGATCTACAGTGCTGATTTTTTTGTTTAAAAATTCATTGTATTTTGGGTTTTTCTTTTGGGTAGATCTTATTGTATTGTTCTAGGAGATTTGTCCACGAATTGCCAAAAGGGGGAGATTGTTAAAATATTGATGACGGCTGTCGTATTGCAAACATGACAGTAAGGTTCTTAAAAGTCCACAAAAGAGGCTGAAGAAGTAAAAAAAAGTGACCGGCAGAATCATGCCTCGCTATAGCGAGGATGATCCTCGCTATAGCGAGGGTAGCGCTGGAAGTCCAGTTGGATCCGGACTCTTTGAGAAAGTTTGAGAAAACTCTCTTTTCTAAGTGGATAATTACAAGGAGTCTTAAGCACGAATTTTGGGCTATATATTGGGCGTTTCTCACAACCCAAAAGGACACAGATCATCTCTCAAGTTCTGAATTTGTGATCAAATTGAGAGAAATTTTCTCTAGAGATTTTTGAAGAGTTGTGCTGCCAAGTACTCTAGAGGGCAAGTTTCTTCTGCATCCCTTGTAGAAGATCATCTTCTTGCGTAGAAGATTTGAGGAGTCAAACGTTGGATCTGTTGCAATCAACGGTATGATGTCGTTGAAGCGTGATGCGACACAAGGTAACTTCAGTCTTTAGATAGGGGATATCTAGGGAAGAAATCTGAGTTTCTTGTAATTGCGAGATTCATAGTGTTTGATTAGATCCAGTACGGATCGGTGGTTTTTTACCCGGTTTGGGTTTTCCACCTTAAATTTGGTGTCCTTGTGGTGTGTGCTTGTGATTTTATTTTCGCTGCGTAGATTATTATTTTTTGCACACCAGTGGGTTGATTTATTGACTTGACCAATCTAGAGATCTCGAACCCTAAACCTTTCATCTTCATTGTCTTTCCTCCATCTACCACACAATCCCCATTTATTTTGAAAGAAGAGGGATAAAGGTGGTGAGTGATGGCCCTGGGATGATGGAAGTGAATATGTTCTGCCTTCCATGTATTTGTTGAAATGCCGAAGTGACATTTTCTTGAAAATTTTTTTGTATGATGTTTGTGCATGACTCATAATGGATTTGACGAATTAGTAGATGGATGTTTATTGATTTGAATGTGGAACAAGTTATTAATGTGTATGGATGTTGATTTGAATGTAGAACAAGTTTTAATATGGAAGGTTGTTATTGTTAATGTCTATGGTTAGAATATAGATGTGTATTGATTTGTTTGTGGAATAGGTTGTTCATGCTGAATGTGGAACAAGTTTTAATATGGATTGTTGTTATTTGTTAATGTCGATGGTTAGAATATAGATGGATGTCGATTTGTTTGTGGAACATTGTTCATGTGGATTGTTGTTGATATCGATTGTTGTTGTTTTGAAAGTGGAATAGATTGTTAATGTGAATGTTTATAATGTGAATCTTTCGGTTTTGCTTTAGAACCAATTAAAATGCAATATAGATTATTTTTCTCAAATGAATTTGTGAAGAGGGAGTTGATAGAAAAATAACTTCTCCTATGGTATGAAAATTAGAAGTGATTCTTTCATCGATATCAAGTAGCTATTAGTCAATATCGATGAATTTTTAGCTGACATCGGCGAATACAATGTTCACACTTGACTTGAGAATTTGGATATTATTGGTTATTCGTTGATATCAACTAATTATTAGTTGATATCGATGAATCTTTAGTTGATATCGACGAATATTGTATTTTCATATATAACCTGAAATTTAGTGATTAGTGATTATTTGTCGATATCAATTAATAATTAGTTGATATTGATGGTTTTTTAGTTGATATCGATGAATACTATATTTATTGAATGATATGAAAATTGCATATCTATGTCTATTCGTCGATATCAACTAATATATCAAATAATTAGTTGATGTTAACAAATATCGTGTTTTTTTTTTTGTGTCCCATCAGATTTGGCTTTTCAGTCTAATATGAACTTCATATACCTATCCATTTGCATCCACCATCTGCCATTCACCAAAATGCGAACTAGTCGAGTAAAAACACAGTTCCTTCTTCCTCTAAAAATTATATCCACCATCATGAAACCATAATTCATACATCCACAAAAAATGCATCCACCATTACTGAAAAAAAAAAAACTCATGATCCCATCATTCTTCACCCACCATTCACCAAAAATATCAAAATACAATCCATTAAGATGCAAAAAAATAAAATAAAATTCCTCCAATACAAAAAATTCATGACACCACCTTTCGTCATTCATCTTTTACAAAAAAAAAAAAAAAGAAAAAAAGGAAAAAGAAAAAAACATAAGATGAGTGGAGAAGATGAGAAGAGATGAGAAGAGATGTAGGTTAAGATTCTTGCTTTTTGATGATGGGATCAAGGAAGATCAAGCTCCTGTATGATTTTCTTCTTCTCCTCTCCTTTTGCTTCTTGTTTTCTCTTTGATCAATTTGGGTATTATGTGTTTTGTTAACATTAACGAATAATGGGCAAAATGAGAAATAAATTAAAGGGTTTGAGTGGGAGGCCCTCCTCTAATATTATAAAATTTTTGGGTCCTCAATTGTGATTTCTACTTTTTTTTCTTTTATTTTTTTTTGGGGGATCCTTGTCATTGATTTAATATGTATAAAGTTTAATGATCTTTTAACCAGAGATTTTCAACTAATGGTGGATAAAGGTTTGATGAGCGTCAAATTGGGCTTGTGTTAGATTACGGGGAGATGAGAGTGTAAAAGGGCCTACACTAATGAAATGTAGGCCCCACGAAGCTAGACCGTGTAAAGTGTTGCTCATGAGGAAAACATTTCTCATTCATTGTATTCTCATGTCATACACATAAGGTATGTTATACCTTTTACGTAGGTTGATGGAACCCTCAGGAAAAAAGTGAGGAGGACAATGGTGGAGTTAATAAAAAATATAACTTAAGAAGTGGACTCCAACCTATCTAAAGATTTGTCTTATGACAAATTGAAATGATGGAATGCAATTCATGTTGCTTAGCCAACATAGTTGGAATAAGGTTTTGAATTTTGATGGCAATGATATAATGTATATTATAAATTAAATAACTTTGGTCCTTAATTTGAAAATTCAAATCCGAACACTCACATGCTTTCCATGAGTGGAATGTAGGAAACTCACCTACTACCATCCTAACTGTTAAAATTGAATGCAATCCTTCCAACATCATACTTTCAAAATTTATTTTTATAGGATTTGAACCCATTATAAAACTCAACATTTCATTGCATTATTAATATTAATTACATAATCAATCATGTGTACAATATTACCATATGACCAAATCCCATTCCAATAAAATCTGACAACATGTAATGCATTTAATTTTAACAATTAGGATGATCATCAATGAATGGCCTATAGTAAGTTCTACACATCCCACTCAGAGTAAGCATGTGAAGAGAGTCAAGGACTCAAGAGACTCAAAGTGGTCAACTCGCGTAATCTCAAGACCTACTCGAGACCTATTTCACCTTCTTCTCCATTCCATTATCTCCTTCGTCTTCTTCTTCTTCTTCTTCAATTTCAGTTGCAAAGAGAAACAGAGAAATGTCGGACGAAAATTCCGATTCTGCCCCTCCTCAGGACCGCATAAAGCTCAACGTAGGAGGAAAGCTGTTCGAGACGACCATCTCCACCCTCCAATCGGGCGGACCCGACTCCCTACTCTCCATCCTCTCCACCCGACCCGACCCGAACCACAACAATCCGATCTTCATTGACCGAGACCCGGACATCTTCTCCGTCCTCCTCTCCCTCCTCCGCTCCAACCGCCTCCCCTCCACCGCCCTCCGCCGCTTCTCCCACCTCGAACTCCTTGACGAAGCCGCATACTACGGCATCGAGCACCATCTCCGCTCCGCCACCTCCCCTCCCCCCTTCTCCGCCCTCGACGCTTCCCACTCCACCACCCTCCGCCCCCCTTCCCACCCCTTCCCGTCCGCCTTTTCCGCCGTCTCCGACGACGGCTCCCTCATCGTCGCCCATGGCGGCCAGATCTCTGCCTTCGACTGGACCCTCTCCCCCGCCGGCACCGTCCGCACCCACGCCGACGAAATCTCCTCCCTCCGCCGCGTCTGGTCGGAAACCGCTGCTATCGGCTCCTCCGCCTCCCCCGGCCTCCACTTCTACGACGTCTCCGGCGGACGCCATGTCGGGTCGGTTCACTGGTCCGACCCGTCCGATCCCCGCGTCTACAAGGCCCGAGTCGGCGCGCTCACTGACTCGGCTGACTCGGTCTTCGCCTCATTCGAGTGCCCCCATAGAGAGAATTGCGTCCTCTCCGTCGACAAATCCACGCTCAAAATCACGGCGGAGATTGGCCGGCAGAGCGGCGGATCCGCCAAGGCTATAACCCCCGAAAAACTGTCCCACCTGCCGGACCACCACCTCCTCTTCGGCTGCGCCATTAGCTGCGGTGCGTTCGGCTTTTCCGGCTATGTCCGGCTATGGGATGTCCGGTCCGGGGATGTGGTGTGGGAGACCAATGAGCCTGGGTCAGGCCGGAGTAGCCGGTTCGGAGACCCATTTGCCGACGTGGACGTCGACCCCGGAGAGTCGGCCATCTTCAAGGTCTGCTCCAAGTCAGGCGACTTGGCGGTGGTCGATTTGCGTAGATTAGGGGAGGACCCATGGGTGTACTTGGAAGAGAAGAATCCAAGCTTGAGGAATCCAGGTGGAGGGGGTACTAGTATATTGTTGCATTGTTATAGGAAGCAGGTGTTTGTGAGTAGGGAGGGTGGTTTGGAGGTGTGGTCTCAGATGGAAGAGGAGGAGAGAAGAGAAGAGGCTTCACCTTGTGAGAAGATTTACAGGAGGAATTTTGTTGATAAAGAGGAAGATGCAAGTAGGGGTGTGATAAGAAGGATGGAAGGTGGTGGGAATAGGTTGTTTATTAGTAGAGAAGGGGTTGAAGGGATTGAAGTGTGGGAGAGCTCTAATTTCTCAGACGCAATTTCGGTTGATTAATTAGAAGATTCTTAGATGGAGGAGGGGAATCAAAGGACATGAAAGACCACTGCTAACAAGGTAAGATTGCCAATGTAGCTTGTATAATCAAATGATTTTTATTACTTGCTATATCATTGTTAGCATTGTTGTTGTTGGTCTTAATAAAATGAGCAGTATCCCATCCAAGGTCAGTAAAAGAGTTTTATGCTAAAACTCTAAACAAGTTTTAACCAAAATCCCTATTGGTAATATTATTTAGGTGGTTTATATGCTGATCAAATTGATAAGTAGTTATATATTCAGGAGGATGGATGGAGGAAACCCAGTTGAGGATTTAGTTTTTTCGTACTTCGATTTTAGTTATGAGTTTTTTTTTTTTTTTTTTGAAATGCTGTTTCCAAGTAGGAGTGTTCTATATATATGTTTAGATGGGCATGTATCATTTGATGCCATTTGTGTTTCTGGTTGCCTTGTAAAAATGTGTATATTTCATTTAATTCATTAAATTGAAAGTATTAGTGCATTTGGCAGTAGTTTCTATTCATCCTCATATAGTCATATGGATTGCTTGATTGTCAAATATCTAAATGCTGCTGCAGCTATTGTTGAGCATCGTTTAGCAGAAATGGCTGCTTGTCATCTTAAATTTGTTGCATTTCCTGTAGAGATTTATGTGACCTAATTGTTTTACGTCATTTGAAATGATGGGTTATGTTGTCATGAATTTCAATGGAAGTCATAACATCAATCTCCGATAACTTACCAACAAAAAAAGATCTCTTGAAAGTTGAACACAAGTTTTGGAAGATGACGAGTGATGATTGCTTTCCGTTACATTGTTATAGCCTTATAGGGCGTGTTATAGAACATGGAATTGGATACACAATCATTTTCAGGAACAACTAGGCCACCTCTAAGCATGGAATGGTCTGGTATGTGGGGCCCACCTGAAGACAATCGTGGGGGAGAGACGGGTTTGAACTTTCGTGCAAAAGTTATTAACCATCTAATCGTGGGAGGTACACTTTTGAGGGACTCGAAGTGATCCTAATCGTATCCATTTGTTAGAGTTGCGTGGATGCCAAACTTCCATAATCAGTCTATAGAACTTGGATGAGTGTCGAATTTTGGTGAGCGCGGATTCGTGGGAAATATTTAGTGTGAGGGGTTTAGATTGATCATGCAGTTTGCTCATGGGCCTAACAGGATAGACTGTTCCATGCTTGGGGATGTCCCAAAAAATTTCAAAATCTTATCATCATATTTGTGTATATATATTTTCATTTTCAACATCATTTGTCCTTCCATTGATCTGAGGTTGGTTTAATAAATTCAAATCAAGTAAAAGAGAAAGTTAATATCATATAATATATCTTCCTAGTGGTGTAAGAGAGTGATCTCTCTCTCTCTCTCTCCATATGTACCTTTTCTAATGATAAGTTTGAATGGTCTCATCCTTTCCCTTCTATATAGGACTGATTAGAAAGAAGAAACAGAGAAGGAGCCATCTTTAGAAGTACTCCAGCCTCTAGCATCCTTGCCTCCTGGGATACATACACCATGGATGTCTAGAAGGGACACCAACTGGCTCTCCACATGCTTTACTTATCTGGAAAACAGGCCCCCATATCACCTGTCCCTTAGATCTCGGCCTCTCCAGATAGCTTTGGGCTTTAGCTTCCCTCACCAAAGCACAATTAAATTAGTCCTGAAAGCAAGCTGCCAACAAAACATCACCCACCCAGATGTCATGCCAAAATAGGGTTTTCTCACCCTAACTCACCTGTTATTTTATATTCTTCATTAAATTCTCCTTGACAGAGGTTATATGTTTCCAAATGGCCGAAGATTTATAATTATCATCTTGAACATCCCAACTGTCCTTGATTCTTCCATATTTAGCCATCACCAACTGTCTCCATAAGCCCTCCGACTCATCCCCTAGCCTCCAAAGCCATTTGCCTCGTAATGCTTGATTCATCTGTCTCAAACCAGACCCCCTTCTTGCTTCGAATTGCACGCTGAGGCCCAATCCACTAGATGAAACTTCTTCTCCTCACTTCTCCCATGCCCTAAGAAATCTTGCTGCAACTTCTCTATTGGGTTTACAGCTAAAATTGGGCATTTAAAGATGAACATATAATATATGGGAAGATTTGATAGCACTGATTTGATGAAAGTCACCCGTCCTCCAAGAGATAAACAATCAGCTAAGTAGTATGCTTCCTTTCAATTCTTTCCACCAGCGGGTTCCACAAAGCCTTATTAGCCGACCCCAAACAAAGGGGTAACCCTAAGTAAGTAGCTCGAAGAGAACCCACCTAATAGGTGGAGAAAACTGTCCGCGACACAAATTTGATTTGTAGAAAGTTCTCTCCACTTCCACATTTTTTCTACCTTTTCTCCACCTCCACATCCAAATTGGCCCTAAGGGATTACTCTCCACAATTGGGTTACTGCTGAAGCATTTGTTGAAAGTTCTCAAAGCTTCTTTAATGGTCCACACCCCTGCTTCATTGGTATCATTGTCATGAGAAAGTAATGAGAATGATGAAATCATTTTGCAACACTCCATTGATGTCTACTGGACCCAGCTTCCCTTTGGCCACTGCACTCACATTGAACAGCAACTTAGGATTGGACTTTGGAGTTCCATGAAGATGATATTCTCTATTTGCACCTTCTACTCGACTTAATGACTTTTCAATTAAACAGAATATCACTAAGAGATGCATTCTTGAAAACTGCACAAGACAATGCCCACTTTCCAACATTCTTCTTGTTTTCTAATGTTGCTTTTACTTTCAATGAAAAGTCTGTTGTTCCTTTCCTTCCATGTAGATCTAATAACTTCGAAAACACTTACCTCCACATAGTTCTCCCGCATCCTGAGAATGAATCTCCATGGCTCTCCTTCGTCACCCTCAAGTATGCTTAGGGAAGGAGGATCTTACCAACTCAAGTCACGTTAGTTCCAAATCTGCACTGTGAACTTGCAATGAAGAAAACCATTAAAAAAAAAGGAACTTGCAATGA
Organism: Litsea cubeba; assembly: GCA_012931725.1. NCBI lineage: Eukaryota > Viridiplantae > Streptophyta > Magnoliopsida > Laurales > Lauraceae > Litsea > Litsea cubeba. The sequence continues at coordinate 5,597,259 of CM022955.1, forward strand.
AGAAATAAATGACCCATCATCTTTTCTCTCCTACCATGCACAAAGTGCAGACCTTTGAGATGTTTATATAGGATATTCCTCGCCTACTTATGCCTTAAGCTATCTACTATAGATGCTTTGTTTCCTACTGCTAGCAAAAAGCCAAAACCGTAAAACGGTTTACTGGGACAGGCCTTCCAAAATCCATAGACAAGGTGGTTTCAACGCTGGTTTTAGGAAGAACAGCCTCACGGAAAGAGTTTTTTTTTTTTGAATAGTACCTCATGGAAAGAGTTAAGAGGAGAACTATTTCAAAGGACATTCTTTCCAAATCTGCTTATCTAGAGAATTCTGCAAATATAAAAATTCATCAGTAAACTCAACATGGAGACATATTCCTCTCTCTCTCTCTCTCTCACACACACACACACACACACACACACACACACACACACACAGACACACACACACACACCCACCTTCTCTCCCAAATATTCATAACTAAGAAGGCATGTTTTGTCTGAAACTATGTACCCTTCATCCCCTGTCACACCTCCCTACCACAAAAACATCCAATTTTCTTCCCAGATCCTAATATCATCCACCCCCACCAAATAGCCTACCCTTTTATGAAAACTACTCCCCACATCACTAGACAGATTCCTTAACTTAGAAATAGGACTCCCTATCTTTACTCGCTATGATTTTTCTCCAAGTTGCTTTTCTTTCTTCTCGAACTCTTCACTTCCACTTTCTAAGCAAGGCCCAAATGTTATTAATCATTCTAGCTCGCTTACTTTGGCTTCAACACATCACTTCATGTGGTGCCCATGCTTTTATCCTCATTTCCCTCCCAGAGGAAACCTCCATGTGTTCTTTCTGACTTCTCTGCCATGGATGCCGACATCTTATATATAGACATTTAGTGAATGGGTAGACTATCCAACAAACTTTGATAAGAGTAATTTTCCCACCAACTGATAGATAATTTCTCTTCCAGCTTCTTCTCTAATTTGGCCACCATTGGATCCCACAATGATTTGGATTGAGGATTGCCTGCCAGCAATTCCAAGATTCATTAAAGGAAAAGTTCTAACAATGCAATGCATCTTCTTTGCTAAGTTCTGCACTAGCAACATATGCCCGCTATCATGCTGTTTGACATTGATCTTGAGGCTTGGAACCACTTCAAAGCATCCTAAAATTCATTTTGTATAGCTCACCTCCTGCTTGCCATAGAGCTAAAGAGAATCATTGCATCAACAAAGTAAATCGTGCAACTGATACGCCCCCTCTACTTGCTTCAAAGCCGTGGACAGGATCTGGCTCCTTATGGCATGTTTGTTGGAATGAGGGGTGGAGTGGAATAAAATTAAGGGTCAAATCTAAAGAAAAAGGAGGAGGGGTTGAGAGTGAAGGTACTTGATGACAAAAATTTGCTCCTCTCCTTTTTTTCATTTAGTAAGAGTACCTTTTTTGTCATTCATTGCCTTTTTAAGAGTAGTTTTTTGTCATTTTGTGCCCTTTACTTCCAACCCCCTTCCCTTTTGTTTTCTTTTGATTTGACCCTTAACCAAACTCCAATCCAGGAGGCAAAGAGATCTTGAAGAGAACTTGGAGAAGATCCTAAAAGCGCTTGACAATTCTCATTATCAATAACCATCATTAGAAGCCAAAGAGGTTTTACATTACTTAAATAAGAAAAGAAATAACCTAGATCTTATCTGGACTATCCAAACATATTGATGGCAAAGATTAAAACATTTAAACACCTTAAAACATCAACATAAAAACTTTAAATAATAATAAACTAGATAACTGAATGGGCTTGGCCCAAAGGCTTGGTCGAGATAGATGGGCTGGGCCCATTGGTTGGTCAGCTCATGAGGACTGCGGGTCTGTCCTGCATCAACCTTTCATGCAAACAAACATGCCCTTAGTTTTTGGCAAAAGCAGGCGCAAGACTTTGCCTTGGCTACCATTGTAAACAAAAGGGGAAAGCATATTATCCCCTTTTTAATCCTTGAACAAACTTGTTTAAGATCCAATAGTGAATGACACAGAAGTAAGCATTCCATTATCCACTCCACCTTTCACAAAAAATTGACTCAACCCTATTGGAGGCACACTCTTCTGAATTCTAGAGTCTCACATGTCCTAGTCGCACTACTTAATCCAAGTTCTTAATGGGTCTCTACCTTCTCTTTGTTCCTTGAACTAGCAACCTTTTTGACATGTCATGTAGGAGCTGATTCAAGCCTTTTGAGTGAATCCCCTAACCATCTCAAAAGACATTCATTTTCCCCCGTTACAGTAGAAGCTACCTGTAGCTTGTGTCTTACGTATCTTCTATCTTTTCTTGTGACTCTACATATCTGTGTTAGCATGCACATCTCAAACTCATGCCCCCCGCCCCCTGCTGCCAATGTCCAGTTCCATATAACTGAGCTGGTCTAGCTAAGCTGCCATCTTATAAAAATGGCCCTTCAATTGAAGTGGCAATCAATGATCATAGCACTCCAATTTCTTGTTTCCACATTGCCCGACATTTGTGTATCATATTCACCATTTCTGATTCAACCCTGCATTTTCTTTTGTAGTTGACCCTAGATATCCAAATTAATTACATTGTGGTAGTTGGTTGTGTTCATTTTTTGTCTGATTGGCAACAGTAAAAGTTATCTTCAGTTTTGACCAACTCATCTTCTCTACTTTCATATTCACTAAACTTTACTCCATAGTCCATATACTGTCTTTGGTCTGCTTGTTGCAGGCCGCTTCACTTCAATGCCTTTCTCTGAAGTTTTAGCTTATAATATATTTGCTTTTCTTTTCGACTGACGAATACCATGTTATTTGCAAATAGCGCACATACTGAACTTCATCTTGGGTATCTATCACTGACGGGTGGAACCATAAAAACTTTTTTGGGTGTGCCAAAGAAGTTATTTTTGGGAAAATATTAAAATGACTTTCTTAAATATCATGTAAAAGATCACTTAAAAGCCATGAAACTAATTTGTCTAACTTTAGGCAGAGAAACATAGTATTATGAATGAAAGTTCTTTTCCTCTGTTGCTCCGTCAACATTAAACTTCAACGCACCATCAGGAGGAGAAGACCACCTCCTCAATTTTCTCACCTTGGGATGGCCACAATGCAAAGAAGCTTCCCAATTGTGAAGAATTGACGCAACGTGGGTAAGGGAAGAGTAGCCAAGGACTACTCTCCAAGCCATAGGCTTAGGGACCTAAGACAGATAACAACTCAAGAGAGAGAGAGAGAGAGAGAGAACTCAGAATTCTATTCAATTTGCAATGATCGACCAAGAGGATTACATCTCTTTATATAGGTGAGTCTATGCCTTAACTTGGAAAACAATTCTCAATAAATATAGAAACTTCTAAATTACTACTAAATCATAGCAACTACTAAAATTAGGAAAATATCTAATAAATCCTCTATAAACTTTGCAAAATAAGAAGGTGTTACTGGAGACTCGTTTTAGGAGATCTTCCTCTTTATTGGCCTGCATTAAGAATGCCATCAACTCTTCAAACTATCGAACTCACTCCTTGATGATGCCCATTTGGCCATTCTTGAAAGCATAATGGACTGAAGATCTTCAACAGACATTGACGCCTGAAAAGTTTGTCATCTCTCTCTCTCTCTCTCTCTCTCTCTCTCTCGATGGACCATAAAATAGCATAGGGAACAAGCCTCCATGGGGAATCTCCATACCCGAAGAGAGGAAATATTCCTCATGCCTCGGTCAGACTTGATAAGGAACCTAGAGAGCACCACAAAACACCATTTCGAGCTAGGACCCAGTACCACTAGTGACACAGCCAAAGGAATTTATTCTCAACTGTTTGTGAGCCTAAATACCCAAATCTGTAATCAAATAACAACCACACACAATTACAAGGACAAAAGTATTAGTTTCACTTACCAGTAAGAGTCAAAACAACACATTGCAAAAGTGCCAAGAACTGGAACTTTGGTTGAAAATTAAATGAATAATAACAAACCTAGATTTAGGTGTCCCTCACATTGCTTAAGTACTACTCCTAAACCAGAAAATCTTGTCCTATCATTTCAAGTTCAAATTTAACTCAAACTCAAACTTAAAGTTCAATTTCAAATTCAAGTTCAAATTCAGATTCAAATTCAAATGCAAATTCTAATTTAAAATACAGATTCAAATTCAAAGATGGAGAAGTTATAAATTCAGATTGGAATTCAAATGCAAATTCTAGTTCAAAATACAGATTTAAATTCAAGGATGGAGAGGACTATTGGTCCAATATTAGGGTCCCATGCAGGGGTGGAGGGAGAAAGAAGGGTGAGCATTGCCGGGGGGTGGGGGGCGCGTTGCTCCCCCTCAACCTAATGGTTTCAACTTTCAACCACTACTTATACGTTTGATGGTTAGGATCAATTTCCATAAGTGTCATTGCCCCTCTCAACTTGGTAGTTTGTCCACTACTATTGGACCATTGGATGGTCAGAATCCTTTGTTATACATGCCAATGTACATGGATGAGCTGTCATCTACCCTTGGGCTTGTGAACACTTCACATTGTGTTTTGACTTTTTAGATGCTACAGTAGACCCTGCAAGCCATTTGTACATGAGTTTCCACTTAGCCTTTGGCTTATGGAAAACACTCATCTAATGGAACTTTTTATTTTTTATTTTTTTATTTTTATATTTTTAATATTCTATTCTACTTTTGTATTGGATCCGACATATACAAAAGATGGTAAGTCCGGATCCACTTGCGCTTCGGAGACATGAATAATTCTATATTGCAACTGAGAATGATTTCTTAGCGAGATGTCTCTTCTACAAGTGCCTAGCAGCTATATATATATATATATATATATATCTAAGTTTTTTCTTTTCTTTATTGGTCCATGTTTTATTTATTGGGATCTTTATTTTTCGTCTTTTAACAAAATTCAATTGATACCTTATTCACAAAAATAAAGAAAAATAGATTTTCTTTTCCTTAGTCCATGTTAATGAAAAAGAAATGTAGCAAGGCTGCTGCTGACATAATGGGCACATTTGAGTAGGTATGCTGAAAATTGGTTCCGTAGACTTTTCTCTTCTAAAAAAAAAAAATATGAACCCACCATTGGAAATGTCTTTTCCATTGAATTATGATAAAGTTAGCTTGTTTTTTGATTTTTCCTCATGGAAAAGTGGCCACACCAAACATGGATAACTTTTGTTGCGGAAAAGCAGCCAAAATTTTCACGCCCTTTTCGTAGAATCTCAATTGCACAGGTATGCCCTGTATGTCAACTATCGCTTGCCTGCCCACCCACACAGAAAATCTTGGCTTCGCCACTGGTTCCATAACAAGATCCTACTGTCCATGCTTACCCATGAGATCTTTAGATCCACACAATAGTTCTTTCAGATCTAACTTGTATTAAAATCAAGACCCCATTAGCTCAATCAAACTTTTTAAAAATAATCCAAGGTATGATCTAACACATGATCCTCATTAATTGGGTCTTCTGATCCTACATATAACAAAACATAAGAGAACTTACAATGAACAAAATGGTGGTCAACCACCAAAACACTCATGGTTGAGTGGTGTTGGCACTTCGTGTAAACCTGGCCCAAGGCCCAAGCCCATCAGTAGTCAAATGCTATATCTCACGTGGAATTGATTTGGGTCAATATTGAGACAGCTGTAGCTTTCCTAACTTAGAATAGCAATTGTTGTAATTAGTTGTTTTCCTAACTTAGGTTAATGATTGATATAATTAGATTGTTTTCCTTTCTTAGAGCCTTGATTAAAGGCATGTAAATACCTATATATTGATGGACAATCTCCATAGAAAGACAGACAAATCGAATACATTCTAAAGAGTATTCAAACTCTTTTCTGTGATCATGAGTTTGTCATGGTATAAGAGCAAGGTTAAATCTCTTCTAGTCTTCTTCGAATCTTGGTGATAATAGTCATTGGCATCTTGTCCTTTGATTATTCGTGCATGTTAACATAGTTTTTCAAGAACATCTTGAAGTTTGATCTCTGTGGCCCACCACAAATCAGCCCAAGTTCATCAAGGACATCATTCTATCTTGATCGACAGTTGAATCAGAGTCTTGTGGATGTTTGTTTGACTCAGCAGAGAAATCAGAGAACAGATTTTGATTCTGGGAACCATTCTCGTCAGTTTTTTGGAGCAACTCATCAGGGGCCCACCTCTGATCAGCACTGCAGTAACAGCAGAACCTCCCATCTTGGTCGACCACTCATCCTCGAATTCTTGGACATTTTTTCAGCATTTTTCGATCATCAGAGGTAGGCCATATACCATTTTTTTTGGTATTTTAGTTTTGTCCAACATATTTCATCTCAGCCGTTCAAAATTGTGGATTTTGATCCGTTTTGCATAAGACCTCTTCCAATAGCTGTGAAAATAGTCTACCTTTCCATCCCCTGTCTTCGGTATTACACACATGCCCATGGATTGATCCCTGGGTCTTCAAGCTGATAGTATCACTCTTGGCCAGCAGGCAACCCAACACCAACGAAAAAAAAAAAGAAAAAATGGTGGTCAACCCATTTGCTTGAACTTGCCGCACAACACGCAAAAATTTGACATAGGCTAACAGTAGGTCTCTCCTCCTAGGAATATCTGCTGTCGATACATTACCCACTACAACAAGCCAATAGAGTGCTTCCACATGGGGCTGGGGGAGCCAACCAAACCAACAAGCAAGCATGCTTGGCCACAGTGATGCAATCATTGATACGATCACAAGTGCCGGGGCACAATTAGGGTTCCAAAGAACAATCACTCGAAGAAGAAATAATCTCCAACGAAAAATCCACACAGGGAATTTTATTAACTCAATTCTAATCTGAGATCATTGATCTCTACAATGTTCTATTTATAATAAAAGAAACTTAAGCCCTAAGAAAGCATTCCTAATCAAACTAGGAAACAAATAATAATCCTATCCAAATTAGAAATTAACCCTAATTACAATCGTTGCTAAACTTAAACTAATTCTAATTAAAAAAGGAGAATTTCATGGGTGGGTCCCACATGTGGCCCACGAGTGTATGGCAACCGTGTGCTGCTGTATCACACAGGTGCCTGGACCACCTCTCGAGAAAGAGACTTCAGTGAGAATGCACTAGAGGGACAATGCTCCTAACTGCAGATGTCTACCTCATCCGTGCAAATAAAAAGTTAGAAAGCAGACTCAATTTTAACTCGGACCTGGACTCCTCATGTGAATGCAATATTCTTCCAAAGGAAAAATTCCAAGACACAAAACCACCCTCATCTAATTGGTGATGCGCATGAATGGATTAACAATGTCCCCTCTCAAAGTTACTTTTTATTTATTTATTTGTGTCAGTCCATTTGCTTGACAACTCTGGGGTGACCTCTCTTTTGATCTCCATTATTTGATTGTCTCTTCATGAGCACACTCAGTGTCGGCATCTCATCTTCCCAAGTAAGCTTGTATGTTGGCCTTTTTTATTGTCTCACCTTGAAGTTCCCTTCTTCTATAATTAGTGGGAGGGCAGGGGTTACGCTGACAACCAACCTTGTTCAAACTGGGTCTACTTCTTTTAATTGGTGGTTGTTATAATTGGAAGGAGGAGGAGGACAATAATCGGAGAGAATGTAGTGCCTCAATGGAGGATCGACTACTTGTATTTATAATTAGATTGTGCCTTAATCAAGGCTCTAAACATGCTAAGTATACAATCTGAATAATGAAAAAATATCTCCTAATCTATACAAGGAAATAAGAGTAGAGAAATTAGCTAGCAATACAATCTACACAATATCCCACGTGAAGGATTATACATGGGCGTGGATGGGCTGGGCCTATCTGAAAGGCCTGTTATCTTCTACAGTGGTACCCTACCAACCTTGCATATTTTGGAATCGGTAATCAGAAATGAACGATGCAAGATTATAGTCAAAGTAGGTATGAAGATATCACATTTAACATCATCTTGCCGGTGAGGCCCTGGAATAAAAAATATAACAAATGATTGGATTGTAGGAGAGCAAGTGTACAAGAATCATAATAGGTTGTGATAAAGATCTAGAGTCTACAGTAGATTGTGATGCAAATCTAGAGGTGAACGACCTGAAGATAGCAAAATAGATCAACCACTCTATCAACAGCATCACCTGACCAAGTTTCAGCTTGTACTCCAGCTATGATACTCAAAATACATGGATACGCTGGGGACACATTGCGGCTATGGCAGGCGGCAGGGACATGTATTTTTATACATACAATTCAATTATTGGAAATGAGATAGTACATAAATGATGCCCCATTTTGAAGTATCCAGGTGTCAGAAACCAGATGAATTTGTCATAGTTGATTCAATGGAGGAGAGCAAGACAGATTCTTTGAAAGTGATCTAGTGGTTAGATTGAGACAGTTACTGAATCCGACAGTCCACCATCAAGTCCGGCCATTTATCAGCATCTACAGCACAGTCCAACTAACAGGAAGGAAGATCTTACCTCTATCCATGTTAGAAGTAAAAGACTTCGGTGAGATCCAATTGCAAGATCATGTCATGGTTGGGTAGTTGAATCCGCCATTTGGCTACATCTTACATGAGCAAGGGCGAAGCAAGGTGTGTTTCCTTGTGGGGACATCATCTGAACACTTCTTTTATTTGATTATGATTCCTATTTTATTGAATGTTTCAATGGATCAAAGGCTATGATTAGTTCAATGTCTAGGATTAGGAGTATGATTATTTTTGTTTATAAGAAAACCTATGAACATGTTCATATCAGTTTTTGGAGTTTGTGTGTTTATGTTAACATCAGTTGGAACTTTTCTGTGAAGAAGTCGTAGTTGGCTTTCTTGTGAATGTTCCATTCCCCTTCGTGAGGTCTGTTTATTCTCTGCTATCCCATCTTTTTTTTTTTTCCTTCCAGAATTTGTTGTTGTTTCTCCTTTCTATTCTGCACCTGTAGTGATATATGAAGAGGACTGCATTCAATCAGCTGAATGTGACTGATCTGCAGATATTCAGATCAGGCCACTGTATCCTTGTTTAAGGACCTTTTTTTTTTTTTGGGTCACCCTACAGTATGAGATGTTTGATCTGCTTGCTATTCAGATCCAGGTAAGTCTGGCCTCTGAAATATTATTATTTGCATAAAGTGAGCTTGGCCTTGATTGATCATTACTGGGGCCTTGGCATCCTTTTTGCACTGCCATTCACATGAGTTCAGTGTTCATAAAGCTGCTGCTTTTTTTTTTTGGACGTCTGAAGAGATTTTGTTAACCTGAGAACAATACCCATTCATATGAAAGAACCATTTTATGGGGCCATCCAGTAGATGAATACAGATAATTTGGGGGTGGTGGACAGCAGTAGGGGACGGGAATGCAAAAATCAACTAAATCATCCCGTACTTGTTTGCATAGAAAACATAGGAATTGATGCTTTTGGGGAGGTTATTTGTGGCGGTGTCTTTGGGCTTGGTTGGGCTGTGCTGAGGCATGACCAGGACTGGTCTGACCTTAGAATGCAAGCCCATATTTGGCCCAAGCCTGACTCTGGCCATAGGTGCCTGGCCCATGGCTGGTTCGCTTGAAACATGTCAGGCACGAGCCCTCCCAATAGTGAATCGGGCCAGGTTGGGCCAGGCCTTCTATCACTTATTTGGTCTTCCTTTCACCTGTGTGGGAAGTAAGTCACTAAAATACAATCACTGACTGTTGGCTTTCTATCACTTAATCCAACCTTGGCCTAAATAGTAAATGTGCCCAAAATTTTGATCTAGCTCCAACTTGAATACGAAAAGTTAAGGTTCAACCCTGCCAAAGTGGGGTGCGCTTGGGCTGGCATGGTCTATGAGCACTCCTGGTTATGTGATTGTAATTGTTGGATATTCAAACTTTGATTCTTTATTTTTAACTACTTAGAATATTGAGAGGCTGACAATACCCCGTGGATCCTTCGAGGTTTTGCTTGACTTTGGAAGCCCTCCAATACGGTCCATAATTTTTAATAGGTTGGCCCGCTGGACATGGTTAGCCGTGAGTCTTGAACTAGTAGGAATTTTATGTTATTCTGAGTACATACAAAATTAGTTCAGTATTTTATGAAGGCAGAAAAGCAGAGAACAGTTGTTGAGACTGAGTAATCCGGAAATCTACAGAAGTGAGGTGACTATGTGACCGGCAACCGACTGATGACCCAAATGCAATCTACAGAAGTGAGGTGACTATGTGACCGGCAACCGACTCCGACTGATGACCCAAATGCAATGCAGTTTGCTGTGAATGATGGACGAGATGGGTTTATATAGCCTGCTTCATGGGGATGGGGTTGTATCTGTTCAGTCCTCCCTCCTCCACAATAGTGGGATGCCCCTTGCGGCTCAACTTTTACTATTAAGGCAAACATATATATTTATATATATCCAAAGAATCTTTTGCTCCCAAGCAATATGGGATACAAGTTTACCACTTTCTTATATTTCCATGTTTACCATGTTCAAGTAGTGGCGTTAGGAGGCAATTTCTCATTTACTTGTCAATTGATTAGAGCAACTCAATACATGTTCTTAATATACTCATGGAATAGATTTAGGGTTGTAAACGGGTCGGTTCCGGTTCGGGTCCAGGGTGGAACCGGAACCGGAACCGTTTTCTAAGAAGGGGAACCGGAACCGGAACCGGAACCGTTAAGAATAATGGGAACCAGAACCGGAACCGGAACCGTTTGTGAGGCGGGTCTGGTTCCGGTTCCGGGTCTAGACTAATACCTGTATTTTTCTTTAAAAAATTTATGCTTTTTTCACATTTCAATTGGATCACGTACCTACAAACACTAATGTGACATTTTGTCTATCAATAACAGACACTTTTAACCAAAAACTCAGAAATCACATCCAAACAGGCAATGAGATGTAGAAAAGTAGAAAACCCTAATGTAGAAAAGTAGAAAAGTAAAAAGGGTTCTGTTCTCACATAATAAAGTTACCTTATGTTAGTATATATTGGGTCGGGTCTCGGGTCCACGGGTCTGAGCCACTGTGGATCCGGAACCGGAACCGTTTAGGTATCGGTTCCAAAAAAAGGATCCGGAACCGGAACCATTTTCTTATCGGGACCAAAATAAGGACCCAGACCCGGATCCTAACGGGTCGGAACCTTCGGGTAATCGGAGAATCGAGTACCCATTTACAACCCTAAATAGATTACATTCCCATGTAATCCCACTTAAAAGGATAAGTGGGGCCTACTTTTATTTTGGCTCAAAGATGACCCAAAACTAAGGTGCTCTATCCATTTTTTCCCACACTTTGTTAAGCTGAGCAGTAGAATTCACCTATTAAAAATATAAACAGTCCGAAACAATTCCCTCCTTTTTCACGAGCCCTCCCCAAATTTTACTTTGATAGAAGAAAGGGTGTACAGTTAGACTGATCCTGCATTAAAAGACATCAATTGTTTGTAAGACTTTAATAAATGTATTATATTTGATAAATCAAACCATTGGCCCAAATCATGATGGATTGAAAATTCATCATTGAGGCAATTTTTTTTTTTTTTTAATTCGAGCCATTCAGATTGTAAATAGGTGGAGCTCACACTGAAGCCTCATGAGAAATTTGTTAGAAAAAATAGATTTTTGGATTTTTACAAATGATCCCCTGTTATTATTCTGTGTTAAAAGCTTTTGGTGCTGTCAATAACTGATGTTATTTTCGAAAGGTAAAGTGTGGTCTTTATGAGGTGAGGCTGAGTTTTGCATTATCTAATGAGCTTTTTCCATGTAGCTTACCTTTGATGTGTTTTCCCTCCTCCTTTTCAAAAACTCTAATTTTCATTGGACCTTCTCCATGCCATGTGAAATGACAAAACTGCCCAAATCTTCTTTTTTTCCCCTATTGGTATGATTTCTATTTTCCTCTTCCTTTATTAAACATTTCGTCATTGCACCCCGTGTGGCCCACCTCTGTGTTTACAATTAACCTTTATTTATTAAAGTGAAATTTGATACAATGAACATATTGGGAGTGGTTGTTCATATAGTCAACTTTAAACAATGAAAGGTGGGCTTTGAATACGATAAATTAATTATATCTCCATTTCTTTTTTTTTTATAATAACTTGGTCTTTTTTTTTATGATTCGAAAAATGTACATTTTCTAGACCCTATCATCAAAAACCACATTGATTGATAGATAGTAAGGATGGAAGACTCATGAAATCTTAGTTGTTTGTCTTGCTTAGGCTGATTTTATTGCATGAAAATAGTTCTTAGGAATGATAAAGAACCACTTTACCACTATTTTTCTTATCCCGAACGTATAACAGAGCTTGCTTATTTGCATGGAATTGAATTCTCAAGGATTTTGAAGAAATGAATCCATTATTGTTAAAATATGATCTATTAGAATGTATATGAATTTCTAAGAATTCAAAAGAACCCATTATGCCATTTAATATAGGACCTGTTTGTTCATATGAAATTGAATCCCTACAAATTAAGGAACTAATTTTACCATAAAATTTCTTATCTTGAAATTTTATGACATGTTTTTTTGCATGAATATAATTCCTAAAAAATCAAAGAAACTCATTTAACTATGGATTCCTTATCTTGAAAATATAATTGGAGATTTTTATTTTCATTAAATTGAATTCCTAAGAAATATTATCGTCGTCTTGTCATTTAAAAAAACATTGAAATAAAATTATAAAGTTATTGACTATTTCTTTCATTTAAAAAATAAAGGTCAATCTTGAATTTACCGTATATTATAATATCGGATAATTGTCAAACTTCTTTGTTCAATATTTATTGAATGTTTTGGAAACTGTCAAACAACAATAATATTGAAATATTTTATTATGTAATATTTTATTTTGCTAGGATTTAAGTCTATAAATATTTTATTATATACATATCCAAACTTTTCGTAAGATCTAAAAGAATCAAAGAAAATGCATATCAAATCACCACTTTTCAATTATATAATAATGTTATATATTTTCACCCAAACCCATTTGCACCATTAACTTTCAACCTACAATCTCAATAATACACTGATTGCTTTCATTGACCAAAATTCCAACCCATTTATAAGAATGCATCTTCTTATGTTATTGCCCACATTATGGGTATTTTAGTTCTAAAATGGTGTAATTGTAGCTGTGGGGAAATATTCAGATTTTGAGAAAGTTAAGGGACGGGGAAAAACCTTGTTAGAATATAGGCTTGTCAGGTCCAAAAAAATACAAATAGTCAACAATTTCGGCTGAAGAGAAATCGTTGGCAGAATCATGCCTCGCTATAGTGAGGATGATCCTCGCTATAGCGAGGGTACACGCTGGAAGCCCAGTTGGATCCGGATTTTGACTAAGTGTTTGAGAAAACTCTCTTTTCTAAGATGATTATAATTAGGAGTCTTAAGCACGAATTTTGGGCTATTTATTGGGTGTTTCTCACAACCCAAAGGCAAGAGAAAGACACAAGATCACCTCTCAAGTTCTGAATTTGTGATCTAATTGAGAGAAATCTTCTCTAGAGATTTTTGAAGAGTTGTGCTGCAAAGTACTCTAGAGAGCAAGTTTCTTTTGCATCCCTTGTAGAAGATCATCTTCTTGCGTAGAAGATTTGAGGAGTCAAGCGTTGGATCTGTTGCAATCAACGGTGTGATGTCGTTGAAGCGTGATGCGACACAAGGTAACTTCAGTATTTAGATAAGGGATATCTAGGGAAGAAATTTGAGTTTCTTGTAATTGCGAGATTCATAGTTATTGATTAGATCCAGTACGGATCGGTGGTTTTTTACCCGGTTTGGGTTTTCCACCTTAAATTTGGTGTCTTTGTGGTGTGTGCTTGTGATTTTTTTTTCCGCTGCGCAGTTTATTGTTTTTGCACACTAGTGGGTTGATTTATTGAGTGGACCAATCTAGAGATCTCGAACCCTAAACCCTCAATTGGTATCAGAGCGGGTTACACTAATTTGCTGTGTTTGATCTAAAGAGATTTCTAAAATGATGTTCAATCGAGAAGGGACATCAACTACTAAGCCCCCTTTGCTAGATGGTTCTAATTATGCATATTGGAAGCAAATGATGATTGGGTTTCTTAAGTCCATTGATGATGATGTTTGGGATATTGTTGAGGAGGGCTACTCCAGACCAACAATTGTGGTTAGTGGACAAACTGTTCTTAAACCTAAAGTTGAATGGACTAAGGATGAGAAGCATGCATCCAATTGTAATAACAAGGCAGTAAATAGTATATACAATGGAGTGTCTGCTGAAGAGTTCCGTACGATTTCCACTTGCAAAACTGCAAAAGAAGCATGGGAAGTCTTACAGACAGTGTATGAGGGTACAGACACGGTGAAACAATCTAAATTGCAAAGGCTGACTAAAGAATTCGAAACCATTGTGATGGAAGAAGATGAGACCTTTGATCAATTTTATGCAAAGCTGAATGATATTGTCAATTCTGTTTTCAATCTGGGTGAGGCAATTCAAGAAAACAAGATTGTCAAGAAAATTCTGAGGTCTCTACCTTCGAGGTTCGATTCTAAAGTTGATGCTATTGAAGAAAACAAGAATCTTGATACCCTCAAGGTAAACCAGTTGGTTGGAAATCTTCAAACCTTTGAAGCAAACCATTTGGATAAAGGAAAATCAAAAGAGAAAGGTATTGCTTTGAAAGCCAACTCAGAATCAAGAAAGAAATCTGAAAAGAAAATTGCGTCTGATTCTGAATCTGAGGCTGAAGATGATTTGGCTGAGATGTTCAATTGCTTCAACGAGTACATGAAGTCAAAACAAGTCAAATGGAAGGGTTCTAAATTTGCAAAAAAAGATTCTGCAAAAGGAACTAAGTGTTTTGAGTGCCATGGCTATGGTCACTATGCTAGTGAGTGTGCCAACAAGAAAAAAGGGTGCAATGACAAAGGCTCTCGACACAACTTGGGAGGAACAGTCATCAGAAGAAGAACAAGATCTTTCAATTGAAACTTCTAAAACTGTGAATGGCAAGTTTGTGGCTTTCATGGCTAATTCTCTATCTGACAATGATACTGATGAAGATCTGCTGATAAGATGTCAGATCAAGAGAAAGATTATGAAGCATTGTATCATAAAACATATGCTGATTGTGTTAAGATGTCCAAGTATGGCTACAAGATCTCTATCAAGTTTAAAGCTGCTCAAGAAGAAAATTCTGCATTGAAAATTGAATTAGAGCAAGCACTTGAAAATATTCATCTCTTGGAAAGTAAGAAAGACTGCATGGCTGAAAATTTGACCACTGATAGTCAAAAACTTGAAAAGGCTGAACAAGAGATTGAGAATATGAAGACGGAGTTGCAGACTGTTAAAGCTGAAAAAGAAGATTTGCAAGGAAGACTGAAGATCACTCTGTCTGAGTTAGAAGTGAAACAAGCTTCACTAAACAAGATGAACACTGGTTCGAAGACTCTTACAAATATCTTGTGTAGTCAGAAGTCTCAGTTTGACGGAAGTGGTCTCGGTTATGATCATGGTGCATCCACTTCGAAAGCTAAAGGTAAAACAAATTTTGTTTCTAGTGTTGCACATGCTACTCCAGATACTGCACTTTCAAATAATGTGTCGAGTAGTTTCAAGAAAAAGAATGTTTCTCGCACTGCACGCACATCCACTTGTCACCACTGTGGAAAGAAAGGACACATTCGTCCCCATTACAAGAAGCTGCAAAGTTTACCAAAGACCAAGCAATGGCGGAAGAATTTTTCTCCACCCAAGACAACTCAAATATGGGTTAGAAAATCTGATTTGCCTAAGGAGTTTGCTCACACTGTGCTGAAAGTTCAAACTACAAAAGTGTGGGTGGCTAATCATAAAAAGCCCTGATCAAGGAGGTCAAGCTCCCAACCCCAGTGCTGATACGAATATCATAGTGAGGGGGAGTCAAAATCGAGGGGGAGCTACTGCATCCAGATTGACGGAAGCTACATGAATTTTTGTTTGTCAATTATGGACAAATTCAGGGGGAGAAGTATGAAGCCCAGAGGAGTTCTACAAGCTAAGGCAATTCAAGATCTACAGTGCTGATTTTCTTAATTCATTGTATTTTGGGTTTTTCTTTTGGGTAGATCTTATTGTATTGTTCTAGGAGATTTGTCCAAGAATTGCCAAAAGGGGGAGATTGTTAGAATATAGGCTTGTCAGGTCCAAAAAAATACAAACAGTCAACAATTTCGGCTGAAGAGAAATCGTTGGCAGAATCATGCCTCGCTATAGCGAGGATGATCCTCGCTATAGCGAGGGTACATGCTGGAAGCCCAGTTGGATCCGGATTCTGACTAAGTGTTTGAGAAAACTCTCTTTTCTAAGATGATTATAATTAGGAGTCTTAAGCACGAATTTTGGGCTATTTATTGGGTGTTTCTCATAACCCAAAGGCAAGAGAAAGACACAAGATCACCTCTCAAGTTCTGAATTTGTGATCTAATTGAGAGAAATTTTCTCTAGAGATTTTTGAAGAGTTGTGCTGCCAAGTACTCTAGAGAGCAAGTTTCTTCTGCATCCCTTGTAGA
The DNA here is from genome assembly GCA_012931725.1 of Litsea cubeba. NCBI lineage: Eukaryota > Viridiplantae > Streptophyta > Magnoliopsida > Laurales > Lauraceae > Litsea > Litsea cubeba. The sequence goes on from CM022955.1 coordinate 5,613,836, forward strand.
AGATCATCTTCTTGCGTAGAAGATTTGAGGAGTCAAGCGTTGGATCTGTTGCAACCAACGGTGTGATGTCGTTGAAGCGTGATGCGACACAAGGTAACTTCAGTATTTAGATAGGGGATATCTAGGGAAGAAATCTGTGTTTCTTGTAATTGCGAGATTCATAGTGTTTGATTAGATCCAGTACGGATCGGTGGTTTTTTACCTGGTTTGGGTTTTCCACCTTAAATTTGGTGTCTTTGTGGTGTGTGCTTGTGATTTTATTTCCGCTGCGTAGTTTATTATTTTTGCACACTAGTGGGTTGATTTATTGAGTAGACCAATCTAGAGATCTCGAACCCTAAAGCCTCAAACCTCTTATCTAATACATGCCCCACATAGTGTCCAAGTCCCTCACAAGCACAATTTTGGATTGATTCTCGGTTGTAACTGTGGAGAGGGAGATGTCTAACCATTGAACTAACAATTCATTGGCCCCACCAAGTTTACATCAACCCTGAGACATCATGATCACTTTCCTTATCATACTCCAATCTTAGGGGTGCAATGGGTTAGCATTTACCAGGACCTGGCCCAGACTCAGCCACAATAATATAGCCAGTTACCTATTTTGGATAAATTTAATGATTCCTTCTGGACCTTCGGATTTGTCTCGTCATTTATATAAAGCGCTCTCGTTAGGGCAAAAGCCCTCCAAAGTCTAACCACAATCGCTCCTCCATTTTCCCTCTTTTCACCGACGAACGAAAAGAGGAAAAAACCCTTCATGAACGAGAAGAGGAAAACCCGCGACGATCCTCTTTTCTCTTCTCATTTCTTCTTCAACGAGTACACAACGCTCTCCCCACTCTCCTCCGGTCATCCTTGACGCCTCAGAACCTGCCCCGCCTCAAATCCGCTCCATCTCCTATTTCATGAGGCACTGCTTTCAGATGCTTAAGAATCTCCCAGATTTGAAGAAGGGAATTGTATTATTTGGTTGTTTTCTTTTAGTATGTGGATGGCAATCTGTTCTCATATATTTGAGACCTTCAAAAACTGATGTTAGTGTCTTTGGTTAGTGTCTTTGGTTGATTTCAGTATCTCTTTGAGGCAGTGTTGATTTCTTTTAGGGTTGTTAGTTTTGCTTTCGTTTTAATGTAAGTGGCTGTTACCATTCAGAAAAAAGGAAAAAAAGGTGAACAAAAAACCAATTGGGGTGCTAGACACAAGAAGTTTCAGAAGAGGAATGTTGTTGCATATGTATAATGTAAGTTGGGGTGAACTTGTAGTGCACTTGGATGCTTTTTAATATTGCGACTTGTAGGTTGAGTTCAATCCTAGACATCCATATAGCGAACCTTAATAAAATGGTTAATCACTTCTATAAACACAGTCCATGTACTTTGGGTGGTTCTGGTATTGTCGTGGACTTTGAAAACTGCACAACGGGAGATATTATATCCAGCGAGAAAGAAACATTTGCGCGTCTACCTATCCGCTTAGTTCCTTTGCAAGATGGTGACTGCTTCCATGTCAAAGAGGGAGAGCACAATGAAGAGAACATACTGCCAAACTAAACAAATTAGAATTTCTGAAATCATAAACTGCAAACTCAATGGAAACGGAATGGAACTATGAACCTGCCATGACCATCTAGTATCATGGCTGATTCATCATTTATAGGTGGGGCACGCCAATCACACAATTTGGATTGGACCATCAATCAAACACAAAATAAAAAATTACAGTACCTAATCTGGATCTAGATAGTGTTTTTGAAATTTGGGTGTTTTAGGTTATGCGATTTAGGGCTCTAGGGATGTAAGAATTTGGGGATTCCATGGTTATAGCTAAAATCCCCATCCAATCGATGTAATGCCAATCACAGTTCCATCCCTCTTTAACCCAAATACATAGGCCAAAACTGAGGGGAAAAAAATCAGGAAAGAGTCATGCGAGGGATGGCAAGAGCTTTGGGTTCACAGGGGCAATTGGGTTTCAAGCTTGGTGATAGTCATTGCAACGGAGCTGGTATATGGATCTTGGACCTCACAGGCCGCAGGTGGGATATGCGAAAGAAATACAAGAGAGATCCAGAGAGACATATTTGTTGAGATCAAGAGAGATAGACAAGGGGAGATGGCAGAGAAGGGTTTTTCGCTCTTTTCGTTCGCTCTATTCATTGGTGAAAAGAAGAAAGAGGGAGGAGCGATTGTGGTTTGGACTTTGGAGGGTTTTTCCCTAACGGGAGCCCTTTATATAAATGACAAGGACCTTTGGATCTGCCTCACTGATCCGACAGTCCAAAAGAAACTTCTCACGGATCAGGTGAGAACAGTTCTTACCCGATCATTTCCCTTTAATGAAATGGATAATACTCAAGGTTTAACGTGGTTCGGCTCATTAGCCTAAGTCCACGATGGAAGTTTTCACACACACTCAAATGCCCTTTATTATATTGCTCGTTATGTTACAATAGAGAATCTCAAGGATTCTTTTGCACATGCTGGGGATTGAGACGATCATGGATTTGCTTGGGTGTGATAGAGAACGTAGGATCTGTGATTTGCTTGTGATCTGGCAGTTGACCAAGAGGATACAGGAGACAGAACGTAGGATCTATGATTTGCTTGTGATCTGGTAGTTGACCAAGAGCCATGAGGATAAAGGAGAGAGAATTTTGGCAGTGCTGAATGGATATATGAGCTGTCTGGATCCTATCATCTTTTTAATATCCAATATTTAATCTTCATGTATGCGTTTGGGCGTATTGAATTGTACCTAAAAATATTATTGCCTAGGTCTAGCCTGAGCTCATAATTAACACGTGTCAGTGTATGTTAGGGAAAAAGCAGTATACCTACCTGTACTTTGGTATTTTTACAGAGTACCCCCAGTACTTTGGTATTTCGGACTAAACCTACCTGTAGTTTTAGTTGACTTGCAAATACAAACGGACGTGATGGAATATAGAAAATGACAAATTTACCCCTCCATATATAAGACATCTCTTGCGATTTTTGTTCATTTTCCCCTCTTTCACTTGCGGAGGGTTCTCGTTGGCGATTTTGGGTTTCCCCTCTTTCACTTGTGGAGGGTTCTCATTTGTTGGCGATTTTGGGCGAAGCCGCCCCTCCTTCCTGCGATTGTCAGATTTATTTTTTTCACTCCCCCCCCACATAGAAATCTTTTCTTACATGCGCAATCGTATGCGCCACCGCTACCTATAGAGCACAAAAATGTTAGAAAACAAAATCCCCAAGACTGCGTTTTTCAATCTTCCCTGTCAAGTGACAATATTATGGACCTGAGATTCCTGCATAAACCCCCTTCTGCTGCTTACCTGTCGCTCTCCTCACCATTGATTTCCCAACAGTCCCCGCCGCTCTTTCCCCTCCAACCTCTGCTGCAAGCTTTACGTGGCCCTCTTTGGCCATGTGGTGCGTCATGTCGCGAAGATATCTCCACAATGACCGATGGTGATGGTCGCCCGCCTTAGAGCACTCTGATCTGTCATCATCGTCGCCGTTCACTCCACTTTGATTGCCCCCAAAATGAAGATGGTGGTGATGGTGATGATGGTGGTGGAATATGATGCAAGCTTGTTCCTGAATCTCCTCAACCGCCCCTCAGTGCGCTTCTCTACGACCTAGTGAGTCACATTGGCTGAAGTGGTGGGACCCATGTGACTCAGTGGGCCCACCATCCTATGTGAAGATTCCTCCTCATGGGGAAGTGCTTTCCCGTGAATCTTCGGCTTCGTGAGGCTCCTCTTCTCACGCGGAGGAGGTGGGAGAGGCAGTTTTCGAGTGGTGGGAGTGGGACCCGCATGTTGGGTCATTGAATTCTCTGGCTCCTTTTTCACAGGGAGATGGTCATCAATACGACGGATTGTCATCGCTGCTTCGTCCGAGATGGTGGTTGGGGACTTATTCTCTTTCTTCTTGCTCAATTCCAAAGGCCCATTTTTGGATCCATTATGAAGCACAAGAAGAGAAATTGTAGAGTCGGGTCCCAATCCTACTATGCTCTAGTTCTTGTGAATTTTGGCTACAGGCCCTTGGGTTTCTTCCTCTCTCGATTCTAACTCATTTCCTTGCTCAGTCTTTGATAAATGGTCTTGGGTCTTAAACCGACCATGACCAGGTCGATGGACATGGTTTTTATTCATCATTTGTGTTTTCTCATTAAAATCTGATGATATCTTCTTCTCTTTGGTTGGTAGTACTTGCCCCTTGGCATCACTTTTCTCGCAAATCCTGCAAAAACTCCATTCCTTTCTGGTTTCTCTCTTCAGCTTCTTCTGCCGCTCTGCAGCAGAGGGTCCTGGTGGCTTTGAGACTCATAATGTTCTTACAGGCGCAAGCGCTTTCCAGAAGTCAAGATCGGGGCAAATGGGTTAGGTGCAGGGGCAAATGAGTCTATTTGGACGAGTAATTTGCCTTCAGTATGCACCAAACACCATTTATACGACCTACGCCGTCAAGACTAACAGAGTCCATGAGTTTTGCAAGTCAACTAAAACTACAGGTAGGTTTAGTCCGAAATACGAAAGTATAAGGGGTACTCTGCAAAACCGCCAAAGTCCAGGTAGGCATTCTGTTGTTTTCCCTTTCTATATTTATATTATACAGAGGAATGATTACATAATAAGGTTGACCAACCTCTCAATATTGGACTAAACTAAATACATGTATTATATTATATAATTCTCTCTCCCCCACGTCCTTTCGAGAGCGTGTTTGGCAATTAACTAGTAAAGTTAAAATAAAGTAAAGCCTTCATTATCCAGATAAAAAAAAGAGCACTGGTCATATCAAAATTACACACAATCAAAACTCCCTTCTCTTTCAAAAAGAAAAAAAAATCAACTTCTTTTCTTCACTAAATAACAAAAACTATCTTATTTTTATACAAAAATAAATAAAAAAGATTCATTGTCAAACAACTAAAAATAAAAAAAATATTTTATTTTTTCTTAATTTGATTTGATGTTTTATCTCACTTTACTTTAATTCATCCTACATCCAAACACGCCTAATTTATACCTTACTGGGATATGATCCAAAATAATTGACTAGATCTGGATATAGCTGGTCCCAGCCCTATCCCTATCCAACTAGTGTAGGATATGTAGCCTCTTGTCCGAATCTTTTCTTTTTATTGCCTTTATCCGGCTACCGACTCCACTCCTCGTTGATTGTTGGTTAGTGGAAGATGAAGTGAACCAAAGAATACCATTGGCTTTGTTAGTGGAGGATGTAGACATGTAGTGAAGGAAGAATACCATTGGCATGCCAATCTCTTCTTCAGTTAAAGACAAGAACATGGATAAATATTGCCCATCCCAAAGGCCACACCAACCCAAGTTGATATGGTATCCATGTTTCACCTTTTCTTAAGTGGAAGTAGGTTACACCAATGATCAATTCAATCCCCTTACAAATAAGATATTTCATGAATTCCGACCTTATAAATTCACTGTTTGATTATATCTAAAAAAGTACATGATAAAAGAAATCGTCAAAACTTGAGCCCCTAAATCAAGAGCTTGGGGATAATTTTATGGGGACACTCTCTTGAACAGGCCTAATCCAAGAGGAGACTCTTCCATCCTCCTATCCTACTGATTAATTAAATTGAAGTAGGCTTCTAGGGGTGTTCATGGGCTGGATGCTCGGCTGAGGGATATCCAGGCCTGGCCCAACTTTAAAAACACAGGTCGTATCAGGCCCACGCCCGAGAAGGGCCCTTAATGTCAGACCCAAACCCACCCATTTTGTCAATCTGGCTGGTCTGCGTTGAGTGAATTGAGCCTTTTTTTTTTTTTTTTTATCATTTGTACCGGCTTTGTAGCAATTATTTGGATAAATTATCACTAAATCTCAAGCACTCCCTATTCAGGCTGGGCACTGGGCTTTCTATCACTAAATCTAGGCCCAATAAAAATATACTTAAATGTGCCTGGGTTACACATCCAAGCCCGGTCCATGAGCACCCTACTCAGAAGGGAAGCAAGAAAAATATATCAGCCCTCATTTTGATGTTAAGTAGACGTCCGAGCATAAACCAGTCTGAAAAGATAAAAAGTCAACAATCCACATAGTGGAAAGATAGAAGAGGAACTAGACTACTTTTATTTGAAAATGCTTACCTCGAGTTTTTCGCTAAAATGGATGCTTGACAAACCAAAGGGCAGGAAAGATGGCACTGACGTTTTTTATAACAGGATGTTTGATAGAGTTGCATGTAGATAATGGGTGAAGCGATATCAATCTGATTAAATGATTTTAGTCGTTCGTTAGTTTATAGACATCGAAATTAAATGGCTTTATATGATAAAAAATTATTGTAATTAAATTTCACCAGTGGGTTGTAGAAGGATCATTTCGAAATTGGGACCAGTGAGTAGGGATTTTGAAAACCAGAATAGGTGTCAAATAAGGTGGGCGTTTTGGAGGATGTCACATTTAAGTTAGTCAACAATGCCCAAGTCCAATAGGCAAGTTGGAATGCTTGGATACCTAATATTATTAGTATAGAATTTAAGGAGTGAGAAGGTTTGACGCTCTTTCTTGTATAAATAGGATGGGGGATAGGGGAGTTTTCAGTCATTCCTTGTGTGAGGTCTTGAAGAAGATAAGCAAGGATGGTGAGGAAGGAAACTCTGGTGGTTCTTCTGTTGTGGGCAATGATGGCTGCGTTCCTGGTCATGGGTGCAAGTGCAGCTGTTAGTTCTCGGTTGCAGGCTGTGCAGCACATGGCTCATCCCCAAGGTGATCTTTCTCAACATTCTATTGGCAGATTTTAAGAAGAAACCTGCATATGAAACATAAATTGAGTTCTTAGAGCATAATTGTGTATGACAGTTTTTATTTTACTTTTCAGAGGCATATTTGTTTTCATAGTAATTTAATTTTATTGGAAAATGGAAGCAGATGACCTCATTTTCTATGATTTAAGTATTTTTCCTCTTTGCCATATAGATGACTAGAACTCATGGATACACACCAATGCTCTTTTAGGAGCTTCAGCTGATAGGTGAAATGGTATCATGTAAGATATATTTACCAACCCAAAAGCTTAAGTTGATAGTTTGGAAGTCCAACTAGGTATAAGAAGGCATGTCAAACCAAGTACTTGGCCATGTGGGATGTGGGACTTTTCCATACCATTCATATTCAAATATGCTTAAAAAAAGTGAAAAAAGCTTTCTACTCGGAAAGATGAAAATCATGGAAAACGTAGATACAAAAGAAAAGAGGAAAAAAAAAAAAAACCATGGATGATTGAGAAGATGAAGATAAGGTGAGAAAGTGTGCGATCAGTAGATTTGAGTAATTGCTAGTATTCTAAATTACTAAATAAACCTCAAATCAAATCAGAGAAGAAAAGATTAAATTCTATTTGGTGTGATAACTCAAGCACAAGCATGTTCAGAAGCTATTGTTAGGCAGATTTCATCCCCTAGAATGGTGCAACATCTCTTGGTCATCTGTCAAAAGGTTGGCTTTTGGGGAAAACGTGAGATTTTCATATGGGTTTTGAGGGCGGACCCGAAATTTTTATGTGGATTTTGGAAGTGGACCCATAATTCTCATATGGGTTTTAGAAATGTACCCAGGCCCAATGGGGACTATTGCTTCCAAAAGCGTACATCTTCATCAATTGCACAGAGTGTAGCTATCTTCGACTCAAAGATTCTTTACAAACAACTGCCCACATTGAAAAACTTACAGCTAATTGGGCCCCATGAGATTGAAGGCGCGTAGCTTATATCCAGTTTGCTCATAGGTGAACATTTCCCCTTTTTGTATTATTACCTTACACTTAGTCCCCATAGGATTTAATCTTAGCAGAACTATCATTTGCCAGCACTATATACGGTTAATTTGTCAATCAATCGAAAAGTTTCCATTGATAATGATCACAATGATTGACATTGCCATTTTAGATTATTGGAGTAGACTATTTGTAAAAATGAGAAAGGCAGATGATCATTTTTAATGATTTAAGAAATTCAGTTGGACAATGAATGTTGCAATTCAACCCAAAGTAACCGAATGGGCTTGTAACTGTTACCTTTTGGGAGAAACATCGGCATTAAGAGCATTTTAGGATATATCATAAGTTTCATTGTTCTTCTTTCCCTATATCATGTTTTATGGTGTTAATCACATTCCTAATGACTATCTTATTCATTGATGTGGGTGTTGAAGGTTGTCGTTGCTGCTGGTTCATTTTGAAACCGCAAATTAGCTGTGGGAAAGTATGCTGTGGCGATGGATGCTGCACTTAATGCCCTTGATACCATCCAGAATGTAGGAAATGATTTCATCCCTTTCTTTAAATAATGCTTGTGGGTGATCTTGTCTTCCCATTTGCTTAAGTATGGTTTTAGAAATTAAACCCCCTGCCCCCACAACAAACCCAAAAAAAAAAAAAAAATGTATGGTTTCGGAGGGAGAGAAGATTTCAATATGTTTGAAGAAAGGAAGAAGGCATTTGCCATTATATTTTGTAAGGGCAGTAGTAGGAAGACTATCTTCTGAATGGGTTATTTGTGAATGTTCTTTTTGAATTCTGGATGTTAAGTTTGGGTATGCCTCCACAAAGAGGGTTGCAAGAAATAAATTAGAAAGGAAATGTAGAATATCGTGCTTTCGAAATAAATTAGACAAGTGTGGATGGTGTGAGTTTGCACCCCTTAGCTTTAGCTCATGAGCAAGTTAGAAACATGGATGTTGGAGTTTGAATCACTGATGTAACAAAATATATAAATATATATATATAAATATATAATATATAGGAAAATATTTAAGTGCATCTATCCCTCACCACCATAGGGTGAGGGACACTCCCCCTTTTGAAAAGTTTTAAGTACAAAAATGACTTTTCAAGTACATATATATATGGGAACATTTATATGCATCTTTCCCTCACCATAAGGTGAGGAAACTTCCTTTTTTGAAAATTTTCAAGTACAAAATGCACTTTTCATGTGCAAAAAGGAGAGTTTCCCTCACTCTATGGTGAGGGAAAATGCATATGAATCCCTCACCATATATATGTAATGTGTTGTAGAACTTGCTTGGCATGTTGTCTAATGATCAAGCTCAAGATAAAATCTGTGTTATACACAAAACACATATAAATACATATGAATATATGAATGTCTGAATAATAGACTTGAAATTTTGTGCATTCGTAGGTCCCATTTGGATCTTTCAATCCCCACCTCAATGATTGATGTGGCCCAAGGCAACCGTCTCAATGGGAGCCCCACACGCACAGGCATGAATGCCTATGCACCTTGATGGAGCGTGTCGCGTGTGCACATCGCTATGTGGCCCACCGGAATGGGGACTGTTGGATGGGAAAGTCTTGTTGGGCCATACCTTTTCGGAAAGTTTGAGGCCCAGCAAATCATCTTAACCCCTTGATCCATGACCACAAATTCAACAAGTTTATTTTTAAAAGAATCTAATTGATCAAAGGTCCAACCCATTCAGATTGTTGCAAACACATGGGATCCGATATATTTCGAGGGGTCCTCTGTGTGTGGCCCACTTGGATTGCTGATCAAGTGGGCCCCACCACAGTGATAACCCACCTTGATTACAGTAACAAACGAACATATATAAATATATATATATATATGAGGCCAGCTCCCCTCAGCTCAAGCTTAGGATAAGGTAAGCTCAAGTGTGTGTGGGGCCCACTTGGGGACCCACATGGGGATGGGGGTGGGGGGGATTTCAAGGACTCCCTAGGATCTTCCTCCCTGCAAAAAATCAGCCCCAATCGTAATTTCTATCATGTCTATATGGGCCCAAGAGTTTAATGGTCAACAATCCATTCGGATTGATATATGGTCAATCAAACGGTCCAGTAAATTCAGATCTTACCAAAAGTTGGTGGACATGTGCAATTTAAGGGGGTCATGTGTTTGGTCCATTTGGATGGACTAAAGGTGGGCCCCACAAGCACGAACTTACAAAATTTTCTCCCTAAGCTCGAGCTTAGGGGAGCCTTGGCCTATATATATATATATATAGAGGAAAGCAAAAGACACCACCTAGAGTTAACATGACAAAACAAAATAAAAAATGCATGGTCCCACCTATGCAGCTGCTATTATTAAGATTTTGAAACCTTACATTTGAAAAATCTGTTGTGGGGATATGTTTAGATCCTATTGATGAAAGATGAAATGTGAGTAGGTAAGGAACACATTACTCTAGGTGATGTCGAAGGGCTTCAATTATCTTAAACACATCAATGATCCTCAACGTCGAAGGGCCTAAATTATAAATAAACACCCCCACTCGATGATATTGTCCAACACTCCAACCAAGGGGAAATACTAAGCTCGAGGTCCGCAACGAGAGCATGTAGTAGGGCTAGCATTTGGTTGGTGGAAGCAATTCTTCACAATGAGGCCCATAGGCGGCGCCACATTGATCACAGTGGGTACAATTGACTCCATTAAGACAAAAAAAAATCTTTAAAAATAAAATTTTTTATGTCATGAATTGAACTTATGGGAAGCTTTCGACCCCACTCAATTTAAGAGTTTCACCCCACATTAGAAAACTTTACACATTTTCTTTGTTGCTGTGGTAGTGAACAAAAGTCATTATAAAATACCCACCGCCTAAGTTACTAGGCCAATTGTCTACCAGAATAAAATAAAAATTAAAGGGCTCACATTGCTGATATGCGCTCTAGCAACGAGTTTTTAGAACTTAAAGGTATTTGTGACATCGCTAGAAAATTAGTGGAGACAAAGAAGGATATACCGTGTACCAATTGGTTTATTTGCTTCTAAAATTGGCGTTGATCTTATTAATAGCGACTGTGATGGTAGAAAGAGTTTTTTCAGCAATGAAGTACGTATATAACAGGTTGTGTAACCGAATGTGGGATCAATGGATGAATGACTGTTTGGTCATATATATCAAAAATGATGTGGTTGCTAGTGTTGATAATGAAGCTATTATGTAACGATTTCAACACATGAAAACCTGTTGAGGGCAGTTGTAAGAGTTTATGTATGAGTGGTGCTATTGGCACCACGAATTTTTCTCTCCTCACCGCAATAGAAGATAATTTTTTTTTTCCTAAACTATCCCTTCTCCTTCCTCCTCCTCTCTCCTTCCTCCCTCTCCCACCCTCCACCCTCTTCCCTTATCTGCGCCCACCCCCAGTCGCCGGTGGGAAGGGAGCCCCGGCCAGTCTCCCTCCCCCTCTCCCTTTTTCTTCCTCCCTCCCCTTCTCTTATCCCTTCCTCTTCTTCCCTCCCGTACTCTTCTTCTCCCTCCCTCTCCCCTTCCCCCTGCAACCCGATCTCCCTCCCCGCCGGCGACTGGGAGGGGGAGGGAAGGAGAGGGAGGGAGGGAGGGAGAAGAGGGAAAGAAGAGGGAGAGGGGGAGGGAGGCCAGCCGACCGGGGCTCCCTCCCCACCGGAGACGGGGGGAGGGTGGGAGAGGAAAGGAAGATGAGGGAGGAGAAGGAGGGAGAAATGAGGAGGGTTTTTTTTTTTTTTTTTTTTTTTACGGTGGAAAGAGTAAATTTCGTTGTGCCAATAGAGCTCCCCTTTATGTATTCAGATTTTCCTTTTGGATTAAGAACTATTAGTAACAATGTATTAAGATTTCTATATTTTTTTTTTTGAGAATTCAACATTATCTTCGTCGGATTATCGAAAATAAATTATTTAAAAATGTTATATTATATTTGTCAAATTATCGAAAGTAGATGACAGATGTTGATAAAGGGGAAAAAATTTATTCGATTTGTGGGAAATAAGTCTTTTATTGTCCCCACTAACTCGAATTCCTGCAGCCGCCACTGACTAGGCCCCTAAAATTACCCCATCTGATTGTGAATGATACCACTTAAACTTGCATGGGGGCCTTAGAATTAAGAGAATCGTCAAAGTTGAGCTTCACCTGACTCATTCAAGGAGGAACCCAGCTGTCCACTGTAGTGCCAATGAATTGGGGATTCAGATTTAGTTAACAGATTGTATTCTATTGATATATTAGGTTAAGTGTCTTATTGTTGAAAGTTTGGGGGTAAAAGGATAATATTTAAAGAGGTAAGAGTTCTTTGCCTTCCAAAAGTACCACGAGAGCATGAAACCTAGTAACAGGCAGTCTTAGATGAATGCCATAACCATCAGCCAAAAGTTCCATTGATAGGCCAAAAGTTCCATTGGTAGGCTTGGGAAAGTTATGGGGGAACTGGCCCAGACTCCATTAGCAAATGGGCATGCAGTGAGGAGGTGGCCATGAGATTATTTCTCCATATTTGTTGTGTAGTTTGTTGTAGGACTTTTGAAGTGGTACCATAGTTGCCAATATCGTTTCGGATCCCATTTCGGTCTGGCTCCAAAATGAAAAGTTTCGGCTGATATGCAATTGCTGTGAAATTTTTCGGAATTACATTTCGGTAAAATATAAAAATAATATATATGTAGAAAAGTAAAAAATAAAAAATAAAACAATAAATATGGATGTAATCTATTCTATCAAAAAATTCTGGAATTATGTTTTGGGAAAACATAAGAAATATAATGAATATGTATGTATAAAAAATTAAAAATTAATAAAATAAGTAATGATGTAAAATATCATTTCGGACAATATGTGGATTTCAGCTGGAATTGGTTGAAATTTAAAATAAAAAAGTTTTGTAAGAAATTTCGTTCCAGCCACTTGACTAAAAATAAAAAATCTCGATCATTACGGCAGAAACATTATAAAATTAATAACTATGGACCAGCATGTAAAACCACAATCTTTTAAAGTTGTGACATTAGGGAAATTCTATTTGCACCCACCCACTTTACTGAGCCTACCCACATTTTGAAGTTTTTTTTTAATTCCAAGAATACCCATCTGTGAATTTTCCTAATTACCCTTGCCTTCATCTTCCTCTTTTCTTCAAGCCATCTACTTCTTTCCGAGTTGATTTTTTTCTTCTTCTTCACTTCATCTTCCTCCTCTCTTCAGGATTTTATCTTCACTTCTTCTGCACTTATTTCCCTTCAACAGCATATACTGCTTCTTCTACTTCTTCTCATCATCATAAAGGTCCCCCTTTGGAAGAACTCATCTCCCAATCCATCTCTCTATTTCCTTATATAAGCTATCACATTTCCAATCCTAGGCACCACATAGTGTTTTAGAGAAGCCATCTCCAATATGGACAAGCAAATGACCATATATGAAGAGAAGGTATCGTTTTTTTTGACACATGCTTTCATTTTTTTTTCCATTCGCGTCCTGCACGGATTTACAGAGCCGTGCATCACATGTAATGATCGACAATATGAAGCTGTGCATAAGTGTACTGCACGGCTCTGTATTTCCGTGCATAAGTGTATTTCACGGCTTCGGATTTCTGTGTACAACGCACGGGTTTTAATCTCAATGTGCACGGATCTACTTTTCCGTGCATATTGAATGTGCACGGATCTGCATTTCCATGCAGAACGTGAATCATGTTTTTCATTTTTATGTCAACCGTCACTAATTTCCTTTCTCCCCTCTCCCATCCCTTCCATTCAATCTCAATTGCAACCTACACACTCCATTCCATTTGCATGCACTTAATCCATTTGCATTACATGTTTATTTAGTTGGAAAAAAGATTAACAATGAGGAAAATAAAAATGGAAGAAGTTGAAGATGAAGAGGTACATGGTAAGATGAAGATGATCTGTCTTTGCTCATGAAGAAGAGAAGATGATCTGCCTTCAAAGGTTTCACTCACCTAAGGCTCGGAAATGACGTCGTTCTCTCAATGTTGACGGAAATGAGGAAGAAAGGAAGAAGGAGAAGGAAGAAGAAGGGCACGTTTCTAATATTCGGTGAGTGGGCTCAGTAGAAAAGGAGACTTTATATTTTTGCAGTAGGTGAGCTCAGCATGTTGGTATACTCAGCAAAGTTGGTAGGTGCAAATAGAAATTCCCGTGACATTAAAACATTAGAGAAATAATGAGATAAAGATGATGTATAATGTAAACCTAGAAAGTTGTACCATTAAAAACATTAGCTTTTGGACATGACTAGCTGATGTGTAAAGTTAGATGCTAGCTTATCATGTGAAGCTGCAACATAGTTAGGCTAACACAAGCCGGGTCACCTTTAGGTAGGGTTGTAGATTGGGCCGGGCCACCCATGGCTTGCATGATCGGCCCATCAAATGCACGAGTCATGCTAGGCCATGGTGCCGTGGCCCTTGCATGGCACGGCCAACGAAAATTCCCCCTCCCAACGGTCATAAAAGGGCTAGGGGGCTTTTTGAAGATTTTGTCCCTTTCACTCCAACAACCAAAAAAGGGCCACATTTCAACACTTGTAGATTTATAAATATCCCATTTTCCCTCATTTCTCAACACTCGTCTACACTTTTTGTAAGCTCTCTTTCTCTCTCTAGGGATCAAAAGCTTTCTCTATACTATCAGAAGCTAAGAAGTTTAATTAGTTTGCGTACCAAGACTACTCAGGAAGCTCTTTCTCTCTCTAAGAACTTCTCTATAGCTCTCTCTCTTCAAGGTATTTATTAATTTCAGTTTCAGATTTTATTTAGAATATGCATAGTAATATTATACAATAAGTCTCATCTTCTCACTTTTCTTATATAAATTATCACATCGGATAAATTAAATTCTTATATATAATTATTTTTTATATAAACTTTATTTTTTTATAATGGCTAGACCATCGCAATAGTTTAACTTTGACTTTAGTCTAAATGATTCAAATGCTGCAAACTTGGGTCTAGACCAAAATCTAGAGGTAGAAAAAAGAATCTTGAATCTGTTGTAAAATGGAAAACATCAACTAAAAAGAAAAGAAAATCGACTTCTGAAGTTTGAAAACATGTCGAGTTAATTGAGATTAAAGATCCCACTAGAAACATAGTGAAAAAGTCACGATGCAAATTTTCTAAGGAATGTTTCAACTGTAAGTCATCAGAATGTTTCAACTGTCGTAAGTCATCAGGTGGCACTAACCACCTTAATAGATACATGAGAGTATGTATGGCCAAACATGCTAAAGGGAATGTCGATCTGGCAGTAGGGGATATGGACACACAGACTTTACTATATCAAAGTTTTGCATCTGGTAGTTTAGAAGTTTTTAATTATAACCATTCTAATGCTTGATACCAACTTGTGAAACTTATTGTAATTAATCAATTGCCTTTTCTAATTGTTGAGAGTGAATCCTTTGAAGAGTTTGTGCATGAAGCCTTTTCACTCTTTATCAAAAAAAGATTTCTAGAAATACAGACAAAAATGATGCAATAAAAACGTTTAGAAAAGAAAGAGAGGATTTAAAAGTTGCTCTTCGAAACATACTCGGAAAAATAGGATTAACTTCAAATTTATGGACCCTCAAACAAAATATTGAGTAAATTTCAATAATTGTACATTATATTGATAATGATTGGGTTATTGAAAAAAGAATGATTTCATTCTCTTTACTTGAATACCCACATACTAATGCGAGGATAGAGTCCATTATCCTAAAAAAAAAATCAGTGAGAGTATAATATTGAAAGTAACATAATTTTTATAACTTTAGATAATTGCGCTTTTGAAATACTAAGATCTGCGCTCCCACATAGTTTAAATGGGGTTATTTTTCAAAATAGATGTGCATGTCACATCTTAAATTTTATAGTACAAGATGGATTAAGATTTAGTGCCAATAATAGAAGTGATTAAATACATTGTATCTTACATTTTTTTTTTCATTTCATTCAAGGAAACAAAATTGGAAGAAAATATGTAGAAGTCTTCATAAAAGTCTCAGAAAAACACAACTAGATGTAAAGCATCGGCGGAATTTTACTTATGAAATGTTAATAGAAACTCATAATTATAAAGGTGTAATTAATTAATATTGTGCTTTATATTTAACACATATTGGTATTTTATAGGTGAAGAGAATTGGTAAGTTCTTGAAATGAGAAGAGATTTTTTAGAAGTTCTTTTATGATACAACCTTGCTTTTTTTCTTTCTGGGGAATATTATCCCACCTCAACTCAAGTTTGGAAACACTTTTATGAAATTAGTCTTACTTTCATAAAATGTAGAAATATAGCGAATTTCAAGGATATGTATACAGCAATGGACATGAACCTTTCACAATACTGGAAAAATGCTCCATTAACATTTTGTTTAGCCTCTATATTAGATCCTAAGTTAAATTTAGTAGGCGTAGAAACTTTACTTGAAGCAATAAATAATAATATGAATGTCACTAATGTAAATAATATTTCTATCATCAATTCTTATTTAGATGAACTTTGTATCCTGCCCAACTAGGTAGACTGAAAACAACCTATATCCCTCCCCAACCGCAGGTAGAGAAAAAGAAAGCCTCTTGGAATCTTCTTAGGAGCTCTCGAGGCTGTAGTTCCTTCGGATCTAGTCAAATTGTGAATCACTTAACGGTGTATCTACAAACTGGTCCGGTTGATGTCATAGACGATGACACCCATTTCGACATTTTGGACCAGTAGAAAGCAAGTGAAAGTAGATTTTCTCTACTTTTCGCCATGACCCATGATTTACTAACAGTTTCAGTGTCTACAGTTGTCTCAGAGTAAGCTTTTAGTATAGGTAGGTGACTTATTGACAATAGAAGTACGATGTTATCGGAAGAAATGGTGGAAACATGGATGTGCCTAAAGAGACTAGTTCTTGGCAGAGAAGAGAAATCGAAACTTGATGGTAGAAGAAGAAATAGAAGACGACTTTTCAACACTAGAAATATCATGATACTCAAAAATTATCATAGCTATAATTTGTAAGATTTATTTTAAGTTGAAAATTATCGTTATAGTTGTTGTAAAACTTATTTAGAGAAAATTGTCATACTTGTAATTTTATTTTTTATTTATAACATTTTTTTTTAAATTGGAATAATCATCAAACTTGTAAGTCTTATTTGAAGTTGAAAATTATCATCAAAGTTATTGTAAAACTTTATTTTAAGGAATATATCACACTTAAAGTTTCATTTCTCATTTGTAAGTTAGCATCAATGTTTGTGCATTTATTTTATTAATATCAATTTTATTTCAAGTTGAAAATCCTTAGGTGTCTAAAGTCCCTTTCAATTTATAGAAAAAAAAATAGATTAAAAAGATTAATAGAAAGGAGGAGCTTGTGGGCTACCCTGACCTGAACTGTGGCACGGCCCAAGCCGACATGTGGGCTGGCATGGCCCAACACAACACGACAAAAGTCCTGCCAGTGGTCATACTGTGTCGACCCCTGCCGGCCTAGACATAGCATGACACGGCCCATTTTACACCTCTATCTGAACCTCTAAGGTATCTTTATTACCTAAAAGTATTCTTCTAAAAATATGCAAGCTAGCCAACTGAAGAAACTCTAGGAAAGTTTCCTTTGACACAAGTGGAACCCCACATTCGCTTCATCTGAGTCATTCAGATCGACCACCAATCCCCTCTGCTAAATATTGTTCATTAAGCATTATTTTTTTAATGGTCAGGAAGCCAAATTTCACTTCATTCCAAGTAACATACAATCGTTGGACCCAGCTATGTGTAAAAGTAGCAATTTAGGTTAGCATCTACTCTCGTTTTTCACAAATTCTGGTCAATGTTGAATATTTACTTTGACTCATGAACTATTATAAATTTTCAGGAATTTGACATTTTAATGCTCCTCCTTAAATACTTAATTTTTAATTTCATGACTAAAAGTCTCTAAATATCACCAGAGTCGTTTGACTCTGGTACTCTGGTACGCTTTTTTTTTTCCTGAATGCCATGATTAAAAACCCATCAGATCATCATGGGATCCAGGTACTTTTTCAACTTTTTAATATTTGGAGTGTTATCAGAATCAAACGACTCTGGTGACATTTACAGAATTTTAGTGATAAAATTAAAAATTAAGTGTGTAAGGGACATTGAAATGTCAAATCCCCTAAATTATTAAGAGTGCTGCTATTAGAACACAAAATTTATCTTTTCCCACACAATTTCTCTCCACACACATTACTAAAATTTAAAAATGAATGTATATCTTTCCACACACATCAAAAGTTCCTAAACTGCCCTTATATTCATTTCCCTCTTTTTTTCTTCCCACACACATCTTCTTCTTCTTCTTCCCAGACACAAACCAAAAGCCACTTCCACTCCACCTACTGGATCATCATTCTTCGGCGATTCTCCGGCGTGCCACCGGCGTTCCTATTCCTCTAGACATCCTTCTCTTCCAAAGGTAAATGGATACTTCCAACATTACCATTTCTTCTTCTTCCCTATCTATTCTTTACCATTCTTTTCCATCTTAGATTACTTATTTTTCCATTAAAACTTGTTATTAGGATAGATTTTAACTCAATGTAAGTTTTGACAGACAATGTTACTGTTTTCTAATAGTTTAGGGTTACATTTGATCATCCATAGTCGCGGTTTTAGGTTCAGAAATCGCGACTGTTCGGCTCTGGTTGACCGAACGGGTTGCAGATGTTCGGACACTAAAGTTCGAACAAATTGGTTTTGTTCGGACCAAAGTGTCCGAACATATTACTTTTGTTCGGACACTCAGGTCCGAACAAAAGTAATATGTTCGGACACTCAGGTCCGAACATATAGAGATCTAGCAGTCAAATAAAATTTGTTTCTTTCGTATTTTAGAAATGGACCGGCCAAGCTCTTCTCGAGTGCGACCTACTGCTTCAAATAGGAAGCGACGTCAGATAATAGAAGAGGTTGTGGAAGACCCAGAGATATCTGAGGAAGAGGAAGAACAACAAGAAGAGATGGAAGATCAACAAGCCCCGGGGCCACAAGATAGGTCCTTATTGACCAGCTTTGATACACATACAGCTGGGTATATTTAGATTGGAGAGGTGTGTTTCACTTGTTTCATATGAAAGTTTTTATTTATTTGTTAATTTATTAAATTATATATTAATGGTTGAATGCAGGATCGAGGCCCACTGAAATGTCTAAGTCATGGGCAGAAAGTGCCTTTGTGGCAACTGAATGAGTCTGACAGGTTTAGAGATTTAGTCTCGAGGTCTGGATTGGCTACACTAGTGAATGCATCTTACTGATCCGTCAATAAGATTACTGTATCTGGTTTTGTGGAAAGGTGGCAACCTGAGACGAACACCTTTCATATGCCTTTTGGTGAGATGACAATCACCTTAGATGATGTTGCATCTATCCTAGGCATCCCAGTGATTGGGCGAACGGTTTCTTATAATGAAAGAATGTCATATGAAGAAGCTCAAGCACTCCTTGTTGATGCACTAGGAGTAGAACCGGTAGAAGCACATGATGAGTTGATACAAGTGCGGGGCCAATCAGTTAGATTGGAGTGGTTACGGGAAAGGTTTTCCAGTTTGACTGACGGTGATGGGGACGAGATGATAGACTCTGCAGTAAGAGCATACCTTTTGTACTTATTGGGTTGTACCTTGTTTACTGACAAGAGTGGCACACGGGTGCCGATCATTTTCCTTACAAAACTCGTGGATGTAGAGGCCATACGTTCATATGCATGGGGTGCTGCTGCACTAGCATACTTATACAGGCAGTTGGGGTTAGCAAGCAGGCATGAAGTTAAACAAATAGCCGGCTATTTGACTCTACTAGAAGCTTGGGTGTACGAACACTTCGAAAGTTTGGCTCCGACTCCAAACTTACTCTATCAAGCCATTCAGCCCCGGGTCCATCGTTGGTTTCCTCGTAGAGAGTCTGCTCCTTTACAAAGCATACGAGAGAGAATTGACGTCATGAGTGCTGATCAGGTAATTAACTTGATGTTTCTTTTAAATAGTGTAACTTGATGTTTCTTTTTATTTTCTATTATATACTTTCATATCTTACGATTTGACTAACTACTTTCAGGTGACTTGGGACCCATATCGTGATGTTAGACAATATCATCCTTTCAATGAAGTTGCATACTACTGTGGGTGCATCAAATGTATGGATGTTGTTGAGCCTTATCACCCAGATAGGGGTGCTCAGACAGTTTGGGAGAGTTCAGACGATTCCTCCACCGCCATTAGCCCCTATTCGTGCTACGCGAGGTCCTACTTTCCGTGACTATCAAATCGCATATCAATATATCAATCAAGTTTGGGAAGGATGGCCTAATCACCTACTATCTGCATTGAATCGCAGTCAACCAGTTAGGCGTCCTTCAGATTGTGTTCCCGGGTATATGGATTGGTATGCACGAGGATCGTGGAGGATACTACAACACCCAAACTTACATTCTAATTTCGCGCCCCGTCCCGAAGAAAATGAGCCAAGTGGTAGCGGTATGATTGACTATCACCAGCGTAATTCAGATGCACTGATCATACTTGATGAGGTTACAGGAAGAGGTGAAGACCATTGGGTTGAAGACCCGCGGGATTATATACCCATGTGAATCAGGTGGCACATGTGTTACGGGGAATTTCAATTGAGGATGCTCAACGAACCTTTCGACATCCCCACATGAGTTCACAAACTTACAGTCGCACTAGGACTAGGAGAGGAAGGGACAGTTGAAGAAATGTAACTTTTTTTATTAATTGATGAAAAACAAATGAAACATTGTAATATATTTTTTTTCAAGTACTAAGATGGTTATTTTAAGACAATGTTCTTATGTAATTTGAATATGGATGTACTTGCTGTCAAATGTGTTTTAGTTATTTAATGTTATCTTCAATTACTTTGGATAGTGTTTGATTTTTTAAGTACAGGTTGAAATATTTGCATTATATACTGTCAAAGTAGGGTAACAGAACCACCGTTCGGATACACAGGTCCGAACAAAACATTTTTGTTCGGACACTCAGTGCCGAACATATGCATGATGTTCGGAACTTCAGTGCCGAACATATCCATGATGTTCGGTAACTCAGAACCGAACTATATGGATATGTTCGGCACTGAGTGTCCGAACGGTATTACAGTTACGAATTTAACTTATTTTAATAAGTCTGCATTCAATTAATAAGCACGGCCTCAACCACATTCAACATAAAAAAGCTTATTTTAAAGACACATTCATCAACTACAGAAATGAATAAAAGATTCATACAGAAATAATAAAACCACATTCATCAACTTCATTAAATGATTAAAAGAACATTCTGATACAGAGACATAAAGGAATTGTGTCAAATTACATTCAATCCAAATCAATTGTCTCTGCTATTGATACGTCTGGAGTTACGAGCTCTTTGAATTGAACAATCCGCTCCCTATATGGAGTCTCCCATCCATCCGCACAAGGATAATGGAACTGTTTCCACTTATTTGCAATAGGCGGAATTGGATGACCAGGTATTAAAAATAGTTGTACAAAATGATTCCCATTAACAAAACCGATTGTTCTCTCGTTCCGAGAAGGCATTGGCACCGGCACAGATCGCAAAGGCAGGAAAGTGAGGCATTGTTCTCTGCTCAAATGATATAACACCAAATTATAACGTGATGCTATGAGATGTCCCATGTCAGGCATAGTCATCCAATAGTCTATCAATGGGTTGTCATCCATGCATGATAATGCTTCAACCAATTCTTCAACTCTTCCCTCCACTCCATATAATTGTCTGTAGTGGTCTACATGTGCAAGCAGCTCTTGTAATAAATCTCTTCTGACTTGTCTCCATTCATCCTCGGGTAGGCCTATCAATCCAGCGATTGCTCTGAATCCACAATTACCATCAGCTGCAACATCCTTTACAACCTTAATGTAAGGTCTCAACCCCACGGGAAATGAGTCCACATAATTACTGATGTTCTTTGACCTTGTACGAATCGCCCTTATCTTCTCGTTTCTCTTTGGTTTGAATCCCAATTGTCCTTTATTTTTAACATCTTTCACTGCAACTGATTTAGGCGAGTAGCTATCCTGTGCAGACGGCACCAATTCAAAAGCGCTTGGATCTCGTCGAGTTGATGTGTCAGCTTTCATACTTGGTCTACCTCTTGTTCTTGATATCACCTCGGGTTCAATCAAATGAGTGCTGTCTGGCATAGATAGCTCCCGTATCTTCTTCAGAAGTTGCAATTTTCTAGTGGAATCATACTCATTGAACCGTTTTACAAGTAACTCCAAATCTGCCTTCAAATCCAAACTCATAGAAGAACTCGTCATCGACGAAGTAGTTGGCAACATATCAAGCTTCTTCCAATGCTGATGTACACAGCTTAGAGGAATAGGCCGCCCTTGACTGATATATTCTGCAATCTCATGCGCACAGGGTAATCCATGTGTGCGTCGAATAACACAACCACACGCACTGGCGTCAATTCCAACTACTGTAGCTCTCTTGGTTTCTGTTAAAATTTTATCAAGTGCATTTTTAGAAACATTACCACGAAGATCTTTGTATTCTGCCGGCTTGAAATTATGTTGCACAACTGTCTTACTTTTCTCAAATGATGCTTTGATATTGGTATGCTGCAACTCAAGCAAATTATGGATTTTAGACCAAACTGCTTCAAAATTTCCTTGACTTGAACCAAGCTGTCTTTTGAGTTGTGCATGTGAACTCTCGGCCCTGCATTGGATTATTAAGAGGTTAGTGTTATTAATTAATAAGCATAAATCAAAACAAGTAAATTTTTTAAAAATTACCTGTTCGAGGTAGTATTCCCAAAATGGACACAATTGTCCGTCCATGCGGAGACAAATCTCTCTTTGTAAGCATCCAACCAACTACCTTTGACGTAATTGAGTGCATCAGGGTACGTGCTGAATTCATTATTTAGCTTACTGAGTTGTTCACCAAACTCATCTTCTGTGGATGAAGACACCAACATATTCCAGCTCAAAATAAACCTGTCCCATTTTTCTTTCGTTTCGAACAACTTCTTGCACCTCGCCAATACGTTTCTATTAATGTGCCATTTGCATAATAAATGAGTAGAGCCAGGGAATATTCTGTTAATGGTGTTCATGAGTGACAATTCTCTATCCGTCACAATGACATCAGGAAGAATACCATCGCCAATAATAGAACGCAATACACCTAGTGCCCATGCATAATTTTCTTCACGTTCAGCATGAAGGTATGCAAAGCATACTGAAAAAGTCATGTCTGTGGATGTGACTCCAACAATCTCCAGAAGAGGCATGCGATAACGATTGGTCTTGTAAGTACAGTCCATTATCAAGACATGTGGAAATGCACGCAACAAATCTATACTTTTTGGGTGCGTCCAAAACAAGTCAGTTACAATCTCGCTTTCCTCACAATTCTTATGCCATTATATGTAATCATGCTCTGCCAACTTACCAAGTAGTTGTTGCATCTGACTTCTTCCACCCCGCTCATTAACTTTATATCTGTAGCGTGCATTGTATATGGTCTTCATTGTGGTTACGTTTAATTCACTTCTTTGTCTCAACGTAACCAAAATTTCTTTTGGTCTAACCATGCTCTTCGACATGTCAACCAGCAACTTTGTTTCCTCCTCTGATAATCTTCCTGCAAATGAATGCCCTTCTAAATATTCCGCTGCCGAATGGTTATGCACACCACATATGACCTCCAACATCCAATCATCATTTGAGTCTAACTTTTTACCCTTTAGTGCGAAAGGACATCCACATTCTTTGAACCGGTTTGTTTGATCTTCTTTCGCTTTTGGCACTCTTCTTGTTTATATTGTCCATTTCTCTCGCAAGCAAGGAGTACTCTCGCTTTGACACCCACTCGAGCAGCATTTGAAACCTTTATCACGATAACAAACCCATTTTTCCTTCCTACTCCACGAGCCCAACTGATCAACGAATCGCGGCTGTGAAATATCTACAATAAATAAACAAATTAAATACAAATTTAGTAATAAGTAAATGTAACTTGAATAATAAATCCTACATATGTTGGTCTTACCTCGTGAGTTATAAACTCACTGGTATAATCCATGACAAACTCCGATCCAACCTGACTTTCTTGCGTAGAGACCTGCATAATATATTAATTAAATATCAGTGTCCGGATATTTAATTCCGAACATATAGCATATGTTCGGAATCTCAGGACCGAACATATGTTATATGTTCGGAAGTGCACGACCGAACATATAGCTTATGTTCGGTTGTATAGGTCCGAACATATGTCATATGTTCGGTCCTGTACGTCCGAACATATGCTATATGTTCGGTTCTGAAATACCGTACATATCGGGAGGTTCTAAGTTTCAGGCGAGATGAAGAAATTACAAAATATACAAAAATGAAAAAAAATATCAATGAAAATATTCCACTACTGCTTTGATTAAAAGGCACCAATTGATTGTTGCTTTCATCCATCTCTTCCTTCATTGCACAATCAAATGGAGGAAAGTGAGTGAAAGATGAGTTGCAAAGGAAAATGAAGGAAGTGGAGAGTGAGATAGAATGCCCATAAAAAATAAAATGCAAGTGGAGAGTGAGATAGAATGCCCAAGGAAGATGGAGGAAGTGGAGAGTGAGAAGTGGAGAGTGAGTTGGGAGAGGGGAAGAAGAATGGAGATTGTGTGAGAAAAGAAAATATGATTTGAGTTTTTGTTGGATAATGGCTACTTTAGTCATTTCATAAAGGGGTATAAATGTAATATGAAAAAACAAAAAATCCTTGTGTTTGAAAAGAAATTTTTTGTGTGCCAATAGCAGCACTCATTATTAATTGGGAGGCATATTATAATATCAGTAACTTTGACCATAGACAAATTTGGAGTTAGCAATTCTCCCTTCAAATCCTCCTTGTGGACGCACCATCTCATGTCTCATTCACAGTCAATGAAGTTAGGCGGTGGTCCACGTTCCAGTACCCACCGCAAACGCGTATTTCAGATACAGTGAACTCCACTACATTGCATTTATCTTTATTCATTTATATGTAGTGTTTGGATGTGCCAGGAAAGCCAGAGCAGATAAAATTGCAATCCGATGATGAAGAAGAAGGAGAAGATGGCTGCAGCTCTGCTTCTACTACTCCTTTTGTCCTGTCAGATCGAAATGGTCGAACCAGGTCCGGACGATTGTTACGATGCCTGCTCCACTGGCTGCGTTCAGAGAGATGGTTAGCCCCTTCATTTAATTTGAGCCATTGGATCTCCCTTTCTCCCTCTCCTGATTTGGGTTTGGGGAGTGGCCTCAGTTTCTGATTAGAGGTTTTTTTTTTTTATTAGATATTTGTGAAAGTTAGGGAAACATGAGCTCCCAAAGAGGTATTATTATTAGGATATGTTAAAAGATTCAGAAGACAGATGGAGAGAGAAATCCCGCATTTTTTAAGACTTCTTTGTGCAGAAGATACTTTTTTAGGACTTTTTTAAATGGGTTGAGACGGCCGAAAGTGTTAAAGAGTTTATTAAATTTCTTTTACCAAATCATTCTTATCAAAACCTCAAGTCGTTATTAAAGGAGGCTGAAATACTATTTAATATTTTCTTTTGAGTGGAGCTCACTTCTCAATACTCCCCTTCATAAGGAACTCGGCCGGCGTACTTTTGACGACACGTATTTTTTTTTTGAGCCGAATCATTTTATTTGGAAACCTAATTCACGATCAGTTAGCTCGAATACTATATTAATTTTTTTTAACTAAAATATTATTTTATTTTTATTTTTATTTTTATTTTTATTTTTTTTGTTCTCATCATTAGTGCTGATTGTAGTTTCTTTCATGTGCGTGTTGCTTTGCAGCGCGGCTGATGGCTCGTTGCGACCGCAAGTGCCAGATAAAATGCGGTCCAGGTAATGCTTCTCATCTTATCCTTGTCTATTGTTCATCATCTGCTTTTCTTTTTCTTTATTGTATGCTGTATAGATAGATATTAACAATGACATTATTATCTTATTAAAACAATGTACTTGAGTTTTGAGGTGGATCCAGGTCTAACAATTGGGTCCATTGCTGTTGGAATCGGGTCTTCTTTTTTGTTGTTTTTTTGCTATAAGAGAATTTCTAATTTTTTGGGCTGGACTAATTCCTCCGGACCCAGAAGGAAGTTGTGTAAACTTCCTTATATATAGCTCAAGTGTGGTAGTGCAGTTTCAAACCTACAACCTCCGGATGCAAACCGTGGTCCTAGGCCAACCGAGCTACCCTTTCTGTTGGAACCGGGTCTTATACAAAAATAACCAAGGACATGTGACCAGATCCAACCCTTTTACATTATTATTATTACAGTATTGGGTATGGACTATATCCAAACTCAAACCGACCCTTCGCTGGCTTTTGATGTTTGTCTCTCTGTGTCCTTGGTTTTTTTTATTTTTAGGAGGGTGATGGTATAAGGCTTTTAGATTCTCCCTGAAAACTGGAGAGGTCTGATCGAACCTGACCCAAATTATAAATCCCAAACTCGGGCTCAGTGGTTGAAGCTAGGGGTGTTCATTGGCCGGCTTTGGCCGGTCTGAACAATTTCCAGACATGTCCCGGGCCTTTGCCTGACACAGGCCAAAATTGATTGGCCTGAGCCCAGCCTACCTGAGAAAGATACAGCCTGAGCCCAAGTGGATATATAATGCTTTTGTAAATAAAAAAGGCGTCTAATAACAGCTACAAGCAATAGCTCAACTGATTGGGTTGTTAATGTGTATGATAAAGTGCATGTGTTTGAGTACTCTCAATCTTGAAAAAAAAAAATAGTTGTATCTTCTTAAATATTGTCTCTTATTCGGGCCGGGTGTGGCTTCAGGCTCTGTGTCACTGAATCCAAAACCAACCTGTATATTAAATGGGCCTAAAGTTTAGATCAATTCCAGCCCCTTTATTAAAACCAAAGGCTCAAGCCCAGCCCAAAGCAGACTTGCCCGATCCATGAGCACCCCTAGTTGAAGCACTATGAGATAATTTGGGTATGGTATCCAACATTCTGTTTCAGATTGTTGGCCCTCTGGAAGGAGCCTAAAGTGTAGCACATGTTGACACAATGTGCCTCTTAACTTTTGTTGAATGGTATCTTTCACAACTTGGGTAAGAGGTAACTTTCTTATTAAGACACTGAGACTCTCCATGATATATCCCACCACACAAATTTGCATGAACCCCAGTTTGACAGCAATATGATATTCATCATTGGATAAACATGCACTGACCTAATTTTACACTAACATGATCAATTTTCACCATCTGAATTGTGTTTCGATATAAAAAAAAAAAAATTTTGAAACTTAAGAAACCGTAAAAACTTTAAGGACCCTAAATCAACATCAGTGATAATCTGATTAATTTACGATGATTTTCATATCCACATTGAGACTTGAACAAGTTGGCTTTTAGTTTGAACAAGTTGAGCTTTAGTTGAGCAGAGTCCATCTTTCGCTTGACTTGTGAGACAATGAGAGAGGCCCAAAGACAACCCAAATCGAGCCCATCTAAGCTAACTTGCGAGCCAGCTTGACTTGTTGACATCCTTCATCCTGAGTGGGTAGGCATCAATAGTTATTTGACTGACTTGCCAGCCCAACCCAAGATTAAGGTTGGGTATGGATTGACACATCCAACCTGATTGATAAATGCAACTGATTTGGGTTAGATCCATAATTGATGACTTGTGTAGTCAACCCAACCCATTGACACCTTATGCACTACTTTGTAATATTCTATTAACGGAAAGGACTATTTAGTATTTTGTCTCAATATGGACCTAATGAGTCGCTCATTAGTGGCTAGGGTTGTTGGTCCCATCCAGGTGGGCCAGGCTAACGGGCTCCAAATTGATCAAGCTCTGGTTACTTTTGAGGCCTGATGGGTTTGGGCCCTCAGCCAACTATTTAAAGTAGAATAGGTTTGTGCCTAGGTTTAGCCAGTTTTCCTATTAAGGCAAGTGACTGATATTCGAAGTTTACAACATGTTTGTGCAATAAGAAGGTTTCGTGCTCGACAGACTTTTATTAACATAGGAGAGACAATTAGTTGGGTTAGGTGGGGTTTTGGGTTTGGGTTTGGGTAGGTTTGAGTGTCAAACTTTAAAAGGTCAATCCAAACCCTAAATTCTTAGTTCGGGCTGGGTTGGATTGTTCAAGGCTTGCCGTTTGAGTGATAAGGTTGGTCGGGGCTGAACCGCTGTACCAACTACAATTATATAGACTAATTATGGGTCTATCAATTCAAGAGATGAAAAAAAAAAAAAAAAATTAAGGTAAACCGATTACAAGGGATGGATTAGCTTCCATAGCCAATCCCGGAAGTCTTTAGCCCAAAAACACACACACGCACTTACAATTACAAACACTAACATGCCCTTATAATAGTTACTTAGCAGTAATAAAAGGGGGGTATGGAAAAAAAATTTATAACCCCATACCCGTTACAAAATACCCTAAAAGTTCGTACACACATATCCTTAATTCATTTCATTTTTATTTTATTTAAGTTAGATATTATACTTAATGCGTAAGCAATAAGTGTTGCATGTTTACTTTCAATCCCTATTTTCTAGTTTTATTGCTTTTTATTTAGGTTTTTTTATATATTTTTGCTAGTACAAAAGGGGGTGTACTCTTCTTAATAATGCAGATACACATTTTCCTCTATAGAGTGTCTTGGGATACTAACCACCCATAAAACCTCAAGGATATGGGGTGATCCAAATATCCTTTTAATTAGATAATTATGACTCTCAATTTTTTTAAGTCTAAATTGATAGTGATTTTTAAGTATGTTTATTTCTGTGATTGAAATCAAACAACTCTTAAGTGTCAAATCAGTGTTAAATTGAGATTTTTCAAAGATAAGCCCTACGTGTATCACTCCTAACAAAGTGAGATTTGGACCAAGCACTTACAAATGTAGTTTGAGTAAGTTGGATCAAGTAAAGGTAACCCTATCCATTCCAGTGAGTCGAATCAAATGAAGGTAGGCACAATTTAAGTTAGGTGTTAGTAAGTTTTAGCATATAGTCATTTTAACTTTACATGGCTAGGATTTTTTTTTTCTTCCAATCATATTGTTTATTGGGGAGGGTTTTAAGACCATATTAATTAAATATTGTGGGATTCAGAATGAAATGACATAAATGAAGCATCACCTAGGACCTCGATAGCACACGTATGCCTACGGATTGATCACTGTGTCTTCAGATTGATAGTATCAATCCTGGCCGGTCAGCCAACCTAACATACTAAATAAATAAATGAAGCATCACCATGCCCGAGTCTGTTCAAAACACTAGATAATTTGGAGCATCTTGTTTGCCTTTTTAGCCTAAGAATTTGATAAATGATAATAATTTTTTGAATTTCCATTCCACAGATGGCAATGTTGCTGGAAGAGGTGGTGGTTAGACATCAAAAATCATGTTCTTGAAGGAAGTTCTGTTACAATAACTTATTTGGAATAAATATGCAAACCTTGTTTAGCAATAAAATCTTATTGTTTACCTTTAGCAAGGAAAAAAAAAATCTTATGTTTTTAGATCCCACCTCTCTCTCTTCACATATGGGTTGGTTGGGCTGAGCTGAGGCATATATTATTCAGCCTGACTTTAGAGACATAGGCCTGTACCTGGCCCAAGTCTGAATCGACCTGGAAGTGCCTAGCTCAAGCCCGGCCTGCCTCAAATATTATGGGCTATCCCCAAATTGAAAATCCGAAATGCAAAAATAAAGACCCTCCCTTCATTCGGCTATCCCCAAATTTTAGTCATACATGAGTTGTTCCTAATATGACATAAGAAGCTGAAAGTTCAGAAATTTTAAATTGTTAACTATTGTTTTTTCCTTTTCGTTTTTTGTTATCTTTTACTTTAAATTGTTAGCTGTTTTTAATTCTTTTTGTTTTTTTTTACAATGTTTGGGCTGCTAGTGTAACTTCTTTTTTGGAAATATAATGTCACGTCGTGAGCCCGAGAATACACAACTCCCGAGACACGACACACGTCTGTATGGGGATTCGAGTCGAAGACACGTTGTACATTTATTTCCATAAATGATTTTCCACAGGAATTCACATGTGAGGTCATAAAAGCCATCACAAGTGGGGTGCATTTCAACTTCTTGTAAAATCTGTATACATATAACTTGTGCAATAACACAATTGGTATCCAACATATATCCATTATCCATAGCCTATTTGGTCAATAAAAAGAGCATAAACCAGTCCATGAGTAAATATTAGGGTTCAAGTTTTAAGATAGGAATGAGAAAGAGAAAGAAGTAGCGGAAGCATAGCGTTAATTAAGTTTACCTCCCACATATCAAAATGAAGAAAGACAACAATAAGGCCATTAAGGCCAAGGCCCAAGGTAATTGTGACATCCCAGCACTCAGCGTATTGATGTCTAGAAGACATCGTTTTTAAGTCCACTCAGCTAACTGCCGAGGAGTCACCATTAGACATTTAGTCAAAATGGAGGAATGAATATAAAGCATAACATGTATAGCAAAATGAATAAAGTAAAGATCATATGAGGTCTATAAATGTAGATAAAGCATAATCGGTGCATGAATAAGTATGAACATATGAAATCATGGATGACAGGTGTACATATTTACTTGACAAGGTTGGGAAGACCACATGGGCTATAATCCCAAAGGATTAGGCACTAACAAAAATAGAAAGGGTCGGGGTGTTATAGGTAAGTAATTGAACTCCCAAGGAAAGAATTGAAACAATACAAAAAGGGGGGAACTCCACAATACTTGAAACTCCACAAGGAGGACAGAATAAAATTAGGCAAAATTAGTGAATTTTTTTTTAAAGGCCTATGGTCCACTCAGCTAGGCTGTTTGCAAAGAGAGGTCCCTGAACCCACATGTTTTCATTTTTGAGGACTAAATTGCCCCTATAACTGATGCAAGTAGTCCTCAACGTGTAAGGATTAGTCAGCAACGTGTCACGATTATTCCTCTTATCAACCTGACTCGCAACGGACCCAACTGGGTCGTCTCCTTCATACCAACGCCTGTAACAGGCACTATGCCTCCTCTGGCGGTTGTCTTCTACGGCAACGATGGGAGGGCGGTCGGACGGCGAGGCGACGTCGACGGCGGAGAGGATCTACGGGGATGGCTGCGGCAGCGGCGATGGGCTATTCAAACTCATATCAGGGTTGCAGAGGATGGGGCAAACAAGACTGGGGATCGATTTCAGCAAGTCTCAAAAGGATCCGGAGCAAAACTCGATAGGTGAAGGATGTGTGCAGAGCATAGATGTTGAAATAGTAGCTCCCGTGGAGTAATCCTTTTCATCTTAATAAGGACCTAAAAGGAACGAGAAGTTACTATTTCTTTCATCATCTTTTTTAAGGGAAAAATCCAAAAGTGACATACAATTGTCACAAGAATTATAAAGACAAGTTCAATCATGTGTTTTACCGAGAACGACACCCTCCCTATGGCTATGATGATTGACAAAAGATGATGCACACGGATCCGGTTTCTCAGTTTCTGCAAGGCTTGCCAATTACATGTTTATGAAAATTCCTCTGAGAAGAGTCACTCTCTGTTTGCTTGGAGTTTAATGTCTCGGCCACAAGAACATGATTACATAGGCTTTTTGAAGGTTTCTTCCATGGAAGTGTCTGACAAGATGCCATCCGCTTCAGCAACTCAGGTTTCTGCTGCAAATGACCAAGGGGTTGGTCCCCAAAAACTCAGATGAATTTGTTCAGAACTCAGATGAATTTGTTCATAACTCAGATAAATTTGTTCAGAACTCAGATAAATTTATTCAGAACTCAGATAAACTTGTTCAGAACTCAGATAAATTTGTCCATAACTCAAATAAATTTGTCCAGAACTCAGATAGATTTGCCCAGAACTCAGATAAATTTGCCAAAAAACTCAGATAAACCGTCGTCGATCTCTCCACCTCTTCTTTCCGCCCTTTTGTTTCGAGATCCTCCGTCTCCCGAGCAATCTTCACCGTGTGATTCATCTTCACAGCCAGGAAGCCTCTTCCGATCTTCCTATCCACGGTGGATTTCCCATCTTCCGGTAACAAATGCGTCGAATCTCCGTCGGTTAGGGTTTTTCTCTCGCCTGGGCTCGTTTTCTCTCTCCATTTTCCGATCTTCTTCTTGTTCGATCGTTCGATGCTTTTTCCATGACCGTTGATTTCTCTCTCAACGATTGGGATTTCGTCTCTTTTGTCTGCTACGATCTTCAGTCGGTTCCCCCAATTGCATCGAGAGGAGTGATCTGAGGGCTTGGTTTCTAGGCTTTTGAGGGATTTCTCGAGATCGAGCTGCTTTTTCCGTTCTTCTTCTTCTTCTCGCTGCCTTTGGCGTTCTTCTTCTTCTTTTTCCTTTTGCTTTCTCTCTTGTTGCTGTTTGGGAAGCCTTTCCTGGAGTTGTTGGAGAGTGACGTAGCTGGGAGGGAGAGAAGGAGAAAGAAAGGGAAACTTGTTCTGATTTGAGGGGGGTTCTGTTTGGATAAGGGGAGGAGAAAAATCCGCCATTGATGCCTGTGGTCTGAAGAGGACAGGGCACATGTTGCTATTTTAGGTGCTGGCAGGAAATGAGGGATTTTTGAATTATGAATACAGGTCATTCACTCCGAGATCGAGTTGACAAGTGTCCTCAAACTTTACACGTGTCGCATATCAAGATGGGATATGTCGGATCATAACGTCATGCGCGCACCGGTACGAGAGAATTTGCTTATCGCTGGACGTTTTGCGTTTATTATAGAAAGGGTAAATTGGTCTTTTCAGGTATGAAAAAGTGTGAGAGGGACCTTTGGCAGTATGATCTTTTTTTGTGGACTGTTTGCAACAAAGTAATGTTATGAGGGACCTCCGGCCAAAGCCCCCATAAAATTAGCTCACAACCAAGTAAAAGAAGGCGAAATGAAAAGCCCATGGGCCGAGCTACCGTTGTAACTTGAGGGCTCAAGGACCTATTTCGGGCATGTAAGTAAGATTAATGGCTTGTTTCTTTGCTAGAATTTATAAAATTTTTGTCTAGGAAATTTCTGAATTCCGACAAGGTGGAATTCATGGATGCTTCCTTGTACTTGAGCATCCAGAAATTCTACCAAACTGCAAAGGGGCTGGGATTTTTGAATTCCCAAGGTCATTTGAGAACTTTTAAGTGACTGAATTTCTGAAATGCTTAGAGAGAAATAAGGCATTTGAAAATGGGGACAAGATGTCACATCACGTCCAAAAAACTTCAACATTTTAAATTCATGTCACTCTATTAAGGGTCTGTTTGTTAAAAAGAATTGTGAGATTTTTGTGTATTCCAAATGTTGCCCTTTAAAGTAATGTGCTTGAATTTAATCGTGGAGAGCCCAAGCCCGTTCTGGCCGGGGTTGTAAAAGAAAAATGGTAAGGAGAGTAATGATAGAGGACCCGAACACTCGACTGAGCTACAAAAAAGGACACTATAGGAAGAACTCTTTTTTTTTTTTTGCTAATAATCCAAACCGGGCAAGGCTCGGGCAATCTGATTCAGGCGAGCGGGCTTGGGCCAGCTAGGTATGGCTTGAATTGGCAACAACCATATGTACCGGTCTTATGCAGAATAACAACAACAAAACTAATAAAGGGCATTTGGCTGGACGCCTCTCAATATTAATTTTTATTACAAATGGTCCACGAATTAATGCAAACGGTCCACGAATTAATTTTGAAGAGGGAAAGGCCTCTTCCACTGTTTTAAATAGAATAATAATACTCTCATAATCTCTTATCTCTTTATTCTAAAAGGATGAGCCTAAATAATAATTTGGGGAACCACTTTTGAATAACCCACATTTTACTCTAGAGAAAGGTAGATGCAAATGATTATGATGATCCAAACACAACAATAGAGTATTTGAACTGGGGAGACGATCCCACCATTTATCAACATGTACATTAATGCGTTAGTAGTGGCCATAACCACATAGCTCCACAACAATTGAACGCACCCATTGATCATACAGGTGAAAAAAAAGGTGGCGATAGGAACTGAAACTAAGAAAGACTTGGGGCCCAAGGGGTGGTAATGAGTTTCCTCTTTTGAACGCAATTGATTTGTTATTAGGAAGAGGCCCCCGCCATTTCTCTCTCTCTCTCTTCGGTGAATGTTTTTTTCTTTTTTTTTTGGGTAAAACTTTGGTGAATGTTGGTGCAACCTACAATTCAATGCATGCGGCAAAACAAGTCGGCAGCCCTGTTTTTTTGGGTAGTAACCTTTTCTTCCATGTTGACTATCCAACAATCATCATAATTGTTATGGGTCCATTAACAGGGGCAGGACCAGGAAAGTTTTTTGGGGGGCTTGGGGTGGATGGAACTGTTGTGATCGTGTGTGCGGAAGCGTGCGATCAACAAGCAATCAAACAAGCCACACAAAAGGAGAACACAGTTTTACGTGGTTCGGTGATTTCACACCTACGTCCACGAACAAAGCCCGTCTTCTTCTTAGTTTTCACTAATCAAAGTTTTCTCCTATGCTTCTAGGGTTACAACCACAAAGGATAATATATAGCAAACTCAAATACTAAACTACCCTTGAACCCTAATTACATTGGGCCTACAAAACGAGCCAAAATCCAAAACCCATAAACCTAACAAATCTCCACCTTGGCGAGATTTGCAGGCCACAACATTTTCCACCTTGGCATGCAATCACACGCCTCCAAATGCACCCGTAGGCGCTAGCACCTGAAAGTGCTCAAACTCGCAGGATGTTGATCAAGTCTAAGCAATGCTTAAACTTGACCCCAGTCACAACCTTAGTCAGCATATCTGCGGGGTTATCAGCAGTCGCAATCTTCTTAAGGAGTATATCTCCCTCATCAACGATCTCCCGCACAAAATGATACCGTACGTCGATGTGTTTCGTACGTGAATGATGAACTTGATCCTTTGCCAAACAAATTGCACTCTGACTATCACAATGGACATCAATGTGCTTCTGAAAGATCCCCATGTCATCAAGCAAACCTTGAAGCCAAATAGCCTCCTTAATGGCCTCTGTCACCGCCATGTATTCTGCCTCAGTAGTCGACAAAGCAACTGTAGACTGTAACGTTGACCTCCAACTCACCGGTCCCCTTGTAAGAGTGAACACATAACCTGTAGTAGACCGACGCTTATCCAGATCACCAGCGTAATCCGAATCCACATATCCAACCACATGCTGACCAATACTATCATCCCGCTGAAACGACAAACCAACATCCACGGTACCCAGAATATACCGTAGGATCCATTTCACCGCTTGCCAGTGCCCTTTTCCTGGATCATGCATATATCTGCTTACTATACTGACAGCTTGTGAAATGTCGGGCCTAGTACACACCATCGCATACATCAAACTACCAACAGCACTCTGATAAGGAACCTGAGCCATGTACTGACGTTCATCATCTGTGCTAGGAGACATAGCAGCGCTAAGCATGAAGTGAGAAGCAAGTGGTGTACTCACAGGTTTTGTTTTTGCATCCATACCAAAATGCTTTGATACCAATTTGTTGTGATCGTGTGTGCGGAAGCGTGCGATCAACAAGCAATCAAACAAGCCACACAAAAGGAGAACACAGTTTTACGTGGTTCGGTGATTTCACACCTACGTCCACGAACAAAGCCCGTCTTCTTCTTAGTTTTCACTAATCAAAGTTTTCTCCTATGCTTCTAGGGTTACAACCACAAAGGATAATATATAGCAAACTCAAATACTAAACTACCCTTGAACCCTAATTACATTGGGCCTACAAAACGAGCCAAAACCCAAAACCCATAAACCTAACAGGAACTATATAAATATAAATTCTTGTAAAGGCTAATATAGAAAGAAAAAAAAATTCTTCATATCATTGTGGTGATTTCATAGTTGTCAATATTATTTCGGACCTCATTTCGGTCTTGCCTCCGCAACTTCGGCTGATTCGGAATTTCATCAAAACTTTTCAAAACTACATTTCGAAAAAATATAAAAATAACATATATATCGAAACTTTTCAAAACAAACCCCCCCCCCCCCCCCCCCCCCCCCCCCCCCAAGCCAGTGGTGGACCCACTTTGAATAAAATATCATTAGTGCTATACAGCCTATCTGCCAAGCCCTCATTTGAAAAAACCATTAGTCTCCCCTTGTCCCATAATCCCCCTCCCTCCCTCCCCAGCCAAATAGTAAATGTTTTTAAAAATTTTTTCTTTAATAAATCATTTAAGAGAAACAATTAAGTCCACCCAAATGACCTAGTGGGGCCCACCAACGACTTCAACTATAAGCATCAATGGTTATAAAAAGGGGATTTCAAATGACTAAAAAACTAGCTTCATTAGATGGTTTTAATCTTTGAAATCAAAATAGCTAGTTTTAGAGAGGAAATAAGCTAAGAAAAGAAAACGAAAACTGCCATAAAGGAAGTATTTTTATTATTTCTCAAAAAGGTTATGGAGAGTACTTAATTGAAAAAGTTGCGGAAAAATTTTATACTTATTTTGAAATACTCAAACTTTCGTGTACTCTTTTGAAAATGAGCAAAAAATCGTATACTATTTTTAAAGTTTTGCCTTTATAAATGAAAAACATAAGAGCTTGTTATATGTAAGCGTGGGAAAATAGAGGAGGGTTATCTGTAAATTCCCTTTCATATAGAAAAGGTGATCCCACCATAAAAGACTTACATTGCCTATCCTATATTGATGGGATTGGTATTGCAACTTCTTTTCCAAAGCAAGAGCTTTTGGTGCCACCCTCTCAAATTATGCAACAAAAAGAGTAGCGTATCTTTATCTATTCTTTTCGGTTCGGATATGTACAAAGAATGTGTTCACCTTTTCAATTTAAACTTTTGTTTCTGTTGATGAGTAATGTCTCCCATTTGATGCAATGAACCTATGTCATGATGTGTACAGTTTGGAGATGTGTCCAACCATGCATAAATAGCAGAATGTTGCCGAGGAACATGTCGGAGTGTTCATGGGCCGGGCCGGGATGATTTATAAAGCCAGATGCAAGCCCAACATGGCCGTAAAAGTCTGTCCAAGCACACCCATTTAGTCAATTGGGCCGGACAGAGCTGAACCTGGATTTCTACGACTGGCCCAGGCTTTAGGCTTTTTATCACTTAATTCAAGCCCAGCCCAAATACTAATCAGGCCCATTTTATATGTCCAAGGCCAACCCAAAGCGGGCTGGGCTAGCCCAGCCCTTGAACAGCCAAGGGATCCAAACCCACCCATGTAGGAAGGAAAAACAAAAGAAGAAAGAAAGTATGTTGCCATTGATTTATTCATATGGTGGGTACATTTTATGGTGGATTTCGGGGTCTTATATTGCATTCTCCTCAAAGTTTCCCTGGACCAGCCGTCAGACTGATCACTGGATCTTAAGCATGAGGACTCTTCCCTTTCGACACAAGCAAAAAGACAAAAGTAAAGGAAGTTCATGTGTTCAAGATTTAGTCAAACTAATGGCGGTCATGTAACTGATCTGAGTAATAACTTATTTATTGATCACTAAAATTGGGTTAGGGTTGATCAACAGTTTGGATTTTTGAAAGGTTAGCTCCACCAGTATGTTTAACAGTAGTGACAGAAACAGGATTTTCTTTAACGGAACAAGCCGTAGTTGACTAGCAGCGGTAGACATAGGATTTTTTTTTTAGAGGTGATCAGTAATACTTTTATATTTGTTGATGATTTTTTACTAGCGATTTAAAAATAAGTTTATTTATTTTTTGTAGAGTTATTTTTTTTCTAACATCTAATGAAAAAGTCCTATATCTGAAAATGATCTAATATTCTTAAAGATATAATTACCCAAGACTTTGAGGACAACTAAAACACAAAATATAAGGCTCACCATAATTAATCCTAACTATTCAAAAACAATCTTTTACTTTTGTTTTAAGACTGATATGTGTCTCTCACCCTAAGTAAAGTAGGATGTATATCAGATTAATCACATGTAAATCAATTCACCAATAATTAATTAATAAAAATATATTGGTTAGTTACTTGTGACTGTTTAAATGGCCATGATCTCCATTTATGGTAGATATGGATGACTGAAAATCCATTAATTGGTTATTTGTGATCGTTTGATGAGCTACGGTAGGCATAGATGGTTGAGAGCACACCATCGATAGCCATTAACCAACCTTAGAAAGGTGAATAGTTATGATATAGTTGCTACTTAGAATAAAATGGCCTCTTCGGGCTTTCTCTGAATAGGAGAAGTCCTCGGAGGGGTATGCTGTGAATTAGGACTACTAAACCAATTATCCCAATTTATAACAAATACCAAATATACAATAAGATCGCCAATTAAAAATACCTAAAGAATTGGGATAAATTTAGGATACCAACAGCACATACTCACCACAAGATTAACAAAGGAGAATTATCAATTCACACCTAACACTTGTGAAGTATGAGATTATGCTAGTTTATCTAGCCGGTTATAAAAATGCGCATTCATTCCATGACATGTAACTAAAGTGATAAGGAGGTAGACATGGCGATTTTTTTAGTGGTTCTGTCCTTAACCTACGTCTACTCTCAATAGCATCAAATTCAATGATTTCTTGGTTTCCACTATGAGAGGTTTCTCAATAGGCACACCTCAAAAACTAAAACGACCTAAATTTTTTGATGCGGTCGTTCGATTACACAAATCTAGTCCACCAATCTATTTTTATAGTGGTTAGATCACATAGTTCTAATCCACTTCACAAGCTTGAATAATAAAATAAATAATATGCGAACACTTCGATGCAAAAATACAAAGTTCAGACTCGGCGCTTTTGACCTCAAATGGATAATCCTTGACGTTTTGAAGATTTTCCAACGATGGCACAACTAATTAGATCTTAGAGGTCTTTGAATTTTGGGTTTTTGTAGATGTTCCTATGGTTTGAACAACCTAAATCGATATCTTTTCCATGGAGACTCTCTCTAATGAGCTTGGATGCTCAATATGATTTTCTAGATAGGTAAAAGTAGGTTGGAAAACTTGATGATGGTCTTAATGGCCCATACAATTCTTCTCTCTAAGAGCTTTCAAAATGGTTGTCTCTAGATCTATCTAGATCCGAAATTGTGTGTTTATAGATTTTGATCTTTGGCCGACCAAGATAATATCTCTGGTAGCCCGAAAGTTAAAAATAGGCAATACAGCTCAAGCACAACAATTAGTTGTCTCGGATCTAGATCCACTTTGGTCGACTGGGGAACTTTTCGGTCCCCTGAGACCCTCAGAGCCACAAAATATGAGGTCACTGAAATTTAGACCGAAGGAAATTTCAGTCCTCCAAAAGGGTCTTTTGGTCGACTGAGGAAATCATTCAGGCTCTCGAGACCTTTAGAGGTCCAAAAATTAAGCTCTCTAGATTTTACGACGAAAGCAGGTCCGAGGGGGGTCTTTCAGGGCACCAAACTGTATAAGTTCGGTCCACCAAAGATCTTGAAAAACCTTTAATAAAAAGGACCTTCTCTAGCTTAGTACGACCTAATGATTTTTATTAGTTGGCTATGGGTCTTAGGGCATATTTCTTGTAATTATTAAGGGTCCATTTACCTTTAGGTTGGCATACATTGAGACGAATTTGATGACTACCACTCTTTATGGTATTTTAGGCAGTAGGTAAAGCAAAAACAAAAATAAAAACAAAATTCATAGTAGGCCAAAGCTAGTGGGGCTAACCAGAATTCTTAAACCGATAAAGATTCATGCATCTAACTTACTGTTGGTTTGATTATGTAATATATGTTATAGATTCTTATCAATTTGTTCAAATCATGTTATAGTATATGCTAGTTACTTCATCAAGAGTCCTTTTTCTAATTCCTATAAAAGATGCAATCAAAACCATAAATATGCTAATCTAAGACGACAAAAAAGAGCATAAAGAAGGATTCATGTGACAAATGCAACAAGAAAACAAGAATGATTTCAAACAAAAGAAAGAAACAAGATAAAGAAACACAATTCGAGGTCCCGGCTTCTATTTATCCTCATGCAAAAGTGGCAAAAGATTGAAATTGTTGAAAGAGGAAGGTCGGACCTTTCTGGTACATCTGTTTCTGTCATTTGTGAGTGTTGTTATTCTCTCCCACCTACTCATCACTCATCATTCATGGATGACTCAGAAATCCCAAAACCCATTTGTCCTTCATATGGTGGGCCCACCTTCACCAATTCTCCCTATACACACCTAATCCCTCGGGAAACACCCATCTTTGCCATATCAACAGTTGGGTTCAATCCCCCAAATCTACCCCCTCTCAAAGAGATCATCTATGGGAGTAGAAAATATCTACCTTATTAGATCATCTTGACCTCTCATCTACAAAGACTAGAGATGTAAATGGATCCACGATTCTGTGATTATTCGGAGGTTCCGACTCATTAAAAATCGG
Organism: Litsea cubeba; assembly: GCA_012931725.1. Taxonomy (NCBI): domain Eukaryota; kingdom Viridiplantae; phylum Streptophyta; class Magnoliopsida; order Laurales; family Lauraceae; genus Litsea; species Litsea cubeba. The sequence continues at coordinate 5,654,141 of CM022955.1, forward strand.
GTCTGGGTCCTTATTTAGGCCCCGATAAGTAAATGGGTCCGGGTCCGGTTCCACCTTGGCTCGAACCTGTGGACCCAAGACTCGACATAATACCTCAATTCTTAAAAATCTCTCCTAAAAACTATGATTTTTTAATATCATTCTTTACCTAGAACCAGACCCGGATCCAGACCCGTCCCGTATATGGTTCCGGTTCCGGTTCCGGTTCCGAAGCCAAGAAACCGGTTCCGAAACGGTTCCGAGTCCGGATCCAGTTCCACCTTCTCCTTAACGGTCCTGGTTCCACATTCTCCTTAATGGTTCCGGTTCCGGGTCCACCATGGACCCGGACCTGAATCGACCCGTTTATAACCCCAACAAGACGACATTTGTTATTTTATTTAAATAAACACTAGTGACAATCGGATGAGTGTCAAATTTGAAATTATGCCAATTTACGAGAGGTAGTGTGTGCGTGTATGTGGTGATGGTGATGGAGGCGCTACAGCATCTATCTTGATATAGGTGGGCCAGCTGGACCATAAAATCGATGGCCTCCACATGAGTACAATATGGAGGTTCTCATCTGAATGTTTTTGCGTCCGTGTTTGTTGGTAAGCAAGAAAACTTTAAAAGCTTAAATTAAGGGTTAAAATCATCTTACCAAAATGTTATTTGGCCCACCCCTAATCCATGTTGAGCCCACAATAAAGGGGCATATTGGAAGAAAAAATGGTCAGAGCAATGTTGCATGGAACCATTTATGTAGAATGCCTTAACTAAGATTTGATTTAACTTAGGGGGTAGCTCAGTTGGCTTAGGACTACGGTTTGTATACCCAGAGGTTGAGGAATTGAAACTGCACTATCACAATGGAACCACAAGAGATTTACCCGGCTCCCCCGGGCCCGTAGAAATTATTCTAGACACCTTCCGTTTAAAAAAAAAAAAAAAAAGCCCTCGGACCTGAGCAGACCCGAATAGACTTGGACGAGTCAACTGATGACAACAAGAGTTTTGAACTATGCCCATGATGCAATTGATGATATTCACGGTTTGATGAATGTATTTAAAAAACTTGATTGGCTCTCATTCAGGCTTGTGAGTTGGGTCTTATTTCTAAAATATTTGCTTCAAAATGCTTCAAGAAGACCAGGAAAAAGAATCATGATACGATGTAAAAAAAAAAAATAACAATTTATCGTGTAACAGCTTTTCGATTCTTTCCCAAGAAAACAATAAATTTGAAATATTCTTAGATTTTCTCAAGACGAGTACACTTTCCAGGGAAAGTTAAATGTTTTTTCTTTCAGTAGAAAGGTTTTTATTTTTTAGGGAACGTTGAATGTGATACCACAAGATGCACTCATGCACAGAACGTCTTGGAAGGGTCAACAGAGATAACTTGCAGATCCAAACTCCAAAATGAACATAGACAGGAAAGCTTGCCATCCTAGTTTTTCCATTTTCAATCTTGCCTAACAACTTCACTTACCAATCTATCCTACCTAGTATCAGATCTGCTCCTCAACAACCACGAAAATCATATCTATCTTTAAAGTAATGGGTTTCTTTTGGTTATTAGGAAAATGTGAGAACAAATTTAAAATAAAAGAAAATATTTTTTTAATCATCAATCACCAATTATAATCATATAATTCATATTAGTGTCAAATTAAGATAAGTGGATGTTAGTGGATGTAAGGACCAAAAATATAATCTTAGGGAACATTTCCATCTTAACGTGACTTTTATGATATTTAACAAAACATGTTTTGTATAAAATGATCAATCTTATAGTGTGACCATTAACTCTTATTAGAGTGAAATTTGAGGTCATTAATTAACTTCATGACCTCAAATTTAGAGTTACACTCATTTAACTTGGAGTTTCAAGTCAAAGCCTCGGAGGATCCCGATTCTAATAAAAGATGAAACCATGGAAAAGCCATTGTGGGCTTGACCATGCATGTGATCATCCCTCTTGAGTAGATGATCACAAACCCATGAAAAGTGGGTGAGGTTACACTGACGCCAACACCATAGAAAACTGCACACAAGTCGGCTGGTGAGTGCGTGATTCTGCTGGTAGGATTCCCCTGAGCTGCCCGCGGACATGGTTGGTTCTCTGAATGCAGCATATTGATTATTTTACCACCAATAAAGTGGACCCCACATTCTTCCTCCTTGTATCATCACCACTTTCCTGGGTACTTCGTTTGGGTGCTGCTTCCACTTTGTACATGCATTTCCTCTTCTTCCATTTATTAAACCCAATAAAGAAATCCAAATCTGATGCATTGCTTATGTCCATGCATTTCAATCTGCTGGAATAGATGTAAAGGTTATGTCATCATGATCAGGATGGAGGAAAGGGTAGAAACTCTTGTCTACTATATTATAATGTCTTTTAATTGGAGGATCTTAAAGTTTAATTTTTATAGAAGAAAAATTACAAAAAGTTGAAAAGGATAGACCATCTTACAGAGCCACTCCAAAATTTGTCAAACCACTCAAAAGTTTATAAAAGACCCAGACCAAAATTAGCAAGATTGTGTGTAATATCACTAAATTACTTCTTAGGTGTAAGGTGAAAATCAACACTCTCAAATGTCCTGACACATCCAAAATGTGAAGATAGACTCAATCATTCAAATGGGATAAATGAACGGTCTCAAACCATTGGACCCACCACTCAACAGTGTTACCAACATTCATACAATGGGAATAGTAAGCCTAACCTAAAGCAAAACCAAAGAGCTTGAGCAAAGTTGCAATGAAACATTGAATATGATGAGGAAGACAGATTCGACAATGCCTTTCATTGATTTGATAGAAGTACTGTATTGGCATCATTATTATTGATGGTTAATCTATAAGCCAATTTAATAGTGACACGTTCACTGTTGGTAAAAGGTTAGAGATTCTTATCCTATTTATGTATATTACAGGATATTAAATTTCACAAATATCCTCTAGCAACTCTTCTATAACTAAATAAGCCTCTAGCTTTTCTATCATCTCACTTTGAGTAAGTGTCTAAAATATCTTTGACTAGGTCAAATTGAAATCAGCTTTAATTGATTTTGACCATACCCCACAATTTTGAATTCTCTTTTCATATTATTTAATCTAATTCAATTCAATAAAATGTCATTTATTATTCACTCCCCCCCTCCCCTTCTTTCCGAAGACTCTTTCCTTTTTAATGGAATTCAAATCTTCCTCAACACTATTTTTTTTCCTTTCTTTGTTGTCATGATATGGGTTTTAGATAAAGGTAAGTGGCAATAATCTTATCAATGAGAGGGCAAGTCAAATAAACCAAAACCCGAGCTTGTCCTGAACCCGGCTCGGGTCAAAGTGTCAAAACCTCTATTCTTATACCTTGAACCCAACTAACTCACTACCAAACCTCCTTTAATTAAATTAAAAAAAAAAAAACTCATATCTCAAATTTCTTATAATTTTTTCCATCTCAATATTTCATATTTCATGCTTCTACAAAAATTTCTAATTTTCTATAATTATTATTTATTTAAATTTTCAATTGTGTAATTTTTAAGAAAGTGTATAAGTTTTTTATGTGAGAAATACTTCTATTTTAGGTTTTATAAAATATAAACACATAAAATTTAAATTTAAAATTCTATTTATGTCATAAAATTAAATGATATTTCTTGTATAACTTCTAATACCCGTCCTAAGCATGGGGGCATTTTGCTAGTTCCAAATTGAAGTTGTCTCTCCATTTTTAATCAACCAACCTATAATATTATATATTAATAAATCCTTATGCCTCAATAGAAACCCTTCCAAAACCAAGAGTCCCTTTCCTACCCTTAGCCTCCTACAAAGAATTTTATTATCAGATTTAGCTCTAAGAGTTTTAGAACAAAATAAATTCTCTTTATAAATACTTCCAGGAAAGCTAGATTATTATATTTAATTTGCTTTACGAATAGCCAGTCCTCGTTCACTGATGGGCTTACAAGTCTCTTTTCAACTCTCCCCATTAGAACTTTTGAAGTCCCTTATTAATCTCATATATTCCTTAATTTTTTAGGGAGTTTTATGACAAGCACGTTATAAATAGGTATTGCTGACACTATCGATTTAACCAACATACTTCTATCAACCTACAAAGGAAGTGGGGTTTACCAATACTTAATTTCACCATTGATTTTACAAAGTAATGATATAATTTCTATGATACCTCTCATCACTATTCAAAAACCTAACTCCTAGAATGATAGAAATGAGTTTACAACTCCTATAAAAATTAAAAGTGTGTTTGTGCACATGCGGGTGAGGGCATGTGGGTAGGATGATAGAACATGACTCAACCTGTTAACCCGACTTATTTTTACCGTCAAGTCCGACCTGCAAAATAAATAGTATGGTTGTCATTCCCTCGGCCCGGGTACCACGTAAGCGGGCACGGGCACTGAGGTGCAATCCGCATGGGGATTTTAGTCGACCCGACTCATGTGAGTTCGCCTCGATGTGTAAGTTCCCGTAGGATTTCATGAGTAAAGTGTCATAAAAAGCCATACCACAATTTAAAACCTTTCGTATTCATGAGTAAAGTGTCATAAAAAGCCATACCACAATTTAAAACCTTTCGTAGAAGCTTGTGTGACTCATACCTTCATATACTATTATAAATAAAGACACGGTATTGATAGACATTTCATAGCATATGGAAATGAGAGAGAGCATCAACATGTCCCTAGATAACAAGAAATTTAAGGTCCAAGTTTTGTAGCGGAGGCCTTAAAATATAAGTTACGCCACATAATAGGTTTTAAAACATCACAATGGCCAACATAGGCCAAACATAAAAGGTTCAACAAAAGGATGGGTGGGTTAATCCAGGGGTGATGGCTCTCGCTCAACATTGACGTCTAGACGACCACTCAACTAAGCCTTGAGGAGTCCCCGTGACCTCCTAAGCCTTCAAGGCAATGGCATCGACGTCATCACTTATAACACCAAATGTAGAACCATTAGATTACACAATCTAGCAATTACAACATATATAATAAACGGAAACATGTAGCATCAAATGAATATAGAGACAGATGATCAACAATGAAGTGTATACCGGGCATAATCGTACATAAATAACCATGTAACGTGAGAATCATATGTGAAAGTGTCTACAGGATATGTCCTAACAAATTGGCAAATCCATAAGTGTTATATTCTCCCAACATTGATTGCATACCATGTGATCATGGTGAGAGCATGAACAGATAACAGATTTGGTACTATAAGAATTACATATTAATTTGGCCATGATAGAGATATCTGTTAGGTATTTTTGTATTGGCTAATTCATGTTGGACAAAACTTTAGGAGTCTTTGAATTGTATTTTTTATTTAGAAAAGGACTCCGAAGATAGAAGAGGGAAGGACTCCAAGAAGAATAGTCTGAAAGCATTAGAAGAAGAAAGCTGGAAAAATAAACTGTTGAATTTCCGCTACAAACAGTCCAGCAAGGAGTCCGCTCGAGCGCTCTCACCTTCGCTTGAGCGACCGCGAGACAGAGCCTCATCCGCTCGAGCGGTTGAAGAGTTCGCTCGAGCGAACAGTGCGCAGAATTTTGGGAAAGTCTCCTTTTTGCACGAAACTGTTTCCTTTTGAGACTCTGTTTTCCCAGTTTGAGTCCTACTTGTGTTCTAAATATTAGGCACGAAAATGGGGCTATATATATATATAGGGTTTTACTCTCAACCCTATGGAGAACCACCACTCTCATTAATCTAAGTCAGAGAGATTATTAGAGAGAGTTTATTCTCTAGAACTATTGAGAGATCGTTCTGAAAGCTGCTCTAGAAGGTTGCTGATGCTTCTGTTTTTCGAATGAGAAGATTGTTCATCTTGTGCTGGCAAGGTGCGAGGAGATCAAATAAGGAGAACGGGGCACGTTGGATTTCGTGTTAGTGGATTCTTTGCAAGAATAACTACAGTCCTGAGGTCGATGTATAGACTGAGGTACAGGAGCTCGTGAGTATATCTTGTAACTGTTCGTGAACTTTTGATTTCTGGTTCATGGTTCTTCTCTCTGGATAGGGTTTCCACGCTATATTTTGTGTCTGCTTTCTTGTGGTGATTGCTTGGTAGATAGCTAGTTCTTGATTGTCTGATTGATTTATTTCCGCTGTGTTGCTTGATTAATTAGAACCGGTAGTATTCCATTCTAGTAGCCCATAAATTTGGACTTTCAATATCCAATGTAGCACAAGAACACAAATACGCCCCCAAAATAGATACTAAACTGCATTTAATTTAACAGATAATACTAAATCCACACTCAGCCAAGTTTGATTGCGATAGGATCTAAGCTAAGTGGTGTCAACTTAGGATTAACATAACTAGATCCAATAATATGAATAGAATGTGTAAACATACGGAAATACTCTAACAAAGTATAACATAATATATACGTAAAGAGAAAATTTAATCCTTAGACAACTTGCATAAATAGAGTGAACTTAAGTAAACTATGTCCAATACATGAAACAAAGTCCGTGTTTCCTAACTCAAAAAAAAAAGTCAGGTTAGGTTCGACCACTTTGTTTTTAGTTAACTATGACAAACTCATAGCTAGCTGTAAGGTTAGAGATACTGAAGTCCAAGCCTAAACTATTTTGTTTCAAGCGAAGGGTTTCTACATGCACTACACTTAGGTAGCGCTTGATTCGCTGGAATGGTTGTAGGCGGGAATGGAATGGAGACCGGAATGAGTCTGGAATGGAATGAGGCAAGAATAGGCATTTTCATTCCAGCGTTTGATACGATGAGGAATCAACCCAGTTGATTTATGTTCCTGCGTTTGGTACGCTGGAATGAGTCCTGGAATGGAATAAAATTTACATAAGACTGACCAAAATACCCTTTTTAGATTTTTATCTTTGGCTCAGTCAATGTATAGATTATATTATTATTAAATAGGTTGGGCCCACACAAGCTCTTCTATTTTATAATCTTATAATACTAATAATAATATATATATATAGATTATATTATTATTATATAGGTGGGCCCACACAAGCTCTTTTATTTTATAATCTTATAATAATAATAATAATAATATATAGATTATATTATTATTATATAGGTGGGGCCCACATAAATTCTTCTATTTTATAATATAATAATAATAATATTGTATAATTATATAGGTGGGGACCACACAAGTTCTTCTATTTTATTATTTTATAAAAATAATAATAATGTATGTATTATATTATTATTATATAAGTGGGGCCCACATAATTTCTTCTATTTTATTATCTTATAATAATAATAATAATAATATATTATTATTATTATATAGGTGGGGCCCACATAAGTTCTTATATTTTATAATCTTATAATAATAATAATAATAATGTATAGATTATATTATTATTATATAGGTGGGGCCCACACATGTTATTCTCTTTTATAATCTTATTATTATAATAATAATAATGTATATATTATATTATTATTATATAGGTGGGGCCCACACAAGTTCTTCTATTTTATAATCTTATAATAATAATAATAATGTATATATTATATTATTATATAGGTGGGGCCCACACAAGTTCTTCTCTTTTATAATCTTATTATTATTAATATTACAATAATAATGTATATATCATATTATTATCATATAGGTGGGGCCCACACAAGTTCTTCTCTTTTATAATCTTATAATAATTATTATTATAATAATAATGTATATATTATATTATTATTATATAGGTGGAGCCCACACAAGTTCTCTCTTTTATAATCTTATTGTTATAATAATATGTATAGATGTGAAATAGGGTATTTTGGTCTCAACAAAAAGTAGAAAGGAATGGAATGGTCATTTCTTCACATCCCGGATGAAATTGTCATTCCTCTACATAAGGGAATGAGATTCCGGAGGTAATGGTCATTACGCCACTTTTTTGCAAGCTAAACCCTGTAATGACCATTCCGTTGGAATGACCATTCCATTCCGACCTTCATTACAGCGAACCAACGCTACCTTAAGGTTTCAGACACACATTCCATGAGCATCTACATTTAACACAAACAACCGCATACATTTACATAGGCACTAAAGATTACACATTACCATGTGTCCAAAATCAACTAGAACACACATGAGCTGGAATAGGTGATCAAACTTGGAATGATATAGAGAATCAACATAAATAAGTTGCTTGCATGCATGAAATTATAGTTGTCCACTGCCTTAATTTGGTGCTCTACTCAAGCCCAACGAGTTCCAACCTAGTCCACACTCACATCAAGCTCTAGAGTCTAGAATGAAAGTCTCTAAATCTTCAAGAACTCCTACAATGGTGAATGAGAGAAATGGGTTTGATTAATGAGCTTGCATGTAACGATTTTAGGCTCCTCTAGCTGAATATAAGCAAGGGGAAAGGGTTTGGAGGTGAAGAACTTACCAATAGAAGCAAAAGAGAGGAAATCTTGAGCTTAGGAAAGGTGAGTTTGATATTGGAGAAGAAGAAGATGATGACCCCACATGCATTGGCCATCTTGGTTTCTTGAAACAAGCAAGGAAGAGAAAGGATGCAGATGAGAGTTCCAATTGAGTTCGTGTAAGGAGAAAAAATGAGAATCCGCTGAGGTGGGAGTGGGTTATTTGAGTAAAGTTTTTGAGATTACAAGCAAGTCCAAGTTTAAGTGGAAATATGATTTTAGGTCATTTGGGCTGGAAATGGGTCTTAGAGGCTTCTAGTGGACTTGGATAAAATACGAAAGTCAATCGTCATGGAATTCTCTACCCAACAAAACCCAAAATCACCCTATTTCTGAAATTATAAATAACCCATAACTTACTCCTAAAATTACAAAAAAGTCCTTTAGAGCTACCTAATTTGGTTCAAAACCCTTCTAATCTACTGACTATTTAGTTAACACACAAAATAACTTAATTAGCATCTAATCAACTTTAATCACCTACTAAACATGATTGATGAGGGTTGGGATCTTACATTGGTCACAAGTCCGTGTTTTCTAACTCATGAAAAAAAATCTGGTTAGCGTTGACCACTTTCTGATTAGGTTCTCCACTCTCCAGGCCCGGCCCTTGAGAGGGGCTGTAAGTGCATTTGCCCCGGGCCCAATTTTCAGGGGGGGCCCAAAAAGTAACATTTCCACTCCTCATTCATTCATTCCTCAAGACGTTTCCACTTCTCCAGTAATGGCCATACGATCAGTTGCATACTTGTAGGGCACGATCTCGGAGAAGGAGGGGCACCAAAGATTTTTTTTTTTGTGATTTTTGTATCACAGAGATTTGCGCGTTGCCGGAACACCGTCAGAATCTCGCCCGAAGCTGATCACCTTGTCCGTGCGTCGCTGGAAGCCTGGAAGTTTGGAACCCCGCAGTCCCACCGCCACGTTGTCGCCGCTGCGTGTCGTCGTCAGCGCGTCACCGCCCGCCGCCGTCTGTGCGACGCCGGTTCGCTTGCCGCCATCCTGCTTCAGCTGACGTCGTCGCTAGAAAGGAAGGAACAAAGTTTTTTTTTTTCATTGGTTCCGGTTACAGTCTTACAGAAACCAGAAGTTGAAGAAGAAGGGTGTTGATCTGGGCCAGGTTAGGTTTCGGGTCGGGTTGACCTGCCTTGTTTGCAGAAGCCCAGAGCCCTGACCAGGTCAGGTTCGGTTTGGTTTGGGCCAGTTTAGCCTGACCAGTGGAGCAGGAGGCCCATTCCAGCAACAGCTGACATCATCACCAAGTCAGTAAGCAGTACGCCAATACGGTCAATAGAGGGATTTCTCAAATTCCAGGTTATGTTGTTCTTTGTATTCTTCTAAGTATTAAAATTGCATTGATTTTACTTGTACTGTTTCTGTTTTCAAGTAGCAATGTTCTCTAAGAAACAACCATCTGGAAGTCAAAAAAGAAAAAGAAAAAGAGACAGAGAAGAATTAACTAAATCTCAAACTGGAGCTCTAGATAAATTTATTCTTAATAAAACAAATAGTTCACTTGATAACTCAACTGAAGGTTTAGTCAATGAATCTGAACAACAAAATCATATTGAAGAATTTGTAGGAATTGATAATAATTTAGTCAATAAATCTGAACAACAAAATCATGTGGAAGAATTAGTAGGAACTGAGAATGATTTTAATAAACATATAGGTGACTTAGGTGAAGAAGATGAACATATTGAGAATGAAGATATTGATCATCTTTGTAATAATGAAGACATTGAACCTGAGGGTGTAGAACCAAGTTTTCCTTTAACTTTTGTGATCCTAGAATTTGGGATAATCTTGATGAAAAAATGAGAGCTTTACTTGTGGAAAAAGGCCCCGCAAGAGATAATAATATTAAATTTCCTAGGGATGAAAACTTTAGACATTTTTTCTCATCGTATTACATGAGAAAGTTACCAAATGAAGAGACTCGGGATAGAAAATGGCTAGTATACTCAAAGGAATTGGATAAGGTATTTTGCTTCTGCTGTAAGTTGTTGAAGACAATGTATAGTAGAAGCCAATTAGCTGATAAAGGACTTAGAGATTGGAAACATCTCACTGAGAGGCTTAAACAACATGAAAATAGCACTGAACACATAACTAACATGAGTTCTTGGATTGAATTCCATAACAGATTGAGAAAGAATGAAACAATTGATAAAGGCATACAGGAACAAATTAGGAGAGAGAAGGAACACTGTAAACATGTTTTGGTAAGAATAATTTCTGTTGTCAAATGTCTTGCTAAAAATAATATTGCATTCCGTGGAACAAAAGAGAGAATTTATGAAGAAAATAATGGTAATTTTTTGGGTATATTGGAAATGATTGCAGAATTTGATCCAATAATGTGTGAACATTTTCGACGAATTCAAAATGACGAGATTCATTATCACTATCTTAGCCATAAGATTCAAAATGAGCTGATATCTTTGCTGGCATCAAAAGTCAGAAGTGAAATCATTGAGAAAATCAAACAAGCAAAATATTTGTCAGTGATACTTGATTGCACTCCTGATTCAAGTCACAAGGAACAAATGACTTTGATAATACGGTGTGTGAATGTGTCAAGGAGTCCAGTTAAAATAGAAGAGTACTTTTTAGAGTTTTTAATTGTGAAAAATACATCAGGATTAGGACTTTTCACTTAATTGCAATCTGTCCTAGAGTCCCTTGGTCTTAAAATTGATGATGTGAGAGGACAGGGTTATGATAATGGCTCTAATATGAAAGGAAAAAATCAAGGTGTACAAAAAAGATTACTTGAAATAAATCCTAGAGCTTTGTTCATGCCATGTGGTTGTCATTCTCTTAATTTAACACTATGTGATATGGCAAACTGTTGTGTGAAAGCGAAATCCTTTTTTGGGGTGGTTCAATGCATTTATTGTGTTTTTGCTAATTCTACAAAGCGTTGGAAGATCTTACAGGATCATATAGATAGTTTAACTCTTAAAACATTATCAACTACACGTAGGGAAAGTCGTGTAAAGAGTGTTAAAGCAATAAGATACCAATCTGCCAAAATAAAAGAAGCTTTATTTAAAGTAGCAGAAACTAGTGAAGATGCTAAAGCAAAAAGTGAAGCAGAAAGTTTAGCAACACATGAACTAGAAAATTTTGAGTTTTTATTAGGCATGGTTATTTGGCATGATATTTTGTTGAAAATTAACTTAGTCGGCAAAAAATTACAATCTAAAGATATGTGCATTGATGTTGCTTTAAAAAATTTGGAGGGGCTCATTTCTTTTTTTGAGAATTATAGGGAAAATGGATTTGCATCTGCTATGATTGAAGTTAAAATTATTGCTTGTGATATGGGGATTGAACCCGAATTTCCTAAAAAACGTCAAAGTCATAGAAAGAAACAATTTGATGAGAATGCTATAGAAGAGACAGTACAATCAGTTGAAGAATCATTTAGAGTCAATTATTTCATATGTGTAGTGGATATGGCTCTTTCTTCATTAAGAAGTAGATTTGAACAAATGCAAACATATGAAGGTATTTTTGGGTTCTTGTTTAATTCAAAGAAGTTAACTTCATTGGGTGATGATGAATTGAAAAATTGTTGTGTGAAGCTTGAAACTACTTTAAGAAATGGTGAGTCTTCTGATGTTGATGCAAGTGACTTGTTTTCAGAGTTACAGGTGCTGCAATTTCTTTTACCAGCAGAAGTAAACACAAAACTTGAAATTGTAGAGTTTGTAAAAGATATGGACTGTTTTCCAAATATTTTGATTGCCTATAGAATACTATTGACTGTACCTGTGACTGTAGCATCTGCAGAAAGAAGCTTTTCTAAATTAGAATTATTGAAATCTTACTTGAGGTCTACCATGTCACAAGAAAGGCTAAATGGGCTAGCAATCTTATCCATTGAAAATGAGATGTTAGAAAATCTTGAATTTGAAAGTATAATTGAGGATTTTGCTTCTCAAAATGCAAGAAGAAAATCATTTCAATAATACTTTTTAATTGATATTTTATTTTTCACCTTATTTTGTAGATGGCGATGCTGGTATGAGAAATTATTTGGCCGACGATTTGGTACTCTTACCGAAATGCTGGTATGAGAAATTTATTTATTTATGTATTAAATGTATTTGTCATATGATATTATTTGATTTTTAATGAAATTATATTTTTAGGCTAAATTTATGAAAACATGTTATATATATGTGCATATATTAAAAAACTATAAAAATGAATAAAGGGCCCATTTTAGTGATTCGCACCGGGCCTTTGAAAAGTCAGGACCGGCGCTGCCACTCTCTAATGTATTTTCTAAACAACCTGACTTGTTTTAAGCTTTTCTTTATTGATATTATTATAAGTCCAATTCCCAAAGGATCCAAACAAGTACCCACTTTCTATTTCAGGTCCTTCAATCTCCAACGTGTAGAAAGAAAATCGACTTGAAATCAAGAAAGCTTCTTAAAATATGTATTTAAATTAGAAAACTGTTTTCGTTTCAACTCTCAAAATCGACTAACCACTTTCAGTTTGAGGGCCTACACTTTCTCATTTCCAAATAATTATACTTTTCAAAAAAAAAAATTTAGTTTCCTAATTAGCTTGCATATTGATGGAGTTTTGAGTTATTTTTTATTTTTTTTAATTATTATCTATTATAAGAAATAGTTTCAAATGCGGGTTAGGGAGGTCAATTAGGGTTGACCCGCATCTCACCCACATCAAATGTGGTCAGGCAGGTCGGATTGACCAGCTGTGCGTGTAAGTTAAAATTTTTTGACCCATATCCAATGTGAGCATTAGGGCATTGAGAGGACCTTTGCCTTACCTTAGTACAAGTGGACCAGAGAGGACACACCTTTGGTATACTGGTAAATACCATTAAGCCAAATGCGAATTAAATAACTGCTAACCCCACGATGAGTGCTTGGTCTCCAATTCTAACTTTCACAAAGCCTCCAGTAGCACTACAGAGAGAGAGAGAGTAACGGGTTCTTTGCCATTTGGGCATGGAGTGACAGAAGTATTGAGGATCCAAGACAAGGTCAAGGTAAGACAAGCCTTTGCTAAATTTATCCCATCAGTTATTTTATATGTGACTATGGGGTGAACTGAAACAAAGAACCTTTTATTGGTAGTGTAATACATTGGACATAAACCCAATTTGTGTGTTGATGGCACACGGTAGTGCACATACAACATCAAAGGCAGCTCTCAAGGTCCTTATTGTTGAGGAGTGGGCTCCATCCAAATAAGAATATTGAAAAGTATTTATATTGTCTCTATTAATGCTTCGGGATTTTGATAGGAATCTTAGCTAAAGAAACTTGATATGGTATCAGAGCGAGCCAGTTGTGAGATCGAATTTCAGGGGGAGCGAGTCGGTCTAAAAATGTACGTGTTGCCAAACGTGTACCGATCCGTTACACTTGAGGTGGAGTATTGAGGAGTGGGCTTCAACCCAAGGGGGAAAATAAAAACTATTTATTATGTCTCTACTAACGCCTCTAGATTTTGGTAAGAATGATTAGCGGAGGAAATTTATTACTTATGAGGGTAGCGATTCAACTACAATGGGAAACCACCTTGGTCAGCCCACCTCCCATACATTCATTATACCCAAGTTTGTTATGTGGTTAATAAGTATGTTGTTTTTAAAAAAAATATACACATGAGCTTAACCCAAGCTTAACATTATATGTATTAAGTTTATTTAGCTAATCAATTATACCAAAACCTCGAGGTGTTAGTAGATGATGCATATACTTTTGAATACTTTCCCCGTTTTCCTTGGGTGAAGCCCACTCCTCCCCGCCCCCGCCCACCCCCCCAAAACACCCCCAGGCCCCACACCCCCGCACTCCAGTGGTACCCGGTCAACGCACTTTGGAAATGCGTATTTTTTTTAGCATCGAGTCGCTCCTCCTAGGATTTGAACTCGCGACTATTTGGCTCTGATACCATCTTAGATTTCTTTAGATAACTATTCATGCCAAAACCTCGAGGCGTTAGTAGTGGCGGCATATACTTTTAAATATTTGCCCTTGGTAGAGCCCAATCCTCAACAGAATGCAATATTTTATTAAGTTTCCTCCACTAATCAATCCTACCCAGGGTGGAACATGATCGGCACACATTTCATTAATGAGTCATTTTTCAAACTCGTGACTACTTGGCTCTGATACCATTTTAATTTTTCCCCACTAACCAAGCCTACCAAAATCTCAAGGCGTAGGCAGAGAGCTGGAAAATACTTTTTAACATGATCAAGCTTAGTTGATTGGCAACATTTAACTTCTAATCAAACTTTCGCTCAATCTTTCTTGCGTTCAATCTATGTCTATCAAGCATGGCAGCTGAGCAAAGCATGGCTTGTGGTCACATTTACATCTCTAGTTTTAAACATTGTCACAAATAATGTTATCAGTTTAAACAACATAGATTTCAAAATTTTAGGTTTTTCTTGGGTTATTACAAGAAAAACATACCAGGAAAAGCTAATTAAAAGTATATTTAAATGAAAAACCATATTATTTATACGATAACTTTGAGATGATATCAAGACATTTTGATTTCAGTATCACACTATTTTCAATTCTCACAGTGACTCCAATTTGTGACCATAGTAACAGAAAAGATCACAAAATTTTTAAAATAAGACATGCTATTCTCGCTGTATTCTCAGAATAATGGTGGCACTGGCATTGGTGACTGATTTCTTAACCAACCACCCAAAAGAACATTAAAAAACAGAAAAAAAGAATAGAGCATCAGAAAACCTATGATGACAAATGCTCCTTTGAGAAGAAGTCAATGACTACCCTAAGAAATCTTGTGACTTGTTAGTGGGGATACAAGATTTCGACCATTTTTTTTTTAATACATTTGATAGCTGTCCAACAAATAAATTAACAAAAAAGCCTTAATCATGAACCAACCATTCACATTCCTACCAAATATATGGTTGTTTTATTCAAAACAATTAAAAAAAAAACACATATATATATCAGATGGGTTCTACTTCTACCAAAGAAAAAAAAAGGAAGAAAATAAAAAAAAGCATCCCAAATATATGATGGGGCAATTGGGCCTCACCAAATCCCACTTTTGATAGCTCATTAGATTCTAAAAGAGAAAGGTCATCCGCCAAAGTTCAGTTTCATTAGACTGATTTTCACTGTTGGTTCCAAGTCCTAATAAAGGAAGAGGGTGGTGGCATTTCGTAGATCGACGACCAGCATAAAATTTTATTACAATCCAAACATGAATTGGTCAATTTTGGCAAGTAGCTTACAATTTATACAACCCCCCTACCCGGAGAGACCAATGAACTCTACCTCAATGTGATGTTATGTCCTCTTCCTAGTTAACAAGGAAATTTCTTTGGAATTGAAAGTTCTCAACATGAGTAAAATGTGCCAAAAATAGTACAAACTGATGATGATAACAATCTACTTTAAAGGCTCCAAAATTTAAGAACTTTAAAACATTGGGGTTCCCTGAGTAAATTGTTACAATCATTGAATTCTTCTGATTTAGTGTGGCCCACAGATCGAAATTAACAACCTTTGAACTCCATCCTTAAAATGTGATTGGCACATTAAGTGGGTCCCACAAAACTACTTCCCTAGTTCAAAATTTGAGGCCAGCTTGTTGGCCAATTTCCCTCAGCAACATCCAAATTGCTGCTTCTGGGGGTTTGACAATAGAAGATATATCAGTTCCCCTAATCTAATCTATAGGGTTGGTTCTCTTCATCTAAACTTCCCTCCCCACGTTAGTCACGTGCCAGCTACAAACATATTCTCATGCAACAAACAACAACATAGAATATTCCTTTTTCATGCTATCAGATTCTGTTCATTTACTAGAATTACTGGAATTCAAGGAATTCTTATATGGGAAATTCTTGAATTCCTGTAAGGTGGAATACTTAAATCCTCCTAGGTGTGAGCATTTGAATTCCACCAAAATACAAAGAATGTGGAATTCCAGGAATTCCTAAAGGCAAATTGATAGCCTGTTTCTTTGCTGGAATTTCAGGAATTCCTGTCAGAGGAATTCCTGAATTCTCGGACAAAGTGGAATTCCTGGATGCCACTTTGGGCTTGAGCATCCAAGAATTCCATAAAAATGCATAAGGAGTGGAATTCCTGGTTTCCCAAAGATTAAAAGATAGTTGGAATCCAGAAATGTCAGTAAAGAAACATGAAATTCAGAAATTCCAGGGGACAGCTTGTCACATCATGTTCAGGAATTCCTGGACATAGTGAATTCTTGACAGAAATTCCACTAAAAAAAGACTTACCATGTGCTGAAATTCATAAATTCTTATAAAGAAACATGAGATTTGAAAATGCAAGGGGACACTCAAAAACCCCAACCACTAGAATTCCAATTAGGAAAAGGGTTCTTTTCAACCTTTGCAAAGGTAAAAGTCAAATATAACATACAAATGGAAGATTAGCCGCACGAATGCCAATCTGTTCTGCAGTTACTACATCTATTGCCTTGGTTATCATCATCTCTCGTGAATGTGGATAGATCAAGTGCTACTTTTCCACCCTAAAACATTCTAAATCAAATCAACCCATATCATGATTTTGAAGAGCAAAACATCCTTAAAGCCACAAAAAAAAAAAAAAAGAAGTAAAAGTAGACAAGCAAAACGCTCTCCATTGTTCAAAATGGGGTGTAGTGGCACAAAGAAGAAAACCATATTAGACGGATATCATTTTATAGAGAATTCAAAACAAATATCTTACAATCATCATCCGTAATAATTCAGCCAGTGAATGCAAAAATGTTTTTTTTTATTTCTCCACAGCATTTATGGTTACTCATCTGTAGAATTTTTCTAATTCAAATGAATGTCTCTAAAAATCATCACCATTATAGATCATCACCATTACAGCCTTATCTCATTTATACGAAGGTTTTAAGAGTTTCTCTCAAATGCTTTACATAACTAGAACCAAAAAAGTAAAAAAATAAAAATATATACACTTTCATCTTATAACAACTCTTACCCAAACAGGGTATTTTTTTTTTCATTTCTTTACCAATGTGAGGTGATTTTTATCATTTCCATCATAATTGTACCAGAATCTTTGATTGGATCAGATACAATCAAAAATCATAATTCATACATTTTGGTATATTTGGATTTAAAGTTTAGTTGGATCCCATTAAAACTGAATGTTGAGTGAAAAATAGCAAGAGTGTTGTCCCAAAATGATGAAAACATGATTGAATCAAGATTGAAGTGTCTAGTGTCTACTCCCTTTTCCGGTACTTAAGTCGGGGAGATGAGAACTACCGCCGCATGTTTGATCGATTTCTATTATTGAATCCAAACTTGGAATGAAAACTTCTATTTCCAAGCCCTTGCTTGGGTAGATCGTGCAACTCCATGACCTGAATTGTGCGTTGCTTCTTCGCTGCAAAGAAAAAAAATAAAAACATCCTTATCAAGACCCAATTCAAACCTGTAATGAGTACTATTAAAAGCAGGAATAGCATAAAATTCTCTTTGTTGGGCCCACTCTTGGTAATCTAAACTGTCCAACAAGTGGCAACACAAAAGGTCGGTCATGGCTTAAATCTCACAAATTTGATTATGTAACAATAACTTTTAACAAGGACAAAATAATATCAAATCATCGATGGCGATAATCTTTTGGGTTATCTTCGTTGTTTAAACAGTTTGCACCACCAAAAGGTTGAGCCCAAATGTACAAATGGTCTCAGGTCAATCACATGATTCAGCATTGTAAACACATTACTTGTGGAGAAACATACCATTCTCAAGTTGTTGATAACGTTCATGAAGCTTCCTCTTTGAGGCTTCAAGCTTCACAGCTGATATTTCATTCGAGCACTTGGATTTCTGTAAACCATTATGCTAAAAGATCAGATTGAATGATCAAAAAAAAAGTGTGGATTACTCATCTTAAGACACTTACATCTGGTCGAATGGTTGCTGGGGACTTCTTTTGAACCTCAACCAAATCCCTTCCTTGCTGTGGCTTTGCACCTACATTAGCTTTATATTCAAAGTTCGCCTTTGGAGATCTAACTGACCCTGAAGGATGGTTGGAGGACATGCTTTGCCTATTAATGACTTCATGTTGGCGGATTTGAATTTTTTCTTTAGCGAGATCTGTCCTACGTGGAGGTTGTTGTTTCCCACGACTCATGTCCAATGCCCCGGTGTTACGAGGATCTGCAATGAAATCCCCAACAAAAGAACGTTTTAACATGTTGATAAAAAAGAATCAACTAGTAAAACAACAAAATAAACTTTATATTAGGTAAAATAAAAGGGATTGACTCACTTCCATCATCATCAATGCCCTCGAAGAACTTCATATAGGTGCAATAAAAAGGCAAATAAACTCAGTTAGTAATAAATAAAGAGAATTAGAGAAAAACAAAATAAATCAAACTAAGGTTCTCTCTTTAAGTAAAAAAAATGGTCCATTGTATCAAAACATGTGTACCTCAGATAGCTCAATTGAAGTTGTTTGAGTAGCCAAGAAAGCTCCTTCATCAAGTGGAGGAGAAGGGAGCCCTTCTTCCTCATCTACAACAGAGGCATTGACAATGACAGAGTCTGGCGAACCTTCTGCAAGTATACACTCAATAAGTAACATGTTTCATAGACTGCAATGCAGGAGCCATATCATTACAAGAACTAGCTATATGTGGATCCATTTTTTTCCACAATAACATTGGTACCACTTGGAACTTGCCATTGATTAATCCAAAATGTTCATTTAAATCCTACCTAAACAATCTCTCTAATTCGATATTGAGAGGTAATCGCATGCTTTATATGACAAAACTAGTCCAGTTGATTCATGAGCCAATCCACAAATTTAAATATAGCAACAAAAAAAAAATTAAATAAATTTCCTACCAGTAACAGCAGATCCAGAGTTGCACCATTCATCCACCATTCGTTTCCACCCTCTGCCATAACAAACAAGAAAAAAAACATTTGTAAGAACAAATCTTAGAGATTTCCCTAGAATACACCTATCAGAAATTTTTAAGAATATGGAAAGCAAAATACTAAAAATACAACCAAGTACTTTTTTTGGTACATGGCACGTGGCTAATATAAATAATTTGAGCAGTGCTTGAACCAGTCCTGTCAGGGAATGGTGTCTCCAGTAGTGTGGTGAGACAATATAACTAACTATGTCTTTTAACCCACCTAATGAGTAAAGAGAAGGGTTTTAATCTATAAAATCTTCCTAAGCCAATAGAAAGTACTATTAACACAAACAAAAATTGTCCAGACCCATTAAGAAATACATAAGAAGTCCAACCCTGTCTACTGCTAGCAGAGATCAAGTATAGAGAACGCATGAACACTGTTATGCACTGGGTTGTCACTATTAATCCAAGAAATTGATAGGTTTACACATTTACCAATGGACTAGGTTTGCTAACTACCATAAATAACAGAAGAAATGATTCTGAAAAAAAAATAAAAAAATTGCATGGATAAAATTAAGAACAAAGATCAATCAACAATCTTACTCGACGAGAGCACGGGCAAGCTGCTGAATATTCTTTGACCCATGCTTTCGCACACAATTGACTGCTCTTCCTATCTCAGTTGCCTAGTAAAAAATTAGAATTCATCGAATAAGTATTAGTCACTGAAGTAGAACTAGTAGGCACTAAAATATATGAAGGAAAACTAGGATCAAAGATATTCAATTTGCACCTTCAGGTTTTCGACAGTAAGTCCCATCAGTTGTAGCCTCCTTAGTGATTCAAACAATACACCATCAGACTGTTAAACAAAACCAAGCAAATCAAGCCACATCAAGATCAGACCATTATAAATAAAAGGAAAATCGATCTTCTTTCAGTGCTATATTTAAACATATCCAGACATTCTAATCAAAAGCATCACAGGAAAATTTAAATTTTACATACAAGGAAAGCCCTTCATGTAATTTTGCAACCAAGAAAACCATAAACAAGTACAAAAATCAACTAGTCCATCAAAACCTTCACAAATAAATTACCTAAAAGGCTAAAACACAAAAACACAACCAAATTAAGCAATGTAGTAAAAAAAAAAATCAGCAATGCTAATCCTTTCCACTAACAGAAGTCCAAGCAACTCCTAACATTGCTTTTTCATCACAATTCTCAAATCTAGAAAAAAAAATGTCCAGTAAAGAAAGTTCTCATCAAAGTCATCACTAGAAACCTCAAAACAAATCTTCTTGAGAAGATTGTTTCTCATTAGCTTAAAATAAAAAATTATGTAACCATCCAAGCAAAGAACAACCCATTCCCAATTAGAAATTCTCAAATTCTCAAAATGAAACCATCAAATTCTGAATAGCAATATCAAAGAATGCCCACTTATCCTGAAAATGGAAATCCCAAATTTGCAATAATCAGCTAATAGCAATAGAAATCAAAGAAAGGAAAGGGGGGAGAGATAAACCTCTTCTCTGTGATTTTCAAGAACCCCTTTAATCCTAAGAACCTCTCCAACAGTCTGACTCTCCTCTTCAATCTCATCTGTGAGAGCCTCTGCCTCATCATAACTGTAATTGATCACTGCTCTATCCATCACTCTCCCATCATTCTTGATGCTAATCCCCCTGCTCTCCTCCTTATTATTATCAAAACCCTCATTGCACCCAAGACTCTCTTTAAACCCATTACCCTCCTCATTATCTTCCCCTTCTTCTTCTCGCTCTGGCACTGCAACTTCAACATGATCACACCCAAGACATCTGGTCAATTGACAAGAGAACAGTCTCTCCGCGATGCGGCCTCGCCGCAGGCGGAATTCCTTTGGGCAATCAGATGCTGCAACTAGAATTGAATACTCAATCACATCAAATATATTCGAATTAGCACTGCGAAAGTATTTCCGCCAAGAATCCAAGGCATCTGATTTCATGACACCCATATCTGAAAAAACAGACCTCAGAATCAGATTCTTGAGAAAGAAACAAAAAAAACAAAACAAAAAAAGACCCTTCTTCTATTCAAGAATCAAGAAACAAAAACATGGGTCTGTTCTTTGATCGGGTTTTAAAACGAAAGATTCACTGTTTCAATTCAAAACCCAAAATGGGTATCACAAATTCATCCAAAAAAGTTCAGCATAATCACAAGCAACCCAATCTGATCATTTCAACATAAAAAAAAAAAAAATTTCCAAATGGGTATTGAGCCTTACACGATAAGAAATCACTATCTTGAAAAAGAAACCAAGAAAATTCAAATTCCTGATCGGATTGAAAGAAAAAAAAAAAAAAAAACATGCTTATTTACCTCAAAAAACACAACCCAGATGGGAATCTTTGCAAGAGCAAGGAAAAAGAAAGAGTTTGATAGATGCCTCCCAAAATTGATTCAAGAGAGACGAGGAAGATCTTGATGATATCAGGAGAGTCTTCCAATCGAAATGGGATCCGATTTTTTTACGGAACCGAGTTGCTTCTTCAGATTTCGTCGACAAAATGAAAAAATGCCGGGAAAAGTGGGATTTTTTTTGTGAGGGAGGGAGGCTCTAAATTTGGAAAATATATGGCAGAGAAAATCTTCCTTCGTTTTTTCGCCTTGGAGTTGGACTCTCTCTCTATCTCTACTTTCTAAATGTGAAAAATTCGAGTTCTGAGTAAAAGAGGAAAAAGAAACACTAGTGTCATATCATATATGCGATTCTTCGTCAGTGTATGTATGTGTTGTTATCGGGGTTTAAGATTTTTCAATTGGACCCCTCTACATTTCATGTAATTACAAATGGAACCTTGAAAAGTTTCACAGCAGTAAAAAACCTCCCTTATTTATGATGGGTCCCCTCGCGGATGGCTGGCATGCTTCCCATGAGTTGAAGGAGCGGAACCCATAGTGGAGCCTATTAATAAAATACAAACTGTCCATTTTGGATTTTTTAAATAAATTTTTCGGCGTCCAAGGTAAATCTAGAGTGGGATTCAAACACACAATGTGAAGAGCAAATCCAAGCCATAGGTAGCAACCCAATCCCCATCATAGATATGGGATGTCCTCATATTTTTACTCCATAATTAGTTCGTTCCACGGCAAGATTGAGATTTTTATTGATAATGTGATTAATGAATATGCTTAATTATTCATATGATTGTGTTTATTACTTTTTAATGTTACGTGTAATCCTGCGTGGAACTAACTTATTTTGGGTAAAAAAATTTAGGACATCCCATAAATAGAGTGGGTGTTTTTGGATTTTCATGGAATTAAGTGTGAGATCCTTAATAGGGGATCATGACTCAAATCCTTCTAATAGAAGATATCCCACAACATTTTTTAGGTTTTTTAAAATCACTCATCATCATTTGTCATACTTTATCTAGAATTCCCTAATATTCATTTTAAGAAGTAAATAAACTTTTTTTTTAGAACAAAAGCCTTTGTTTAAAAATGTTTAGTTTTTTAAAATATTTTGGTGGGCTCCACCTTGTTTTGGATCATTGAGTGGCCTATCATAATCCATCTAATGACATGGCTCCACCAAAAGTGATGCATCAACTTTCACAATTGCTTTTGAATGTGCTTTTTTGAAAGAAACAAAGTACAGCTACAGCCTACACCTACACCCTGCCTTTATCAAATAAGTAAAGGGTATTTTTGCCCATTAGATGAAATGGCATCTGATTTGATTTACCAGTCCAAAATGGCAAAATCCCTGTGACCTGCAACCAAGAAAGAGGAGGAATTTAATTGATGATTCTTCAGGGGCCTTTTCATAAATAAATAAAAAGTGTAAGGGGCACGTGCGAGAAAACTTCTACCTTTATTTTATTATTTACTGCACACTGCAAGTACAATACAAATGACCAGTCAAAATCAGAAACCTTGATTTTCAAACATTTATAGGTAGTCACGCCTGGGATGATCTACACCGTTAATGTAGATGGCAAGGACCCTAATTAAGGATACCACTGAATGGACCCTCACCCAAGCAATGCATTGATCTGATTTGGAAATGATCATGTTTCAACAAAATGGATGATTATCAGAAGAATCCTACTTGAGCTGCTTGGTTGCAAGTATTTTGAGACTGGAATTTCCCTTGTTGGAAATCCTTGATAGGTGCTGCCTTTTGTCACACTAGAAATCTGAGTTTCATATTTAATTTAAATGAATTTATAAAATAGGCATCCTAACTTATACTTTTGCCACATAAAATTCTCAAAAATCCACCATTCCAAATGCCAACAGGCCCTGACCATTTTGAAATCCCACATGCTAGGGATGGCATATGGAGAATTCTAAAAATTCTATCTGGTTGCAAGCATTTGAGATTACGCTCTCTAAAAAATTTGGAGGATTTCAAATGTTGTATTCCAAGTAGAAGAATTCCAAAATGTCAATGCTAAAGCTTCTCTTCTCATTTGTGTGGGGCTATCATCCTAACTTCGTGGGCTTCCTTTTCATACACTTGTGTAGGTTGTTTTGGGGCCAAGCTCCTTGGTTCGGTTAAAGAAAAGTTCCAACCACCTTAACGTAACAACCTCTACATTTTCATCAAGATTTCCCCAACGACCAAACAAGCCCAAAAATGCTCTAAATAAGAAATCTACAAATGCTTCTAATTCTAACTAGGGATGGAAATGGGTCCGGTTTAAACAGGATTACACCCCGGCCCGCTCCTATTAGAGGTGGATTTAGCAGTGGTTTTCTTGGTTCAAAGCGGATTTGAGTTTTTGTTGCTATACCCGCCCCGCCCCCGCACCCGCCCCCTGCACCTCTTATATATAATAAATATTGATTTCTTAATAAATTAATCTGAAATGAACGATCCAGATAAGAAGACCACGATGGGGACCACAGGCGATTGCAGATTGTTAATATTCCTAAAAGCAAATGTGTTGGCCCCAGTCCACCAAATTCAAACCTTTTTAATGCGACGTGTGGAGTAGATAAGAATAAGATGGCAACAAGTCCTTTCTCTGTTTTGTTTTGGTTTGTTTTGTCAGTGCAAAAGAGAGAGGCGTGTATCATGTCTAACACGTGGCTACTTACTTCAATTGCTGCTGTTGTTGACCCAGTTCGTGATTCATGCATGGGGCAACTCCAGCCGTTGATTTGTTCCAGTGGGACCCACAGACACGTAGACCTTTAATTATCATCTTGGCAAGGTCAAATTTCAAATCTTAGGTTTTTATGTGATACTATTAGAAAAAATGTTTTAGAGAATAAATGGATTTAGATAATATACTACTATCAATAAACAAAAATAAAAATGAATCGGTTTTATTATAATATTATCATTGGCCATTAACGGCAAAGCGTAGGCGGAAGAGGACGTGGATAGATGTAGTAAAAATACATATGAAAAGTACAACTTATTTAAGGATTTGGTTGGGGATTAATTGGAATGAAGAAACAAAATTTATATAGGACCTAACAAATTTTTAACAAGAGTTTGATGATGATGGAGATAATGATGATAATTGTCATGGGTTTGTAACAATATTATAATATTAATCGTAATTACTTAGAAGTTTTTTGCACAATATACAAATCATTAGATTTTGAGGATCTAAAAGGAATAAAATGTTGGGCATAATACAACAATCATTAAATTTTGAGGACCTAAAATAAAGGGATAGAATCTTTGGAATAATAATTTCTATTATTGCACCTCTTTTTTTTTTTTTTTTTTTTTGCATCTAGTGGATACTTTTGAAGACAAAATGCTGAGTGCTGCGGAGTATATATAGCTGTATGTTGTTATTTTACATTTAACAATCTCTCCAAGGTACATACGTGTGAAGCATTTTTCCATAAAAGAAGATTGAAATAGTTTTGAGGGGAATGCTTTTTCATTGTTTTTGTTTTCATCTCTTGAGGTGATAACTTATGCTGCAATGCAAGCTTTGGAGAAATTAGATTTAATAATACCCCCGAGCATTAGACTATATAGAAATTCAAGGTGAAATGAATTTCGAAAGGACTTTCAAAGAGGTGAGGGATGAAGGATATGAGATAAAGAGGGAAGAAAATAAGGTGGAGACGTAGATGAGACAGTGACTTTTCTAATTATTTTATTACTAGGGTGATGATTTGGTATTCATTTTTTTTTTATCTTTAATTGATCCCATGTCTATTTAAGAGCATGTTACTTGATGTTTATTTTTTGATATTTCACATTTTGCGGCCGCATGAATTATCTCAATTCCTAAGTATTCCAATGCAAGCAATCACGCCCTAATAAGAAAATTGTCTCACACCATAAGTAGAAACACATTTTATCGTAAAAAATATTTTTTATTACCGAACAATATAAATTAGAGACCATATTGAGTAAAATCTTCAGTTTCCCAACAAAAACGAATTCACTAGTAAATAAAAATCCTCCAGAAATTGCAGAATGAATATGCTGCAAAAAAAAAAAAAAAAAAAAAAAAAAAAAAACCCTTTAAAGATAAATCACATTTAAGGGACAAATCCATTTAAGATAAATTGCACGGTCCATTTAAGGGGTTTTTTCCCCCATAAAATCCTCTTGATCTTTTGATAATGGTTTTTCCTTTGTTGGATAGAATTGGAGTATGTTGTTTCCAAATATGTTGGGACCTCTTTTAATGGTCAAACTCAATATTGCAATGACATTAGATCTTTACAATACTAGAAGGGGCATATGGAATCCAGTTGACCATATCTCTATGGATATAGAATCCAATTTAGCATATCCAATAGAGATTGGTACAACAGATGGTAAAATTCACTGACGAGGGAACAAGATTACTTTCTATTTCAAGGCTCATGAATATCACTCTCATTTGTTAAGTGCTCATGAATATCTCTCTCAATTTGTAAAGTGCTAGCCATAGAGAATCTATGGATATATATGTGATCATTCATTGTAATATAATATTATAAATACTAAAGACAAAATCACCAACAGATGCATGGTAGGAATACTCAACACAATTGAACCTCATAAGAAGAGCTTTTTTTTTTATATACCCCTCTAAGGTTTGTAGGATTTGTAAATAAGTTTTTAAGATTTTAGTATTTACAAATAGGCCCCTATATCTTCATTTTAATACTTTTCGTGTCTCTAAAATCAATAGTCTTCCAACTACCGTAGGTTTTTAAAGTAAAATGATGCTTTTGCCCATCTCTTTTATCCTTATATGTATAATTTCAAAAGATTTGACTCAGTTTTTTTTTTATAAAGCATGTAACTTTAACAATTGCACTTACTGGGAGAGAATAACCCTATATAAATTCACTTTTTCTTATCAATACAAGGCTCATTTCATTAAACCCAAATTGATCGTCATGATGACAATCAACGCCAATACTTATAACCGGTTATGATTTATCCAATCCATACACGGCCCACCATTAGATTAATGAAAGTTTCAAAATACATGTTTATGATTCATGTGTAGGGGGTGTAAAATAAATACCAGGGAATAGAAAATTGTGAAATAATATTAGTTTTTAGAATTGGGTGGGGGTTGGTTTGGCTAAAGGAAATATTGATGGAAGGGGCAAATGTAAGAAAAAAATATATATTATTTTTTAGAGTTTGCGGGGGGGGATGGGGGAATTTTAAACTTTTCTCAAATATGTGTGGGGGCTCCAAGCCTTGTACTTGCATGGGTCTACCTCTGATCATGTGCGTGAGAGATTTATTGAGAGAAATCATTGGGACTTGAGATAAAATAATGATATTTTTGTCAATAATAATATACTCATTTTTTTTTTACGGATGTAAGGGGAAAACTGTCATTTATATGAAAATCCGACGCAAATCTCATAGTGGCTGCCCATTCTTGTTAGGAATAATGATTTGGGAGACATGAAAGATATTAAAAAGGAAAAGATGGGACTATTTACAAATACTAAAACCTCAGGGGCATATATACAAATCCCACAAACCTTTGGAGGTACATATAAAAAGCTCTTATAAGAATCACCTTAAGTGCATCCAATCAGATTTTAGAAGTACGTTTGTTTGCATCCATTTACGTATGTGACAAGAGTACATAATGTTTGTTTGATCTCGTTAATATCTCACAAGTGTAAATTCAAGTGTGAAAATTAAATGTGTAGATAGAGCAGTTTTTAACGCAAAATTGTCACGGGTCTTAAAGTATGTGACCATGCTTATTCGTGTGTGCAATGGTTCGACGGATCAAACAACATCGATAAAATTTTTTATTATTATTGTTATTATTTTATTTTTTATTTTTCATTTTTTGTATTTTTGTCGGCTCCAAATTCATAATACGAACCATTCAGATTTTTGTATTAGACTAAGGAAACTTCAGAAGTTAATTTTAGTATCTTAAGTCTTCATAGATTAAGGAAATGTGTGAAACCGTCTAATATTATCATATATTTATCTAAAAATGAAAACTAATTCTTTAGGTCATGTTTTTTTTTTTTTGTCTAAACCGTCTAATATTCTCATATATTTGTTAAACCTCGGGATCTAATGTCTAATGTTTTATATCCTCACAAATATTTCTTTTCAAAACAAAAACATCTAAATCCCACCCTTTGCTTATCTACACTCTTGTGAGCTCCAAATTTATGATTCAAACTATGTGATAATTCCAATGCATTTCTTATATTAATCCTCATTATTTTGAGAAATATCTGAAAAATGAAAACCACTTAATCCCACTTTCTTTTTTTTTGTTTTCACTTCTGTAGGCCCCAATTCATGTTCCAAACTAGCAATGTGTTTGAGACCCACTATTTCCTCTGTAGAAAAGTGTTAGTCTTAAGATAGATCCTTTCTTGGTCTTTCCTTTTCGGCTCCCATATAATATACTCATGTGAAAATGTTGCTTCCAAAGAAACATGTTAACATGTTTCATTTCCCTTTTGAAAAAGACAAAATATCCATAAACTGATTAGTTATCATCACAAAACTTGTGTTTCAACAAACCTTTCCTCTAAAACCCAAGTTGCCTCCACAAGTGAGAGCAATGTATATATAGCCTTCCATGGCATAGCAAATGGGTCGGGCTAGGTCCAGATCAAGTTGAGACTTTACATAAAAAGCATGGGCTCAGCCTAATCTCAAACCATTTTATTAATCGGGTCGGAAATGTTAAGAGCCCATTTCAAATAAACAGATCAGGTTTGAGATGGGTTGATTTATCGTAACCGAGATGGGCTGGTTTGAATCCATTTGGTGGGTCAAATAGCAATAATGGACTCAAGTCATCTGATTTGTTAACCAGGTAATTAGAAATGTCTATCCATCCCAATTCCAAAAAAAAAATTGAGCCAGATTTCAATCCCTGAATTTCTGGATCAGGTTGTGTTGTGTCAGGTATTGTGTCAACTGCACCTTCTACACTGAAATTAGTAAGTTAAAAAAAAAATGACATCTTGTAACTTGTGGTCTCCCTAAAACATGGGTCAGACATGTCACATTGCAAGCCATCAGTTCCAAGCATTTAAAATCTCACTTATGTTTGCATGAACAAAGCCACAAACTAATCAGGTTAATTGTACCCCACCTTTAAATTGTCAAAAATAGAAGAGAGAAAAAAAAATGAAAAATGTCTCCCACATTTACCTTAATTCTTTAATCATCCAATTGGTGTTCATCGAAAATAATAATCGAGTTATTGTTACATGAATTAATGATGAAATAAACAGGAACTATATAAGATAAAATCTTATATTTACACATTTAACAGACTCTAAAATATTCTTAAGAAATGAGATTCCCAATTCTATTATATGCTATTTTTTTTTCACAAAATACTTTGAATATGAATTATGAAAAAAGGTCACAAAAGCCACATGCCAACCGATATATAACTGCTTCTGATTTCATAATATTGTATAAATTTTATTTTAAAAATGTCAAAGGAAGATGAAGAGAAGGTGGTAGACTTTCAACACATGGGAGATGAAATATTCAATTCATGTCAAGTTACCACATGGAAATATGCACCATATCACTAGCATGATTTCTTAAATGAGACCCTATTAATATAAACTTAGGGTCTCGTTTCTCTATAATCACGTTTGTTTATAATAAATTAAGGATCTAACCAATGCATTATTTAATTTAGAGATATAGGATCGTTTATGTTAAGCACGGAGTAAATGGAATTTTTACAATCCCAATTACGATTTTAGGCTCTCAATCTTCTATCAATTTTGACTGCCATTGGAGCTCATTATCAACCTAAACAAAACCTGTCAGTGCTCTCTCATGATGGAGAGAAGGTCTCTGGCTCTCTGCACCCATAGAGTTAGTTCAACAATGAATCGACCTATAAAGCGATGAAATGAACACATTCTCACATTATCTTTACAGTTTGTTGAATTACCTGAAATTGTAATATTTCAATGTAATGATACCATGATAGTATCACATTGACATCCATATTGGACTTTTAGCGCTAATCAATGTTCTGCTATGGATTAACTGCAAATATGGTTGGTTGCTTTCCTTTGTTAATCACACCTTAGAACTCGTTTCCTCTAGCTTATTTAGGTTCATCAACTCATTTTGACTAGCCCCGATTCAATCGCATAATTAGTTATTCCACTCAGGATCTGGAATAGAATCAGATTTTGGTGCTAATCAATGTTCTATTTTCATATTAGCATATTGCATTTACTCATGGACCAGGCCAGATGCGAGCCCAGCCAGCATTGGGCTATGTTTCAGGCACACAGGCTTGATCCGGACACAACATTCTGGCCAATTAATTAAATGGGTTGCCCAGGACCTAAAAGTACATCACAGTCAAACTTTTTTTTTTTTCCTTTTTTTGCTAGTAGACAGTCAAACATTTATAGCACAAGGAGATAAATACATTTTCCATTTGTCCTGTGCCTGGGCCAAAATCTGTGTCTTGGTACTGGATCCGAGCCTAAAATTAGGGCCGATAATTAAACCTGCCAGGGCTAGACAAGCTGAATTTACATCCCCCTAAAATTGTCCCATGAGAGAGAGAGAGAGAGAGAGAGAGAGAGAGAGAGAGAGAGAGAGAGAGAGAGAGAGAGAGAGAGAGAGAGAGAGAGAGAGAGAGAGAGAGTATAGAGCTTCCAAAGGTGAAATTGTCTTTCCTGAAAACTAATTTAGGGGAATCCCTACTAATTTCAATCAGTATAAGACTTGCAAAATAACCCATACTTAACACATGTGTGACCAACATTGCAACTTAAATATTCACGCATTAAAAAATATCCATAATTTAAAAAAAAAAAAAAAGCTAAAGAAATGGTAATGGGAGTACCTGTTAGTAATCTAAGAGCTAATGTCATTAGAAAGAAAAGAGGAGAATTGGAATAGAAAGAAAAAGGCAGCGTTTGAGTAAAAAGAGAGTTGTTGCATAGAAGGAAATGTGGAACTTTGAAAAGTGGGGAACAGACATGAGTGGTTTCGATAAAGAGATGGTTTGCATTAGATAAGTGGAGACAAAACTGAAAATATGTGAAAAAAAAAAAAGAAGAATAAGTTACTATATTATAATGGCCAATCAAAATTAAAAGGCTAAACCCTTGGCTTTAATATATTATAATGGCCTGTATATTGTTTAGTATACCCTACTTGAAATGGCTACACGACCACTCAGAAAAAGTCAGAATCGCATGCATATGCAGAGACATTCAAAACTTACTATATGCATGAGATGCTTGACAAAAAGATACAAGACCAAAAAAAAAAAACATATCTTGACCATGCAATTTGGATCCATATACAGACTCTGAAGTTTCCAACTGTGCATTGTGCAAAGCTCACAGGTTCATGAGAGCTAGTAGGTCTTCCATGCGAGTCTGCCTCAACTCCTTGTCCTGCTTTCCAAATGCTCCCCTCAACAAATCCTTCTTCTTTTCTTGCAACTCCAATATCCTTTCCTCGATGCTGTTCCGCATTATCAGCCTCACCACTTTAACTTCCTTCGTCTGTCCAATCCGGTGCACGCGATCCATGGCCTGATCCTCGACACCTGGGTTCCACCATGGCTCCAACAGATACACCCTTGAAGCAGCAGTTAGATTTATTCCTGCACCAGCGGCCTTGAGGCTTGCTAGAAGAACCGTAGGAGAACCTCGGCCACAGTTACCAAATTCTTTGATTACTTCAGATCTCTTTTTGGTTGTCATCGACCCGTCCAATCTCAAAACGCCAAAACCAGCCGCCCTCAACGGCTCTTCAAGCAAGATTAACATCTTCCTAAACTGAGAAAAAATGACGGACTTTGTAGATGGGCTTTCTTCTCGAGAAGCTACCAACAATTTCAACAGTGCAGACACTTTTGAAGACATGGCTCTAGCAGAAGAGAATGTGGGGTTGTCATCGTTAGAAGAATGTACTGGAGCAGAGAAGAGGTCAGATTTTGATAGGGGGTTACGGCAAATGGGGCAACGGGGGTTGAGGCACTTGAGGGATTTTAGAATACAAGACTTGCAGAAGATGTGAGCACAACAGGTGATGATGGTTTGAGTTGGAGGAGAGAGGCAAACCGGGCACTCAATATTATCTCCATCCTGTAACATGGAGTCCATCTTAGCCAGCAACTCCTGATTGTTGGATACATCTGCACAGTTTCCTAACCCAAATAAGTGACAGGCTATATAAGCACAAATCAAAACCAAAGCATCAATCAAACAATAAATGAATAATAACTTTGTCGCCAACTGTTGCACGGGCGTGTTGAGTTCGATATCCTTGTAAAGGGAAAAAAAGTGATAACTTTGCATTCAGTTCACTAGAACTGACTCAAACGTAAATCACAATGTTGAAGCTATGAGTTTCACAATTTGATTCAGCGAGTTTTTGACATAAACAATTGGGCTTAAAAAGTACGGATAAAAAAAAAGACCAAAGAAAGCTTATATAATCACTAGTCCTCATTTAACTATAAAAGCACCACCTTGTCAGTCTTATTTTTACACAACCCCTCACTCAGATGGTGCTGCCTCCGGTGAATTAGATACGTCGAAACTTCAATCAAGATTGAACATACTCACCCTTGTATTTGATCCATAATTTTAGCATATTTTGCCTTGAAACTCTACACCTACACTAGTCCAATTAGGCTGAGTACCAAGACATCCCTATCCAGACAAAGCCAACCCCACCCCTTTCCTCTCCTTCATTGTCTTGATTAGCATTATTAACCAGAGGTGAGCCCTGCAGCACGGAAAACATTGTTACCTGGTTTATAGTTCATCTAATTAAAGCAGTTCAGTACCTGTCATATAGTTCACTAATTCATTGGGCAGGTTTGTTCAGTTCATATTCTAGTTCCTCCCACTCATAATTTGAGTTTTGTTTGATTTTTCAATGTAGTTTGTTTCAATTGGCAAAGTCTGTGAGTGTCATTCAACTAATTTATAGGGACAACATCACTAGTGTGTCCTCAAATATTAAAATACCAAATGCTGAATGACCTCATAAATGAACTCATAGACTCAAGAAAGAGGGAGGGTAAGGAAGGAGCGATTTTTAAAATTGATTTGAAAAAGGCTCGTGATCATATGGATTGGAAATTTGTAGATTATACGTTGGGAAGATTTGGCTTTAGAGAAACCCGTTTGAGATGGTTTGGGCATGTCCAACATAGGCCGGCAACGGCGCCGGTAAGGAAAAGTTCGGATATGAAGATTGATGGCCCACCAAGGGAAAGGGGCAGGCGAAAGAGGACGTGGACGGAGGTAGTTAAAATAGATCTGAATAAGTGTAGCTTATTTGAGGATTTGGCTCAAGATAGATCGGAATGGAGAAACAGAATTTGTGTAGCCCACCAAAACATAGTCTGGACAAGGCCTTGATGATGACGATGACGTTGGGAAGATTTGGCTTTAGGGAGAGGTGGCGAGGATGGATCAAAGAATGAATTTCAACTAATTCCTTCTCAGTTCTTGTTAATGGTTCTTCATCTCAGCTCTTTAAGGCTTCGAGGGGACTGATACATGGTGATTCATAGTCTCAATTTTTGTTTACTATTGTAGCCAAAGCATTGGGTGCTCTTCTCTTAATGGTGGGAGATATGGGTATGATAAGTGGGTTTGAAGATTGTAGGGTTGGGGAGATGGTTGCTCACTTACAATTTGCAGACGACAAAATTTTGGTTACTTCTGCAAAATGGGATGAAGTGGCAATTTTGAAGGGGATTCTAAGATGTTCTCGGTTGGCCAAGGGCTTGAAGATTAATTTATCAAATAGCTTCTTAGTGGGAATGGGTTGTCCGGAGGAGAATATTCAGAGGTTGCCTAAGAGACTTCACTGCAAACATGGTAGACTTCCATTTCAATATCTTGTCTTTCCTATTGGGGCGAGT
The DNA here is from genome assembly GCA_012931725.1 of Litsea cubeba. NCBI lineage: Eukaryota > Viridiplantae > Streptophyta > Magnoliopsida > Laurales > Lauraceae > Litsea > Litsea cubeba. The sequence goes on from CM022955.1 coordinate 5,687,923, forward strand.
CCTAGCTCAATGTCGATGTGGCATCCAGTGGTTCAAAATTTTGAGAAGAAATTAACCACATGGAAACAACAATACCTTTTCCTAGGGGGTTGGATCACCCTCATTAGATCTTCTCTATAAAGTCTTTAACTATATTACATGTCTTTATACCAGATGCCAAAGGTGGTAATCAAGAAGTTGGATTTCATCAGGAGGAACTTCTTATGGGAGGAAATTAGTGCAAAGAAGAAGATGCACTTGATGAAGTGGAATGAGATTTTTTTTTTTTTTTTGCAAAAGTAACCAAGATAAGGGGGCATAGCGGTCCCCTCATTGTAAAATGTCCCATATCCCTGAATAAATGGAAAATAATAGTAATGATCATTTTTTTTTCACATGTATTCATGTTGCTTAGTTATGCTAACTTAGAAACTAATGAAAGGCTCATAAAAAATAAAATAAAAACTATGCCATGAAGTCAAGACTTAAGAGTACCTAGAGAAAAGAATACCTCTACCAAAGGAGGTGTCTAATGGGATGTACCTAGAGAAGAACCCTTGAAATGAACTCTTTGTATCGACTGTAATTTGGTGAGATCATGTGCTTTTTGGTGTTCTTTTAAACATAAAAGGGTAGAAGAGTTGTGTAGAAATGTTATTTGGAGAGAAAAAGAAAAGAAATAAGTCTTATTATGCATTTTAAAGTTTTTTGGAAAGTAGGAATCCATCTCACTCCGTAACGGCCCATAGTGGCCTCGTGGCGGCCGCTACGGATGTGAATGGCGCTAAATGTCATGTAGACCGCACGCCTGATGCGTAGCGGCCACTATTTTGATCCATGATCTTGATAGTTGATCATTTGAGGAGGGGGTTGCGGGTGGAATCTATATCGGACATGTGTTGCCTTGGTGGGAGGGAGATGGAGTCTATAGATCACCTATTTATTCATTGCAGTGTGACATCGTCTATTTGGGGACACTTCCTCAAAGAAAGCAGTGTTGAATGGTGTTTCCCAAGTTCACTGTCTTGAGGCTTGGAGGGGATCTCCTATGGTTGGGGCGGAGTAATTTTATGGAGACTCATTCCCTTCTCCATTCTTTGGTCTACTTGGAAAGAGAGGAATAAGAGAATTTTTAGCAGAAAAGAATCACCACGTGAAGGCATTATGGCTTTGAGGATTGCAAAATGGGCAACAGTTAGAAAGGAATTCTCTGATCTCAAAATAGACAATATTCTACACAATTGGGGTGCTTGCTTAAAGGTGGGTGCCTCAAAGAGAAAAAAGGAAAATATTTTGGCGTCCTCCTCAAACGGGTGATAGAGCAACATAGAGTAAGCCGAGGTTGGCCAGCATAGGTGGAATATAAAGAAGTCACAAAGGAGAAGTGTTGCATTTGTTCTCAAAGGATGTTGGAAGTAGAGATTCTAATGAAGGTGAAGTCGTGGCTGTTCTGGAAGCTCTTCGCATTTTCAACACCTTATACCCATTCTGTCTCATAGTAGAGGATGATTCTTCTAATGCTATATCTTAGGTGATTTCCTTTACGGGTCCATGGTGTAAAGAAGCAGGTCAGCTCGACCAATGGGTCAGCCCACAACCCATGTATTGGGTTAGCCCACAAGTCAACATTGTATGAGTTGTCAATAGATATTAGATAGATATTAGTTTCCTTAACTATGCCTGTAATCTTGTAATCAGATCTTAATCAGATCCACTAATTTAGGCTACAGTGTTATATATGTACCCATCGTCAATACAATGATATACGAAAATTCTCTTGCAATACTTCTCTCTCTTGTATGCTTCTGGTTAGTTCTGGATAATCTTACATGGTATCAGAGCCCATCGATCTGTTCATCCAAGCATAAGAGGAGCCCTGATCAACTGATAGGAGAATACTGTATTCGGCTATGAGAAGCACTGCACTACTATGATCAAAGGTAGCCCATCTGTTGATGATCATTCTACATCAGAGAAATCTCCCCATTCTGGTCGTCCATTTATCCTAGGAGTTCTGCACATTTTTTCGAGATTTTTTTATCATCTGAGGTAGACCATTCTCTCCAATCTGCACTTGTCTCCTTTGTGAAAAAAGTTTTCATCAAGACCGTTCAAAATTCTAGTTTCCCAAGCTTTCTTCATTATTCCACTTGAAGTAGTTTTGGATTTTTGAGGCAGAGATCACTGTGTGATCTGATCTTCCCCCTGATCATCTAGTTGGGCCCACAAATCAGATCTGTGCCCAGATTCAAGGTTTCCTGGACCCTTTTTTTTTTTGGATTTTGGGATTCTTTTGATCAGCTTGCTTTCGCTATGCCTGTGATCTATCATCTGATCATTCAGTGGGGCCCATAGCACTCATCTGTGCTCAATTTCAAGTGACCTGGACCTATTTATTGGAATTTTTTTCAAAATCTGTTTAGTTATTGTGGCTGGATTTCAATTCTGATTTGGCTTTGGGGCTAGATTTCACATATATTCAGTCTGTGAGCACTGTGTCTTGCTCCAATGTCTTCTGATAGAATTGTTACGAGTATTACTGTCAAACTCGATGGCACAAATTATCCCTATTGGTCCCATCTCATGCAAAATTTCCTCAAAGGTCAAAAACTGTGGACATATGTTGCTCAGCAGATCCCTACACCAGTAAGGATGCTACTTTTGAGGAATGGGAAGCTTCCGTCGGCAAAATCAACTCTTGGATTGCCAATTCGGTCAACCCATCTATTGGGAACCAATTAGCTAAATTCACTTATCCTAAGGCTGCTTGGGATTATTTAGCCAGATTGTATACTCAGTCTAATGCTGCTCGCCGGTATCAGTTAGAATGGGAAATCAAAACTGCAGACCAAGGAAATGACTACATTCATGATTTCTTCATCAAAATGATTGCCTTATGGGATCAACTGGCTCTAATGGAACCCACTTTTAAAACAACTGATGATGCTCACACCTTTGAAGTCTATAGGCAGCAGACTCGCCTAGTTCAGTTTCTTATGGCCCTCCGCCCTGATTTTGAACATGTTCGTGGTCAGTTATTACATCGGTCACCCCTGCATTTCGTTGATACGGCACTCTCGGAACTTCTGGCAGAACAGCAAACTCGGCTTTCTCTTACACAGAAGAAACATGTGGAACCCACACATGTACTGTCATCAAATGTTTAGTACCCCACAGAATGATCGCTCTTTTCCATCTGGTACCAATTATTTTTGCAATTATTATAAGAAGAAAGGACACTAGAAACGAGACTGCCCAACCAGACCTCAAAGGCCAAACAATACGAACAAACAATCTGGTCAACAGTCCAATCGTGGTCCCATGCAATCTATCCACAGCGACCCTATGCGGCCAATGTTACTGAAGATGATAGTTTTGTGCCTCCGCAAATGGATCTTACATCTCAGATTCAGGCTATGGTTGATGAGCGCATGCAACAGTTGTTTCTGGCTTCCTCCACTGGTTCTGCTTCTCAGATGGCCACTACACCCTCAGCCTCTGGTTCTGCCATGACCATTTCTGGTCCGTCAGGTACTCTTGATTCTACATAAATTTTTTATTCTGGTGCATCATATCATATGACCAAGGATGAAAATAGCGGTAGCGGCGGGCGTAGCGGTCCGCCGCCAAACCGCTACGAAGCGGGGCGATACGTAGCGTAGCGGGGATACGTAGCGGTGTAGCGGTGCGATTTGAAAAAAACCGTCCAAAAAATCTGAAAAAATTATAGAAAATCCAGAAAATTTTAAAATGAATGAATATGTGGTTCTTTTGCAAAAGTAAGTAAGAAAAGGGGGCGTAGCGGTGCCCTCAATATATGAAGTCCTGTATCGCTGTATAAATAGAAAATAATATTGTGATGGTCCCTACCATGTATTTCTTGACATTAGTCTTCATCTCATTTTCTATTAAAGTGTTTTTTGGTTAGGCCCTATTTTCTATTAGAGTAAAATTTGGTTAGGCCCTTACCTATTAGAGTCAATTTAAAATTTGATTAGGACCCCTACCTATTTGAGTCAAATTTAGCTAGGGCCTTAATTTCAATTAGAATGAAATTGTGTTAAGCCTATTTTATATTTAAGTAATTAATGGTAGGATTAATAATGTATGATATTGTGTTCATAGATATATATTATTAAAAATGATAAACTTGTTAGGGGTTGGGTTCATCAGCAGTAGGCCCCACGCATAAATTTTATAAGTAAATGAAGCATTTAATATTGGACTCTTAGTCTTTTGGGCCATTCAATGCATCCAGCCATCCACGTATTGGACTCCTAGTCTTTCAGGCCATTCAATGCATCCAGCCATCCACCTGTGCTTTTATAATGGAAGAGTCCAGAACGTTAAAAGTGTTGAAACCCTATTTTCGCATCTTGAGCCCAAGGTCGAGAAATGCAGATTGCAGATAGGGAACGGAAGAGAAGAGGAAAGGAAGAAGATAAGAAAAGAAACAAAGAAAGAAGGCGGCGATGCTTGCTGCTGGACGGCGATGGATGCAGCTGGACGGCGACGATTGCTGCAGCGCTTCTGCTAGACGGCGACAGCGGTTGCTGTAGGTGATGATGTGCTGGTTCTTGGTGCTGCTGTTGGACGGCGACGGTGACAGCGGTTGTGTCGTCGAGGTGCTGCACCAGGTATGTATTCTTCAGTTGCTCCTTTTTTTTTTCTTTGTTTCTTTCTTCTATTTTCGTTGCTGTTGAGATGAGTCTTCTTCCCCTTTTTTTTTCTTTTATTTTTTCTACCATGAAACGAACCCAGCCCATCCCCACTGCAATGTAGCGGGCGTAGCGGCCGCCATCGAAATGTAGCGGCCGCCACGGCTATGTAGCGCCCGATACGGGCCGCTACGGGTGCGACACCCGCTTTTTCCGATTTAGCGTGGCGGCTATTGCCGCCACGGCCGATATATCGGCCGCTACGCTACGTAGCGGCCGATATTTTCATCCATGCATATGACAAATGATGTTTCCAAACTTCATAAGTGTTATACCCCTGCTAGCTCTCTCACCATCCATACAGCTGATGCCACTCCTCTCCCAGTCTCCCTTATTGGCTCCATTTCAAATAAGTTGATCTCTCTCACTAATGTTTTGTGTGTTCCTCGCCTGTCTATCAACTTAATCTCTGTTAGTCAATTGACTTCGTCTGGATTTCTTGTCTCATTTTCTTCTACTGGTTGTTCTGTGCAGGATCCGCGCACCGGGAGACAGATTGGGACCGGCCTTAGGTCAGGAGGACTTTATTATCTCCACTCGTTGCATCTTCCATCCTCCAACATTTCCCTTGCCGCACTCGTTTCATCTACATCACCCTTTGCCCTTTGGCACTCTCGTTTAGGCCATTTATCTTTAAATAAAATGAAGTTTTTATTTACTAGTGGTGTATTTGGAAACATTTTTGTATCAGACATTTCTACATGTTTTGGTTGCCAATTTGGTAAACAACATGCTTTCCCTTATAATAAAAGCACTTCTTTTACTACTGCTCCTTTCGCTTTGGTGCATTCTGATGTCTGGGGACCTGCCTCTCAGCCAACGAAAGGTGGTTCCATTTATTATGTGCTGTTTATTGATGATTTCACTAGATATACTTGATTGTATTTAATGAAAAACCGTTCTGAGTTATACACTATCTGCACTGCTTTCTCCACCATGGTTTCCACTCAATTTAACACGAGGATTAAAATATTCAGGTCTGACTCCAAGGGAGAATACATGTCCCACAAATTCCTTTCTTACTTGACCAATCAGGGACTCTAGCTCAATTATCCTGTCCTGCCACACCATAGCAAAATGGTTGTAGCAGAACGGAAACACGGACATATCCTAGAAACTGCTAGATCCTTGATTTATTCCTCACATGTTCCTCTGCAATTTTGGGGGGAAACAGTCCTGACTGCAATCTATCTAATTAACAGAACACCATTCTCTGTATTATCTGGCACATCTCCCTATGAAAAATTGTTCTCCTGTAAACCTGACTTGTCCTATCTCAAAGTTTTGGCTGCACCTGTTTTGTTCTGTTACATGATAATGAGAGAATCAAACTTTCCCCAAAATCCATTGTCTGTGTTTTTTTAGGGTTTGGCATCGAACAGAAAGGCTATCGATGCTATGATCCTAAAACCAATAGGTTACGGGTCTCTCGTAATGTCACCTTCATGGAACATATACCTTTCTATACATTACCTACACAATCCCCTTCTCTTGAGCAACCTACGGTCTATCCTCTTGATCCCTTTCCAGACCTGTTTCCCTCCGATACCCCTTGTCAAAAATAACAGCCAACAAATGGGTTGTTGGGTTGTTGTCAATGTCAACAATAACAGCCAACAAATGGGTTGTTGGGTTGTTGTTAATGTCAACAATAACAGCCAACAAATGGGTTGTTGAGATTAAGTTTTAGTCAATTCTTTCACCATTGATTATTGTAATTAATCCTTAACTTTGTCTATAAATACTAAGCAATCAATGATCCCAAATCATTGAGTTTTCTTGCAATTATTGGCTTCTTCTTCTCATCACAAACTCTTACATGGTATCAGAGCCATAGTTACCTTCTCAAATTGATTCAGTCATTCTCCCTGACTTGGATCTTCTTCCTGATTGTGTCTGATCATCCCTGATAGTGTCTGATCATCCCTGATCAAGACGTGGCCCACTTCTAATCATCTTCAACATCTCTCAAAAACACCTCCATCCTGGTCGACCAGCATTGCTGGTATTTATGAGCATTTTTCTGGATTTTTTCTCCCATCAGAGATTTCATCATCATCGTCCAGATTTGTGGATCTTTTTCCAAATCTCATCAGATTTGGACCTAAAGAAAGTACATTTGATCCACTTTACAGCGATCAAACCTGATATGTGATTTTGTCTGTGGGGCCCACGTGTGGATTCAATCGCTGCCGACAAGGACGTCCATCTTCCTTTGCTGCTACTGTGCACAGCTTTTTTGACAGATCCAGATTAAAATTTACAGCTTCTCAAGGTGCTTTATTTGTGCTGTTTGTACTGTCTGCTGCTGGATTTTTCACTCTGCTGGTTCTTCCTTGCTCCTATCTGGCTTACTGTTTTCTGTGCTTTCTCTTCCATCCTGCTGAAAGTGCTAACAATGGAGAAATATGATGTTATTCCAGTTAAGTTTAATGGGCAAAATTATATGGCCTGGTCCTTCCATATGAAGAATTTCGTAGAAGGACAGGGGCTATTTGGTTATTTGGATGGCACAGTTCCAAAACCTTCTACTACAAGTACCACAGACTCCAAAGCCATATCCACCTGGTCCAGGGAAAATGCCAAAGTAATAACTTGGATTCTGAACTCCATTGATTCTTCTCTTGCTATTGCTCTTCAAGCATATACTACAGCTGCAGCTATGTGGGCTCATCTCAAGAACATCTACCATCAAACCAACAAAGCCCGTAAATTTCACTTGGATAGTGAAATTGCTAAATTTACTCAAGGGGATAGATCTGTGCAGGAATACTATACTGGCTTCCTCACTTTATGGACTGAACGGGATTCCATGTTGATTCAGACGGTCTCTCCTGACTTTCTCTCCGAGGCTCTCAAACTCCAAGAAGAAACTCACATTAGCCAGTTCCTTATGAATCTTCGGTCAGAATTTGAATCGGTTCGGTCTGCCCTCATGAACCGAGAACAGTCAGCTAATCTTGATACGTGCTTTCAAGAAGTACTTCGCGAAGAACTTCGTCTCATCTCCCAGCGGGCTATTCTTGACGAACCAAAGGCATTCCTTGCACCCCTTCCGGCTGAATCTGCTCTTCTGGCAACCCCCAATCAAAGGCATATTCAATGCTTTGAGTGCAAAAGCTTTGGTCATCTGGCCAAGAACTGTCGAAAGAAATTAGTCTGCCGATATTGCAAACGCTCTGGTCATCTTACTGATGACTGTCGCAGCCTACAAAGGAAGAATGGACCTCAGCAGAAGCCAAATCCTTCCACCATGCCCAGACAAAATAATTCTGCTGCATTCCAAGTTCAAGCATCTCTTCCTGACACAGGAAGCACTTCTTCCGTGACTGTATCCATGACTCCCACACAGATTCAAGAACTAATTCAGAGCACGGTGACCTCCGCCTATGCTTCCATAGGTCTTCATGGTGGTCGGTATCAATTTCATTCTCATATCGCATCTCCTGCTTTTCATTCCTCTGCCTCTCTTTCTTCTCCTATTACCTCTTCCACATGGTTTTTAGATTCAGGAGCCTCCAATCACATGACATCTGTAGAACATGGCTTTACAGATTCCCACCCTTACCTTGGGAAAGAGAAAATCACCACTGCTAATGGTGATCAACTACTCATTTCGGGAGTTGGTACCATTACTTATCTAGTATTTCTGGCCAACCCATCACTCTTCCCAATGTTTACTTTGTTCCCAAATTATCAGCCAATCTCCTTTCTGTAGGACAACTTATTGATGATGGCTATCTTGTTCACTTTTCTTCCTCTGGCTATGTTATACAGGGGCGACAAACTGGGAAGGTGATCGCGACAGGGAGTAAACATGGGCGCCTGTTCTTGCTGGACATTGGACATCATTCTTTGTTTGCTTCTTCTTCTAACTTCAATAAATTGTGGACTGTTTGGCATAAACGTCTTGGTCATTTGAACAATGCAAATTTAATTTCCTTGTTTAAATTTGGTTCTTTGGATTCTACTATTGATAATAAAATGATGTCTTCTTTATCTCAATCAAAGTGTGAAACTTGTTGCCTCAGTAAAAGTCATATTTTGCCCTTTCCTGTTAATAATGCTCGTGCTTTGGCATCATTTGACATCATTCATTCAGACGTTTGGGGAATTGCTCCTATCTTGAGTAGGACGGGATTTAAATACTATGTGACCTTTATTGATGACCATTCTCGTTATACTTGGATTTACTTTCTGCATATGAAATCTGAAGTATTTTCCATTTTTCAAAAATTTTATAACATGGTCCAAACCCAATTTCAGAAATCTATCAAAATTCTTCGCTCAGATTCAGGTGGAGAATACACGTCTCATACTTTCTCTGCCTTCCTTTCTGATAAAGGAATTCTTCACCAAAAATCTTGTCCGCATACTCCTCAGCAAAATGGGATTGCGGAAAGGAAGAACAGACATATTCTTGAAAATGTTCGGACTCTGCTGATTGCATCCTTAGTCCCTCCCAAATTTTGGTGTGATGCTGCACATACCGCTGTGTATCTTATCAACCGTCTTCCTAGCACTGTTCTAGGAAAGACTACTCCTTACGGAGTTCTCTTTGGTCAAACCCCTTCATACTCTCACTTGCGTGTTTTTGGTTGCCTGTGTTTTGTTCATCTTCCTCCTACTGAGCGCACAAAGTTATCTCCACAAGCTGCTAAATGCATTTTTTTGGGTTACAGTAATGAACACAAAGGATTTTTGTGTTATGATCAATTGGACAAACGCATGCGTATCTCTCGAAATGTTATTTTCTTGGAACATATTCCCTTCTTTTCTTTACATTTGGATAGTCATCCTATTGCTGTCTCTTATTTGCCACAATTCTCAGAGTCTACTTCTCCATCACCTCCTCTCAAAGTCTATGTCCGGCGGAACAAGGTCTCTCCTCTGGCGACTTCCTCTCCTGATCCTCTCCCAGCACCGCCTACTGAGTCTTCAGGTAATGATAACTCTTCTAGCACCGTTTCTCTGCGACGCTCTAGTCGTTTTTCTGTTGCACCTAACCGCTATGGATTTCCTGCTCTTCTTACTTCCTTGGATAGTACTCCTATACCCACCTCATATTCACAGGCCTCGAAGATTACTTACTGGCAAGATGCTATGAATGAGGAATTGATTGCTCTCGAAGCTAATCAGACATGGGACTTGGTACCGGCTCCTGAAGGAGCCTCTGTGATTGGCAGTAAATGGATCTACTCCATAAAAGTCCGCTCAGATGGAAGTCTTGATCGCTACAAAGCCCGATTGGTTGCCCAGGGATATAAACAGGAGTATGGGATCGACTATGAGGAGACATTTGCACCAGTAGCTAAAATGACCACCGTTCGTACTCTCCTCTGCATTGCTGCCGCCCGCAACTGGCCTCTGTGGCAAATGGATGTCAAAAATGCATTCCTTCATGGGGATTTGCAGGAGACTGTTTACTTAAAGCCTCCTCCAGGATATGCCTGTCCTCCTAAGCATGTTTGTAAACTACGGAAATCTTTGTATGGACTTAAGCAGGCACCCAGGGCTTGGTTCGAAAAATTTCGGACTGCTATTCTTGAAGCTGGTTTTCGTCAGAGTCATTCAGATAGCTCTCTCTTTCTCCGATGGACATCAAAGGGCTACACCTTTCTTTTGGTCTATGTTGATGATATGATCATCAGTGGCAATGATACTGCCAGCATTCTGGATCTCAAACATCATCTCACTCGTCACTTCAGAATGAAGGATCTTGGTCCTCTCACCTACTTTCTGGGGTTGGAATTCTTGCGTACCAAATCTGGCATTCGAGTTCATCAGCGAAAATATGCTACAGATTTGATCACTTCGGCACGACTTGATGATGCCCACACGTTTGATACACCTATGGAATTAAACAGCAAGATCAGTAAGGATGATGGACAGCCCCTAGATGATCCCTCTGTTTTTCGGAGGCTAGTTGGTAGTTTGCTCTACTTAACTATGACTCGGCCGGATATTTCTCATGCTGTTCATACGGTTAGTCAGTTTGTGAGCAATCCTCATAAACCTCACCTTGCTGCTGCCTTGCGCATACTCCGCTATGTCGAAGGCACTCTTCACCATGGTCTCTTCTACTCTTCGGGCGTTTCTCTACGCTTATCCGCTTATGCGGATGCTGACTGGGCTGGTTGCCCGGATTCTCGGCGATCTACCACTGGTTGGTGTATGTTTCTTAGGGAATCTTTAATTTCATGGTAGTGCAAGAAGCAAACCACAGTTTCAAAATCTTCTGCTGAGGCTGAATATCGGGCCATGTCATCCGCAAGTGCTGAAATCATCTGGCTCCGCAGTCTTCTCTGTGAATTCGGGGTCAATGTTGGTAAATCAAGGGGACAACACAAGTGCTACCCGCATTGCAAACAATTCAGTCTTTCATGAAAGAACGAAGCATATTGAGATTAATTGCCACTTCATCCGTCAGCATATTGTTACTAACAAGATAACTCTGCCTCATGTCTCTACTCTTGACCAGTTGGCGGATATCTTCACAAAAGCTCTTCCCAAACCACGTCATCATGATCTCACTCGCAAATTGATGTTTTCTCACTTACCACATCAATTTGAGGGGGAGTGTCAAAAATAACAGCCAACAAATGGGTTGTTGGGTTGTTGTCAATGTCAACAATAACAGCCAACAAATGGGTTGTTGGGTTGTTGTCAATGTCAACAATAACAGCCAACAAATGGGTTGTTGGGTTGTTGTTAATGTCAACAATAACAGCCAACAAATGGGTTGTTGAGATTAGGTTTTAGTCAATTCTTTCACCATTGATTATTGTAATTAATCCTTAACTTTGTCTATAAATACTAAGCAATCAATGATCCCAAATCATTGAGTTTTCTTGCCATTATTGGCTTCTTCTTCTCATCACAAACTCTTACACCCCTTTCCCTCCACCCCTGCAGGTATATCATCGTCGGCCCAAACCTCCGTCTGCTCCTTCAGAATCTGCAACCCCACCTCCTTCTGATCATGGGCCTATCTCCTCTGCTCCAGATGTGCAGGATCCTCCTCAAACTCGAAGGTATCCGGTGCGAACGAGAATCCCTCCCTCTAGATTTGGCTTTGTTTGTACTGATCATTTTTCTTCATCATATAAGTCCTTCCTTGCAGCAATTCATACCTTGGCAAAACCACAATCCTATAAGGAGGCCATTGCTCATCCAAACTGGAGGTCTTCCATCGCAGAAGAACTTGCAGCTCTGCAGAAAACTCAAACATGGGATCTTGTTCCTCTTCCCTCCGGGAAACGGGCTATCGGCTGCAAATGGATATTTAAGATTAAGACCAAATCTGATGGATCTGTTGATCGTTACAAGGCTCGCTTGGTGGCCAAAGGCTACACACAAGAATATGGGGTAGATTATGAGGAGACCTTTGCTCCAGTTGCTAAGATGACAACTGTTCATACTTTTATCTATGTTGCCGCTGTTAGACACTGGCCACTCTATCAGCTTGATGTCAAGAATGCTTTTTTGAATGGATTCCTTCAGGAAGAAATCTATATGCATCCTCCTCCAGGCGTCGTGAGACCTCCACATTATGTGTGTGGTCTCAAACGTGCTTTATATGGACTCAAACAAGCCCCTTGTGCTTGGTTTGAACGATTTAGCACCAGCATCATCAGCATTGGTTTTTCTCAGAGTGCTCATGACTCCCCTCTCTTCACTCGCTATTCGCGATCTGGCTGTTGTTTTTCTGTTACTCTATGTCGATGATATGATTATCACTGGCAATGATGCTTCTGGTATTCTATCCTTGAAGCGTTTTCTTCATCGACAATTTGGGATGAAAGATTTAGGTCATATGCGGTACTTTCTGGGCATTGAGGTTGCCCCACTCTCCTACAAGATACCTTTTGTCGAAGTTCTCCAACGCGCTGGACTCACAGATCTTAAGCCTGTCTCTACTCCGATTGAACATAATCTGAAGCTTCGAACTACTGATGGAGATCTACTTTCTGATCCAACTCGTTATCATGAAGTGGTCGGCAGCTTGGTTTATCTTACCATTACCATACCAGAGATTGCATATGCGGTACATGTGGTAAGCCAATTTGTTGCGCGACCCACTCATATTCACTGGGCTGCTGTACTGCGCATACTGAGATACTTACAAGGAAGTTCCAACCGCGCCCTCCTTCTTTCCTCCAGTCATCTTACTCTGCATGGCTATTCTGATTCCGACTGGGCAGGAGATGTCAATGATCGGCGCTCTACCACAGGCTTCTCCATCTTTCTTGGCTCCTCTCTCAACTCTTGGAAGAGCAAGAAACATGAAGTTGTTTCACGATCATCCACTGAAGCTGAATATCGTGTTGTATCTCACACTACTACTGAAATTATTTGGCTTCGACAATACGCCGGACTATCTAGCTAGGTAGGAGGTTGATTGCTCATGTAATTAAGCGCTTCTATTATGTAGGGGTGGTCAGTGTCCAGTATAACTCTCTTATACTAGAAATCGCGCATATTGGAGTCATTCTCATTGTACTTTGTTGTTATTTCCTTTAATTTCAATATAATTTACAATTGTCAATAAAAAAAGAACACATAAAAGTTTAGAAGTTGAAGTAATGGTTTACGAAATTACTCATGACTTCTTTTGATAATTCCTCTAGAAAATTTTCAAAAAAAAAAAACTTTCGTAAAGGCATTCTAGAACAGAGTTCACAAAATAATAATAAAAACAACAACAACAACAACAATAACTCAAAATAAACAAAATTAGAATTATGAGGTCCAGAATGGAAGCGAACCAGTTCAATCCAATTAATGAACTAGACGGAATTGTTGAGCTATTAAGCAAATCAAACTGTAATAATCCAAGATGTTTCGAGTTAGATTTAGTGCTGTCTCTGCATATTATTTTTTTTTATAAAAAAACTGACCATTTATTTAAGTTTTTTAAATATTACATCAAATCCACAAATCTAATGTTTGGAGATTTGCCAAATTGAACACCTTGTAATGGTTGGATATTCATGCAACTTATATGGGAGTCATGAGACGCACCTAATTATGGTAATTACTAAGAGAGCCAACAAATGTTGTGACATGACACTAAGCTGTAATCATCGTCGTTAGACTATCTAATATTAGTAACCACTATGGGACCCACCTAATCTTGGTGATGACTATAGTATCCACATCCACATCATGTTAGAAGTAATTGTGAGACCGCCTAATGTTAGTAATCAACAAGGACCCACCTCCTGTTGGCAATACCATAGAGGTTCATCAAAATGCTCGTAATCATTAATACAATAGGATCTACCTGATGTAATACGATGGGGCTCATCTTAAATTGGGAGACATAGGGAGACCTTTGTATTGTTGATAATCACAAGGGGAACCATCCAATGTTGGAAATCAAAGTGAGCCACCTGACATTGTAATGCTGGTAACTAAATAGAAGGTAATATATGATTGCACATGACTTGCATGAAGATATTGTGCTAAAAATTGGTCCATATTACCGTAGATTTTTATATGGAAGATCTTCTACATCATATACTCCAATAATATGATATCAAGGTACCCATGGGAACTAGGCACCAAATAATATTCTTGACTAATATGATCTGAAGGTATTCACAAGAACTAGATATTGTAAAATACATATCTATTACCAAACACCTATTTTATAAGTAAATAGATTGTATCCTAATATACACATTAATACAGAAGAATGTTTAAAGTATCGTTTTTTTCCAAAATCCCCAACCTTTGTAGCGAGTAACAACTAGGAAACAATCTCTCCCTTAATAGAACAAGGAATCCAATGAAATCCTCATGAAAAGAAAAGTTCACAAGTAGAGCACAAACTTTTTTACTAAATCCTGATTTGCAAAGCAGCAACAACTTCTCGGCAGGATTCCATACTGTATGATAACAGTGCATAGATTACCCAAGTTTATAGGAATTTCAATCCTTCCAATTTTCTATGATGTTAACCACAAGCAGATTACCTCAAGTAACATGCATAAGAGATGTTCTAGAAGCACTGTTTAGCTCTCCCCCTTCCCACCCTCTCGTACCTTAGGAATCTTTGAGGGTGAGAGTTCTTCAACTCAGAGTTAAAACATCAAAAAGATTTCATCGATTAAGAGTAGACATCCTTAAAAACACCATATTCTTGCTTCATGAGCTACTATATTCTACTATTGTTACTATTGTTGCAACTTTAAACAAGAACCTCTCTGCAAGTCCCTAGATTCTAGTATTATTACAACTTTTAACAAGATTCTTTCGGGGCTTAGTTGAAAAAGGATAAAATAGATAATAATAAGCTGCCATACTATTTACCTTATACATTGCTTCATTATTTCTTCATTAAAGTTGTTGGAGTTTGTAATTGATTTATTCAAATCTAGGAAAAGATATAAAATATCTCTGTACTTGTATTTGGCATACTAGATTTGTGTTCTAGGGGGACTAATTGATATGATGATTAAGGCACATCAACAAATGGAGTGTGGAACCAGATTGCAACTTGTCTTAAACAGGTTCCCAAAGTGGTCCTGAGGAAGTCCAAGAGGAATAATAGTGTTACACAGAAGAAAACGAAGGAAGCCAGAAATATAAAAGTTTACTGCCAAAAAGGAAGAGAACAGGAAAAAAAAAAACTCAAAGAACGGCAAGAAACAAAGTATACAAGTGAATAAAAAGATGATGCTGAACCAAATTAAGGAGTGATGAACGGAATTACGAGACTAGAAGTAACGTCTGCTTTAGCTAAATAAAGGAAAATGTGAGGTTTAGGTCTAGATGGTATACCTATAGATAGGGATGCAAATGGATACCCAATTCTCTGACTACCCTAAGGTTCCGACCCATGAAAAAACTGAGTCTAGAACCTGTTTTAGGTTCCAATTCATTAACGGGTCCAGATCCGAAACACAATTTAGGATCCAATTGCTGAACGGATCTGGGTCTCGATCCATACAGGTTCCAACCCATGGACCCGAGACCCATCTTGTGGATGTGCGGTTTTAATTTTTAAGACATGGGTCTTGACTGTGTATAGGCTAATGTCAAAAACTTAATGTAACAACCTATATATTGGTTGTGAAGAAGTTAGGATTTTGGAACTGGTTCCAGACCCGGACCTCGTCTTTTTATCAGAACCGGGTCCAGAACCATGTAAACAGGTTTCGAGTCAGAACCGGAATCGCCTTTACAAAACGGTTCCAGGTCCGCGTCCAGTATGGTTCTGACCCGGAACTGAACCATTTGCATCCCTATCTATACATGCTTGGGTTGCAAGGGGTGACGTTGTCAAAAAAGACTTATGACAAGAAAAATATTTGATGAATGGAGAAAGAGTACAATGGTTCCTGTTGACAAGAACAAGGAGGATATTCAAAATCGTCAACTATAGAGCATAAGTCATACAATGAAGCTCCAAGAGAGAATAATAGAGTAACACGAACTATAGCAATTTAGCATTTGAGAACCCTTTTTTTCATTTTTTTGGTGTGGGGTGGTGGTTTTTTTTTTTTTTTTTGGGCATTGGTTGTGGTGGTGGTGGTGGTGGTGGTGGTGGGGGTTGGGGGGTGTTGTTGGGGGTTGGATCTATGCCATGTAGGTCAACTACAAAAGCCATTGTCATGAGAGAACTCATGAAGAAGTTCATGGGGGAGAAAACGTTTACACATGGGTTTTACTGAATTAGAGAAGGCATGCAATAAGAGTGCTGAGGCAAGTAATTTGGGAGACATTCAGGAGGAGGGAAATGCCCAAGGGGTGTATCAAAACAAGAAAAAGATGATAATGTGGATTAAAACATACTGGGTCGATATCTTAGCCCTCAGTTAGAAAAGCCATCAACTAGGTTTTAATTAAATAACACTAAATCTACCAATAATTCTAAGAACTGACCGTACAGCCCACAATCTGCACCAAATCAGTGATGTTCTCTTACATCTGATGTAGAAGCAGGACCATTTAAAGGGTGCCTCCTGGTAACAACAGGCCATTAATAACAAATAACAAAAACTGTCACTTGCCTTTCAGATGGTAACAGGAAGAGCAATCAAACTGCTACCATGGATGTTCACGCATCAGTCCAGCACAAAAAGAATAAGACGATGGGTCACAAACCCAGTTTTGCAAAGTAATGGCAATCATAAAGTCTTCACAAATTATTCATTTGTATATTCATTAAATTTCCAAAAAGAACTCTCCTCCATTCATGAGAATCAACAATTTAGCGACTCCAAGAAATCCAGCCAAAAATGGGTTTCTGCTTCCTTTCTGTGCTAGCCAGCCTTTCTTTGGCTCTAACATGGAAGTGGGCACCAACAGATCTCATGGAGATCCTGGTTTCATCTCTCATCATGTCTAAGGTAGCAGTTATGACTTATGAGCACCAGAATAGTGTGTGGGCCACATCAGAGGTCACTGTTTGAGTTGGTTTGCACAAGGGTCTACTTTGTGCTGTACATTTACACCCTGATCATGGAAAACTTATTTGAAGATATTTGAGATGGAGTTCTTTGGTGTATGATATTTGCAGATAATTGGAACTAATTAGTTAATTAAGAAAGCAAGTGAATGATAAACTAAAACTTCGGAAGAAGACATTTGTATTAAATGGGGAAAAATTAGTTAATCTACGATAAAATATTAAAGAGAAAGGCTCCCCTAAGCTCAAGCTTAGGATAAGGTAAGCTCAAGTGTGTGGCGGGGCCCACTTGGGAACCCACATGGGGATGGGGGTGGGGGGGATTTCAAGGACTCCCTAGGATCTTCCTCCCTGCAAAAAATCAACCCTAACCGTAATTTCTATCATCTCCATATGGGCCCAAGAGTTTAATGGTCAACAATCCATTCGGATTGATATATAGTCAATCCAACGGTCCAGTAAATTCGGATCTTACCGAAAGTTGGTGGACATGCGCACTTTAAGGGGGTCAAGTGTTTGGTCCATTTGGATGGACCAAAGGTGGGCCCCACAAGCACGAGCTTACGACATTTTCTCCCTAAGCTAGAGCTTAGGGGAGCCTTGGCCAATATTAAATGGGGTAAAATTAGTTAATCTATGATAAAATATAGAGTGCAAGTTCACTGGATCTGAGATAAGTTAAAATGGTCAAAATTGAAAACCACCTCATACCGCAGGGTGATAAAGTTTGCTACTTGGCATCAACTGCATAACAAAATGGAGGGTTTCTGTTAGATGTAGCTAGTAGAATCAACACATAGTGGGTTAAGTGGAGACAAGCTTGTGGAGCATGATATGATTGCTACGTACCGCTAAGATTAAGGGGGCATTTTATAGGATAGTAGTTGGCCCTGGTACGTCATATGTAGCAGAGTGTTGGGCAAACCCAAAAAAAAGAGTGAAGAAGCTAAAGTTCATGTGGTTTAAGATGCAAATGCTTAAAAGCATGCGTGGAGTCACTAGAAATGAGCACATTAGAAACAACCTGAGGATAATGATAATTGAAGGTAAAGTTAAATATCATTTGAGATGTGTATGGACCTGTCCCTAGAAATACCAAGTGGGACACAGTTTGACCAAGTCAACCCTAGGTCCCCCTAATTGATAGGTAATTAGCATGGGTAGTTGAGTAATTCCCCACTAATTAAGCCTAGTTTATACTTTATATGATTAGGATCCTTTTGAGATTAGTAATTCCATTAGGGGTTTAGTTGGATACCCTAGAATTAACTAGATGGTTAGAAGCCCCTAGTTGTAAATCCTAATTATAGGAGGGTTTTCCTTAGAGAGTTGTGCAACAAGCCTAGAATGGCCCAATTACCCATGGCGTTATCCATTAGCTTATTAACTATAGAAGGGTACTCTAGTCTTTCCACCCTAATTATTTCCCTCCAAATTAGAAAACCAAATCCCTTAAATGACCTTGGTCTCCTTCATTATCAACCAACCAAACATGGGCACTCCAGTCATTACAACTAGCATACCTTTAATACTCTTAGGCCCCTTCATTAGCAACCACTCATTCAAGGGCATTCTAGTCAATAGACTTATATACCTAAACTACCCTCACCCTTATCTTCAATTTCAATAATCAAGCCAAGGACCTCTTAGTCATTTCACCTAGACTAACTAAAATGACACTTACAAGAGAGGGCACTATGGACAAATCCTCACCTCACCAAACTCTATATAAGAAACTCATCTTCACATCTCTCCAACGTTTCATACTCATCTCTCCCTTTCATTTCACTCCATTTCCCTCCCATCTCTCTATCTCTCTCTCTAAGCTAGAGAATTAGGGTTTCTCTCTCTAGATCTAAGGCATCCAATTTCAAGAAGACAAAGCCCTCATCAAGATCAAGCTATCTCCAAGCTAGGGAATCCATCTCATCTCCTAGATCTCTCTTTCCTCTTCAATTAAAGGTAATTCTCATCCCTTCTTTCCAATTCCTTGTAGAAATAACTTCTTCTCTTAGAATTCCCCTTTCTAATGCACTTCTCTCTTTGGGAATGGGTGTAGGTGTTAAACAGGCCCAAGGCCCATGAAAGGATCCAGTCCAGATTCATAACAGCTGTACATATTCTCTTGATTAGTTAGTTTCCTAACTTGGAATAGCAATTGATGTAATTAGTAGCTTCCTAACTTAGAGCCTTGATTAAGGCATGTAAATACACTATATATTGATGGACGATCTCCTAAGGGGACACAGAATTAATAATACAATTTCAGTATTATACTCTTTGAAGTTCTGTGATTGTGAATTTGTCATAATATCAGAGCAGAGTTCTAGTCTTCAGTCTTAGAAATCATCCAAGGAGTTAATCAGCGAGAAATCTCTCTCTCTCTCTCATGAAGAAAACAGATAGAGGATCTGTTTCCAAGAGATCAACGTCCATTCAGGATCTGCGATAGCCTCAGATCTACTGTGGCCCACCTGTGATCATCACAACACCATCAAGGATCATTCCAACCAAGGTCGCCTAGGTCTTCTGAGTATTTTGGTGATTTTTTCAGAATTTTTCGACACTGTCAGGTAAGTTTTTTTTATCATTCTCGTGATCTTTCAAAAACTTACACAAGGTTTTATCAAGACCGTACAGATTTTTGGATTTTCAGCGGAATAGGTTCAAACTTGTTCCAGTAGGTGCGAAAATAGTGTGATTGCATAGATCAGAAATCTGATCAGTGTCCAGCGCCACCTGTGGGGCCCACGTGGGGAATCTAGGTCTCCATTCAAGGTCGTCAGAGGGGTTTTTCCCACTTTTTATTGTTCTGGCTTGATTTCTTTCTTCTCTGCTTGGTTGGATCTTGCCTTCTGCACTCAAGAACAGTATTTCATACAAACTATTGCTGGATTTGATCACTTTCTTTCACTGTTTCAATCCGTTTTTTTTTCAATATCCAATTGAGATGGAAAAATCTAAGGTTACTTTGATCAAATTTACAGGAAAGAATTACCCCGCCCGGCTAAGAAGCACGGACACGGACACGGGACACGGACACGACACGACACGGACACGCCGACACGGCATTTTTCAAAAAAGTAGGACACGGACACGTTAGGGACACGTTAATAATTAATAATAATAATAATAATAATATATCTAATCATATACTAAAAGATACTATCATTTTAACTTTGCAATCAATTTAGCAATCAAATAAGTTATGACCTTTTACAAACAGCCCCCTTTTCGTTTCATTTTTTACTCTAATTTTATTATTTTAACTTTGTAATCAATTTAGCAATCATATAAGTTATAACCTTTTACAAACAGCCCCCTTTTCTTTTCATTTTTTACTCTAATTTTATTATTTTAACTTTGTAATCAATTTAGAAAACAAATAAGTTATGACCTTTTACAAACAGCCCCCTTTTCTTTTCATTTTTTACTCTAATTTTATTATTTTAACTTTGTAATCAATGTAGCAATCAAATAAGTTATGACCTTTTGCAATCAGCCCCCTTTTCTTTTCATTTTTTACTCTAATTTTATTATTTTCACTTTGTAATCAATTTAGCAAACAAATAAGTTATGACCTTTTACAAAAAGCCCCCTTTTCTTTTCATTTTTTACTCTATTTTTATTATTTTTTTTCCAATTAAAAGAGGCCAGCGTGTCCCCAGCGTGTCCCCTGCGTGTCCCAGCGTGTCCCAGCGTGTCCGAAATATTAAAAATAAAAAAAAATAATCAGGACACTCTTTTGGGCGTGTCCGACACGTGTCGGAGCGTGTCCGGAGCGTGTCCGTGTCCGACACGTGTCGGACACCGACACTCTGGCCCCGGAGAAGTGTCCGTGCTTCCTAGCCGCCCGGTCTTTCCAATTTCAAATATATCTAAAAGCTAAGGAATTGTGGGGTTATCTTTCTGGTGCTGACCCTAAACCAACTGAGGATGAGAATAAGATATCCTCTTGGCATACTAAAGATGCCAAAATCCAATCATGGATTCTGGGATCAGACGAGCCACATTTGATAATGAATCTCAAGCTTTACTCAACCTCTAAAGCCATGTGGGGGTATCTGAAGAAAGTATACCATCAAGACAACTCTGCGCATCAATTTCATCTTGAATGTGTGATTGCTGAATATGCACAAGGGACCTTGTTGGTACAAGACTACTATTCGGGATTCCGAACCCTATGGTCAGAATACGATAGTATGAAGTATGCGGATGTGGCTGCCGATGTTTTGACTGCAATTCACGATCTTCAGGCCTCTAGTCAGAGGGATCATTTTTTGATGAAATTACAGAATGAATATGAAAGTGTCCGATCTGCCTTGATGAATCGGACGCCATTACCTTCCTTGGATGTATGCTTGAATGAACTCCTCCGCGAAGAACAGCGCATTGCGACCTCGGCCCATGTGGCTCAACAAAAGACTGAGACCTATTCAGTCGCGTTCTCGGCAAATAAGACTTCTCAACCTCCGCCTCGAGACTTGAGCAAAATACAATGCTATAGTTGTCAAAAATTTGTGCATCTTGCATCTCAATGCAAATAGAAAGTCTGCAGTTACTGTAAAAAGTCGGGACATATCATCTCTGAATGTCGCCGCCGCCCACAACGTCCATCACCACAGTATCAGGCTCCGCAGTATCAGACTCCTCATGCTTACATTGCTTATTCAGTTATGCCTGCTCCCACATCTGCACCCTCACAGCATGGGCCCTCATCATCTCTAACTCCTGAATTGGTTCAACAAGTGATTGTCAATGCCCTCTCTGCCTTTGGTCTCTCAGGTAACTCGCCTTCATCTTCTACTTAGTTCTTTGATTCCGGGGCGTCTAATCATATGACGTATTTCCGTACCCCTCTCCCCAATGTGGCATGATACAATGGAAATCTTCAAATACAAACTGCTGACGAAAGCAATGTTCTCATTACTGCTCTCGGAGATATCCCTGGTCCCATCCCATTGAAAAATGTTTACCTTTGTCCCAATTTAACTTCAAACCTATTGTTAGTCGGGCAACTTGTTCAATAATTGTAACATATCGTTTTCTTCTAATGGTTGTATTGTGCAGGACCAAATGTTCGGGAAGGAGATCGCAAGGGGGCCTAAGTGTGTACGCTTGTTTCTACTGGATTTTTCTAAAATTTCTAGGAATAGATTTAACAATGATGTGTTTTTTTTTTATTATTATTAGAGATAACTGCCGTTTGTGGCATAATAGACTCGGACACCCTAATTCCAAGGCCTTGTCCCTTATGTTAAATTCTGGTTTATTAAATAAATCTATTGGCTTATCTTCTTGGGTGCCTTTTGATTGTGCTACTTGTAAAATAGGAAAGAGAAAAACTCTTTCGTTTCCTAATTCCACTTCACACACCACTCAGTGTTTTGATTTAGTTCATAGCAATGTATGGGGAATTGCTCCAGCTGTTTCTCACGGAGTCACGGTCACTATAAATACTTTGTGACTTTTATTGATAATTTCAGTCGGTTCGCATCTAAGAAGCACGGACACGGACACGGGACACGGACACGACACGACACGGACACGCCGACACGGCATTTTTCAAAAAAGTAGGACACGGACACGTTAGGGACACGTTAATAATTAATAATAATAATAATAATATATCTAATCATATACTAAAAGATACTATCATTTTACTTTGCAATCAATTTAGCAATCAAATAAGTTATGACCTTTTACAAACAGCCCCCTTTTGTTTCATTTTTTACTCTAATTTTATTATTTTAACTTTGTAATCAATTTAGCAATCATATAAGTTATAACCTTTTACAAACAGCCCCCTTTTCTTTTCATTTTTTACTCTAATTTTATTATTTTAACTTTGTAATCAATTTAGAAAACAAATAAGTTATGACCTTTACAAATAGCCCCCTTTTCTTTTCATTTTTTACTCTAATTTTATTATTTTAACTTTGTAATCAATGTAGCAATCAAATAAGTTATGACCTTTTGCAATCAGCCCCCTTTTCTTTTCATTTTTTACTCTAATTTTATTATTTTCACTTTGTAATCAATTTAGCAAACAAATAAGTTATGACCTTTTACAAAAAGCCCCCTTTTCTTTTCATTTTTTACTCTATTTTTATTATTTTTTTTCCAATTAAAAGAGGCCAGCGTGTCCCCAGCGTGTCCCAGCGTGTCCCCAGCGTGTCCGAAATATTAAAAATAAAAAAAAATAATCAGGACACTCTTTTGGGCGTGTCCGACACGTGTCGGAGCGTGTCCGGAGCGTGTCCGTGTCCGACACGTGTCGGACACCGACACTCTGGCCCCGGAGAAGTGTCCGTGCTTCCTAGGTTCGCATGGGTCCACTTTCTGCATTCCAAATCTGATGTTTTTAATATTTTTAAAATCTTCTTAGCTTATGTTGAGAATCAATTTTCCACCTGCATTAAAATCGTGCGATCTGATTCGAGCGGGGAATATGTGTCCTCTGATTTTCAACAGTGTTTGCAAAACAAAGGCATTATTTCTCAAAGAACTTGTTCTTATACTCCACAGCAAAATGGAATCGATCAAAGGAAAAATCGACATCTCCTTGATGTCACTCGTTCCCTTCTTGAATCATCGGTTCTTACCCGTTTTTGGGTTGAGACACTAGCTACGGCAACTCATCTTATAAATCGTATGCCATCAAGCTCTATTGAAAATCAGAGCCCATATTACCGATTGTACAAGACATCTCCATCCTATGATGATCTTCATGTTTTTGGCTTAGTTTGCTTTGTGCACTTGCCCTCCTTCTGAGAGAACCAAACTAACCGCACAATCAGCTCAGTGTGTTTTTAGGTTATGCGCCCTTCCAGAAATGGTTCCTTTGCTATGATCCTCACATTCGTCGCTTACGTACCTCTAGGAATGTTGTTTTCTTTGAACAGCGGTATTTTTTTCAAAAACACATAGATCCTCCTGGCTCCTCCTCCTTGGTGTCTTTACCTGGTTTTTCTGACAACATGTCAGTTGTTCGATTTAATCCTAACTTTGTGTATCACAGACGGAACAGATAAACGCCTACCAGGGATCCCCCTCCTGATCTTCCTCCAGCATCCGGTTCACCTCCGGCACTTGGTCCATCTGGACATCCTTCATTGCGTCGCTCCACTCACATTTTGGTACCACCAGACCCCTACCAGGGATCCCCCTCCTCATCTTCCTCCAGCATCCGGTCCCCCTCCGGCACTTGGTCCATCTAGACACCCTTCATTGCGTCGCTCCACTCGCATTTCGGTACCACCAGACCGCTATGGGTTTTCACATACTTCCTTAATGGCCACTTTGTCTTCCTCTTCCATCCCCCAATCCTATTCTCAGGCTATGCAGCACCAATGTTGGAACGAGGCTATGCAAGATGAATTGGATGCTTTAGAGCAAAATCATATGTGGGATATTGTCCCATCTCCTGTGGGTGTCAAACCTATTGGCTGTAAGTGGATTTTTTCTCTCAAGTTAAAATCAGATGGCACTTTAGATCGATATAAGGCACGCCTTGTCGCTCTTGGGAATTGGCAAGAATATGGCATTGATTATGATGAAACTTTTGCTCCCGTCGCCAAGATGACCACCCTACGCATAATTCTTGCTGTTGCTACATCTCAGTCCTGGCCTCTATATCAAATGGATGTCAAAAATACGTTTCTTCATGGTGATCTCAAAGAAGACGTTTATATGCGTCTGCCTCAAGGGTCCTCATCCAGGAAGGGTATGGTTGCCAAACTCCGTCGCTCCCTCTATGGTCTGAAACAAGCTCCTCACGCATGGTTTGAGGAATTTCAAGATGCTCTTCTCCGCTTGGATGAAAATGATCCTTCTATGTTTTTACATCATGCTCCGTCCGGGATTACTATGCTACTTGTCTACGTTGATGACATAGTCATTACTGGTCCAAATGCACAAATGATTCAGGAACTCCAAGCTTCTCTTAATGAGACATTTCACATGAAGGATCTCGTCCCTTTAAACTATTTCCTCGGTCTTGAAGTTCATCAATTGACTAAAGGAATAGTTCTCAATCAGCACAAATACACTGTTGATCTCATTGACTTGGCTGGCCTTACTGCTTCTGCTCCAGTAGATACGCCGGTCGAACTGAATCTCAAACTCAGTCAAGAGGATGGTGACCTTCTTCCAGATCCAACCCCATATCGCCAGTTAGTTGGTAGCTTGATCTACCTCACGATCACTCGTCCTGATATCTCCTATGCAGTCAACCTAACGAGTCAGTTCATGACTGCTCCTCGTCACCTTTATATGGCTGATGTTCGCCGCATCACTAGGTACCTCATTCGCACACCGACTTGCGGGTTGTTTTTTCCATCCAACAATCCTCTATCTCTCAAAGCTTATTCAGATGCTGATTGGGCTGGTTGTCCGGATACTCGCAGATCGACAACAGGATGGTGCATGTTTTTGGGTGATAGTCTGATTTCCTGGAAATGCAAGAAACATGAAAAAGTTTCAAAATCATCTACCAAGGCTAAGTACCGAGCCATGTCTGTTGCATGCTCCGAAATTCTTTGGCTCCGATGTCTGCTCTCTGACATTGGATTTCCAGCAACCAGAGCTACCCCCCTATGCAAATAATACAAGTGCAATTCAGATTACTGAAAAATCCGATTTTTCATGAACGCACTAAACACATCGAGGTTGATTGTCACTTCATACGTGATGAGTTTAAACATGATGTCATTAGTCTTCCGCATGTCTCCATTGAGCGTCAAATTGCTGATATTCTTACTAAAGGTCTTCCACGACCACGCCATCAGCTCTTGGTTGGCAAATTGATGCTTGTTGATTCTCCCGCATCAATTTGAGGGGGGGGGGGGGGGGGGGGTGGTTTAAACAGGCCCAAGGCCGATGATAGGATCCAGTCCAGCACACGTGTTTTGATTGGGTCAAGATTAACATAGCTGTACATATTCTCTTAATTAGATTGGTTTCCTAACTTAGAATAGCAATTGATGTAATTAGATTGGTTTCTAACTTAGAGCCTTGATTAAGGCATGTAATACTCTACATATTGAGGCTCGATCTCCAAAGAAAGTCACTCAATAATAATACAATCTCTAGCATTATATTATTTCAAGTTCCATTCGTGAGTTTGTCACTAGATCCCCTTCCTTTACCCCAGAGGGTGAGGCGGTCCATGAGACACCAATCGAGGAGTACGGCCACGCGCATGAGAGCCTCTCACGTTACAGACTAGACTTTATGCTTTGCTTTACAAACTTTTATTGACCTTTTGTGACTGGTTATAATAAAATACTTTTATTTCTTTTGCAACTTGAATATTATGTTAGGTATGATGACTTGCTTAGCTCTATATCATACATGGATTGATAGACATGTTTTGAGATTTACATTTACAGCTTACGTATATTGGTAAATGATGAATGATGTAAATATCCTCATAATGCGGACTACGATCCTGGTAATGGAAAGGTTTCAAACAGTCGCGCCCCGAGATTCGGACTTCCATGTTTCTTTAGGAAATCCGGGTTGGGGGCATGTTGCTTGCTGAAGCCATTCCATGGAAAAAGCTCATATTTCTATCCACTTCACAGAGCCATTTGCATTGGGAACGCTGCTTCCACTTGATTTCTTCCTCTCTGAGGATCCTTTGCAACTGCTCCTTTAGGGACTGTCCAGCAATTCTATCTTCATAAGATAAGAGACCCAATTCCTCTTTCCTGTCGAACTCATCATTATGAAGCAGACATTCTGACTTGGCATGATTGATGTTAACTGAGCATTGTTTAACCCAAACTTTAATTTTCACTTTCAACAGACGTAGTATGGAAGCCAACTTAAAACCTTCCCATCCCTGCACTCTGAATTCAGGCCACCATGATTGAATCAAGATTAAAACATCGCCCTTCTCGAGCCAGCTTATTTCAAACCTTGAAGGAATGGGTACTTGGAATCCAAGAGAATCGGACAGTGATCAGATTTCAGTCTAGGAAGAGCGATCTGGTGAGACTGAGAATATATGGAAGCACAATCCCCTGAAAAAAAAGAAGTTTGTCCAACCAGGCCAAAATCGGAGAGTCCTGGTTGTTAGACCAAGTGAAAGAAGCCCCATTAAGGTGCAAATTCAAAAGAGAATTATCATTAATCCAATCAGAAAAGGCTCTCATGTTCGGAGAAATACTTCCACCCTTCAATCTATCTCCAATATAATGTAAAATGTTCCAGTCCCCTCCGATATACCAAGGCTCAGACCATATAGCCCGAATACTATCGAACTTCCTCTAGAAATCACCCTTTTTAATATAATCAGTAGGACCATAGACCAAAGTGAATGTCCATACCCTATGATTTGCTAAGTATTCCAAGACCGTAGAAAGAGAAAAGATTAAAAGGTCATCACCCATGTGGGTCCCGCCGAAGCAGGGTCCTAGAAGGGATCAGACTGGAGACAAACCTAACCTTTGGCAATTTTGCACAAAGTGACTGATCGCAAGAATCGAACCTGCGTTATCACGATGGCACCCGAGACTTCTACCATTGCACCAAAGCAATGACCCAGAAATCTCTAACTAAGAACTTACAAACATCCCAGAGTAGAAGAATACCCAGAAGAACCAATGGCATCCAAAGATTTCCAAGAAAAATGTGTAGAGCCCCACGCTTCCCGATCAATCTTATTTTCCATCTTGCTAAGTTTAGACTCTTGCAAAATGACTATATGAGCCTTAGATCTGAGAATAACTTCCTCAAACCATCACCCTCTTGAATGGGTTTCCCAAACCCCAGACATTCCAAGAAAGAATTTAGGTCCCATATCCATCTCCACCCTATATCCTCCACCTCTCACCTCTTTAATAATCCTTTTCTTGGAGTCCATTTGACCATGAGTTCCTATTCATCCAGTTTCATGCAAAAAAAAAAGAGGCTCTAAAGGTAACTTGGGCTATCCAGATGCATAAACCCTTATTTTCATGTAATTTGAGTAACCTGCAATTCGTTTATGAAGATCAGAATAGGCCACTTGCAAATGCTGATTTTTCTTGCTTGCCGTAGTCCACACTCATTTTATGATATTCTACATAAATTCTATATCAAGATATTACCAAGTGAGGCATTAGTTACATTATGTCCTACATCTGTTCCTAAACATGGCAGCTTCTACTAGTTGACGATTCATATCGCCATTATAACCACCATCTAAATGCAGTCTTGTCATTTCAAGGAAAATATAGGCAGTTGTAATTCAATGCAACTAGGAGAATGATAACCATTCTTAATTATATATCATATATTAATCTATTGTATAAATATATATTAATATAAATATGAGAGGGTCGGACCGAGCCTGTGGTATTGCCCGGCCCTCAAATTAGAGGGCTTGCAAAAATTGGGCCCTACACTAATATTGAGCTTTTTAAGGAAAAAAAAAACTCTCATTTTGTGGGCTCTTTAAAGGCTGGGCCGGGCAGGTACCCTCATAAGAGGGCCCAATGACAGCATTAATTGCAACCCTAAGCCTGTGGGTTCGAGACATGTTACCAAATAAATAAATAAAAGAAGTAAAAGAAAGTCTAGAAGCAAATAGGTTTTGATAAGTATTTTAAAATGCAGACGGGGTTGGACCCACATTTCTTTAATTATTTCCATCTTCTTTTTAAGCATTACATTATATTAATATCAATCTGATGTCAGATTTGGATGAGGTTGTACCAGTGGTCAAGCCTCCAGACCAATTTTTTAGAACATTAGAAGAGACAAAATTTTCCTTTTTTTCTTTTTCCTGCTAATGTGTTTGACACGGAAACTAAGGAGCATTAAAGAAACTAATAATTCTAAAAGACAATTTTTTAAAAAGTTGGCAAAATAAGATAAGTTACCTTCAAGACTAGATGATGGAAATAGTGATCTGATATCCAAAGGACACAAGTCCATGCAATTACAGATCTGGCGAAGTCGCAAAATAATATGAAGAACAGTGGAGTAGTTTCTCATTACACTATCAGCACATATGAACTCATTAACTGCTAACTTTGCATCTGTTTCCATACGATCATATTGCTCTCTTTCTTCAGCAGAAAGTTCCACAAAACAAGTCTCTACAGTTTTAGGAGGTATTCCAACCAAGCTCTTGTTGCCAATTTGTAGATCTTTTGTTCTCCTTAGAGATATCGTTCTCATCAAGGCCTAAAATAAAATTACCACAAATGATTAGCTCAAAAAATATAGCACATATATCAAAACTTGGTTGGGAACATGTCCCGATTTAACCCAGGATTTAAAAAAAAAAAACAATTGTCATGAAAGAAAACTAAAGGGGAAAAAAATGATGCAAGAGAGTCAAAAAATGGCATCTTCAGTAAATGTTGGAACAGTAGTTAAGTGTGACATGTGACCAATAGATATATCTATTATCCTAAATATTCTAATTCTATCTTACGTCAGCTTATATTTTGGTAAGGTCTATGGTAAGTTGAAAATTTGACAACAAATTCTAATTTTCCAAGATAATGTGAATATATTTTCAAGATAGTATGAAGCTAAATAAATCTTTGGAGTCTGAGGAAGTCTCCATTAACAACTTGAAAATCACATAATTTTGTTTCTCAAAGAACTATGTGTAAGAAGGTCTCATTTTTATGGATGTAATTGAATGCTTAAAAGTGTTGGAAGTCATGCAGGAACTTATTTGTGAGTTTAGGGCTGTTTTGCACTTTTATTTTTTTTTTTTGTAGTAACTTAAAATTTTCAAGTATAAATACTTAAAATTTTCAAGTATAAATATCATCAGTTTGATTGCCCAACCCTAATTGAATGGCCGCCCAAATTTTCCTTCCTCTTTCTTCTTAAAGTCATTAAATTTAAATCGCAAATTGGTATCAGATCAACATCCATTCACTGAAAGGACCTAGAAAAGGTTCATAACATCCATTCACTAGAAGTACCTAGAAGAAGTTCATAAGAGCTTTTCTAGCCATACAGGAGGCTAAGGCTGACATCAGCACATGTAAAGCTAAGGTTACCACCTAAGTGGAGGTTTGTGATCTGGATTCCGAGTAGGGGCTGTTCCTAGGTATATGATTGTGTGGATCTAGTGTTTTTTTTATAGAATTTGTGAGAAGAGAAAGGGACATATAGGAGTTTTAAGTATTCCAATCTCAAAGAGTGTTGTGGGTGGTTATTTTTCTTGTTTTTTATATCTTTACAAAGATCCTTTCCTCTACCTTTGAAAAAGGTGTGAATGCATAATTCCATATTGATTGAGTCAGGGGGAAGGTTTAATAGGAACTCAATTGTCTAGAAATTTTTATCCAAATAATCGACAATATATATTTATTTAATAAAATTATAAAGAATGGTCACACTCAACCAAGATGGCCACAAACTACGAGAGAGAGAGAGAGAGAGAGAGAGAGAGAGAGAGAGAGAGAGAGAGAGAGAGAGAATTCCATGAAAGATCTTAACTGTGAGTAGTTTGTATTATCACCAAATCGCTAAGAAAAATATGGGATTCAAGAACTACTGCATATGATCATGAGAAGAATAATTTTCGGATTTAGCAACTAACTAGAGAAATCACTAAATTTAAGCAGGGTGATCAATCTCTAGGTGATTATTATGCCAAACTTCAGGGCATGTGGTGAGAGTTAAACATGTATTGACCTATGTGCCCTTGTTGTAACTAAAGAACAGGTGAAGGAGTTAGAACTCAACATATCTTTGAGTTGCTGGGAGGCTTGATCCAAAATATGAGGATGTACATGCACAAATAGTTGTTCAGGATATACTTCTGTCATTAAGAACTATGTTTACAATTTTACAGCATCAATGAAGTTAGTAACAAGCAATTGTAAGTCCCAAGATTCCCAATATATCAGATTTATGAGGTGAAGTC
Organism: Litsea cubeba; assembly: GCA_012931725.1. NCBI lineage: Eukaryota > Viridiplantae > Streptophyta > Magnoliopsida > Laurales > Lauraceae > Litsea > Litsea cubeba. The sequence goes on from CM022955.1 coordinate 5,718,923, forward strand.
GATGTGGGGGGGTCAAATGATGGTTGTTGTCGAATAAGACGTAGAGGTGGTGGTGGCTATCGTGGTTGAAATGAGTGTGTACATGGTTGTGGAGCAGAGTCTAAAGTAAACCAGGAAAGATTTATTGGGTGCATGTGGAGATAGGCAGACCAAGAAGATTTGCTGCGACTTAATTGGTTGTCCTAATTGAAATAGTTCTGTTATTCCACTGAATTGGAGGCAAATAGTAACAAAACTACTCCTATTAACTCCACAACAGGTACTTGCCATAAAATAAAATAAAATAAAGGTGAATAAGGTTAGGGCCTGTTTCTTTACAGGAATTTCTGAAAATCATGTCCGGTGGATGTCCGGGAATTTCAATTGTTGGGATTTAGAAATATTGCTGAATTTCGTCATTCCTAAACTCCCCGTTTTATTCCTCCTAGATCCCTTCCTGAGAATTTCATGCATCCCGAATTCCAAAATTTCCCTGTTTCATAGCTACCAAAATTCCTGACCGTGGAGCCCACTTTAAGAAATTGCAGCGCCTGAGGCTTACCTCTAGAAATTACAACATAGGGGCCACTTTTAGGGATTACAATGTGAAGTCCACCTCTAGAATTTATGTCTACATTGGGACCACTTTTAGTAAATACAGTGTGGAGCCTGCCCACCTTTAGATAATATGGAGCCCACTTTTAGAAATACTAAGGACCGACAAATAGAAATTACTGGGGCCTGTGTCCACTTTTAAAAATTCATGGGGCCCATCTTTATAAATTGCATGAAGCCCACCTTTAATAACTAAAATGCGAGGCCTACTTTTAGGAATTATGTGGGCCCACTTTTTAAATTTACATGAGGCCACCTTTAGATTATAGTGGGACCCACTTTTAGGAATTACAAAGTGGGGCCCACTTTTAGGAATTACAAAGTGGGGCCCACATTTCACAGACAGCACCATACACTTTCTCAGAGAAATATGCTAAAAAATCCCACATTATTTTAAGGTGCCACCTCACTTTGGGCTACTATTTCTCTCCTAAATTCTCTCTCATAAGAGATTTGTGTGAACGTTTGAATTTAAGTCCCATCTCTTGCCATTATCCAAATTATAAGCAAATCTTTACAGTCGATTTATTTTCTTTTCCATTGATCTTCAATCATCAATGGGTCCCACGTTAAATATATCTTGTGGCCCTACCGATGAATGTAATCCAAATCAATTATTGGGCCCTGCACATTTAGCTTATTTCTACAGTGGGACCCACTCATGGATTAATATAACTCATTTACTCCCATTTTTTTCTTTTTGGATGCAGGGCCATCAGTGGGCCCCACACATTAAAAACATTTCAAGGGTAGCCCCCACTGATGGATAAAACACGTTAATTTTTTTATCCCTTTCTTTTCGTTCTTTTTAGTAGATGTAGATCCATCCGGTTTGTTTTCTTTTCTTATATTTTCAATCATCAATGGTATAATATACCCGTAAATGAGATGGTCGTAATGGTCAATGCCTTTAAACTCAAGGGGTCATCGTGTTATGTAAATTTACTTTATTTTATATTTATTTTCATACATAGAAATTTTTTTAATATTCAAAGATAATAAAAAAAATTATTTTATATTTATTTTATCTTAACAATATTTCAAAAGAGTTCTTAAATTTGAACATATTTCGATTTTTTTGCCCGGGCTTAGAACGGGCGTTTGTTGCTAGTTTTCTAATACAAAACAAAAGGGTAGAGAGACGTTGCCTATAAGTAAGTTTGAGAGAAATGCTCACAAACATGAAATTTGGGAACCTTTTTCTGGCCCCCACCCAGATATATGTTAAATACCAGGGATAAGGGGGAATGTGAAGGCATTTCCATATATGTACTGCAGTTGAAACTTCAATCTATGGGATGATTGTAGCCATGCAATTAGGGACATGCAAAATAGATTCTAATAAGTAGTGGAATGTGAATGTAGCATGACAGATTGGGGACAGGTGAAATTTCAAATTGATTTGGATGACCATAAGCACTGATTCTAGGGCTTGTAAAATAGAGATTTGTACCAAACTATTTGACACATATTTTCAAGGCCCTTAATCACATGGGCACATTCATCTGATTGGGGTGAAGTTTCACCTCATCCAATCCATGATTCCCCTTCACATTCCCTGTATCCCAAGAATTAGCCCTCATGCAAGCCCCATAATTCTCAATTTTCTTTATAAAATGGTTCTCTTGAGATTGCAGAGTTTAACGCTACAAACACAAGTTGCATATAATAGATTAAAAGGGAGATAAAGGGCATCAAAGCAAGGAAATGGTAAGTTATTCAAGGAAAAGAAAATGATAAGCTTGTAGCAAGGAAAAATGCATGTGACCTCGATCTTACCTGCAAACGTGACAGTCCGCTCGCACTCCCTTGATTAAGGGGGCGTTGCACTAAACTCTGCCAGTAGCTCTTGATAGAAAATGGCTGAAACCTTAGAAAAGCCATAAGAGAAAATAAATCAAATGACCCATTTTGAATTGGTGTACCTGTTACTGCCCATCTCCTTTTACCCTTCAAGTCAATGACAGCTCCACTCTGTTGGGCAGTAACATTCCTAATCGCATGCGCCTCATCCAAGATAATTCTCCACCACTCAATCTTCTTAATCGGTGATTCCTGACAACTCTTTTCTGCCGAAAGAGTACTATATGTCGTCAACACTATATCATACATCTGTAGCTCCTTGACATTGGCTGTCCGTTCTCCATAGTACAAATACACCTTCAAAAACCCAGGTACTGTATGTTCATCAAGCTGTGAAATCCATGTCGACAAGACCGTCTTTGGGCAGACAATCAATGTCAATCTTGGCCCTATGTCTCCACTATCATCATCAATTTTGCGTTTTTTTTTACGTGAAGCTGCAACTCTCTTCCCTAATTTCTCCACTTGAGACTTCTTTCTCTTAGAAATAGCTAGCTCTTCTTCACTGTTCTGTATTCTTTCTACTCTATCTTCTACAGCATCATCGTCAATAACATCAGTTTTAAGTTTTCCACGTGAACCCACAACTCTTTTGGCCGATTTCTGTGGTCTAGAATTTTTCCTATCAGAATCAGGCACTTTTTCTTCATCATTTCGTAATTTCTCTATTCCATTTTCCACAGTATCATCACTGATTTCAATGAAAGGAGGAACTACACTGCCAGGTCTATTCGTTGCAATCAAAGAGAGCAAAGTCAGAGTCTTTCCCAAACCCATATCATCAGCAAAGATCCCACCCTGCAGTGGTTCCGGCCGCTCTTTGGTCTGGAAATTCGTCAACACATTCACATAAAACCCATCATTGCTCGCTGCCCAAAAAGGCGGCAAATCGCAAGAATTCTCTCTCTCAATTAACCATGCCAACGCTTCCTTCTGATGCAAGAACAGCTCCGAAGAGATAATGTCCTCGGGCGGCTCCACAACCTTCCGCTTCTTTCCACCATTCTCACCGGCACCAGCCGCCGCAAAAATCTGATCGAAATTGCGGATATCTTTCTTGGGGTTCTTCTCCTTCACAATAACAGCCTCCGAGAGGGCGAAAGACGGGTCAGAATGGGAAATGACCTGCAACCCGCCTTCCGAAATCAACAACCGGAGCGTCTCCATCGAATTGAGAGGCGTGAAGATGTGGATTTGGCAGGGGAGTTTAAATGGGCTCCTACCATGAGGGGGTTTAGGGACGATACCTTCGACGGTGATGAGGCCGGAGTCGATGAGAGGCGAAAGAACGGCGGCGGCAGAGCGCTCGATGTGGCCGACTTGTTGGGTGCGGGTGTTGAGTACCTTGATGGCATTGGGATCGTAGGGGTTGAGGGGCTCGCGGACGAGACCGACGAGCTCGCGGCCGCTGACGGTGCCGCTGTAGTGGCGGAGGCCGACGACGTTGGCGATGACGAAGCCGGCGAGGAAGAGATCATCGGAAGGGGAAGAAGAAGAGGAAGGAGGAGTAGGAGAGGTTTGGGAAGATGCTTCTTCTTCTTCTTCTTCTTCTTCTCCTGATTGTTGTAATTGAGGATCTTCCATTGGCATTGAGAGGGGAAGAAGAGAAGAGAAGGAGTAGTTTTTTAGGGTTTTGCAGAGGGTTTGGAATTTGGATTGGTTTTTGGAAGGGAAAGAGGCGGGGTTTTAGATATAGAGAGCGTCAATATCTCGTGTCTCGCCGTCAGTCGTCAGTTACAACTAGGGGTGTACAAAACCCATATCCAATCCGACCCAACCCATCAACCCGACCCAACCCGACAAAAACCGACCCCAACCCACAGCACAACGGGTCGGGTACAGGTACAAATGTGTAACCCATTTTATAAACGGGTCGGGTATATATGTAGTACATATCCGACCCATATGTACCCGACCCAACCCTACATAATACAAACCCTATTTATCCAATAAAATATGTTTGATTCTTGCCTCTTTGGAAACGATATCCACCTTACCCAAAGCCCATCTAGCATAGGTTAGATAGGTTAGAGCTACCCATCTAACATGAGCCTTTACCCAATCAGTTTTCTTACTCAATTACAAATATAAGGACCACAGTTACAAATAAGTTTGGGCCCCACATTTACAAATATAAGGACCACAGTTACCGTACAATATTAGAATCAGATAGTTCATTCAAGTTGCATATTTGTCAGTAAGACTCATAATATCTTGTGATTTGAGCTCCTATGATGAGATTTGAGCTACAAGTACAACCCATTTAAACCCAACCCTACCCGACCCAACCCGAGTAACCCGACCCGACCCAACCCAAACTAGTATAGGTTCGGTTATGGGTTATAAATGTTTAACCCATACTAGTTTGGGTCGGGTGAGGTATTTAGCCAAATCCGACCCAACCCGACCCATGTACACCCCTAGTTACAACTGGCAAATGCTCCTTTCACCCAGGTTTAGTGTTAGTTGGTTTGTGCTAAAATGATGTGTGAACCTATGATATAACTAGTCAAGTAGTCATTGCCGGTGACTTTACGCACCACGTTTTGAGCACAATTAAATATAAAAGAAATTAAATTCACATCCCCATAATTTAATAAATTTAACTCAAATTTTTTATGTAGTACATCGGATTAATCAGCTTCAAATCAAGTCCAGCCGGATTTTTTTTTAGGTAAAACAGCCCATCCAATTGGACCCTTATTTAACCATCATTACAAACTAAAGTAACATACTACTATAAGCAGTCTAGTTCAATTGCATGCAAGTCACGTTTGCATCTGCTACCAAAACAATCCAAGTTAGCTCAGATTCCACAATCCGTGAAAAACAGCATATATATATGTGTGAAGGGACAAACTGGTAAGTTGTGCGCCCAAATTCCACACCATTCAATCACTCAATTGCAATCATAGCCGTGTATTTAATCATATCTTTACTTGCATGGAAGTTTTGAAAAGATAATGGCACGTTTCTTAATTTAAAAAAAAACCAAGAGCACTCTCATATCCTCTTTGAAAAGATAATGGCACGTTTCGTAATTTTACAGAAAACCAAGGGCGCTCCTATATCCTCTTGTCCTTTGTAATAGGATCTTGAATCTCTTATCAGCCTTAGGATGGTCCAAAATATCCAAGGATTCAAAAACTAAGCTCCCTTATTATATAGATAGGTGGTAAATATGGCCATTTTACGCATCAAGATTTTCTCACCTGACTTGGAAAAGGCACCTGGTAGACTTAGGTATATATATATTATTTATGTGGGCTCCATATTTGTAATTTAAACCGTTGAATTTATTTATTGGATTAATAAGTTTTGAGATCTCGAAGTTGCTTGATTATCTTAGATTTTTATATATTTTAAGTAATTTGTGAAAAAGTCATGACGTATAAATCTAATTTTTTGCACTTATGTGGGCCGACAATCTATGATTTGAACCATTCAATATCTTGTATTTATGATAAAGATCGAGACATTTAGTTCCATGTCTTAATTTTTCATGGGTTTTTTAGGAATTTGTGGAAAAATTCTAAAATATCTAAATACATTTAAAATTGTTGGATGTATTCATTTGCTCATGTTAAATTGTGGTTTTTAATAAACATGGTAGTGTGTTTCACATCTGTGAAATTCGCTTACGCAACATTTACATGTGTAAAAAACATTTTCCTATGGCATGTGTAAAAGGCAAATAACCCTTTGAGCGTGCAACAATCTTATGCTTTGTCTTCTTTTGAATTCTTATGAAAAATTAAGTTGAAATTCTTAAAAAATGGGATAGTTGAGAAATTTTAAAGTTTAAATTAACTCTTATGGCTGCACTAAACTACTCAACCAACTATCCTTACATTGAATCTCCACACAAAATCCTCATCACGACTTAAGTTTCTAGTGTATTTTATTTCCAAGAGACTAGCCCGCTTTGATTCCATAAAAATATAACGCCGCAATTTCTAATCCCGAATTTACCACCAAGGTCCCCGGATTTGACGTGCTACTTTTGGAATTAATCAGGAACTTCTAGGATTATAGGTTCGTAGTGAGGTCCGATTTAAAACTTTCTAATAACTCTTATATCAATAATTAAGTGCGGAAGCAATAAAGAATAACGAAAGTAATATCAAGTATAAGCGGAAGCAAAGTGTAGTATCCCATGGTATGATCATCATAAAGCAGATAAAAGAGCATAAGTCTCAGCCAATCTCAAAGTAACATATAAAGTGTGTACATAACAGATAATAGCCCAATCTCATGATAGGGGTCACTTAAATTCCAAAAATAAGCGATCACTCCAAACCCTATATAGGCTCTCCATCCTCCAGAACCACATCCGCATCATCTGGGCCCCACCCGTACTCCTCAACTATCTACGCCTCGAGGTGCATGCCACTCTCGGGGATGGGCTCGGTAATGATACCCAAGCACCAAATAGATTAGGTCAGATCGAAAGGATCTGACAACATAATATACAGATAACATAAGATGGATGCATCAAAAGGAAATAATGACAGTAATATGATTAATGGAGTAACAAAAGTACAATGCTAGGCAATCGTGCACAATATATATCAACCTTCTAATCAATGAGGCACATTTACACAGGCTAGCACTACGGGATATTATGACACTGTCCTTCCGTACTACATTCGAGTTGCGGCGGAAAAATGCACGGGGTCATAGCTCGGCCGAAGTATAAATTATTGATGGACCCGCTTCTTGTTGCATTCGCGGCGATACCGGGGTCAACAGACGTGAGAGTCCGTCGAGCCCAGCCCTTTCACGGCCGAAGGCTGTGAAGCGAGCATCAATATTTTTTTTGTACGGGTATGCTAGATTTTCCACTTTACTTAGAATTGCAAGTGGTGGTCCGTAGATCAACATTCGCAAGTAGAAAAGGAAATCAACTTTTTTCTAGGTTTTCATTGCACATATATATATATGTAAAAAGAGACATGTTTGTTTTGAATGTCACGAAAGGCGATTTCATTTGTTTTGCCGTAAAAGGCGATTTTTGCCATGAAATGCGATTTACAATTCTTATCAATAATGAAAGACAAGAGTTGTGATTTTTTTTATGTCGCTTTAAACAATACAAAATACAATGAAAAGCAAGAAAAGGGGGATCTAACTTCTTAGAAGATTGTGGGGACTCGTTCAGATTGACCGTCGCAAGTCGTATGTGGACTTCGCCATCATCCTTCAGATGAGAACATAGGGTGTTCTTGATTCTCTTGGCTTGGCTTAAACTCCAGATTTTTAGAGGATAAAGACCAAGAGGAGATCCTGTATCCAATAAAAAGCTAAGTAGACGGGCTAAAAAGCCATGTCTAAGCCATGGAGACAGGAGGAGGAGGCATTGGAGGGGGTGCCTGTAACGCCCCAATTCCGGATACCGAGAAAATCGTCAAAGTACCGAAATTGGCGCGCTACTTCCCGGAAAATCCGAAAACTTCCAAGATCGTAGGTCCGCAGTGAGGTCCAATTTAAAACTTTTTGAACAATAATGTAACAACAGTTATTATTGCGGAAGCGTATTATAAGCGGAAGCCATACAGAGATAGCGGAAGCATAAGGTATCATTGTATATATGTCAAATGTAGAAGGGCTGAAGTCCAGCCTAGATGTATAGTGATAACAAATCAAAGTTTAATTACATATTTTTCATTACTACCCAACTCACAACAAATGTCTCTCAAAACCCTAAATAAAAGAACGCTCAAACCCCTGCAGCTAGTGTCGGCTCTCCACCTTCCGGCTTGACCTCATGGTCGGCCGGCCCCCATCCGTAGTCGCCTGCTACGGGTACCTCAACGAGTGCGAACGCATCGCCCTCGAACCCGGGGTCAAGACCTAAGCACCAAGAGTGGGTCAGATCTAAAGATCTGGCAAGTCACAATATGCAGATAATATAGAATGTATGCATCAAATGAGTAGAGACATGTATAAAGTAAAGAGAGTAACAAAGGTACATATGCTATGCAGTCGTGCAGAATAACAATGTAGAATCATAATAAGCATAACTGTAATAAACCTACACAATATGGCACATCCACATAAGCTGGTCACCGCGGGATATTATGCCGCGGCCCTCCCATACTGAACACAGTCGCGGTAGGGATCCTAAGCTAATGCTAGGGATTACTAACCCCGCAAAATATCATCAACATCAACCACAACGACCGGAACCGGCATCACACCGTCCGTCCCAACAGTGCTCATCATGATAGCCACACAACAAATCTCAATAGCTCCTACCAGTGATGATCAGTCCAACTGGCTGAGCTTAAATCAACTCAGTGAATGTCTATGCCGACTCGGAAACAATAAAGTTCTGTGTCTGTCTAGGCTTTACCTTGCGTGAACAAGGTCCTAACAAAAGTCCCTAAGAGGTCCAAGTACTCAATATAAACTGTGGATCATAGTCCAAGTCCAATTCCATCATTGGATCCATACCAAGGCCCACCAAATACATGGCCTGATCTATAACAGTCCATATGAGATACAAGTCCATATTCAATGACATATGATCCATTTACAACCTTAATGGGTCACAAGCCCATACAATCTAACCTCTCCATTCTAGGGTAATTCACATCCAACTTAGGCCATAAAAAGGGCCGCCTAGCCACAGACACGGGTCAATGATCCACCCAATCAGATTACCGGTCACCACTAAGTATTCCTAGGTTTAGGTCCTCCATTTTCCATTTAATTAACAGATATGAGCAATAATAAGGACAACAGAGTGATAGTCATAATGCGAGGGAGATGAATCTCCAAGTACACGAATCATAGGGAGATAGCAACAGTCCAACCTAGGTAAATGGTCCACTTTCGGATACAGGTCCATCTCAGGTAATTCGATCTTTAAGTGAAACCATAGATGCTAAGGAATATTGTGTTTGGTGCTTAGAAGTTGTGTGCATCATTTGGTAACGTATAAAGGTCGAATCATCTTAGATTACATAACCTGGACTTTAGTTAGTGGACCCCACGAGTCAAGGTTGAGCCGTACCATTGACTCGTGGCTGGCACAGTGATGGAAGTCTATTTGAATGGTCAATGGGCCCTACATATGATTGCAACAATAGAAATTAGAATCTGGGGATCGTCACTGTACACAGTGTGCTCAACCGACCTCCTGGCCTGGGCGGTCAGCTCGGCACACTGGGACCAGAGAAGGAAAAACACCCTACAGGCAAAGCCTGCTTGTCCAGGACTTCCTGTGAGTTCGGCTAACTCCCTGGCCTGGGTAGTTGGCCGTGCACACTAAGAATCCTGGCTCAAGGGAATGTCCCAGGTTCTAGTCTCCTTTGTTGAAATCCCGCTTTTTTGGAAATCCATCTCGGAGTTCGGCTAAGCAATGGAGCTCAATTGACTACTCAGTTCGGCCACCCAACTCAGCTCGGCAAAGGCCTAGCTCAGTTCGGCCACCCAACTAAGTTCAGAAAAATGCATTGAGTTCGGCTAGGCATTGAGGTTGGTCAAGCTCTCAGCTTGGTTAAGCACTGAGTTCGGCTAAGCTCGAAGTCCGGTCTGGCACAGAACCCGGTCTGGCGCTGAGCTCAGTAAAACACTGAGTTCGGCCGAAACACTGAGTTCGGCCGTAACACTGAACTCGGCTTTGAGCACAGAGCTCGGCCTAGACACTTAGCTCGGCTAAACGCGAATCTCATCCTAACCATCATGCTCGGCAGAACTCTGAGTTCGGCTAGTGTTGAATCCAGCCATCGCTGAGTCGGCCAGTGCTGAGCTCGGCAGTTGCTGAGCTGCGCTAACGCTGAGCTCGGCACCCACTGGGCTCTGCAAGTGCTGAGTTCGGCAGTTGCTGAGCTGCACTAATGCTGAGCTCGGCAACCGCTGGGCGCTGCTAGTGCTGAGCTCGGCCATCGCTGGACTCTGTCCATCTCTCCTATCAGTGTTGTGTTTTGTTATAGAACCCAGTTCTGCGACAGGACACAACTTCTCTTCATTAAGCACAGGAATGGTGGTCCACCTCTGATCAAAATCCAGATCAAGTAGCACCCCATGGTCGCACAGGCCCCCTCACATAGACGTAGGGTCCTGATCTACCAAGGGTGGTCCTACTTCGATTCCGATCACAACACAACGAGGTGGGTTCTCGTCATTCCATCTCCGGAAAACCCATCACTGCAACCCAATTCTCCTGGGTTTCTCCATAGACCCTTACAGAAGCAAAATAAATCATTCCTACATCATTCACCCATCATCAACCGGCCATTGATCATCCAAATGAGGTAATCCCATCCATCAATGGCCAAAGGAACCAAACAAACATGCTCAAGGATCGATCTAAACATATATATTACAAATTGGAATTCTACTGCAAATCAAAGGAAGGAAACAAGCAATCTAGACTACCAGCACAGTGCACTTGCCTGGATCAATTGAAGGTAGAAGGAAAAGAGAGAAAACCACAGGGAAAAAGAGAAAGGGTCTCGACAGTAGCTCTTACGGTGCAGGTCAATCTCGGCTGGCCTTCTGTTAAGGGATTTCTGGGGCGAGGAAGAGAAAAGAGAGATTGGAGGGGAAGATGAGGGTTCGTTGGAGAGAATTGGGGAAGGAGAAGAGAGAAGAGATTGAAACTTGAGAGAGGAAAAAGGAGATGAACAGTACTCGTTTGGGCAGGGGAGGGTTTTGTTTATATAGGTTGGGTTTTTGGGTTAGGGACAAGATTGCCCTTGGGGTTAGAATAGGATTAGGGTTAGGGTAGAGGGTATTTGGGTCTTTAGGTGATCTTCTAGAAGATTCTTTGGTGCAAACCCCCTATGGTAAATACAAAACTCTAGCTAGGGCCTCTAACAAACTAACTAACTCTAAGAATAACAAAAGACCCCCTATTGACTCTACTAATTACACCACTAGACTAACCCTAGGAAAATACATAACTACCCTCACTAAGTCCCATAATTAGTATAACTAAAATACTTAGGCTAATAAATAGTATTCAAATTCACATTGAGGGCCCACCAGGGGTAGGGTCTCACAGTGCCCCCCAAGGGACTTTGGTCACCTTGTAGCAGTGGTTGATGCAGGACTTCTTCAGTGGAGGAGAGGTCGTCAGAGCAACTTTGGCAGAGTTTTCTCTTTTTTGTGAGATTTCTGATCGATTTTCCAGGATCCGATCTTCTTTTTTCTTGTTGGAATGACCCCCTTTTATAGGCTTTTGGTAGCCATTAGGTGGTTTATGGGCCTAAAATGATTAAAGCCACATAATGGGAGGAGTTGCAAGTTTTTATTTCATTATTTTGTGACTCCTTTTTCTTAGCTTCTGATTGGCCGATTAGAATTAAGGGCTTTTAATCGCCTTTAATCTTCATGATAGGAGGAGTTACATGATTTAATATCGTGTTTATGGCTGACTTGTAACTCCTTTTTTCTTGCTTTTGATTGGGCCGTCCAAAATAATGAGTTAATGACCGCAATAACTTGTCATAAAATGAGTCATTTAATTACATTAAGTGGTCGCCAAGTCGCTTGAAGAGTTGCGGGCTGTGCCGCGTCTTTTGAAATTCTTCTTGCGATGATCGCCGATGGATCTTCATGCTGATCAATGTCTGTGACCATACAACTTCAGACATTGATTGCTACCAGTGGGCCGGTGCCACCTGTCCTGTCGATTTCTCGATCGATCGGGCAAAGAGTGTGCTTTCTTGGTCAACCGGTTGGTGATGTCGAAGTAATTGATGACGATTCCATAATTTATGAGGCGGATCCGTGATGTTGATGAAGATCATGGATTCCAGCCTCAAAAATCAGATTTTGGAGAAACCAAAGGGGCCGTACATCTCGAAACGCGAAAAGGGACCGAAAAATGGTCCTTCGGCAAAAATCCGGTGACCCAGATTTCCATGGTTGCCGCGACCATGGGGGACTTTTCCCCTTTTGGTCACCGATTTTTGGCCGTTTCTTGGTTTTTTTTTTTCATTTCTTTTTCCTTGGTATTTTTCCTGACATTTTTGTTCATGTCTTGGCCTAATTTCCCTGTAGAAAACTTGACGAGAAGCCTTACGTATCAGTGCGCAAAGTTTTCGATTTTCCAGAAAAGCTGAAGACTTTGTCGCATAGAGTTGGTCGATTCGCCGTCAGAAGCCAAAACTAGGACAAACGATGTCGGAATGACCTGAAATTTAAGGTAAAGCCTCCTGAGCAATAAATAAGACCAACCATAGGCTTTTGTTTGAATTTTGAAGCCGTGTGAGGTCCTGTCGCCAGTAGACTTGATTCTGTCGCGAGGAAGATGCAGCGCTTTGATGTACTGTCAACCGATGTCCGATTGACCTGAAGTTTGACAGGGAGCCTATTGGAGTCATTTTGAGACGATCCATTAGCTCTGATTTAGAAATCATGGTCCCGACGAGTTTCGCCACAAAAGGCCTGATTTGGCTTCCGAGAGTCAAAGTTTGGTCAAATATTGTCGAAATGACCTGAGACTTGACATGTAGCCCTTTGGAAGCATTTTGAAGTCACCCACGTGCTTTGTTTGATGAGTGATAGCCTCGGTGGTTCTCGCCGCTGAGAGGCTTGATTTTGCTGCTTAAGGGTTGATGTAGGGTCAAACGTTGTCGGTCTGACGTGAAACTTGACGTGGAGCCTTTTAGAGGTACTTTGAGACCATCTATGAGTTTTGATCGAGGATCTGATGTCTTCGATGCTGTCGCCGCCGGGAGCTCCTGTTCAGCTATTGGAAGAGTGAAGTTAAGCCAAATAATATTGAAATGGCCTGAAACTTCATGTGTACTCTTCTTTTGGCTATTTTGAAGGATCTTGCAGTTTTTTGTTTGATTCTGACAATATTTGATTTTTTGAAGTAGCATTGACTGTTTGTGGTAGGCTGCGGCTGCATGTAGCTTCTTGATGTTGAAGAGGCAAAGTGATATTTTCGGTGTCAACAAATGCCCCCTCGAGGTACTGCAACGAGTTGTTTAACTTTTGTAATCGATGTACCTCAAAGAGAATTTTGAAGGAGAGCTTTTGATTTGACCAAGAGTCTTTGAGCAGTCTTTCTTTTGGTAGAGTAGCATTTTGAGTTTCCAGGGGAATTTTATGGTAGTGAAAGGGATCACATACCATCTTAAGGCAAGGTTTTGAAAATGACATGAGAGATTTAAAGTTGGGTTTTTAGGTTTTGGATTTTTTTTCTTTTTGACTTTGTGACCTAACAAGCTGTATGTGGTAGGTTAGGGGGTCGGGTTTGTTTTTTTTTTTTTTTTGACCTTATGACCCAACAAGCTGTATGTGGCAGGTTGGGGGGATCAGGTTTTGGATTTTGGTTTTGGCCTTGTGACCTAACAAGATGTATGTGGTAGGTTTGAGGACCAGGATTTGGTTTTTGGTTACTCTTTCAGACTATTTTGGGCCCATTGGAGTGGTTTGGATTTTTTTTTTGTGGAATGTCAATTTCAAGATTTTGGCTCAATTTGGTACATGAGGTTGGATGGTTTGAGTTTTGAAAGCTCATGAGACTTGAATTTTTATTTTTATTTTTGTATGGTCCAATCAACTCAAAAGAGGCATGGAACCATTTTGTATGCTCTTGGTAAGAGAGATTTTTACAGGTCTAATTTCCCAAAGCCTTTTTATACAAGTCTGCGGCCCCACTATCTATCACTATTTTCATTTTAGAAAGGTTGAGAAGTCTGCAATGGGTGGATAGATTTGGTTTATTTATCTCTACGAGCACACCTTATTTGAGCACTACGGTCCACCGTACACCGCAAAATTAACTGTTTGATTAAAAAAGTGATTAATATGATTTTACGATGAATTATAACTTCTATTAGGGTAGAAATCCAGTATACTTTATTGCCTGTTTTTCAATAGGTGAGTGCTACCATGGAGTTCCACCTCTTCGATGGATGGCACATATAAATGAATTTATATGAAATTATAATCAATCAATAAAATAAGAGCTAGATGATTGGGCAGTATAGTGACATCGTAAGCCCAAGTGCCCCCGGTTGGCGCACTTTTGGCGACACACATTTTTTTTTCTTCGTTGCACCGAGTCGTTCCTCGTGGGATTTGAACTAGGATCGGTTGGCTCTGATACCATATTAAATTTCTTTAGCTAACTATTACTACCAAAACATCGATGCGTTAGTAAAGGCAGTGAAAATACTTTTCAATAGAAACTAAGTATCTTTTTTTTTTTGATACCCCACTATCAGGGGCTAGGACCCTGGGCAACTATGCGAAAACCAACTTAACACCTTTGTATTTGTTAGTGATATTCCACTCGCGTATAAAATTTAACATTTTAGAGATGACATATTTGGTTTAAGGGGGTGACTTGCAAAATACATAAGCATTTCTCGTTTTCCAAATATACCACATCACATTTTCCATTTGTTACGATTTGAGAACCTTCTCTGTAGCATCCGTTGACAATAGCTAGCAACGCCAAGCTCTGTTTGGTAAAGAATCAATATATGAAGAGCTTTTCATGTTCCGAAACTGCAATTGTGATCAGTGTAATCAAAATATTTCATCACTGTTTTACTATCCTATGATCATTTACACTAGCAAAATGCCCTTGTGCTTAGCACGGGCAATACAAATTATAATATTAAGTATTTAGAAAAATATTGATAAACTCAAAAAAAATTAAAAAATGTTATCTTTATGGAAATGTTCAAAACTCGTAATCAAGATTAATTGATATATATGTAAGATTTGAAATTCATGATCAACATTGTAGACGTTAGTTTCATTATTCATATATTCCTTAGAAACACAATTTTCTGGATTTTCCATAATTTCAGACTTCGACCCTTGATGTGATGAGATATATCAATTTTTGTATCATATATTTTTACAGCTAGCAAATGAATCCATTGATTTAGAACAGGAAAAATGACATTTTATGAAAAGTAAATACACATCTGACCACTATTTCAAAGGTTACACATCTGACCACTATTTCTAAGTTTCTATCATTTAAGAAGATTTTTCCCTACGTTGCTGCATAAAAGTCATGACATCATGGGACAATCCCGTGATATCATGAGATTTGTCAGTTTTTGTAACATAGATTGTTCCCCGAATATCAAGGGATCCGAGGCAAAAGAAAATTGAAAAAAGATGTTGACCAGAGAAATGAATTTAAAGACATTGGTGGCATTATCTGAATTTTGGACTTAAAATTAAAAAAAAAAAAAATTAAAGACAACTCGTATGTCAGAATCCCTATCAAATTTATGCTAATTTGGATTCACATATGGCAATCAAAGCCAAATGCTATGGCATGTATCAAGGGCAGTGGAATAGAAAAAGAACCCACAATTTTTTGCAAAAGGAAGTTTCTTCCATCACAATAGAGGTCCACATGGACGGCCAATTAATAGGGCCCACATAAGATCAAACCATAAGGAGTATAGAATCTGAAATGCATTGTTCGCAGTGCATGTGGTCGGCATCATGATCGGCCGGTCGATCGACTGCACTGGAGAACCCTTGATCTGTCTGTGTGACCTATCTCAGTTGGCTGCGACCACTTGGGTACCCTGGTCGACCGCATACACAGAAGGTCGAGGGACATGAATCTGGCAGGCAGGTCTCAAATCTGGATTTCTGGAGTGTGGCTAATCGACCAGCTGAGTGGCCGGTCGGCCTGCTACCAAGGTACATAGAAACTGGTCTTTCAAGGGTCCCAGTTATCTAGTGTACCCGGTCGACATCGTACAGGGTCGGTCGACCGACTACACTGAGTTTCTCAGAAATGCTTGACAGACTTGCTCTTTAGTTGATTTGAAGTTCGAGTGTCTCCGATCGGCATCATGCCTGGCCGGTCAAACGGGTACACATGAATTTCAAATTTTCAAATTTCTGCAAGTTGTTTCTTTCCTTCAAATCTCACACCAAAAACCTCATCCCCAATCATCACAAATCCATGTCTAAACATAAAAACTCCTCTATCCATCACAATCTCATCATCCATGGGCAATTGATCTTTCAAATGGGAGATCCTATCCATTAATGGACAAAATCCATAAAAACAAGGCTCAAAGAGAGATCTAAGCATCAAGACATCAATAGAATAAAAATAACAGAATTCAAAGAAGAATAACATGCATTCTATGCTAAATGAGTCTATTGTACTTGCCTTTGATCCCTTTGCTTGATCTTCAAGATCCAAGCTCCAAATCCAAACTTTAAGGTCTTTAAGTCTCACAACAACCCACCAATTCTCAGATCTATAGAAATCTAAGACTCCTACACCCAATTCCCATGGAGAAAATGCATAAGAAAAGAGATTTCTAGTAGAAAGAGGTAGACCTACAAGGAAATAGAGCTAGGGAGAGATATTCACCTTATTTGGAAGAAGTGAAGGAAATCTAGCTGATGGAGATAGTCTTCTAGCCTCACCCCACCATTCCCGACTACAACTTTCTCTCTCTCACTCCACCCATCCCTACAATTCTTCTGGAGAGTGCTTGGAATTTACAAGTAAGAACTAGATGATGGATGATGTTAGAAAATAATGATGGTGATTGGGAATCACAAGGAGTTGTTGTGGACAGCAACTCTTGCTCCCATTGATGAATCCTGAAAGCACATATTTTCATACACATTTTGGACCATTTTTAGGACTTATTGATATTAAAGAGCCTCATTTAGTTTCAAATCATGTTTTTATGCATTTAGGATTCATTGTAGTGCATTCATGCGTAATTTGCTAAAAACCCACACTTTTTGCATAAATTTATGAAACTTGCCATTTTTGGGAATTTGTTTTTAGAAAGTCGGTTATTCTGGGTGCAACAAGTATGGTCCCATGCATAGTCCATTCAAATTCCTCACATGTGATTATTGTTGAATTTGTTTATTTCAATTTGTGTGGGAGAAATCAAGAATGGGACCCACATTGGTGAATTTGAGAGAGCTCAAGGGTATGACATCTTTCATGGTGGACCCGCTTTATTGGTATTTTTGAAAAGTCAACAATGGAAAGCTAGATTTGGAATTTCAAGATCAAGAAAGAAAACTTCAGATTTGGTAAAATCTAATGCTTACTAAGGTTGAAATTCAAAAATCAAGAAAGAAATTCAAAAAAGGAAAGTGTACTAATTAGAAGAGTTGACTAGTCAATCAAAGAAGCTTGGAAGCAAACCAAAGACAGAAAAGGAGTCAAGAAACAAAGAAATAAAGTTCCCAAGACCCCTTTGGACGTCCACATGGGTCCCACACACCCTGTTGCACAACTAACATAGAAGCTTCCATATGTGTACGATTATTCTCGGATTTTTCAAGGGCAGCGAGATTAAAATGACCATAACTCTCGATCCAACCGTTGGATCGGCGCAACCTACCCACCTTTGGAAAGATAGTTTCAAGTAAATATCCGTGGAGACAAAGGTTGTCTCAATCGAAGCTAAAACGAGGGAGATATGGCCTCTGGAAGTTAGTGTTATAATTTCTACTCAAGATTGCATGCACATGAAAAGCACCAAACATTTCTCACTCACATTGCTATTTCTTTTAAGACTTATTGGCCAAGAAAGTGACTTACCATACAAAGAAGATTTCATGCTACAAGCTTGGAACAAAGAAGGAAAGCAAGAGAGCAAAAATCTATAAATTGAAGAAGATGGGAAGATAGACCACCTCTCTCTAGAATTACAATTGCACTCCATTTTCTTCATTTCTCTTTCTCTCCATTGGAGTCCTCAAGGAGATTTGGCCCAGAAATCACACTTCACCCTTCGATTTTTCATCTAGAAGAGGCTTTTCATCCTAATATGTAACTGTCTTGGTTTATTTTTTTTATCTTATATAAAGACTTTGCATATTAGTAAAAGTGTTGCTTTCTCTTTTCAATTTTTCTTTCTTGTCATTGGGTGATTGGTGCTTGTTTTATATTTCTTTTCTTGTTGGTATTTGGATTGACGACCCAAATGCCCTAAGAGCATGATTCAAATTATGACCTGCTTAGAAAAGAATTTTGAAGTAGAAGAATACACTTCTACTACATTTAATTTCTTTGCACTATTACATTAAAATTTTTGTCATCACTACATTTAAATTCCTTGCACACTACATTTAAAATTCCAGCAATTTTTCTCTTTTTCATTCATGTTGATTATATGTTTATTTTGTGCATAGTTTATGGTTGGAAGTAGTGATTATTGCATGCATTGCATATGGTGGAATTTCTTACATGTTTAAGTGGCTGAGGAATCTAGTTCGAAATATATATATGATTTGAATCGTGAAACTCGGCCAAACATAGTGCTGAATCTCGGATCCAGCATATAAACAACAATTTCTGCACAATTTCAGCAAAACTGCTGAAACAGTTTTTGGCAAAAAGTTTGAGATTGGTAACCGAATCAAATCATGATATTTTTCGATGAAACTTGGGGAAATTAAATTTTGACTGGTGTACTTTCAAAACCAAGAATTTCAAGCAAAAAAATTGTGGAAAGATAGTGAACCAGTGGCTCAAACATGGCTGGTCGAACCCGCCTGTGTGTAGAGTTTCTGAACAGTTTCTGTTTTAGGTCATGTTCATGCACTCATATCTCATTCGTTTCAAATCGTTTTCCACTTCCGCTTTTTTATTTGATTCGTGCATCATTATAGTTCACGATCCAGCCATTAAACTCAGTTTTAGGTTGCATTAGATTAGGAAAAATCATACATAAAAACAGCCCAGCATATTAGTTTTCCAGACAAAAAATTTTTCAGCATCTCATGGCATACATTGCATTACTAACTTTCTAACTTTAGGATAGTTTCTAATTTTGTTTAGTTTTATTAATTTTCTATTTTTGGAAGTTCTAACTTGTGTATTATTTTGCAGTAATTTTAGTTTTTAGTTTCGGATTTTTAGATTTAGGAAGTTTTTTTTTCATTGGATTGTAATTAATTTAATTTTTGGGAATGATGGTTCTAATTTTTTAGTTTTTTAGGCTAGATTTAGATTTTTAATTTAGGGCAGGTACAAGTTGAAGAAGAACCTTAATTTACATTGCTCCATGTGAATCGACCTGGTCTCACCAATTTTATTACTACAATTGCGGCACTGCACTTGGAGCTCACGATCACCCATAGCTGAGTGGTTTACACTTTCCTCTCCTGGCCAGCGGGCCAACTCAGCAAAAATAATAATAATGATGATGATGATGGTGATTTCTTTTTTATTTCTGATTATATGTTTTACATGTGAGAGGTGAGGTCTAGAGGAGCCATTTGGATCTAGGATTTCAGTTTGATCGGACGTTTACTCTTACATATATTGTCCTTAATTTCTTCCCTTTCATAAAGAAATCATGTGACTGCATATTCTCTCAAAAGCTATTTCTGAGCCAAACTCCTCTGTCTTCACGTTGCATGTATGCAGAGTTAAATAGACGCAGAGTGATGGTAATGAAGTTGAGTTGCAATATTTTAAAACCTTATTTTTAATTATGACTCGTTTTCTTTTCAGTTTGGAGTTGGACTGGTTGGAATCCCTGTATGTTGATATTGTTATGGATTAGATTCTTCAATTGATTTCTAAGTTTTTGTGGTTATCATGATTATGTCTCGAATCGATCCATGTTAGAACATAATTTCTTTAAATTATGTTCATAAAAATAAAATTGTTATGATATTACCAAACAAGTTCCACACTACATGTTCTCAGTAGAACAATTTAATAAAATGTTGTCACCAAGTTTTGCAAAGCACAATCTCAGCACAACCCAATCTCGGCACAAAATGGGGAACAAGATAGGAACGATGACAAACAGGCCCAAAGTCTTTACAAAAGTAACAAAAAGAAAAATAAAAGTAGAGAGTAGATAAGTATTTTTGATAAAGAAATAAAGTAGGTAGTTATATAAGATAGGAGTGGGGAGAGAACATGCAAGATTTGGAAAAGAAAAGAAAAAAAAATAATGCAACTTCCACTCAAGATTATGACCGACAATCAAAATTGAATCCAAAACCCTCCTATTTAATTTAGTATAATAGGACTGATTTCATGTGTAATGTTTTTTAAAAATGACATACATAAATCTATTTTTGTCGAACCATTGATGGATCAGTGGCAAAGGCACCTAGCTTCGCAGTATCAATTAAGGATTGATCCCTGGTTGTTACAATTGGAAGTCCAACTCTCTAGCCAAAAATCCAAACAATAGAATAAGAAAACGGAAATTTTCTTTTTGATGTAATATGACACGGACCCCTGACCTTTTTGTTGCTACAATGACTAGCTTCCAACTATAGTAAATGCTCTTAGGGGTGCTCATGGGCCGGGCAAGCCCGAGCCCACTTTGGGCAGGGCTTGGATATATACTTAGGGCCCAATTAATAATTGGGTTTTGCTTGGATTAAGTGATGGAAAGCCCATAGCCAGGCCCGACCCGACTTGTGTAAGAAATGCCAGTAATTTAATTTAATTAGTGCTCTAATACTCACAAAAGTGATGAAAAGCCCGGTTCAGCTAGGCTCGATTGATTAAATGGGTTGGCTTGAGCCTAACTTTTATGGCTCGTGTCGGGTCTTAGCTTGGCCCAGGCTCGAGCTAGTGTTTCTAAAGTTAGGCCGGACTTGGATATGCCTATGCCTTAGCCCCGGCCATGAACACCCTTGAGACTCTTTTCATGTCATAAAGGGAGCTTGCTATGCTTGTATGGTGTTTCAGTCAACTTTGAAAAGCGTTAGAAAAAAATTCTCCCCGCCCGAGCACCTCTGTATTTGACTATAGTTCGATTTACCAGATCTGAACCATGAATTGAATCAAACTGGTTTGCTTTCATTATCAACCTCACAATTGTAAGTCCAACTCTTTGTCCAATTACTCACAATTGGATTGAAATTTTAAGAAAATGATGCCTCGATCTAAAACCACGAACTTTATAACCATATGACCATAAATCAAAGTCTTTGGATGATCTAATGGAGTTGAATTCTAAACATAGGTAGATCTTATCCATATCTTTCCATCCAGTATCATTCCATGGTTTTAATGTATGACAGTGGGCCCCACTAGGTGGGGCATTTTTTTGAAAAAAACTTTCTTGGTGGATTGCATTTTATCAATTTGCAATCTGTTCATAGGAGAACATTGTCTATCCATTAAGCGACCTTTCATTTGCCCTTAACCCTTTGAGAGAAATGTATCTGAGTGGGGCCCTTCGGTGAGCCTCAACAGGTATATAAAAAATAAGAAATTTTGACTTGTTACAACTTATAACAAAAAAAAAAAAAAAAAGAGAACAGAAAAAGAAAAGTATCTTTTAAAAAAACAAGGTTGAGCATTTGACAATCCAACTGTTGGGGGCAGGGAACTGAATAATGTCATCTGGCTATGTACAATATATTCTCCCCCAATGCAGACTTGTGTAAGAAACTTCTGTATCTCTTGAGTCAACCACAAATGCTTTTACTTTCTGAAATTCCTTTGTGATCGTTGCCAATTTATGAATTTTGAATGAGGAACCTGCTCTGTTTTCAGCTAAACCAGAATCAATAATCATTTTTTCTTCATGTATTCATCAACCCATTTTATGTTTTTTTATCTTAATTCTGTTTTAGTGAACTTACAACACAATACAATATATATATATATATATATATGAGTCTGTATCCTACCATTCAAAAAAAAAGAGTGTGTAACCTATTCTTTAGGTTATTTGTCATTGCCTCTTATCATCTTTTTATGATAACTTTAATCTCTTTAACCATATGAAATTATGCTTTGTCTTTATTAAGAACTTCCCATGTGGCTACAGATTTGCAGGAAAAAGGTCCCAAAAATGTTACAGCTTTTTATGTGACTTGTTCCTTTTATGTTGGGAAATAACAATTGTTCTACTCGAATTTTTGACTTTGAGCAATTCTCAATAAGAGAGACAAGCTTATAAATTAATTAACTCACGCTAAATAAGTTACAACTTCCCTCAAAATCTCTTTCCTTTATGTATCTATAATTAGAGATCACTGTAACTCTTAATTTATTTCATGACAGATCACATACATGTATTATATAAGTCAAGTGTTTCCAACCGTTTCCATTGCTAAATTCCACCATGTCTGCTGCCAACGTGGATGAAGTTGCTAAAACAACTTCTTTAATTGAGAAGCTTTATCATATTCATAAACCAATATATCTGAACTGACCTTGCCAACCCAGTTGCTTCCAGAGCAACTCTTGCTCCACTGACTGCTTGAAAAATAATCACTACAATCAATCTGGTATTTTGTATTTCACATTAATATTTTCTTAATTCAGGTTTTGTTTACTATGCCAAGAATAATCTTGCATTTTGTATTTCACATTAGCACTTCAAACCACTATAAATTTTGTTATCGCATCTATCTCATAAATTTCAGGGTTGTTTTTCTCATTGTATCATGGAAGTATATTCCTTTTGATATTCAAATTTTTCTCACCCCCTTTTTGAGTTTTCATAAAGAAAATATTTTATTAATTCAGATTTTGTTTACTATGCTAAGAATGACAAATGTTTTATGAGTGCTACAATGATGGAAAATTTGGTTTCGGGATAATACCAACTGATTTCATTCTTATGGAAAATGCTGAGGTTCCTGATTCAAGTCGGGGAGCATCTTGTACTTTGTTCAAATGCCAATTGAAAATTCCTTTTTGGATGATGAAGAAACTAACAATGCTTGCAACTCCCACCACATTGTAGATCCAGTTTATCCATCAAGCCAATGTAGAGCAGCCTGTGCTGTTACCATCAGATGCATCTAAGAGAAAAGACGCAGTATCAAAAAATGTTGTTCAGGTAACTGGTGATGATTTCACTATTAATCTATTTATTTTCTGGTACATGCTATATGGCTAATGATTATTTTGTAGGCACTGTTCTTATCAGTTTGCTGGAACCTAATGTTGCTGCTGCCTGGACCCAAGATTTGCTGGAACCTGTTGTTACTGTTGCCTCAATCCAAAGTTCACTAAAAGCTATCTCTAAAGATTCTCCTAATATTCAACTGGCTTCAAAACATTGCTTTCTTCTTAAAGACCCACCAACTGCTAATGATCCCCTTGTTTGTATCGGCCAACACATGTGAATAGTTATACATTTATGTGAGTACTTGACATGCACCAAGTAAAAGAAATTTGATACTAACACTAACACATAACAAATCTCAATTTACTTTTCATCTCAATATACTTTTTTCCATTCTTCTGCTTTCCCTCATTTTGTTTAGTAGTTCTTAGGATTTATGTACCTCAGATAGAGAATCATGTACTTTCATATTTACTATTCCTGACTGATTACATAGTTTAATTTAAAATATGTTACTATAGCTTATTTTGTTGTAAATAGGGTGGGCCTCTAGGATAGGTTTTAAAAACCTTTTGACCCACTTGATGTAGGGATCAACTATCCAGAAGGCTACAAAACCCAATCCAGAATATAAACCCTCAATCTCAGCCATCATGATCAGTAAATACAATCTATCTAGAAGATAGAAATAGCAACTAACAAGCATCCATAATAATCTGCAACGTGTAAGGAAGTGGATTATACATTTGGAGCTTGGTTGTGCTCTAATGGAGAAGTCGCTTCTTTCTTTGATGATGAAATGCTTTCACTAATCAAATAGGGATCTCCAAGACCTCTTGATCTTCCACGCTATGACCCGTATCAGATTCTCCTTTTTCTCAAGATGGTGGGATCTCTAAGAGAAAACAACTAGAAACTCTAAGGAGGAACTAGAAAAAGAACTAGAAGAGGGAGAGAAGAAGGGGCATGTGCAACTCTTGTACAAGGGGTCCTTGGGCGTGAATCCCTAGGGTGGGATTATTCATGGGGCGTCCAGGCTCCTTTTTCTCCTCTATATTTATAACTTTTAGTAACCTCTTCTTTACTAATTAGAATAGAAGTCTCACTTCCATTAAAATTAGTAACAATTTAGAAGTCTTACTTCAAATATGATTAGTAACTTTCTAATTCCTTTCTAATTAAAATAGAAGTCTCACTTCTACTAAAATTAGTAAGTTTACTATTACCACTATGAGAAGTCTCACTTCAAATAGAAATAATAACTTTCCTTTTAGAGTTCAACTAGAATTAGATACTTTCTAATAATTGGGCTAGTGTGGGGACCACTAGGGATTCCTTAAAAAGCTGATTTCAACCGGGACACGCGACCCCACATCTCATGTGTAATCCGGGCCCATAGTTAATTGCAAATAACTCCACTATATAGATGCAATTGAACTCCAGTCTTAGGAATATTACATAGAAGACCCTAAACTTCCACATTACCACAAGTAGGCCCCTCTATCAATATCCATGGATCAATTTGACCTGTCTTCCAAACTCAGAGCCATATCTTATCATCCTTGAGCCCCAATTAATTATAATGATCAATGGTACCTTTCCAATTAACTCTTAATCGGAATGGGTGCGCACTTACCAATGATAAATCCATTAATTGGCACAAGGGAATATTAAAGATAGATTCCATCTTGACCATTGAATGTTCCCACAGCTCTACTACCACGTACCCAAATTACCGAGGTGTTGACCTACAGTTGGCCTCACTCATTGGTGACTCAAAGCAAATGAATAGATAGAAACTTGAGTTCATTAATGTCTCAGGATTGAGAGCCTATTGCTAGGGAATTATGAGAGCAGACCTTAAAGTAAAGACAGTGTTTATAAGGTGCTTCTCATGGTCCTTCAATACATCCAATGTACCAACACTATGATCCAGAATCTTACATTCTGATAATCGAGACAAATCACACTATCTCATAGTGATCAAAGTGCTGCAACCTTGTCAGTATGAGATGTCCAGTCTCATAACTGGTTGTAAAGATATTTAAGTATAAGATTTATCACACATGTCTCCCGTATGTGGATCTCATCCATACACATGTGTTATGGCTTCACAGGGTTTATACCTTTTCACATTCCAAACGCTTGTAGCCATTAAAAACATAAAAAAGAAAACCTTACAATTACAACAAGTAATGAATTCATTTTGAGTTCTAAAATTCTTCCTCTTTATAGATTTTTTCTGCATCTGCTTGCAATCCAAATAGAACAATCTCCTTCGTGTTCTTATTGAATCCCTTCAATTCAAGAGTTTTTTTTTTTCTCCAGACTTTATTCTCCTTCTATCACTGCAACTTGGACTCCAAAAGGAACTTATTTTGTTCTGATTGAAGCCAAAATGTATGCATTTTATATATTATTTTTCTCCTCTTCCTTTTGTTCTTATGTGATACTTATTTTTATAATATAGTTTTAATAATATATGTTAATCATGGCTCACTAACACAAATATAACCTGTCTGTTTTTTTTTTAGGTTCTATAATCTTTGTGGCCAACACCGATTAGTAATTTTGCATCACAAAAAACAAAAAAAATAGATTTTAAATAAAATATTTATAATAATATTACGAAATAGAAAATGCCTCTTTTAAGATTTTCGCTTTAGGCCTCAAGTTGTCTCAAGCCGGCCCTGCGATGGATCATGGAGATTTTTGAGATATAAGTTTATATAGAGAGAGTAAAGCATCTCCACATAAGCAATTAAGGATCAATAGCCACAGTTGCATTGATGACGAGAGACTTGGGGAAGTGTTGGTTGTGTGGGGCCCATGTGGATGGATGAAAAATATAAAAATTGAAGAAGATTTTCACCTAGGAATTGGGCCGACGTGGATGCATTCCTATCGTTGGAGGTGGGATGAATAGAATGATCTCTTTTAAGGATCATGAAAATAAAAATAACAAAATCAGCCCAATCATATCGTCGTGCCTTAATAATGATGTTAGAAAATAACGATGGTGATTGGGAATTACAATAACCATAGTATCTCCAATGATCGATCCGTGGCTGGTGGTTTACACTTTCCTCTCTCGTCCACTCGACCAACTCATCAAAAAATAATAAATAAATAATAATAATAATGATGATGGTGATTTCTTTCTGATTTCTGATTATATGTTTTACATGTAAGAGGTGAGGGTCTAGAGGAGCCATTTGGATCTTGGATTTTAGTTTGTTATATCTAGGGCTGCCATTTAAAACTTTGGCTTCTTGGTTTTTGTATTTTTTGGGCTGCTGAAGGGGGAGATAGGGGTTAAGAGCAGGGCCGGATCCTGGAGGTGCCGTATAGAAATACTGTTTACAAAAAAAAAGGAAATTTTGGGGGCTGGGATTTTTATCATTGAAATTTAGGAGATGGGTTTTTATATGAAGATGAAGAAGAAGAAGCAGCAGCAGCAGAAAAGGAGGGATCATGGAAGCAGCGATTTTCCAAAGGTCTTTTGTAAGACCATCTCTGAAAAAACTAGAAAGCGGAATTCTTCTTCATAGGTGCTGTCATTACCATCTTCTTCACTTCTCTTTTGTTCTCTTCCAAGATTTAATCCACAACCTCATACACACCCCAACCATATCCACCCCAATTTCTCCAGCCCACACCCTCCTATCCTATCCACACCCTCCTATTATATTGTGACCAATATGGTGAAGCAGCAGCAGCAGCAGCTTGTCTGGTTGTTTGATGACCAGTTGGATATTTGGGCATGTCATTTTTGGGGAATGAGAGATGGTCAAGTGTGAATCAGAGATATATTTTTTTTCTTTTAGCTAGCTGACTTGTCCAAAGGGCTAAAGGAGACCATCTAAACCCATCCGTTAGGGATCAATCTTTATCCAGTATGATGAAAGTGGGAGTCTTTGGGCTATGGCCTTATGGGTTTCCCATCAATATCTTTCAGCTGTGGATTAGGCCACTTTGTAATCCTCTCAATGAATATAGGAAAGAGAATAATAGAAAGATTCTACTATTAAGGAAGGGAAAGTCTCTCTCTGTTCCCTTCTTATTCAACCAATAGCAATTCCTTTTTAAAAAGAAGGTAAGTTAGTTATTTATATAAGGATTCCCAACACCGTTTCCAGAATATCTTCTCAATGTCAGAATCTCAAACTTCCTCCTCCTCCTATGTTGACAACCATCACGCCGGGCTCTATTTGCAACAAGAACAACAAGCAGGAGCTCTACAACCCTCTGCTCTTGCTTGTTCCTCCGCTTCCCCTCCCAATGATTTTTTCCATGCTGGCTTCATCTACCTCAGAATTGTTGGTGTCCGTTCCTTGCTGGTGAGATTGGTGGCAATAAGAGGAAGATTGTACAGCCACCCAAGGACGCCATCTCTTCGGAGCTGTTATTGCATCAGAAAGAAGGGTTGGCATGGTTGATTCAAAGAGAGAATTCTTGTGATTTGCCGCCTTTTTGGGATTCAAGGGATGCTGGGCTTTACGTGAACGTGTTGACGAATTCACAGACCATGGAGCGGCCAGAACCACTGCGGGGCGGGATCTTTGCTGATGATATGGGTTTGGGAAAGACTCTTAACTATGCTCTCTCTAATTGCAGCAAATAGGCCTGGCAGTGTAGTTCCTCCATTCAATGAAATTGATTGTGATATTTTAGAAGATAGACTCTCATGTTCCCGAACAAAAAGGAAAATTCATGGTGTCAATGATGATACTGTACAAGACTCTTTCTGCAGAAAAAAGTTTTCAAGAATCACCAATTAAGAAGATTGAATGGTGGAGAATTATCTTGGATGAAGCACACATGATTAGTAAGGTAAATTCCGACTATAGTAAGGCGGTTATAGGTCTGAACAGTGAGAGGAGATGGGCAGTAACAGGTACACCTATGAAAAATGGGTTATTTGATTTATTTTCTTTTATGTCTTTTTTAAGGTTTGAGCCATTTTCTATCAAGAGCAATTGGCAGAGTCTAGTGCAATCGTCGATCAATCAAGGGAAAGCAGATGGACTCTCACTTTTGCAGGTAAGATGTCGTTCACGTGTTTTTCTTTTCTGCAAATTAACATGCTCTTTTCCTTACTACTTTAAAATGGAAGATGTTTTGTTGTCTCTCTTCTAATATATTGCATAAAATTCTATTCTTAGCATAGAACTTCTGTAGAGAATTCTCTAGAGAGAACCAATTTCAAAATTGATTAATAATTCGAAATTTGGGTGCTGGATGAATGTTAGTTTGCTTGGGACGTGGAGAATGTGAAGGGGAGTCGTGGTTGGGGTGTGGGTGAACCTTTAACAAAATTGGTGCCCATATAATTTTAAAGGCCTTCAAGATAGATGTTTAGGAATGTTTGGTCCAAACATCAATTTTGGACGAGTGATTGTCATTCGTCCACAATCCATCCTGCTCCATTCAATTCCCCTACCTCCAAGCATCTCCCTTGAAAGTCCCTAATCCTATTGCTGCAATCAGCCATCCAATTAGGGCGAGTTTTCAATCGTTGTCGATCAATTACAAAGCTTTCACGTTCCCTCCGATCCTCATAAATTAACATGCATCCAGGTGGGCTCATGTTTGAATAGGCGTGCGTGCACGCTTGTGCTTTGATGATGTATCTTTTATTTTTTTTATTTTTTTGATGAAAAGATGATGTCTAGAGGAGTGATAGTTTCTTATTAATTGAAAATGCATTTTAAAGGTTGACGCTTTATCTTTGCAATTGGCCCATACTCTTTTTCTTTTTCATTTCTTATTTGAAGTGGTGGATGGTCCACTATCCTATATGATCAAACAAGCAAATATTATCTTCCTGTCTTCTCTCTATACACACAGAAGCATTTTATTTCATAAACTGTGGTTGAAAAATTATTTATTGTAAGTTAACATCATGTATATGCGATAGTTATGGTGGATGTAGATGTCTTAGAACATGAACATGTAAGAGGAACATGTTTAGGGACGAGCACACAACACAATTGGAAGGCGCTCAATGTCGCATCCACAAGTTTGTGGGCATGAGTTGTCTTAACTATATAATATATATATATATATATATGGGAGATGCTCCTGTGAGAGATATCTCTCACCTTATATGAGAGATCGGGTGGGGGCCCTCACATCCATATCCAATGCCAACAACTTAAATGTGAGGGCCCCCACCATATCTCTTATAGTAAAGTGAGAGATTCTCTCATAGGAGCGTCTCCATATATATATATATATAAAACAAAGGAACACGTTTAGAAGGTTGACCAATCGAGTCGTTTTGAGAGATAATCCAACAATTCTTGCTTCTTGTTGAAATTTGAAAGAGAGTTTTCAGGCAATAAGAGAGTTGTGCTAAAGGGGTAATTTAGCAAAAGAAGATGCGAAGGAAGGTACATTGATGCAAATCCTAGGGTTAAGATTTGGATCGTAGATGCCGCAACACAATTTTAGGTTTCCGCATAAACAATCACATGATGAAGACACTCTCCAACAATAAGATTCCATAAAGATAAAAATCATATTCAATTCAACTTTGAAATTATGATCTCTAAATAGTAAAAGAAACTTAGGCTCTAAGAAAACAAATTAAACTGGAAACTTAAGCAACTTAGAAAATAACCTAATTACAACTCTTTAACAAGCAATAGGATTAGAAATAAGAATATTTTAAATAATCTTGGGTGGTCCCACACATGGGCCACGGGCCTTCTTGCAACAATCTATTGGTGCTGCTGTATCACGCATATATCTCTAAGTGTGAGGTTGTTGGCAGTTTGTACGTTTAGTTGGAAACTAAGGGGACAAAGGTGTTCTATCAGCTACCAAAAGAAAAGTGGACTAAATACCTTGATCATGTAAGGTGCAATATTATCCAAATTAACGGATCTTGGTGAAAGATGAGAGCGAGGATAGATGGGAATTTATTTAAAGGACATTTAAATGCGAAAGCAGCGAAACACCTTAGGGAAGAAGATCATGCATAAGAATGTTGTCAAACGGTGATTAACAAAATATGTGGAATAACTTAAAAAATGACTAAGCTGAAGAAAAATATAATATTAGGACCAAATGATATGGACATATGGTTTTTGACGGACAAAACTGGGATTGGAAAGCCAAAAATGCATTCTATTCGTAGTCAATTTTTGTGTCATGGTGTGTTCTACTTCTTCTGTTTAACCTATTTGCAACTATGTTTTAAGTTACTTGACAATCATCATGTCTTTTCCTACTACTTAATTTAAGGTCTTTGCCAATCCCCCCTCTTTCTAGTACCTAGAGTAAGTAATCCTTCAATATGTTTCACGAGGGGTGTTTCTTCTATGTACATGCACATACCATTTCAAATGACATTCCTTGATTTTATTTTTCTTTATGATATGAAACTTCTTGCAAGTTAATAATTTAATGAACAAAGTTGTGTTCAGGAAGAATGCTTGTAAAATGGAGAAGAAGAATCGTGCTCTCTCTCACTCTCTGTGTGTGTGTGTCTCTGTCTCTGTCTCTCTCTCTCTCTAAAGATTAGTGTTGCAAATTATGGAGCTATCAAACTTATGAGCAATCTGATGAGACTTAGGAGTTAGTAGAAAATTTTAAGTGACCCCTAAGTTATGAATATAATATTTTAGAAAACCATATGGGTCTTATGTGTAGTAGATTTATAATGGAACCATTTTCCTAGTAAGGAAACAAGTGAAAACATTCAGAGAGGAAAGAAACAAACTTATATAAGAATTTATTGATTAGGAATGGGCATTGATAGGCTGCACATGAGATGTTGTCAAGCTTACGTGAGAGGACGTCGGCCACCCATTTTTCTTTTCCACTTGTGTATTCAATGTGATAATCATACCCCATAATTCTGGCAAGCCATTTTTATTGGGACAGCACGGTGATCCGCTGCTCAAGGAGGTATTTGAGGCTCCTTTGGTTTGTTGGAATCAGGAAAGATCTGATTAAGAGGTACGGACACCACTTTTGCATGGCTAAGACTATCGCCAACATCTCTTTTTCACATGTGGATAAGTTGAGATGAGAACCCTTCAATGCTTGGCTATCGAACACTATTGGTCATCCATCTTGCATCAAGACTGCTAAAATGATCTCCTCAACCGGTAGGGATGACACTTTTGCATGGCTAAGACTATTGCCAACATCTCTTTTTCACTTGTGGATAAGATGAGATGAGAATCCTTGAATGCTTGGTAGTAGAATGCTATTGGTTGTCCATCTTGCATCAAGACTGCACCAATCCCTTTTCCAGATGCATAACATATTCACATTCTAAAATGAGCTTTTTAGAAAAATGAGAAATTGTTAAATCGGAGAGTGCATTAAAGTTGAAATGCCCACCCTCTCATGACCACCACAACCGGCACCACTTCCACAACCTCTTCCACAGCTGGCATCATCTCGACCCTGCCACCAATATTGCCTGGTAAAGTGTATCTATCTGAAATAACTGTAGGAGGCTCAATGCTCAACATAACTTGTTGCTGACTAACTTTATTCTGTAAAAGTGTAAGCACAATTCAAAATGATAGAAGTAGATCTCGACATACTATTTATGCACATATAATCTCATATTTTGGATTCAAACCTTCCACCAACTTGAAAATATGTTGTGCTTCTACCTCTACTTGTTCTTTGGTACAGGAAGGATGCATAGGTTCATGCATTTTTAACCCTTGCCACATCCTCTGGAGTTTGGCATAGAAATTACATAGAGGTTGATTGCCCAACTTAAATTGTGCAAGCTTTCCATTCAATTTGATAAATCTGAGCACTATTCTTCTTATGAGCATATGCAGTAGCTACCAGATCCCATAATTTCTAAGTGATTTTTCATTATCAATTATTATCAGCTTTCTTTCTTCCTTCTACATTCTCCTCTCTTTTCTAACATTTAGAACCCAATTCATTGTATACATATTTTTTGCATTCCAAATCCAATCCCCATACTTGGGATATCTGAAGGGGTTTTTTAGTTCTTCCATCTGTATGCCCAGTCTTTTAGTTCCTCAATGGCCATCTTGGTTGAGTATGACCATTATTTCCAATTTTTTATTAAACACTTTTCATCGTAATTCGACTATTTGTATTAGCGCTCATTGAACCCTCTTTGCCTGACTAAAAACCCATATGAATTTATTTATGTATTCACACCTTTTTATGGATAGAGGAAAGAATCTCTACAAAGATAACTCATAAGCAAGGAAAAAAAAAAAACACTCATAACACTTCTTTGATTTAACCTCCTATATTATCTTTCTTTTCACACAATTTATATAAAAACATCAAGGATACTAAAATCTGTATAATCATTACCTGGAAACAACCCCCAATTGGAATCTCATATCACAAATCACCACTTCTTGCTCAGTCCTGGGTGCTAACTAGAGGTGGCAAAATATGACCCGACCCGTGTATTACCCGCTTAACCCGACCCGTTTAATAGGCGGGTCAGTCACGGGTCAAGTATTCATGACCCGCCATAAGCGGGTCGGGTTAGGGTTGACCCGCTTAACCCGCATAACCCGCTTATTTAAGCCAAAATTGAATTTGATTATTTTAATGCATAGGCTTAAAAAAAAAAAAAATGGACCTTAACCAATTCAACTCCACGCTTTTTATTAATGGAAAGCAAGATAATGCTCGTCAAATGATTGTTGAAATGAGATTAGACCAAATTTGATCTTAAAAGTCAATTTTGGTCAAGCATGGAACCATAGTTGAGTCGATTTATTTACTAGATGGATGTGGGTTATGCGGGTCGACCTAACCCGCATAACCCGCAATGGTTATGCGGGTTAAGCGGGTCGGGTCGGGTTGACCCGTGGTGGGTGCGGGTTAGGGGTTTCTAACCCGTTTAATAAACGGGTCGGATGCGGGTTAGACCTGTGTAACCCGTTTAATAAACGGGTCCGACCCGTTTAGTACAACCCGACCCGATTGCCACCTCTAGTGCTAACTTTAATTTGCATATGATGATGTCAGCCCTAGATTCCAAATTGTAACCTCTTTTAGATCTTTCTAGTAAATGATTGTTCTGTTGGCACGAAATTGTAATTCAAAATTTAATGAATTTAAGAAGGAAAAGGGGAGAAATTAAGAAGGAAGATAGAGGGAAAAAGAGAAAAGTGAAGAAAGGGAAAGAAAAAGTAAGAAAAAATCTGTTTGGTCATTTAATTAGTGATGATGAACATACTGATACTTATGTATTTTTTATATTTTAAATTTTAACAAAATCCAATTTTTAGAATTTCTAAACAGTGCTGTTGTTTACCAAAATTACATATCAATCCCTACCTGGCTTCCAACAGTTTTAGGAATATAATTACATCCTTGAGAATGAAACCTTCTTTTCTCACGTAGTTCTTTGAGAAAGAAACAGAATTATGTGCTTTTCAAGTGGTGGTTTCATGGAAGACATCCTCAAACTTAAAAGATTTAGTTCAAGTAAGGTCGAATTAAAAGACTTAGTTTCATGCTTTTTGAAAATATATATTCATATTATCTTGGAAAATTAGAAGTTAAATTCAGCATTATTAAAGGCACTGGCAATATAAGCTGAATTAAAACAAGATTACAATATGTAGGACCCTAGATGTATCTAATGATCACATCATGTCGTGCTTAAGAAAGTACCTGCCTGTGCAGTCTCATCACTTCACTATTGTTCCAAAATGTACTGAATATGCATGCCATTTCTGGACTCTCACGTGTCAACACTTTTTTCTAGTTTTTGTCCTTCATCTCTTGACAATTTTTTGTTACTCCCAGATTAAAATGTAAAATGTTCATTAGACCAAGGTTTGACTTATACTTCTCTTTATAGTAAACCATTTGTGGCAATTTTTTTTAGGACTTGATGAGAACGATTTCTCTACGAAGAACGAAATATTTACAAATTGGCAGCCAGAGCTTGGTTGAATTGCACCTAAAACTATAGAGACTTGTTTTATTGAGCTTTCTGCTGAAGAAAGAGAGCAATATGATCTTCTGGAATCAGATGCGAGGATGGTATTAGATGGATTTATACGTGCTGATACTGTAATGGAAAATTACTCCACTATTACTCATCCTATTTCACTACTTCGCCAAATCTGTGATTGCTTGGAGTTGTGCCCTTCAGATCTCAGAACACTATGTCCACCATCTAGTCCTGGAGGTAACATACCTTATTTTGTCAACTTTCCTTTTCTATTCTTTTATTTTTAATTTTTAGAAAATGCTTTCTTTTAGAATGTAAGTTAATCTTTAGTGCTTCTTAGTTTCTTGTCAAACAATGGAAAATATATCTGATAGTATGAATTTGGCACAGTTGGGATTTTATATGGGACAATAGGGGTATGCACGTCAGTCTATTGTCAATTGTTCAGATCATATCATTCAGGAATCTATTTACTGTCTAGTTCTTCTAGGAACTTTCTTTTATCATAATATTCAAGGATACGGTATAGAAAGTGCTCCATTTAAAGTCTATGATAATGTGGCTTGTATTTTTTAGCACAAGATAGCCGTATTAGTCATGGGCAGGGTTGCATAATATCAGGCTTGTTTGAACATTGGATGGTTCTGTTGTGATTATCAATAATAGACAGGTTTGTCTCCCCAGTTCCCTCTACTCCTTGCCACCTGCTTTATGCCGATGATATACTGTTATTTCTCAAAGCTCACAAGTCAGGGTTGAGAAGCATCCAAGCTCTTCTTTCTAAGTACCAAGCCTCTTCGGGTCAATGTTTTAACCTTCAGAAAAGTAACCAGTTCTTGGGGAAATGTTCTTCTAGGAGAACTCAAATGATTACAGCTCTTCTTCCCATCCCCAGGGCCTCCCTCCCCTCTGTTTACCTCGGAATCCCTCTCTTTACTGGAACCTCCAGGCACTCTCATTTTATCCAGCTCTTGGACAGGATTCGAGCTAGGCTAGATGGTTGGAGGGCAAAATGTCTGTCCTTTGCAGGGAGATTGATTATGGTGAAGCATGTGATATCTTCTATTCCTCTTCACATCTCTTTAGCCATTCCCATCCCTAGCAGGACTTGCTTACAGATAGAGCGAATAATGCGTAACTTCTTGTGGTCCTCTAGTGTAGACAAAAAGAAGAGTAATATGGTTAATTGGGATGTGGTTTGCTTACCTAAATCAAAGGGAGGTCTCGGATTACGTAAGGTAAAGGAGTTCAATGATGGTTGTTTACTGAAGTTGGGCTGGTCAGCTATCTCGTCTAGCTCTCTCTGGGCAACCTGGTTTAGGGGCAGATACTTCAAAAAGTCCCCCATATGGTTCTCAGGTAATCCCAAGGCTGGTTCCTGTATATGGCGCCAGTTAAGATCTCTAGCTCACCTCCTTCAGATTGGATCATCTTGGACGATTGGGAATGGTCTATTCTACTTTGGTATGACAATTGGATTGACCATGATCCCATAGCTCAGAGATTTCCCCACCTACACTTTTCTGAAAATGACAGGGTTGCAGACATCATTAATGGCAATGAGTGGAACTTTCCAGCCACTGTCCCAGTTGAGGTGCAGGACTTCTTCCTCCAGCAAGTCAATATCATCCTTACCAGAGACCCCTCAGCTCCTGACTTGGTATCCTGGAAAGGTACTTCTTCAGGAACTCTCTCTGTCAAAAATGCCTGGGATACTCTGAGATCGAGAGCTCATCCTGTTCCTTGGTATGATCTTGTGTGGAATAAGCATATCAATCCCAGGTTATCTTGCTTTAGTTGGCGGCTTCTTCTCCGCAAAACTCCTACTGACCTCACAGTTAAGCAAAAAGGTTTCTCTTTGGCTTCCAGATGCTACTCCTGTCTCAGTCAGACTGAAACAGACCTTCACCTTTTCTTCATCTGTTGCTTAGCTAAGGAGTTCTGGTTTTGGATTCTCCAGCATGGAGGACATTCTCCTTCAACTCCTCTTTTTGCCTCATCTATCTGGGATGCCTTAGTGCAGGGTGTAGATGTTAACGGAAGAAAAACCGCAGCTGCTATTTTCTTTCTAGCCATCAATGTCCTCTGGTTCATCCGTAATGAAGCCAAGCATCGTAACAAGCTCCCTTCTCTGCTCAAAGCTCAGCTGGTTTTTTTTGGATATGATGGGTAAGATGATTAGCTCAGTTATTGGTAAAAGACCTCTATCCCATCCTATTTTGAGGTCCTTAGGTTGGAAGGACTAACTCCCCCCTCTTCTCCTTAGTTTGATGGGTGTTCAGTTTTGGTTGCTCTCTTGGAATCTATTCTGCCAGTTCTCAGTCAAGCCTTGAAGCTGGAAGTTTAGTGTCTGCCTCACTTGTGGCATTGTAGCTTCTACTGCCTTCGTTTGGGGTGCTGGCTAGTGCAGAGGTCATCAGCAGAGGTCATCAGTTTTTGTAGGTTGGATATATGTGTTTTTGCTTTTTATCCATCCGGGTTTGCTATCTATTCTTGATGAGCTCTCTTCTGTTTTTTGTTAGATTGTTTCTGCTATGTTTCTTTTGTTTCGAGCCCCTTCTGTTAGTGGGTGTTTTTCTGTGGATGTATTTTTTCTT
Source organism: Litsea cubeba (assembly GCA_012931725.1). NCBI lineage: Eukaryota > Viridiplantae > Streptophyta > Magnoliopsida > Laurales > Lauraceae > Litsea > Litsea cubeba. The sequence continues at coordinate 5,755,693 of CM022955.1, forward strand.
CTCCTGCCCTGGGTGTTTTGCCCTTCTTTCTTCAATACTAATTTACCAATTAGCAAAGAAAAATAATAGACAGGTTTCACCGTGACTCCAATATTAGATGAGTCCCATTGCATTACCGACATCATGATGCAGCCCCAGATCCTCAAACGTAATAGACCAACTCCACAAATTAAGGGGTTGAGCAGATCCTTCAATGGATTCCATGTGCACGAACACCACTTTGTGGTCAAATGTACGCAGCCTTATCCTCGCAAGCGGAGAGGTTGGCTCCACATGTTTGACAATAAATGAGTCTCATAGTGATTGCCGACAGTAGGTGGATCTTACCATTCAGAAATAAAAAGGTGGATTCTACTGTTATTGCCAACATTAGGTGGTTCATGTTATTAAGAAACATGGGAGGACTTATTTGTAAAAACATTAAATAGTTGGGCTGTTTTGTAAATAATGAAATGTGTAGCTTTTCTTTTTCTTTTTTTGGTAAATTCTAGAAACTCAATAAATTATATAGAGTCAGAATCACCCAACAGTAACATGGCTGTATAATTAGATTTACCCAATTCAAGTTTTATCTCTTTATTTTCTCTATTTTTCTCCCCCTAGTGGTTTTTTTTTCTTTTTTCTCTTTTTGACCTTTGTTGTTAAAAGTTAAGACCCTAGAAGCACTTAAATCAGCAGCTTTAACATGGTATCAAAGCCTCACAATAGTTCTCTTTCATTGTGGACCTCATTTAGTGAAAGTCCATATTAATCTTTTCTATGAACTCTGTTATGAAGTAATCATTTACAAAATGGTTTTTTTTATTATATTTTTTTTATGGAAATTCTCAAAAGAGACTGAGTAATCTCCTATGTCAATTACTGTCAAACTATAAATTTTGATGCAGTCATTTAGTGTTTGCTATATATTACTAGTGGACCCACTAGTGATTATGTGCCCATAAATTAGTTTAAATGTGACTCACAAACCATGCAAATTAAATCAAACCACATTGAACTACAAAAAAAAAAAAAAAAAAAAAAAAATTCATTGAAGTCGGCGATTTTAAATCTTAAGTGGGAGGAACTAGAAATGAACCGAATGAACTTGCCCCTGCTAATCAGTCGAACTACGGAAGGTTCTGAACTTCCCGAATTAGATGAAACTGTGAACCGGTTAACAAATGGTCTCAGTGCTGTAGGGCCCATCTCTGGTCACCACCAATGAAGAGAAAAAGAATGGAACAGTTCCATCTGGATAAAGGATGACTTAAAACTCAGCCTGATTGTATCACTGTAGTTGTGGAATTTTCAAGTCATACATTGTAAAAAAAAAAATATGGAGGGGTGATTGTACTTGGATCTGGATTGAAATCTCAATGTATTTAATTCACTGGTAGCAGCACATATTTTCAGGAGTCAGGATGGGTGAGAATTGGACTGACAGGGGAGAAGTGCTTTTATTGCCTAAATGCACCGGTGATTATTGAAACTTTCTTTGGTCTAATTTTGATGTACAGTGTTTACACCTGATAGTTTTCGAAAACTGAGTTTAGAAATGTGAAAATCATATACTTTGATATTATGATTTATGTTTGAGATCAGTTACCACCCATTCATTGTCTCTCTTGATGCTTTGATTTTTTCTATGGCTTGTTAGGCATTTTATTTGAGTTAGAAAGTGGTTTTGTGCAGACATATCCAGCAATCCGTACTTGAAGAATTCCTATGTCTTACAAGATGGAGATGATGTTGAGTGTATTGTTTGCCTCTGTCCCCCAACCGAACCCATCATCACTTCTTGTACTCACATCTTCTGTAGATATTGCATTCTAAAAGCCCTCCAAGGTCTCAACCCCTGTTGTCCCCTTTGCCGTAACGCACTGTCCCAATCCAACCTCTTCCTAGCCCCTCCTCAATCTTCTTATGTTGAGAACCCCACATCCGCTTATGTGGCAGCATCTTCTAAAGTTTCCATGCTACTGAAGTATTTGGTATCATCTCGGGAGGAAAGCCCACGTATTAAATCTGTTATATTTTCAGATTTCGAGGAGATATTAATCTTGCTTGAAGGACCACTTAAGGCAGCTGGCTTTAATTTTTTGCGATTGGACAAGTCAATGGATGGTCTGGGTGCTCCACCCTTGAGTGATGATTTATGTCCATGTACAGTTGGATTTTTATTTTTTGAAAATTTTTCCTCTTTTCCTAGTGGTGGGGGACCATCTAAAACTACCTACCAGAGATTGATCCCTTGATAGTTACGTGAAAGCAGGTCTCATCCTCAGAGACATTCAACTGTATAAATATAAGTTTCAATATATGTTCTGAGTTTGATTTGGATTTTGTTTCATATGAAATGTGGATTCCTGGTTAAGAAGATGAGTCTTGCATTTAAACTGAAAATGCCATTTGAGTGGACTAACAATTCCAATGTGCCTGAGTTGCGTACTACAGCATATGACATCAAGTGTCCCTAGCAAGACACAGAGTACATAAAGTCATCACCCTTTTGATAAAACAAAAGAAGCCTAATATTTTGGGAAAGTCTCAAAAGGCCCCCTTCATCACCTTTTACTCACAAGAGAGTGTCTTTATTGATTTTCAAAATAAAAAAGGCACTATGTTATCATCCATAGTCACTGAATCACATGAATAACACAATCCCTACGTAATACAGTCCTCACTAAGCCAACTCAATAGAAAGAAGGGGAAAAGATAGAAAGAGAGAACCCGCAACTGAAAACATTTTGTCTTTCTAGCATTTCCCAAATCCACATAGAAGTAAGAAAGAAAGAAAGAAAGAAAAAAAATCGTTAATGGTTGGTCTCTAATTGTGTCCCCGTGAAAGGAGCGTGCCTTACCATTGAACCATCAATAAATAAATCCACGCTCTTGGGCTTTTGGGTTGATGTGCCAAGGAGAGTCATGACTAAGGCTTGTTAAAGGGCCAAGCCCAAGCAAGGCCTGTTGTGCGCGTGTATGCGGAAACGTGAATCAGCGATCAAACGGACAAACAACCACACAAGACAAACAATCAACACACAAGAGAATTACGTGGTTCGGCAATCTTGCCTACGTCCACGGGAAAGAAAACTCGACTCTCCTTTAGGTTCACTCTTCTGTCTATCTGTCTGTCTATATCATGGGTTACACATTACATCATATATATAATGTTCTCTTTCTTACCCCCTAAGAAACCCTATCTTAGTCAATAAGAAAGTCCCGGTACAATTATCATAATACACATGTCCATGAACCCACTTGGTCTGGACCTACTAAGCCCAACAATCTCCCCCTCCAGACCATGGGGAAGACGTCTCTGAACCCCTTACTAGGAGTCCAGTCCTGCCAACTCTGAACACAGCTCCAGCTTTCCCTTAGACACGACCTTAGTCATCATGTTAGAGGGATTCTTGTCAGTGTGAATCTTTTCCAGCTTAATGAGATTCTTTTCGATGACCTCACGAATCCAATGATATCTCACATCAACGTGCTTTGTACGGGCATGGTATGTAGCATTCTTGCTAAGATCCATAGCACTCTGACTATCACAGTAGACTACATACTCTCCTTGCTTCAGATCCAGTTCTTTAAAGAAATTCCTCAACCAAATCATCTCCTTCCCTGCTTCATTAGCAGCTATGTATTCTGCTTCGGTTGTAGACAATGCTGTACACTTCTGCAACTTAGACTGCCAGGAAATAGCTCCCCCTGCATAAGTAAATAAGTACCCAGAAGTAGACAACAGACGATCAAGATCGCCTGCAAAATCAGCATCTGTAAAGCCTTCAAGTACTGGTTTTAAGCCTCCGAAACACAAGCAAAAATCTGATGTACCTCTCAAATATCTGAAGATCCACTTCACTGCTTCCCAATGCTCTTTCCTAGGGTTAGAAAGAAATCTACTCACTACACCCACTGCATGAGCAATGTCTGGCCGTGTACACACCATGGCATACATAAGACTCCCAACTGCTGAGGAGTATGGAACAGACATCATCCGTTCCTTTTCTTCATTTGTAGTAGGACATAATCTCTTACTGAGCTTGAAGTGACTGGCTAAAGGCATGCTAACTGGCTTAGCATCTATCATGTTGAATCTCGCTAGCACCCGTTCAACATATTTCTCCTGTGACAACCACAACTTCTTGGTATTCCTATCACGACGTATTTGCATTCCCAAAATCTATCGTGCGGGACCCAAGTCTTTCATGTCAAAAGTCTTTGACATGTCCCTTTTCAATCTGTCAATCATCTCACTATCCTGTCCAACTATCAACATATCATCTACATATAAAAGAAGGATGATAAATTTGCCATTACCAAATTTACGAACATAAACGCAGTGATCTGCAGCTGTCCTCCAGTACCCATGACTCACCATGAATGAATCAAACTTCTTGTACCATTGTCTCGGTGCTTGTTTCAGCCCGTAAAGACTCTTTTTCAACCTGCAAACCAGCTGTTCTTTTCCTTCTACCTCAAACCCCTCCGGCTGAGTCATGTAGATCTCTTCTTTCAGATCACCGTGAAGAAATGCAGTCTTCACATCCATCTGCTCAAGTTCAAGGTCCATGCTGGCAACTAGACCCAAGATAACTCTGATAGAAGTCATCTTCACAACTGGAGAGAAGATTTCATCGAAGTCAAGACCCTTCGTCTGCGTAAAGCCTTTAACCACTAGCCGTGCTTTGTACTTTATCAGTTTTCCACTGTCATCTCTCTTCACCTTGAACACCCATTTGTTCTTCAGAACCTTCTTGCCTTTTGGGAGTTCCACCAGCTCATAAGTATTGTTCTTTTCAAAGAACTCATCTCATCCTGCATAGCCTTCATCCACTCTTTATCTTCATGAGTTTTTGCTTCTGGGTAGCTCTCTGGCTCCCCCTCATCAGTAAGCAAAATATAATCTGCTGCAGGATATCTTGTTGATGGTTGACGCTCTCGAGTAGACCTCCTAACCTGAGGTTCTGTGGTTTCTGACTGAGGAGACTGCTCCCCCTGCTCAACACCCTGTTCATCTGGCAACCCCTGTGCTTTATCACGATCTAAATCGTTTTGTCCACCTTCTCCACCTGTAGTCTGCACTGGAGAAGGAGTCGGTGTGAGATCAACCACTCCATCAACAACTTCATTAGACTTTTCAGTCTTTTCAATATCTCCAAAGAATTGGTCTTCATGAAACACCACATCCCTACTTCTGATAATTTTTCTCTTCTCTGGATTCCATAACCTGTAGCCAAACTCGGCTCCACCATAGCCAAGAAAAATACAACATACTGCCTTATCATCCAGCTTTGAACGCTGCTCCTTTGGTACATGTGCAAAAGCCTTGCACCCAAATACCTTCAAATGAGAATAAGAAACATTTTTACCTGTCCATACTCTCTCCGGAAGATCAAAATCCAAAGGAACTGAGGGAGACCTGTTAATCAGGTAAACGGCAGTCAGAATAGCTTCACCCAAAAATGGCTTGGGTAGCTGTGCCACTCTAATCATGCATCTCATCCTTTCAAGAATAGTACGGTTCATTCTTTCGGCTACACCATTGTGCTGTGGAGTACCAGGAACTGTTCTTTCATGTCGAATACCATGCTTTGAGCAAAAGCCTTTAAACTGGTTTGATGTGTACTCACCACCATTATCAGTGCGGAGACATTTCAAGAGCTTTCCTGTTTCTCTTTCAACCATGACATGAAACTGCTGAAATACCTGGAACACCTGATCCTTCGATTTCAACGCATAAACCCAGACTTTCCTGGATGCATCATCAATAAATGTGATAAAAAACTTATTGCCACCCAATGACTCCACCTCCATGGGACCACAAACATCAGAATATACCAAATCCAACACATTAGATTTTATCGTTGATGTTTTAGAGAAAGAAACCCTATGATGTTTACCAAACAAGCAATAATCACAAGGTTCAAGGGATGTACCTTTGGAGTAGTTAATCAGATCTTTTTTTGCCAATAACTGCAGTCCTTTCTCACTCATATGTCCAAGTCTCTTGTGCCACAGATTTGGAGAGGAACTGTCTTCAACAGCATTTAACACACCTTTGCATAGCTTCACATGTGTCTTGTACAGCGTATTACACGCCTTCCCTCTTGCAAAAATAAGAGACCCTTTAGTGAGTTTTCACCTGCTATTTCCGAAGTAACTTTCATAATCTGCACGGTCCAATCAAGTCCCGGAAATCAGATTTAACCGCAAATCAGGAATATGTCGCACATCTTTCAGCGTCATTGTGCAACCAATATCGGTTTAAATGCAGACATCACCGATCCCAACAATATTTGAATGACTTGTGTTGCCCATCTTCATAGTGCCAAAGTCCCTTGCTTTGTACATCGTGAACATCTCCTTAGAAGGAGTAGCATGGTAGGATGCTGCTATGTCAACAACCCACTCAACCTGATTATCTGCAACACTCAAACACTCTTCAACTTCACTGGCCAGAATCACTATTTCATTATCCAAAGTAGCGGTAGTGTTAGTGTCATTCTTCTGCTCATTGTTGGTTTCTTTCTTTTCCTTCAAGGCAAAGCAATTCTTTCTAATGTGACCCTCCTTGCCACAATGAAAGCATTTTCCAGACTTTTTCTTAGTCTGTGATTCCTTGCCAGCTCTGGACTTGCCACGACCCCCCTTTGGTCCCCTACTCTTACTCCTCCCTCTATTCTCAGTAACAAAGGCCTGTGCATTATCTGTCCCTGCAGTTTTCCTTCTTGTTTCTTCATTTAACAAGCTGCTAGTAACCTGACTCATTGATAACACACCATCTGGAGTAGAGTTGCTCACGAAAACAACCAATGTCTCCCATGTATCTGGTAAAGAACTTAAAAGAAATAAAGCTTGCATCTCATCATCAAGGACCATCTTCATTGTAGCCAGCTCATTCACAATGCATTGAAAATCATTTATGTGATCTTCAATTTTACCACCCTCCTTGAATTTCATGTTCACAAGCTTTCTAATCAGAAAAGTTTTGTTTACGGCGGTTTTCTTCTCATATCTTTCTTCTAACTTCATCCAAAGGGTTCTCGCATTTGTTTCATTAGACACCTGATGAAATATGTTGTTATCCACCCACTGTCTGATGTGACCAATGGTCTTTCTATGCATCTTTTTCCAATCTGGATCAGACATATCTTTTGGTCGGGCACTATCCCCCTCAATGGGATCATAGAGGTCTTTGTAATAGAGTATATCCTCCATCTTAGGTTTCCAAATCAACCAATTGGTATGGTTGAGTTTGATCATGGTAGTGTTCACAGTGTTGTTCTCCATCTCAATTAAATAATCAAGAAAATATAAACAACTGTCACTAACCTCAATTTCTACACCAATCTGTAAATCTCGTCACCACGAGCACACTGGAAGAAACGGATCTGAAATCCGACTTTGGATGGCTCCGATATCGCAAAAATAATTTTCTGCGCTCCGATTGGTCAAACTTTCTTGTTGACCGTCAAACTGCCAATCTTCTTCCACAGTTACGTAGATCTGCTCGCAACGAATCTGTAGGCGCAAATGGATCTCCGATCTGATCTCGGATGATCAAGATATCGACGAAACAATTCTCAGTCGTCAATCTAGTCAAACCCTTGTTGACCGAACCTTGCGCTGACGTCAGCAGAATGCTGGAGTGGGCTTTCACAGTTCATGAGTCAGGTGAAACTGACCCAGAACCGACCTAACCTGGTCTTGCTGTGGGCTTAAAGCACTGGGCTTCTGCAAACGGGTCGGGTTGACCCGACCTGAACCCAGCCCGTGAACCCTCCTTCCTCCTCTCCCCAAACAGATCTAGAAGGCTGTTCTGTTCTCTGTAACCAGAGAGCACGATGGAGACTCTGCTCCTTGCTTCTTCCCTCTCCGGCGTTGGCGCAGCGACACGGCACGCGGGGACCGGCGATGGCGCAGCGGCCGGACGGCGGCGGACTCCGGCGATGGCGGGCGACGCACGGCGCACGGACGGTGTCGGTTCTATTATTGTAATTCCGTCGGCAGCAGCAGCGGGACCAGCGTCCAATGACTCGCCTGTCCGATTCAACCGCAGTCCGACCAGATCACGGGGGAAAAATCGATTCCCTGTTTGCCTCCTTCTCCGGCACGAGAACCAATAACTCGGAACCCTCTTCTCTGTTTCGGATTATGAAATTCGATCTGTGTGATCCGTGTGGCCCAGCAAAGATCGGAAACGATCTCACTTTCCTGCGACGAAGAACCACGCGCAGAAAATCCGGATACCCTTGATCCGATCCGTCGATCGCAACGCGGCACAATCCAACCCTAGTAAACCCTAGGCTCTGATACCACTTGTTGTGCGCGTGTATGCGGAAACGTGAATCAGCGATCGAACGGACAAACAACCACACAAGACAAACAATCAACACACAAGAGAATTACGTGGTTCGGCAATCTTGCCTACGTCCACGGGAAAGAAACTCGACTCTCCTTTAGGTTCACTCTTCTGTCTATCTGTCTGTCTATCTCTCATGGGTCACACATTACATCATATCTATAATGTTCACTTTCTTACCCCCTAAGAAACCCTATCTTAGTCAATAAGAAAGTCCCGGTACAACTACCATAATACCCATGTCCATGAACCCACTTGGTCTGGACTTACTAAGCCCAAGCAAGGCCATGGTCTGCCTTTACCTTACCCTACATATGCAAGTCGGGCCAAAGCCCTCAGTGGACCTATGCTAGCTTGGCCCGTACCCTACCTCTGTAGGAAGAAATTCTCGAAATAGTGACTAGCCATGATTGACCCGTGCCTAAGAGAACAGACTAAAATCCAAATGGCTTGCTAGCCTGCTCTCCTTTGTAAAATCTTGGCCCAAACCCAATCCATTTTAAATATTAAGGCTATTTTCTAGTTAAGCTACTGGGACAAAAAAGTCCAACACAAGCTTGACTAATTCCATATAAAACAAACTATTCTAAGTACCAAAATATTAAACCACTAAATTGTTTAAATGAGTTTACATATACAAGCCAACTTTTACCCAACCCATTTGAATAGGTTATGCACGTTATGTAGGTTGAGCAGTTGATCCTAACCTTGTTGGAAGTAGGTGTGCCTTACAGACGCGATTTTAAAAACTTTGATATGCGAAATGTAGGGATCAAACACCCCAAAGACCATCTAATCAATCCCGAGATCTCAAACCCTAATCTTAGTGTATTAAGATCCCAGATCTATCTAAGGAAAAATAGATCTGAATAAGCATCATCTAGATCTACAAAAGTAACAAGTGTAAATCTATACTTGAGGAGCTTCGTTGTGCTCAAATCGAGTCTTTGATCTTTATCTCTGCAAAACTCTTTCGCAGAGGCAATCTCGCAAACCTTGCAGTCTTCCACGCTATGATCCAAGAGGAGAGAACTTTTCAAAGAGAATGGTGAGATCTCAACTGAGAATAAAACCCTCAAGGCACTCAAACTAGATAAATCAGAAGAGAGGAGTGGAAGGAAGAGGAGCACCCTGGACATCCACTAATACACTTGGACGTCCAGCCCCTCTTGGACTTATATAGTCCCATAGTCTTAGTTCTCTTATGAGTCACAGTTCTACCCCTCTTTCTCTTATGAGTCCTTATTTGAATATAACTTTCTCACTTAGGGTTAGCATGGGGACTACAAGAGAGTCCTTGGAGTTGGATCCAACTGAAGCATCTGAACCCCACATCATGTTAGTTCCTGACCCACTGTTACTTGCAAATAACTATACTATATAAATGCAATTGCACTCTCTAAGGATTTTACAAGAAGAGCATAAACTTTCCAATTATTGCAAACAAGCCCATCTGACAATTATATCCATGGATCGATTGGAAATAAATACCAACTGTCTAATCAATGTGGATCCACCTCTTATTATTCTTGTGACCCAATTAATTACATCAGTCATCGAAACCATCGGTTGCGTACTTACCGACGATCAATTTAATTAATCAGCACAATGTGATATTTCTATTATGAGGACAGATTCTATCTTGAGAATATATGTTCCCACAGTTCTATTGCCATCTACCCAAAATATCGAAGTGTTGACCTACATATGGCTTAACTAATTATATATTATATATATTAAAGCAAAGTGGGAGGTGGGCTGTAAGGTCCGTGACCTTACTGGGTCAGTTGGGCCCAAAACCCGGCCCGTTGACCCATTTAATTTATTATTATTATAATTAATTGTATTTTTAGATATTTAAGTGGGTTTAGATCATGAGCGAGTTTCTTTTAGCATTAGAATAGTATCTACGAAGTTTCGTTCGATTCCGAGTTCGTTTGATCATAGCAGGGGTGTAGTTTGTAATTTAAAGAAATTGAGTGTTTTTCTGAAATATTCGAAACGCCGTGATTTTTGGGTTCGTTGGAAAGGTCTCGTCGTTCTGATCATTTTTGTCTCTTGACTCGTCGCGATCCGACGATCAGAAACCCTTCAAGTGGTCCATCCTTCACCGGACCCACTAAAAAGGGCAATTTGGTCTTCTTTTTCCTTAATCATCTTCTTAAACGAAAGCTAACCCTAACTTTTCATTCGTTCTCTGCAACAAAGTAAACCAGCAGCCTCTCTTTTCTTCTTCTTCCTTTGTCAAGCCAGATCTCAGCACTAGAAGACCCCATTCGGAGATCCGATCCGTTAATCGTCTTCCCCTCGATTCCCTCTTGCTTCCGGTATCATTTTGGTAAGACTCCTCACAATCTCTTATTTTCACTTTATCATTTCTTTGGTTAGATTAAGTCCGATCTTAATTCTTTTCCTTCCTATCTTCTTCTTGGCTTCTTAGTTTGCGTTGTATCGGGTTAGATCGGGGATTTCGGAGTAGAAAAGCTTCTCCTCAGATTCCACCCATTTCCAATCTTCATCTTGGTTGAGGCAAGTAGATCTGCAATTCATATATAAGCATGTATGTTTGTTTTCATTTGATTGGCTATATTTTCTGTAGATTTCCATTTAATTCCAAGCCTGTTGTAATTTTAATTGGAAATTATATGTTAGGTTAGATTTTTTGGAAAATGGATAATTGATGATAATAGGTTGTTTTAGAATTTCTTAATGGAATGGAATGGAATGTGGATGGAACGAATTGTTGGGAGAGCAGGAGGGTCAATTTTGTGCAGGATATAGCCATTGGGAAAGGTTTAGAACAGAATGGAGATGATCTGGAACAACTAGAACAAAAAAATTCAGCAAACAGCACTTTCTGCACACGAACGTTCGAACACTTTTCCTGAACGTTCGAACACTTGAGCTCTCGGGAAATTGGCCTGGGACGAACGTTCGAACACTTCTTCGAACGTTCGAACTCCTGGCAATTGACCGATTTTAGGCAGATTTTCCAACGGTCATAACTTTTGATCCGTTCGTCGGAATTTCACGAGCTATATACCGTTGGAAAGCTCTTGGAATGTAGAATCCAATGGTTTTTATTTCATCACGATCGGAGGTCGGGAAGTGATGTAAATACTTAGATTATTAATCCAGCTTATGTTTTATTGGAAAAGAGACCGGTAACCTAGGTTTGGGCCTTAGATGTTGGAAACCATAAACTTACTCTCACTTGACCATTAATGGGGATTGAAATCGAAACACGTGGCTTGGTGTGAATTCGATGGGTTGTCTAGGTATTCGTGTATTACATATGGTATAACCGAATGCATGTGGAACTGAACCAATAGATGCTTAACATGATTGTACACCAAGGGATTTTCCTAAAAGCATCATTGATCCAATTTCCACATGTACTCCGTTAGAACACGTGAAATACAGGGATGACACCACTTGCCTAGGATTGGATTGTAATATCTCCTTGACTTTTGACTTGTATTCGTTGCTTATGTTCCTTGTACACTCTTGGCATAAAATACTTAATCAATTATGAAACATAAATTCTTATAGAATTTAGGATTTGGACTTGACTTAGAGTGTACCTTAGGAAACCGTGTCTTGTTTGATGAACATGACTGGCTAGTAATGGAAGGGGATTATCACGTGGCTTGCTTGTCTTGTATTGTTTTGGAGAAGATAATCCCTAGAATCTTGTCTTGTACATAAAACTAGCCAGACTTGCTTGTCTTGATATTCTTGTGTCAGAACCACTTCATTATTGTTTGCATATCATGGCCATCTGCAGTTTGGGATTTAATGACGAATCGGTTACTCCGGTTGTCGGGGTGGGCAGTCGGCGTAGGACGGCGTCCATGGCGTTGAATAGCTGGGAGCGGGCTAGGACCGTGCTGCTATTCCCAGGACAGGGAGCTAGGATCCCACTGGAGCCGGACTATGGTATCAGTAGTCCAAGAGGATTGTTACTGGTACCCCCGGGAGGTGGCGTAGGACATCCTCGGAGTCTCCCTCTTGCTTGTCTTGCTTGCATTTGCATGGATAGTGGTTATAGTTAGATGATTGCTAGGATTCCTGTTATTGTTTCTGCTTATTAATCTTGCTTTATGCCTAGTTGTATATTCTTGTATTCATATGATCTTATACCTGTCATTACTCTACACTTGATGCATGTCGTGTTTATTATGTTTTGTATATCTATTGCTCAACATGTCGTTGACTTTGTTCCTTGATGTACAGACACATCAGGTGAGTTCTTCTACGAGGAGCAGGCAGGTGAGGAGATCCCAGAGGATCTCCAACCAGCAGAGGAGGCACGAGAGTGGCGTGCCGATGACGTAGAGTAGCGTCATCACTCCCGGCATGAGAGAGATACATGGGGATTCTTTTAGATTATTCTTTATTCATTATTTCTCTCGTTGGACCTTTCTTTTATTATTGACTTCCATATTTTTATTGGCCTTGTATCTTGGGATGGCCAATGTAATAAATAACTTAATTCTTAGTTTTTGTTACTCTTTCTTGCAATTTTAATTTAATGAGATTATTACCCATTGCTTGAGATTCCATATGCCTAGAGTTCAATGAACTCCATGTTTATTGTGACACATGAGGTTGGAAATATTAAATCCTCACCGCGGACTACGATCCGTGGACCCAAAGGACAAAATTTTTAAATAGTCCTAAAATTTACTCTTCGGATCCGGTTATTTCTTTAATCGGGTTCGGGGGACGTGACATGGGCTGTGCGGGGTGCCACCTCATCCCTAAAAAGTCTCTCCTTTCAGAAAAATATGAATAAAAAACCCACATTATTTTAAGATGCCACCTCACTTTGGGCTACTCTTTCTCTCCTAAAACCTCTCTTATAAGAGATTTGAATATTTGAATTTGAGTCTTATTTCTTGCCATTATCCAAATTATATGTAAATACTTACAGTCGGTTTGTTTTCTTTTCCTTAGATCTTCAATCATCAATGGGTCCCATGTTAAATATATTTTGTGGGCCCTACCGATGAATGAAATCCAAAATCCCAATGGCTTTCTCTTAACCCCTTTTTTCTAAGAGTGGGCCCCACTTATGGAGCGAGGCTGAGTGGGAGGCAAGCCTGTTGGCCGTTATCTGGTTTCTTAATAAATGCAAATCAATTACTAGGCTCCGCATATTTAACTTATTTATGCAGTGGGACCCACTCATGGATTATGCATAGATATTAGTTTTTTAGGTCAATAAGTATCCATAGTGGGCAATCAGACTGGGTTGGTATCATACACAAGCTTAATTTCTTTGATAATTGTTAGGATGTGATTTGTGTGCATATTAGTTAGAACTATTAAAAACATACTATGATGACTCATATCTGTATCCACGTACACTCATCCCATGCAATGTACATCTTTTATATTTTTTTCTTCTCTTACACTTGTTCGCCCCCCTCTATTTTAATTTTTTTTCTTATACTATCAATCATTTGTGGGGGCCAACTGTTCCATCACTATAAATCCAGATGTGGTGTGTGGCCCATTGAGGATGAAATCATTTGTTTTCCATTTCCTTTCTTCTTATATATCTTCCCTTTTTTCTTTTTTAAATGCAGGGCCATCAGTGGGTCCCACACGTTAAAAGTATTTCAAGGGTGGCCCCCACTAATGGATTAAACGTTAATTTTTTTATCCCTTTCTTTTGGTTCTTTTTAGTAGATGTAGATGTGTCCGGTTTATTATCTTTTTCTTATATTTTCAATCATCAATGGTATAATATATCCATAAATGAGATGGTCGTAATGGTCAACGCCTTTAAATTCAAGGGGTCGTCGTGTTATGTAAATTTACTTTATTTTATATTTATTTTCATACACAGAAAAAATTTTAATATTCAAAGATAATAAAAAAACCTATTTTCTATTTATTTAATTATTTTATCTTAACAATATTTCAAAAGAATTCTTAAATTTTAACATATTTTCATTTTTTGCCCGGGCTTAGCACGGGCATTAGGTCCTTTTCAGTGTAAGGATCATTTAAAGGGTTTTTCCTGTAAATTCCTGTAGATTTAATGTATAGAACCTTATATACCATTCCTATTTATGTACAATCATAAGACCTTTTGTAGCTTTCATCATTGGGCAATGCTTTTACCAATGCACCAAACATGGTTATAGCATTGCAGGTGACTCGCATTCTTCTTCTTCCTTTTTTTTTTAGAATTATATATATTAAAGCAAAGGGGGAGGTGGGCTGTGAAGGGTGCCACCTCATTCATAAAAAGTCTCTTCTTTCAAAGAAATATGCATAAAAATCCCACATTATTTTAAGGTGCCACCTTACTTTGGGCTACTCTTTCTCTCCTAAAATCTCTCTAATAAGAGATTTGAATATTTGAATTTGAGTCTTATTTCTTGCCATTATCCAAATTATAAGCAAATATTTACAGTCGGTTTGTTTTCTTTTCCTTAGATCTTCAATCATCAATGGGTCCCATGTTAAATATGTTTTGTGGGCCCTACCGATAAATGAAATCCAAAATCCCAATGGCCTTCTCTTAACCCCTTTTTTCTAAGAGGGGGCCCCACTTATGGAGGGACTAGGGAGGCTAAGTGGGAGGCAAGCCTGTTGGCTCTTGTCTGGTTTCTTAATAGATGCAAATCAATTAGTAGGCTCCGCATATTTAACTTATTTATACAGTGGGACCCACTCATGGATAATGCATAGATATTAGTTTTCTAGGTCAATATGTATCCATAGTGGGCAATCAGACTGGGTTGGTATCATACACAAGTTTAATTTCTTTGATAATTGTTAGGATGTTGTTTGTGTGTATATTAGTTAGAACTATTAGAAACATACTATGATGACTCATATCTATATCCACGTACACTCATCCCATGCAATGTACATCTTTTATATTTTTTTCTTCTCTTACACTTGTTCGCCCTTCTCTCTTTTAATTTTTTTTCTTATACTATTAATCATCTGTGGGGACCAACTGTTCCATCACCATAAATCCAGATGTGGTGTGTGGCCCATTGAGGATGAAATCATTTATTTTCCATTTCATTTCTTCTTATCTTCCCTTTTTTCTTCTTTAAATGCAGGGCCATCAGTGGGTCCCACACGTTAAAAGTATTTCAAGGGTGGCCCCCAATGATGGATTAAACGTTAATTTTTTTTATCCCTTTCTTTTGTTTCTTTTTAGTAGATGTAGATCCATCCGGTTTATTTTCTTTTTCTTATATTTTCAATCATCAATGGTATAATATATCCATAAATGAGATGGTCGTAATGGTCAACGCCTTTAAATTCAAGGGGTCGTCGTGTTATGTAAATTTACTTTATTTTATATTTATTCTCATACACAGAAAAAATCTTAATATTCAAAGATAATAAAAAAACCTATTTTCTATTTATTTAATTATTTTATCTTAACAATATTTTAAAAGAATTCTTAAATTTTAACATATTGTCATTTTTTGCCCGGGCTTAGTACGGGCCTTTCATCCCTAAAAAGTCTCTCATTTCAGAAAAATATGCACAAAAAATCCACATTATTTTAAGGTTTCACCTCACTTTGGACTACTCTTTCTCTCCTAAAACCTCTCTCATAAGAGATTTTTATGAACGTTTGAATTTAAGTCCTATTTCTTGCCATTATCGAAATTATAAGCAAATCTTTACAGTCGGTTTGTTTTCTTTTCCTTAGATCTTCAATCATCAATGAGTCCCATGTTAAATATATTTTGCGGGCCCTACCAATGAAAGAATTCCAAGCTGTTGCTGCTTTACTCTCCTTTCAGTTTTTTCCCCAAATGGATGGATCCAGTAGTGGGCACCAGTTCGTATTAAATATATTTCAAGATTTGACTCCAGTATTGAATGAAATCCCAGTGGCCTCTCTTAACCCCTTTTTTCTAAGAGTGGGCCCCACTTATGGAGGGAGGCTAAGTGGGAGACAAGCCCGTTGGCCATTGTCTGGTTTCTTAATGGATGCAAATCAATTGGTGGGCCCCGTACATTTAACTTATTTCTACAGTGGGACCCACTCATGGATTAATAAAGATCCTTTACTCTCCTTTCAGTTTTTTTCCCTAAATGGATGGTTTCAGTAGTGGGCACCAATTCGTATTAAATATATTTCAAGATTGGACTCTAGTATTGGATGAAATCACAACGGCCTTCTCTAAATCCCTTTTTTTCCAACCATGGGCCCCACTGATGGAGGGAGGCAAGCCCCGTTGTCTGGTTTCTTAATGGATGCAAATCAATTAGCGGGCCCCACATATTTAACTTATTCTCATGTTAAATATGTTTTGTGGGCCCTACCGATGAATGAAATCCAAGCTGTTGCTCCTTTACTCTCCTTTCAGTTTTTTTCCCCAAATGGATGGATCCAGTAGTGGGCACCAGTTCGTGTTAAATATATTTCAAGATTGGACTCCAGTATTGGATGAAATCTCAATGGCCTTCTCTTAACCCCTTTTTTCTAAGAGTGGGCCCCACTTATGGAGGGAGGCTAAGTGGGAGACAAGCCTGTTGGCCGTTGTCTGGTTTCTTAATGGATGCAAATCAATTAGTGGGCCCCGCACATTTAACTTATTTATGCAGTAGGACCCACTCATGGATTAATAAAGCTCATTTACTTTCCTTTCAGTTTTTTTCCCCAAATGGATGGTTCCAGTAGTGGGCACCAATTCGTATTAAATATATTTCAAGATTGGACTCCAGTACTGGATGAAATCCCAATGGCCTTCTCTAAATCCCTTTTTTTCCAAACATGGGCCCCACTGATGGAGGGAGGCAAGCCCCATTGTCTGGTTTCTTAATTGATGCAAATCAATTAGCGGGCCCCGCATATTTAACTTATTTCTGCAGTGGGACCCACTTATGGATTATGCATAGATATTAGTTTTATAGGTCAATATGTATCCGTAGTGGGCAATCAGACTAGGTTCGTATCATACAGAAGCTTAATTTCTTTGATAATTATTAGGATGTCATTTGTGTGCACATGAGTTAGAACTATTAGAAACATACTATGATGACTCATATCTATATCCACGTACACTCATCCCATGCAATGTACATCTTTTATGTTTTTTTTCTTCTCTTACACTTGTTCACCCCCCTCTCTTTCAATTTTTTTTTCTTATACTATCAATCATCTATAGGGGCCAATTGTTCTATCACCATAAATCCAGATGTGGTGTGTGGCCCATTGAGGATGAAATCATTTGATTTCCATTTCATTTCTTCTTATCTTCCATTTTTTTCTTCTTTGGATGCATAGCCATTAGTATTGGGTCCAACACGTTAAAAACATTTCAAGGGTAGCCCCCACTGATGGATCAAACACGTTAATTTTTTATCCATTTCTTTTGGTTCTTTTTAGTAGATGTAGATCCATCCGGTTTGTTTTATTTTCTTATATTTTCAATCATCAATGGTATAATATACCCGTAAATGAGATGGTCATAATGGTCAATGCCTTTAAATTCAAGGGGTCATCGTGTTATGTAAATTTACTTTATTTTATATTTATTTTCATACATAGAAATTTTTTTAATATTCAAACATAATAAAAAAATTTATTTATATTTATTTTATCTTAATAATATTTCAAAAGAATTCTTAAAATTTAACATATTTTGATTTTTTGCCTGGGCTTAGCACGGGCGTTTGTTGCTAGTTAGTAAGTTAAAGTAAATGCATAGCAGAAACTTAAGTCCATTACTCCCTCAGGATCGAGAGCCTATTGTTTGAAAATTATGAGAGAGTTACTTAATTAGAGCTAGTAATTTGAATAAGGTGCTAGCACAACAACCCAGATTTAATGGTCGAGACAAACCACACTATTTTATCGTAATTACAGTGCTACAACTTTTTCAAATGAGATGCCCAATCTCATTACTGACTGTAAAAGATTTATGATCTATGTCTCCTGTATGTGAATCGCATCCACACACATGGATCACATTCAGTATACTTAAAGTGCTCATGTTCATCTCATGATCAACCCTGTCATTTTATATGAATTATGTGCAACTATAAATAGAATACTATTGATATATAATTTCAATTAAAGTGCTCATGTTCATCTCATGAACAACCCCGTCATTTTGTATCAATCATGTGCAACTATATATAAATAGAATACTATTGATCTCATGAATAAAAAATATGAAATTATATATCAATTAAGATAATAAATAGAATTATACACATCATCCACTCGATCGAATGCAAGTTAGACTTTCTTGACCTGTGACTGACATGTATAAATTCCAGGTTAGGTCGTGCAGGTCAAAAATGTGGATGAGGTTTGGGTTTGGGATTGGGATTGGGTTAATGGGTCGGGTTAGCTTTTGGCACCCTTACTTTCGCAAATCTCACTTGCAAGAAGGCAGTAGGACTATCTTCATACAGTGATCGTACTTGATTATACAATTGGTCAACCGATCCAACACCATCAATTATTTTTGTGTGTTTTTTTTTTTTTTTTTCATTCATGTGGGCTCTATATTTGTAATCTAAATCGATCATTTTATTTACTGAACTAATGAACCACGAGACCTTATTAAATCCTTATAGATTTTGAGATTTTTATGAAAAAATTGAAAGAATTACGAAACCTGTAGATCCAATTTTATGCACGTTTTTTAGCCAAAAATTTATTATTCGAACCGTTAAATATTCTCATAGTTATGATACGCATCAACCCATTTGGTAATAGGTCCCCCTGGAAGAGAGATTCCTCACTGAGAATTTGTAGAATTAAGGATTTCACATCGATATCGATGCATATCAAGCATATAGCTGAGAAAACTTGGATTTAAGTGCGTAAATCTGAAAAAGAAAGGATTCTGAAATCCTATGGGGGAGGTCAAATATGAAAATCCTCAAAAAAGAGAATTTCCGTAAGTCCAAATCATCAAGGATTTAAAATTGTCAAACGTGGGTTTTACATGATTTTTGGAAAGAGAATATCTTTTCCTTGAGTGGTAAGACGCGTCAATTCTCGCCGGGAGGTCCCGGGTTCGACCCAAGCCTCTCCTTGCATATGTGAGTTTCCCTCTCGTCGCTTGTGTGAGTTCGTCTCTCCTCGTCTTTGCAGGTTATTCTCCTCAAATGTGTGATTCTCAAGGGGACACGACCCCCTAGTTAGGATTCTACAAAAAAAATGTATATAAAAAATAATAAATTTTCACTTGTTACAAAAAAAAAAGAAAAAAAAAACATGTACCTTTTAAAACTATAGAGTAACTCATATGGTTTATATGAGTGATGGAGGATGGATCATGGAGATATTTTGAGATAATAAGTTTTTATATAGAGAGAGTAAAGCACCTCCATGTAAACAACAAAGGATCAATCTCCTACAGTTGTGTTGACCGTGAGAGACTTGGGGAAGGGTTGGGTGTGTGGGGCCCATGTGGATGCATAGAAAATATAAAAGCTGAGGAAGATTCTCACCTAGGAGAGGGGCCCACGTGGGTGCATTCCTATCATTAGAGGTGGGATCGATAGAATAGTCTCTTTAAGAGTCATGCAAAAGCCCAACACCATCGGATTATCATGCCTTAATTTTATAGCCTAAAAGCCATAGATTTTTTTTTTTATTTTATAGATTCAATCCAATGATAAGTAAAGGTTTGATAATCATAAAATTGGACATGATTGCAAATCAATGAAGATAAGAGTGAAAAGAGTCTGGGGTAGACCTAAGTATAAGGGTTTGGGAGCTCAAGCCCCCACCCAATCCTGAAAAATTCTTAAATTCCCCTTGTAGATTCTAAAAATTAATATGCTTTTTTTTTTTTTACATTTGCCCATCCCTTAATATTTTTCTACATAGATCCCCCCAAGGAGAATTTCCTGGGTGTGCACCTGAAAAGAGTTGTACAAATCAAGGTGGGCCACTAAACTACACACAATGAGCATACTGCTTAGAGCATGGTTGGAAACTCTCCGATTTGACTCTTGACTCTCTTGAGTCATCTCATTTTATTCGAGGACCAAGTAAAAAATAGAGGAGACTTGGTGAAGTCATCTCATTTTCAAAGTTGTTTGCCTTCCAAACCATTTAATATGTAGATGTAATTTCAAATAATTAATATTTATTTATAAGTAATTATGCATGAAAATATTTGGAGCTGGTGATTTAAGAATGATGACTAAAATGTAATTTGAAAACTTATCTTTGGTCTTTTATATTCTATATTTGGATTAACAAATTATGTAATATGCAATATTTTTTCTTTTATTTTCTTTATTATAGTACTTTTCTTGCATATATATATAAATTCATTAATTTAAATTAATTATTATAAATTATGTAAATAAGTATTTTTTTTATATTTTACAAATAATATATTTATTTTTAAATACTTTTTAAATAATTAAAAAAAAACATGACTCTCCCGAGTAAGTTTTTTTTGCATTGGACATGTCGAGTCCGAATCACCGGTTATCCAACCTTGACTTAGAGATCATTTAGCTGTTTCATTTGTTATATATTAAAAAAAAAATAATGAGCATCACAAATTCATTAAGGCCATGGCGAATAAAATTTGATTGTAAGAAGTATTTACATGTAAGCTCTTTCATACAAAATATGCTCTGCTGCTTTGCTTGTTCACGTGAATTTCATATCGTTGGTTACTTGTTTAGGATTTTTGTACCTTGACCATGATGGCCCTTTTCTAGCAGAACTATTTGACCCATGTGTGGTTCAACTTTAATTTATTTGACACACAGTCATGTTATATTTGTCTTCTGGATGCAAACTTGTCTCAATTTCATTTAATTTGGAGTGACACATGCCATTGGATTGACGTGTGTGAAATAAATGGTTAATGTTTTCAGGTATAATTCTATCCAATGATTTTTATAGCTCCAATTGAAGTAAAAGCTTAAGCCAGTTTAATTATACGGGGAGGAATAACCTTTTTGACTGTTGAGATGCTGATCATCTATTACACATCAACTGTTCAGTTGTAGGTAAATCGACTAAACAGTTATAATATATTAAGCTAGGAGGTTTTGAATCCAATTTTGACCGTCGGTTATGATTTTGACCGGAAGTTACATAAACTATCTTATTTATCTCTTTATCATAACCACTCATAATTGCTCTCCACTTTTCTTTTATTTTATTTCTCAAAGACTTTGTTTCAATCCAAACTCTATCATTCCCATTCTATTCTAATTCTAATTTTTTCATTCTATAATACCAATTCTTCGATTGTATAAATACATACTCATAATTTTTTTTTCTTTTGCTTTCTTTCTAAAAAAATCTATGAATTTGTTATACATGAATATGTAAATTACAATGTTTGCCATACCCGTACTAAGCTGGGTAATTTTGCTAGTCATGATTATCCGTAAGAGGTGAATGGCATGTTTTTTTCAATAGTCATTGTGCAAACTCTAGGGCTGGGTTTCTCATTCAAAGATGAGGTAATGTGAGGAGTCTCGCTAGAGAGGCTAGGCGCTGACACTGGTTTGATTTAAGTGTTGGCTGAAATTTTTGTCCTGGCCCAAACTAGTTCGTTATTAACTAGAATGTCCTTCGAGCTCTATCCCAATTCCCAACAAGTAGGGCTTGGATTTTGTAGTTTTTGCTGGTAAAGGGGAGATTGGGGTTAAGAGTAGGTACGGACTAGGGATGTAAATGAGTTTCCCGTAGGTTCCGACCTATTAAAAGGCAGGTTTGGTTCTTATTTAGGCATCGATAAGTAAATGGGTCCGGGTCCGGTTCCACCTTAGTTCAGATTTGTGGACCCGAGACCCGACATATTACCTCGATTTTCGACAATCTCTCCTAAAAATTATGTTTTTTTACTATCATTCTCTACCTAGATCTGGACCCGAATCCAGACCCCGTCCCACATATGGTTCCGAAACCGGTTCCGAAATGGTTCCGGGTCCGAATCCGATTTCACCTTCTCCTTAACGGTTCCGGTATGGACCCGGACCGGAACCGACCCGTTTACAACCCTAGTGCGGACTTAAAATAATTCTTAAAGGGGCCACTGTGTAAATTAAGAAATTTTTTTTTGAGGTGCCCTGCCGTACATAAAAACTGATTATAGTTTTCTACTTACACGGGGGGCATAATGAAATTTGGGCGTGGTTAAGAGATGGATTTTTATTATTGAGATTTTAGGAGACGGTTTTTTATTTGGAGGAGGAGGAGGAGGAGGGATGATGGAAGCAGTCCAAGGGTCTTTTGGAAGACCATCTCTGAAAAAACTAGAAAGGGGACTTCTTCTTCATAGGTGCTGTCATTACCATCTTCTTCATTTTATTTTGTTCTCTACCACTCCAACTTCTCCACGTCTGGTTGTTTGACGATCATGTGGATATTTGGGCATGGCATTTTTTGGAGAAACAGAGACGAGGGATGCCTAATATGACATAATGGACATGGTGAAGTGTGAATGAGAGAGGGTTCTTTTACCAGGGGAGGGTCGATTAGATGACCTTTTTCGTCCAGTGCATCTAAAGTGTGTGTGTTTTTTTTTTTTTTGGGTAAAACCCTCTGTGTTTCTTTTTAAGTTACCTTGATTAGAGTGGTGTCTTTTGGATATGGCCTTATGAATTTCCTATAAATAAGGAAGGTCACTCTCTGTTTCCTTCCTATCCAATCTAAGTTATAGGATAATTTAAAAACCTCCCCCCAACAGAAGTATGACCATGAGAAATAGCAAGTCCTTTTTAAAAAGAAGTATGACCATGAGAAATAGCAAGTCCTTTTTAAAAAGAAAGGTAAATTAGTAACAGAAGTATGACTATGAGAAAATAGCAAGTATACTTTCTTAAAAAGAAGGTAAATTAGTTATTTGATTTACATACCCAAACCCGCCGTTTTTCTTCTGTTCAAAAAACCCCAAAACAAGAATTCCCCTGTTCATCTCTTTCTTCTCAATGGCAAAATCTCAAACTTCCTCCCCATTCAATGTTGACAACCATCACGCCCAACTCTCTTCTCTTGCTTCTTCTTCCTCCGCTTCCCCTCCCAATGATTTCTTCCATGCTGGCTTCATCCACGTCACAATTGTTGACATCTGGTGCGGCAATCTCAAAGGGAGTAGTGATCACTACGTCAGGCTCGTACGTGATCCCCTCAATCGCCGCGATCCCAATGCCATCAAGGTTCTCAAGACCCGCAACAAATTACTAGTAGGTCATGTCGAGCGCTCTGCAGCAGCAGTTCTCTCTCCTCTCATAGACTGCGGCCTCATCGCAGTCGAAGGTGTCATAATCACCTCTACACTCTATAGACCTGAAGCTGATACTGGCACACTCAGATGTCACGTCTTCACGTCTCCTGATTTGGTCGAGTTTGTCCCGTCGTTTATTCAAGAAGACAGCTTTGACTTCGTTTCCCGCTCTGACCCCAGCTTCGCCATAAGAGAGGCGGCTCTTTTGAAATTGAGGAATCGGACTCAAGGTATCTGCAATCTTGATCAGCTTTTTGCCTTGGGATTTGCTGATGAGATTGGTGGGAATAAGAGGAAGATTGTAGAGCCGCCCAAGGACGTTATCACTACGGAGCTGTTATTGCATCAGAAAGAAGGGTTGGCATGGTTGATTCAAAGAGAGAATTCTGGTGATTTGCCGCCTTTTTGGGATTCAAGGGATGATGGGCTTTACGTGAACGTGTTGACGAATTCACAGACCATGGAGCGGCCAGAACCACTGCGGGGCGGGATCTTTGCTGATGATATGGGTTTGGGAAAGACTCTAACTATGCTCTCTCTAATTGCAGCAAATGGGCCTGGCAGTCTCGCATGTTCCCGTAAAAAACGTAGAATTGATGGTGTCAATGATGATACTGTACAAGATAGAGCAGAGAATGTACAAAACAATGAAGAAGAAATAACCACACGCGATAGGAAAAAGTCCGAGACTTCCCGCGAAAGAGGAGTGGGTTCACCTGAAAATAGAAAAACTAACGAGGGCAGTGGAGACTCGGGGCCAAAAACGACATTGATTGTCTGTCCAAATACCATCGTATCAACATGGGTTTCACAAATAAAAGAACATACAAGACCTGGTTCTTGGAAGGTGTACGAGAATTATGAAGGACATACCACTGATGTTGAGTACCTACGAACGTTTGATATAGTATTGACGACATACAAGACTCTTTCTGCAGAAAAAAGTTATCAAGAATCACCAATTAGGAAGATTGAGTGGTGGAGAATTATCTTGGACGAAGCACACATGATTAGTAATGTAAATTCTGACTATAGTAAGGCGGTTATAGGTCTGAACAGTAAGAGGAGATGGGTAGTAACAGGTACACCTATGAAAAATGGGCTATTTGATTTATTTTCTTATATGTCTTTTTTAAGGTTTGAGCCATTTTCTATCAAGAGCAATTGGCAGAGTCTAGTGCAATCGCCGATCAATCAAGGGAAAGCAGATGGACTCTCACTTTTGCAGGTAAGATGTCGTTCACGTGTTTTTCTTTTCTGCAAATTAACATGCTCGATCTTTTCCCTACTACTTTAAAATGGAAGATGTTTTGTTGTCTCTCTTCTAATATATTGCATAAAACTCTATTCTTAGCATAGAATTTCTGTAGAGAATTCTCTAGAGAGAACCAATTTCAAAGTTGATTAAAAATTCGAAATTTGGGGGCTGGATGCATGTTAGCTTGCTTGGGATGTGGAGAATGTGAAGGGGAATCATGGTTGGGGTGTGGGTGAACCTTTAACAAAATTGGTGCCCATATAATTTTAAAGGCCTTCAAGATAGATGTTTAGGAATGTTTGGTCCAAACATCAATTTTTGGACGAGTGATTGTCACTCGTCCACAATCCATCCTGCTCCATTCAATTCCCCTACCTCCAAGCATCTACGTTGAAAGTCCCTAATCCTATTGCTGCAATCAGCCATCCAATTAGGGTGAGTTTTCAATCGTCGTCGATCAATTACAAAGCTTTCATATTCCCTCCGATCGTCGTAAATTAACATGCATCCAGGTGGGCTCATGTTTGAATAGGCCTGCGTGCACGCTTGTGCTTTGATGATGTATCTTTTATTTTTTTGATGAAAAGATGATGTCTAGAGGAGTGATAGTTTCTTATTAATTGAAAATGCATTTTAAAGGTTGATGCTTTATCTTTGCAATTGGCCCATACTCTTTTTCCTTTTCATTTCTTATTTGAAGTGGTGGATGGTCCACAATACTATATGATCAAACAAGCAATTATTATCTTTTTGTCTTCTCTCTATACACACACTAGCATTTTATTTCATAAACTGTGGTTAAGAAATTATTTATTGTAAGTTAACATCATGTATATGCGATAGTTATGGTGGATGTAGATGCCTTAGAACATGAACATGTTTAGGGACGAGCACACAACACAATTGGATGGCGCTCAATGCCGCTCAAGTAAGGTCGAATTAAAAGACTTAGTTTCATGCTTTTTGAAAATATAAGCCGAATTAAAACAAGATTACATTATCTAAGGACCCTAGATGTATCTAATGATCACATCATGTCATGCTTAAAAAAGTACATGCCTGTGAAGTCTCATCACTTCACTATTGTTCAAAAATGTACTGAATATGCATATGCCATTTCTGGACTCTCACGTCTCAACACTCTTTTTCTAGTTTTGTCTTTCATCTCTTGACAATGTTTTTGTTAATCCCAGATTAAAATGTAAAATGTTCAATAGACCAAGGTTTGACTTATTCTTCTCTTTATAGTAAACCATTTGTGGTAATTTTGTGTAGGCCTTGATGAGAACAATTTCTCTACGAAGAACAAAATATTTACAAATTGGCAGCAAGAGCTTGGTTGAATTGCCACCTAAAACAATAGAGACTTGTTTTATTGAGCTTTCTGCTGAAGAAAGAGAGCAATATGATCTTATGGAATCAGATGCGAGGATGGTATTAGATGAATTTATACGTGCTGATACTGTAATTGAGAATTACTCCACTATTATTCATCCTATTTCACTACTTCGCCAAATCTGTGATTGCTTGGAGTTGTGCCCTTCAGATCTCAGAACACTATGTCCATCATCTAGTCTTGGAGGTAACATACCTTATTTTGTCAACTTTCCTTTTCTATTCTTTTATTTTTAATTTTTAGAAAATGCTTTGTTTTAGATTGAAATGAATCTTTAGTACTTCTTAGTTTCTTGTCAAACATGCAAATTTAATCAAACCACATCGGACTACCAAAAAAAAAAAAAAAGGTTCATTGAAGTCGACGATTTTAAATCTTAAGTGGGAGGAACTAGAAATGAACCGAATGAACTTGCCCCTACTAATTAGTCGAACTACGGAAGGTACTGAACTTCCTGAAATAGATGGAACTGTGAACCGGTTAACAAATGGTCTCAGTGCTGTAGGGCCCACCTCTGGTCACCACCAATGAAGAGAAAAAGAATGGAACGGCTCCGTCTGGATAAAGGATGACTTTAAACTCAGCCTGATTCTATCACTGTAGTTGTGGAATTTTCAAGTCATACATTGTAAAAAAATATGGATGGGTGAGTGTACATGGATCTGGATTGAAGTGTCAATGTATTTAATTCACCTGTAGCAGCACATATTCTCAGGAGTGGGGATGGGGTGAAAATTGGACTGACGGGAGAAGTGCTTTTATTGCTTAAATGCACCAGTGCGGTGATTACTGAAATTTTCTTTGGTCTAATTTTGATGTACAGTGTTTACACCTGATAGTTTATTTCAGAAACTCAGTTTGGAAATGTGAAATCATATACTTTGACATTATGATTTATGTTTGAGATCAGTTACCAGTTACCACCCATTCATTGTCTCTCTTGATGCTTTGATTTTTTCTATGGCTTGTTAGGCATTTATTTGATTTAGAAAGTGGTTTTGTGCAGACATATCCAGCAATCCTAACTTGAAGAATTCCTATGTCTTACAAGATGGAGATGATGTTGAGTGTGCTGTTTGCCTCTCTCCCCCAACCGAACCCATCATCACTTCTTGTGCTCACATTTTCTGTAGATATTGCATTCTAAAAGCCCTCCAATGTCTCAACCTCTGTTGTCCCCTTTGCCGTAACCCACTGTCCCAATCCAACCTCTTCCCAGCCCCTCAACAATCTTCTTATGTTGAGAACCCCACATCTGCTTATGTTGCAGCATCTTCTAAAGTTTCCATGCTACTGAAGTATTTGGTATCATCTCGGGAGGAAAGCCCATGTATTAAATCTGTTATATTTTCAGATTTCGAGGAGATGTTAATCTTGCTTGAAGGACCACTTAAGGCAGCTGGCTTTAATTTTTTGCGACTGGACAAGTCGATGAGAGCCAAAAAGAGAGTTCAAGTAATCAAACAATTTGACAAGTTTGGCCCAGGTTCCCCGACAGTTCTTTTAGCAAGCGCCAATGATTGTTCAAGGATGAATTTAACGTCTGCTTCAAGGGCGTATCTGTTTGAGCCATGGTCTATTCCATGTGCTGAGGAACAAGCCATGAATTGTCTGCATCAGGTTGGACAGAAAAAGGCAGTGAAAGTGGTGAGGCTGATAGTAGAGAACAGCATTGAGGAAAGGATATTGGAGTTGCAGAAAGAGAAGAAAGATTTGTCTAGGATGGCATTAACAAGAGAGGGCAGCAAGGAACTCAGGCAGATGCGCTTGAACAAAGAAGAACTAGCAACTATCTTGAGATTGTGAGCCTTTGCCCACAATTGAAACTTATATTTATATGTTTCATTCATTTTTTAAGTACAGTATATACTATATACTACACCCACACAATTGGAACCTATGGACATCTGCATTTCCTAGAGTGTACAGATTTTATTAAATTATTTTTTAGGAAAGACAATTTCACATTTCCCCCTTCACTCAATCCATTTCTTAATTTCTCATGGGAAAAATTTATGGATGTAAATGGACCCTGTTTATCCCAGTAATCTCCTAAAAAACCTTTTAAAAAAAGTATGGATCGGATCGCCTTAGGTCCTACCTGAGGGAGACCTGTCAACACCCTTAGTGCTAGGGGTGCTCCACCCTTGAGTGATGATTTATGTCCATGTACAGTTAGAATTTTTATTTTTTGAAAATTTTTTTCCTCTTTTCCTAGGGGTGGGGGACCATCTAAAACTACCTACCAGAGATTGATCCCTTGACAGTTAGGTGAAAGCAGGTCTCATCCTCGAAGACATTCCTATGTTCTGAGTTTGATTTGGATTTAGTTTCTTATGAAATGTGGATTCCTGGTTAAGAAGATGAGGCTTGCATTTAAAACTGAAATTGCCATTTGAGTGAACAAACAATTCCATTGTGCCAGCATATGACATCAAGTGTCCCTAATATTTTGGGAAAGGTTACTCCTAAGAGAGTATCTTTATTAATTTTCAAACTAAAAAGGCACTGTGTTATCATCCATAGTCACATGAATAACACAATCAGTACGTAATACATTTCTCACTAGGCCAACCCAATAGAAAGAAAGGGAAAACGATAAAAAGCGAGAACCCACAATTGAAAACATTGTCTTTCTAGCATTTCCCAACAAAACTTCATAGAGAAGGAAAGAAGAAAGAAAACGTTGATCGCTAGTTCTTTTCTTGAAAAGGAGCATGCCTTACTACTGAACCATCAATAGATAGGTGGGCAAGCAAGGCCGCAGTATGCCCTTTACCTTACCCTACATATGCTAGCTAGGCCCTTACTATACCTACCTCAATAGGAAATTTTCAAAATAGTGACTAAGAACTCTTTTTGAGGACAGACTAGTCATGATTGACCCGTGCCTCTCTTCCTGGGAGGACAGACTAAAATCCAAATGGCTGATGGGCCTGCTCTCCTTTGTAGAATCTTGGCCCAAACCCAATCCATTTTAAATATTAAGGCTATTTTTTAGTTAAGCTGGGTGGGGTGGGGGGACACACTATTCTAAGTACCAAAATATTAAACCACTAAATTGTTTAAATGAGTTTAGATATACAAGTCAACTTTTACCCAACCCATTTATATAGGTTCTGCGAGTCATGCAGGTTGAGCAGTTGACCCTAGCCCAACTTGTTTAAATGCAGGTCAGGCTTTCTTGACATGTATAGATTGCAGTTCAGGTCGTGCAGGTCAAAAATGTAGATGGGGTTTGGGTTAATGGGTCAGGTTAGCTTTTGGCACCCTCACTTTCACATCTCACTTGCAAGAAGGTGGTAGGACTATCTTCATACAGTGATCGTACTTGATTATGCAATTGGTCACGGAATCCAATCCATCAATCATTTTTGTTTTGGGTTTTTTCATTCATGGTCCTATATTTATTGAGTAAGGCTCCCCTAAGCTCAAGCTTAGGATAATGTAAGCTCAAGTGTGTGGTGGGGCCCACATGGGGATGGAGGTGGGGGGATTTCAAGGACTCCCTAAGATCTTCCTCCCTGCAAAAAATAAGCCCCAACTGTAATTTCTATCATTTCCATATAGGCCCAGGAGTTTAATTGTCAACAATCCATTTGGATTGATATATAGTCAATCCAACGGTCCAGTAAATTCGGATCTTACCTAAAGTTGGTGGACATGTGCAATTTAAGGGGGTCATGTATTTGGTCCTTTTGGATGGACCAAAGGTGAGCCCCACAAGCACGAGCTTACGAAATTTTCTCCCTAAGCTCGAGCTTAGGGGAGCCGAGCCTTGCTCATATTTATAATCTAAAGTGATCATTGTATTTACTGAACTGATGAACCCAAGACTTTTTCTTCCCTATGGGCCCCATATTTGTAATTCAAAACCGCCTAATTTATTTAGTGAACTAATGAATCCCAAGATTTTTAAGCTTATTTTATTAAATCCTCATAGATTAGTGAACTAATGAATCCCAAATCTTTAAGTTTATTATATTAAATCCTCATAGATTTTGAAGATTTTATTAAAAACGTCTGAAGAAATCCCAACCTATAGATCTAATGTTATGCACTTTTTTGGGCCACAAATTTATTATTTGAACCGTTAAATACTCTCATATTTATGTTCAGCATATCCTAGAAGAAAATCTTCTCATTGAGGATTTGAGTAGTTGAGGATTTCAAATCAATATTGATACATATAACTGATAAAAATTGGTTTTAAGTGCGTAAATCCAAAAAAGTAAGGATATCCAAATCCTACGAGGGAGGACACATACAAAAATCCTCAAAATTGAGAATTTCCATGAGTCCAAATCGTCAAGGATTAAAAATTGTCTAATGTGGGTTTTCCATGATTTTTGGAAAGAGGATTCTTTCCTTGAGGATTGAATGGGACCTTAGTATCCTCTATTAAATCTTCAAGAATAATAAAAATTATGTAAAAAAAAAAAAACTTTCAAACTATATTTTCAATTCCTCAACTGTGGGTAATTACTTGATTTCTACGTAATTTTTTTGGTAAAAACCCAAAAAAAGAAATGGATCAAGGAGTTAGAGGCATGAGATTGACCCTTTTTTTTTTAATATCATCTGTAGATCTTTCATTCCACCCACGGAACGTCCCATAATCTCTCCATAGCATTTTTGAGTTATGTCAGTGAAATTTAACTTGTCTTGATTTTGTGATGTTAATATGTGTGGAAAGTGAGAATCACCCTTCCCAAGCTGATGCCATGATTCTCCAAGTACTTGTCTCAAAACGTGGGCATCTTGGCTATCTCTAGTCTCTACTGCCTGAGATTACTAGCCCGCTTATGATTTTTTTTTTTTTTTTGAAACTCTTTCATCTAATTATTCCACATCTAATTTTCAAACCGCAGATCTAGATACAGCACATAGGTTCTTTGTTGAATATGATCTAATCTATGATGATGGATCTAAGGTCATCAAAATCTGGTTCTGCCCAAGGTCCCACTTGTTTGCATAACAACAATGAAATTTCCTGATGATACTCTAATAAACTTTGGTCTATATAGCAGGTCTCACAATAATGTCCATCTCTCACTTTTTTACCCTAAGGGAAAAGAAAAAGAAAAAATCATCATCATCAAAACCTTGTCCCAACTATGTTGAGGTCGGCTACACAAATTCTATTTTAAACTCCATAAATTTTTTTTTACTGTTGGTCCCAAGCTCGGATAAAGGAAGAGAGTTGCATTAGGTAGGTTGACGAGTGTAAAATTTTGTCATAACCCAAACAAGAAAAAGAAAAAAAAATAGAATAATTTTCTTTTTTCCATTAATTTAGGCTTAATTTCATTGGCATTTATCTTACAGTACTGTTATGGTACAAAGATACACAGTACACATTAATCTTCCAAAATCACTGCTTTCATGAAGCAGTTCCTTTTGACTCCTGGTTCTCAAGCTCATGTTCAGCTACCATGATACAGGAATCTGCTTCTAAAGAGGAGAGTGAGCCCTTCTCCTTTAAGAAAGATTCCATGGTTGATGCCAGCATATCAGGTGTGCATTGGACATCTGGTGCAATGCCAACCTGATCGATGTCATGGAGTGCAGGTGACAAGTACTTTGCAACTGTGATAAAAAGAGCTGATCCATCATTCAGTTCTGTAACACTCTGCACTTGCAAGGGAAGCGAAAAAGAATAGACAGAAGGTCAAAAAACCAACGCTTTACTCTGCCAATACTAAAATCACATGTGAATTGAATGCAAGGATGACACTGCAATTATATGTACCCCAAATCATAGTTGGTTTTCATACATTTTGGAAAAATGAGCGGCTATATTCCATATGTACTTGGAAATTGGGATGTTGTACCACCGATGTTCCCACTTCATACCAATACAGGAGATTGGCACTAACAATAATTTCGGTTCAGAAAAGAAAGCATCACACATTAGTTGATAGCCTTCCCACTGCGCCGAATTCATTGAGCACTAAATAAACCATCCATTCTGCCAAAATATTTGAACCAAAAGCACTAACCATGTGTACTTGTTAGCCAACTTAGTTCTATCAATGAGGGATGTGTGTTGAAGACTACAGAGGTACAAGAACTTGAATGTAATCCAAGTTGTCTTGTACTGGGCCCCCAATCAAGTTCTAGTTGAGTTTTTTTGTTCTAAAATCATGTTCGCAGTAGAGAACCTGAATCAAATGGAACATCAAAACAGGAGGCAGATTGTAAAGGTCCATGATGAATGCATGTTGTTCCAATGCAGCATTCTTAGATTCTACGGAGGACTTTTTTTTATCGTTAAGCTACAGAGGACAATAAAATTAGTGTGGATAAAAACTGATGAATACCTGAATTTTTCCTTTCCCGAAGGTCCTGTGGCCCACAAGGATAGCACGGCCATTATCATGCAATGCCCCCGCCAATATCTCACTAGCGCTAGCACTACCTTCATTCACCTGTTTACAGACACAGGAAAGCTGAAACTAGGAGAACCACTACAAATTGTTTGCTCATCAAAAAAATTTAGTAAAAAAAGATCAAATGGTTGCATTGGGTGCATCCAGGCTCACAAGAAATGCTTCAAGGAGAATCCTTGGAAACCTGTCAGCTTGGAAGATATTGAACTATGACAATCTGAGAAAAGAAATTGAAGATCTTGGGAACTTGCAAAACTAAGAAAAAGAACTAGGAGACTTAAATAAGTGTTGAGACCTTCTAAAATCTAGTGCTGGCTTAGTGAAATAGAAATGTTCCTTTTTGTCTTTTCTTTTTTATAGGTAGCAAAAATGGAAATGTCCCACTTACAATGAAGAAAATCTGAGATGAAGGAGAAGATTAGGCTAAGCAATATTTTCTGTTTAATTTAATATAGAATGGTCGAAAAAGTTAAGACAGTTATCTCATGGGTTAAATAGAGATGTCATTTTTGGATTTGCAAATCAAATAAATT
This sequence comes from Litsea cubeba, assembly GCA_012931725.1. NCBI lineage: Eukaryota > Viridiplantae > Streptophyta > Magnoliopsida > Laurales > Lauraceae > Litsea > Litsea cubeba. The sequence continues at coordinate 5,788,840 of CM022955.1, forward strand.
ATAGATCTAAAGGTGCATCAATTTTCCACTAGTCATAGACTAATAGCACTTACAAGCACAACAAGTGGATCATGTGTCAAGGCATGCCCATCAATCAGATTAATCGGTAACATATTCCCATCACGGTCAATCGTGTTCACAAGGGTTTCATCCCCATCTAACCATATTTGGGCAACATCCAATCCAGCTTTTACCAGACCCCCCTGTAAAAAAATGTTGAACATATTATAGTAAACCAAAAACCAATGCTTTGACTTTAAAAACCTCAATTGACATATTGAGAACAACAAACTCACTGGATTATTACGCAGATCCAGAATGTATGACTGCACACCTTGATCCTCCATTTCTTGAATAGCATTCTCCATTTCAGTGGCAGCAGTCTGGTCAACGGCAAAACATAAAGCATTGATTCATGCTGACATAATAATTTACGATCAAGTGATTTCTAATTATATATAAATATGATTACAAGTGAAATCAGTTGCCCAAACGCTAACTAGAGGTATAAATGTTTCCTGCCACCTGTCGAGTCCAAATCTAAAACATTTATCCATGTTGACATAACAACAACTGTCGAGAGATTTCTCAGAATTGAGTTCCTCGTTATATCACTGCATAAGTGGTTCCAGTTCCACTTTTGCCTCCTGTTCAGCTAAACAGGCCCATAGTGGACTAAAGATTGATAAATAAATCCTACCAGTGTGGGAGTGTTTAGTGGCCTCTCCCTTCCAAGAGGGAGCACAAAATATCAAAGATCCAGTTGGACCATGGGACCCAATTGCATAAAGTGTTGCATCAAGACATCACTAGCACGTCTTGATGCACTGGAACCGACCGATCTCCGATTTGATTGCTCAGCTAGCTTTGTAATATCAGAAATAAAAGCTCTAGATCTCGAATTCATGAACATGTAAAGCCTCAAGGCCCAAAGTATAATGGAAATAAAATAAGACAAAGAAACCTCTTCTCAAATCAGGCCAGAATCTTTTGCTCTGTTAAAATTTTAGGAACTCCATTTGCTACACTTGAAAATAACATCCTATGTGAACCAATTTGATATGTCTATTAAAATTGAGTTTTAATTTTCTTATCTCCAGAGAGACCAATGCTCTAGCCTCTAAAGCTTCAGTGTGTATTTTTCCCATAATCCACAGCTCTTTAATTCAACCGAACTTACTGAAAAAGAGATTATGACTTCTGTGTTACGTATGTTTATGAAGGATTGAATTGAATGGAATGAGAAGCACAATACCACCAAATAAAAAGGTACAATTTCAATGGTCTCCAGAATTTCTCAGCAAAAAGCAAGCCATCGATTAGACTCGTATGTTTAGAGAAAGATTGGCAATAACTTTCAGAACAAGCACCTGAGAAAACGAAGACAAACGAACATATCCAGTCTTTGATAAATGGCCATCAGGAGTTTTATGAGGAATAACAGCACTATAGATGGGAGAAATCCGAATAACCTCCCGAGGGACTTTGACCTTCAAAAGAAACCACACACATTTGTACATTAGATTCTTTGTTACAACATTGTGGAGGGCATATAAATGAGTTTGATATTTAAATCCAAATATTTTAATAAACAATGATTCCTTGTGTTCCAGAAATGAGAGAAAAAATATGATTTCATGGAGGCTTAGAAAAACTCATTCTAGCTCTTGAATGCTTGCATCAAATGAAGGGTAATGAATAGGCACCTCTCTAAAACCAGAATTGTCATCAAAGCCAGTGCCCTGGAAAATGAAACCACTTATCAAGTTAAATGAAGAAATCACTATATGGAAATTTAAGGTATTGCAAAGCACAGGAACAAAATAGTGAGTAGTTCATGGCCTGTGATTTCATATAGAAGGGTTCAATGTAAAACGCTCAACTTACCACAGAAACTTTCCTATGATACCATCTGCAAAAATTCAGTAGGCCTTCCAATTTGATTTTCTCAATGATTAAAGAAAATAATCTTTGAATAACATTATCATTTCTTCATAATTTTGATTAAAAACAATTAATAAAATGGGAAGTAAAATTTGCAGACTGGTCAGCAAGTCATGCAATGTAACCTTCCCAAGCAGTACAACAATATCAGAAGCATTTGCAGGTCTTAGAAAAAATTAATGGTACCTAGGCAATAACAATTTTGAGAGGGGAAAAGAACATGAAGGAGATGTACTGGCCAAGGCTTAAGGAAAAGCAAAATGCTTCGGAGAATTAAAAAAATAATTAAGGTGTTACTAATAATTTTCATGTAACCTATGTACCAGTTTTCATTTGGTATTCAATTTCAATATCCATAGTTACTCCAGCAAAAAGGCTGATCTCCTTATGCATGTAGGTGTAGAACTAATAATATGTATACTCTCAAAATTCTTAAAACCACTCTTGGCCCCGACTTTTCCTAAGTACTAAATGCAAATATATCAATATCAATAATGACTAAAAAGTTAACAAATGGTGAGGCAAAATCAAGTTCCATGTGATCCTTGAACAAAAGAAAAACTTATCCATTATAAAAATGAAAACAGAGAAAAGCTAATTACACTGTGAAGTTTTACTGTAACACTCGTTCCAACACGACCTCGAAGTTTTTGAGCTGCTGCTTCACCATCAAGACCATCAACCTTATGCCCTGAAATGATCAGATTGAATGAATTAGATATTTACCAAAAAAAGGATACTTTAATAATTGATATGCAGGTTGGAGGACACTGCCATCAAAGCTTAGAATTGTTTGTTTCTTTTAACCCACCATCAATTTCTATTAGCTCATCTCCTTCATGTATCCCAGCACGAGCAGCTGGGCTTCCCTCTATACAAGACAGAACAACCTGTAATATTGTTAAGAACGATCAATAGGCTTGACTAAGTCCATCCAATAGCACAAATTTGTATGGTTTCAATGTCATCTTCTATTCTAATGAAGTACTAGTTCTGTTGTTTTCATTTTAGTAAATGCAGTGTGTCTCTAATAATCTTCGTACTTTGATGCTCTAATGGAAGAATGAACTTTGCAGTCCTCTGCTTCATAAAGTCTCTACATCCAAAAACAAATAATGCCGGATTTGTTTTGGGAATTTGGCATAAGCAAATAAACTTTCCATTACGCAGTGGTTTTTAGACCATAATAGAGGTATAGAAACTACAGCTAGAATACTGAAGCATTGGAATTGACCAATTAAAGGTGTAGACACTGTAGAGTGAATTTGGTTATGGCTAAAGTCGAGCAACTTGAATATGTAATGCTAGAACAAGTTTAATGGTCTAGTTTGGGAGGCAAGAGGAAAATAAAGAAATGGAACCGTATTTTGAGTCTACTAACCAAATGGCCAGAGCTGGGCTCAACATTTATATAGAGGCCAACTCCTTGCAAATTTCCATCACTCCCGATTCTAAAGGTTTGATATTCCTGCACAGGTTCAAACCAATATTAGATAGCTCCTATTACGGCTCATACTAACAATCCAAGGCACCTGAGTAAATAAATGTTAGTTCAAGTAGAAAAATAGCCAACATGACAGCAAAATAAATGTATAAATGCCTTGCCAACACACTCTTGGTTGAGTGGTGTTGGCACTGTAGTCTCACACAGATGCCCTGGGTCCTCAATTAAAAGTATCACTCCTAGACCAGTAACCCAACATAGCAAAAAACAATAATTGTAAAATGCATAGTTCGAGCACCCCAAGATGATGCCCATATCACAGCAAGTGACTTGCCATGCAACCAGAAATGACAGTAGTAAAATTCAAGTACAGCACTCCAAAGTTGACAGGGTAACAAATTAGAAAGATTACAAGATTGAATGGAAGATGCTTAGATAAGAGAGACTAGACATTTGGCAATACTGCAGAACCATGTAGTTCATCTCTTCCCATCCTGTCCTTGTATATGGTATTAAGTTTAGTGAGTCAGCTGCTCAGTAGTTCGATATCATCCAAATATTGTTACGAAAAAGAAAGGTAGCATCAGCTACTGAACCTTTGGGCTAACAATACGAGTAAATGGATCGCCTAGAGTTGCAAGCATTCCACTGATCTTGCTATATGCCGCATCAGCTGATCTTAAAGGAAACATTTCCACCATTGTCTGTTGCAGCTTTAAGTCCCAATCTGCATAACATGAATTCCTGTCAATTTTATACTCACAAGCACACGATGCCCATTCTTTGAATTACTCTCAAATGAACACAAAACCTCCATCAAGTTCAACAAAACTACCCCACTCTCAAGTGAAGAAACCTCAAAGTAGCAGTTTAATCCATCTTAAATTAGAAAATGACCATGATTCCGGACAATACTAATTAAATAAGCCCAATTCCAAATGCATTTGACGGGTTTCTAGCGAAAGAGTTGTAGATTTGATTGATATAAGAGATTTTAAGATACCTTGATGATTAAAAGTTGGGTCTATAAATGTTTCACGGATCAGACCCCACGCCTCCACAAGAGTACGCTGAACTGTATTTACCTGAAATCAGTTCATGTAATAAAAGGAAGGACCAAGGATTAGTGCTATCAAATATCAGCCAAAGTCCAAAGAATTTCTTTTTATGGGAGAATGCCATCACAAGATGAAATCCCAATATCATAGTTATCAATATATTGAGAATTCTAGATTATGTTTCACTTTTTTTATTATCAAAGGATTAGCTATAAACTCGCTAAAAACTTAAATTATGGAAAGCAAGACATCGATTTCTTTAAACAAATCTAACATACATATGCCTGATACATGTGAATGTGATTAGATTATTACCTCGCGAGCTCTTGAAACAGGGAAAGCGACTGTGAGAGACTCTGCAAGAGCCGAAGAATGGCCGCTTACAGAAATAACAGTTGCAGCGGCAAGTCCGAAAACGGTTCTCCCGACCCTTGTCATAAAAGTTGCATCTTGTTTGAATGCAACGGGTCTGAAGCTCCCTTCATTGGACTGTTTCTTGGAACGAGCTCTAAAGCAACAGCGTGATCGGGAAGAAGAAGAAGAAGAAGAATGGAAGATTGAGTTGCTGTGATTGGAGAAATTTGGTGAGGGGAATTGATGATAGAGGTTTGAAGAAGTTCGTTGAGAAGGTTTGGATGATTTGCAGGTAGATGATGGAGAGAGGTGAAGGAGATTCAACTCCGATTTAGGACAAAGAGCTTTCATCGGAATAGAATAAGCAGAAAGAAAGATGAAGATCAGAGAGCAGAGAAAAATGGAATGAAAGGAAATTATGGAGAGAAGATTCTGGTGGGTCGTATTTGAATGGAATCTCGCGGTCGTGGGCTTCCCCTGTCAGGCTGGCGTGTTCAATTCCAACATCACAACTTACGAAGATATGGCGACAACTTTTTAGAATATATATACACGTGGTTGGACGAAACCTTAAAGGCACTACTCTCACAGTCTCAGGCTCAGGCTCGCTCGAACTGGGGTGGGTCAGTGTGTGTTCGTGATCGTTGCGTACTACAAACGTGACTTATGGTCGCGTGTGGAACGAGTGTTCCATCTTCATCTGCAAACTGGAACCAGCCACCAGGGCCGGCCCTGAATTTTTCAGGGCCAAGGCAAGAGTAAAAAATTAGGCCTCTATATATATATATATAAACTTAGTAATGGCCTTATTCATTTTTCAACCAATATCTAACATGTCAAAATTAATTAAAATTTTAACATTCAAAGCATATAAATTCAAACTTCAATATATAAACATGCAAAATAAAATGCTATAATGTATAAACAAGATAAATACTTGTAAGTTGTAACAATTCAATAGTTCTTTTTCATATAGCAATAAGCAACCAACAAAATAAAAATTTCTTTGCATCCTCAATAGCCAAAGCAAACATACCCATCCTACTGAAATCTCCTTGCATCTTCAGCAACCAGCAAAACAAAAATGTCTTTGCATCCTCAATAGCCAAAGCAAAGAACATCAGCCTACTTGAAGTCTCTTTGCATCATGAATGGTCAAAGCAAAACAACAGCATCACCATCTACAAAATAAGGTGAAAAACAAAATCACAACTAAAAAAATATTATTGAAATGATTTTCTTCTTGCATTTTGAGAAGCAAAATCCTCAATTATGCTTTCAAATTCAAGATTTTCTAACATCTCCTTTTCAATGGATAAGATTGCTAGCCCATTTAGCCTTTCTTGTGACATGGTAGACCTCAAGTAAGATTTCAATAATTTTAATTTAGAAAAGCTTCTTTCTGCAGATGCTACAGTCACAGGTACAGTCAATAGTATTCTATAGGCAATCAAAATATTTGGAAAACAGTCCATATCTTTTACAAACTCTACAATTTCAAGTGTTGTGTTTACTTCTGCTGGTAAAAGAAATTGCAGCACCTGTAACTCTGAAAACAAATCACTTGCATCAACATCAGAAGACTCACCATTTCTTAAAGTAGTTTCAAGTTTCACACAACAATTTTTCAATTCGTCATCACCCAATAAAGTTAACTTCTTTGAATTAAACAAGAACCCAAAAATACCTTCATATGTTTGCATTTGTTCAAATCTACTTCTTAATGAAGAAAGAGCCATATCCACTACACAAATGAAATAATTGACTCTAAATGATTCTTCAACTGATTGTATTGTCTCTTCGTTAGCATTCTCATCAAATTATTTTTTTCTATGACTTTGACGTTTTTTAGGAAATTCGGGTTCAATCCCCATATCACAAGCAATAGTTTTAGCTTCAATCATAGCAGATGCAAATCCATTTTCCCTATAATTCTCAAAAAAAGAAATGAGCCCCTCCAAATTTTTTAAAGCAACATCAATGCACATATCTTTAGATTGTAATTTTTTGCTGACTAAGTTAATTTTCAACAAAATATCATGCCAAATAAGCATGCCTAATAAAAACTCAAAATTTTCCAGTTCATGTGTTGCTAAACTTTCTGCTTCACTTTTTACTTTAGCATCTTCACTAGTTTCTGCTACTTTAAATAAAGCTTCTTTTATTTGGGCAGATTGGTATCTTATTGCTTTAACACTCTCTACACGACTTTCCCAACGTGTAGTTGATAATGTTTTAAGAGTTAAACCATCTATATGATCCTGTAAAATCGTCCAACGCTTTGTAGAGTTAGCAAAAACACAATAAATGCGTTGAACCACCCCAAAAAAGGATTTTGCTTTCACACAATAATTTGCCATATCACATAGTGTTAAATTAAGAGAATGACAACCACATGGCATGAACAAAGCTCTAGGATTTATTTCAAGTAATCTTTTTTGTACACCTTGATTTTTCCCTTTCATATTAGAGCCATTATCATAACCCTGTCCTCTCACATCATCAATTTTAAGACCAAGGGACTCTATGACAGATTGTAATTCAGTGAAAAGTCCTAATCCTGATGTATTTTTCACAATTAAAAACTCTAAAAAGTACTCTTCTATTTTAACTGGACTCCTTGACACATCCACACACCGTATTATCAAAGTCATTTGTTCCTTGTGACTTGAATCAGGAGTGCAATCAAGTATCACTGAAAAATATTTTGCTTGTTTGATTTTCTCAATGATTGCACTTCTTACTTTTGATGCCAGCAAAGATATCAGCTCATTTTGAATCTTATGGCTAAGATAGTGATAATGAATCTCGTCGTTTTGAATTCGTCGAAAATGTTCACGCATTACTGGATCAAATTCTGCAACCATTTCCAATATACCCAAAAAATTACCATTATTTTCTTCATAAATTCTCTCTTTTGTTCCACGGAATGCAATATTATTTTTAGCAAGACATTTGACAACAGAAATTATTCTTACCAAAACACGTTTCCAGTGTTCCTTCTCTCTCCTAATTTGTTCCTGTATGCCTTTATCAATTGTTTCATTTTTTTTCAATCTGTTATGTAATTCAATCCAAGAACTCATGTTAGTTATGTGTTCAGTGCTATTTTCATGTTGTTTAAGCCTCTCACTAAGATGTTTCCAATCTCTAAGTCCTTCATTTGCTAATTGGCTTCTACTAGACATTGTCTTAAACAACTTACAGCAGAAACAAAATACCTGATCCAATTCCTTTGAGTATACTAGCCATTTTCTATCCTGAGTCTCTCCATTTGGTAACTTTCTCATGTAATACGTTGAGGAAAAATGTCTAAAGTTTTCATCCCTAGGAAATTTGATATTATTATCTCTTGCAGGACCTTTTTCCACAAGTAAAGCTCTCATTTTTTCATCAAGATTATCCCAAATTCTAGGATCACAAAAGTTTGAAGGAAAACTTGGTTCTACACCCTCAGGTTCAATGTTTTCATTATTACAAAGATGATCAATATCTTCATTCTCAACATGTCCATCTTCTTCACCTAAGTCACCTACATGTTCATTAAAATCATTCTCAGTTCCTACTAATTCTTCCACATGATTTTGTTGTTATATTCATTGACTAAATCATTATCAATTCCTACCAATTCTTCAACATGATTTTGAGTGTAAGAATTAATGACTAAATCTTCAGTTGAGTTATCAAGTGAACTATTTGTTTTATTAAGAAAAAATTTATCTAGAGCTCCAGTTTGAGATTTAGTTAATTCTTCTCTGTCTCTTTTTCTCTTTCTTTTTTTCACTTCCAGATGGTTGTTTCTTAGGGAACATTGCTACTTAAAAACAGAAACAGTACAAGTAAAACCAATGCAATTTTAATACTTAAAAGAATAAATAAAGAACAATATAACCTGGAATTTGAGAAATCCCCCTCAACAGCAGCGGGCAGCCCTAGACCGCTAGACGAGGTTGTTTGGAGAAAAAGATAGAGAGACTGCCTGAACAGCTGAACTCAACCCAAACTGGCCTCTGGCCCGGATCTAGAAACTAGGCCCAAGTCCAAGGTCCAAGTGATGTAGGCAGGCCCACAGACCCTTCACCCTTGTCAGGGGAGCAGTTCTACAATGAGAAGCTGATCAGTGATCACACGTGTGCTGAGGATTGGGGTGGAAGTGGGGGCTCAGGTGTGGTCTAAATGTCTAATGGAGTGGAGGGCAGACCAGTGATGGGGAGCGAGGAGATCAAGACTCAAGAGTGCAGTGGCCCACTTGATGGATGGAGGAGAAATCAGAATAAAGGGAATAAGGGATTAGCCTACTGCCTAGGGTAACCTAAGGTCAAAACTCAAAACCCTTCTTGGCTTCTTGCTATCTTGCTTTTCTCTTTCAGTCTTTCGTTCCTATGTGGCTAACTGGCTATGTCACTGCCTGAATGGCGAATGCTCAGTGAGAGTGAAGACTGCCTGAAGAGTGAAGAGCGCAGGCGGCTGGGAGACGACGGCAGGCGCCAGGCGGCAGCGCAGCTGGCAAGCCGCAGGCGGTCCGGTCACCGGTGCCAGGTACTTCTCCCCTTCTCCGCCTCGCTGCTTCTTCTTCTTCTTTCCTTTTTTTTTTTTGTTTGCTGTTTGATTCAATTGGAAAAGAGCTGAAGAGGGGCTGACCGCCACCGACTGAGATCGGCGAGATGGGTTTTTTGTTGTTTGATTCAATCAGAGAAGAGGGGCTGACTGGATGAGATCGGCGTGATGACTGTCGACTGATGACCGGTGAGTGATGAGTGATGCCTGTTGTCTGTTGATGGCTTGATGCCAAAGGGACTGCTGGGCCGCTGCTTCTCAGTTCTCAGATCTCAGATCTGCTGCCTCAGTGCCTTGAAGACTGAAGAGCTCGATTTGGTGTGGCCGTGTGGGGGGGCTGGAATTGGGGGACAGACGGACAGTGATGGCTATTGGCTAATTGGCTATTATCAGATGGTTGTTTCTTTTTTTGCTTGTTGTTTGCTAGTTCATGGAGAATAAAAGAATGGGTATTGGTTATTGGGTAGAGGAGATAAATAGAGAGATAGGGGTGGGTTGTGGAGAACGAAGAGTTTGCAGTTGGCCAGTTGCAGATGCCAGATGATTAATGCATTTTTGGAATTTGGCATTGTGATTAATGTGTTTACCGTTAATTAGCTTTGGATATGGGTTAGAATTTTTTAAATTGAAAATTTGGAATTTTTGGGCCCCCCTGAAAATAGGGCCCGGGGCGATCGCACCGTCTGCCCCTGGCCAGGGCCGGCCCTGCCAGCCACTTAACTGGGAGGTCTTCAAGACTCGAGTGGTGGATTTTTTTTTTTTTTTTTTCAGCCAAGGGGCCAGCTTCTGAGAGAGAGCGCACACACGCGTAAAGGGTTTTGAATCCTAATTAGTCGGATGAGAAATTACAATCTTACCTTTTAGGGTCCGTTTGTTAATTTAAATAGTGTAGTGAAGGTGATGTATATGTCACATCATTATTTTTTATGGGTGAAAAATGTGTGTTGAAAGTAGAGTTGACTTTTTGGTTAAGTGAAAAAGGTGTTTGGATTGTGATGTTAAGTGATTATTGTATATTACTTTACACTGTTTGTATTTCCTGGCCACAAAGTAACAAAATAAACTTAATAGTAATGGCTGAAACAAAATGGTTGAAAGTTCTTCCACGCCACAAGATCAACATAAATTCCAACACTATTTAAACATTCCAACACATGAGTTACTCATTATAAAATAAGACGTGTAGTATTGATTGCTGTGACTCGTCATGTAAATCATATTAAAAGAGGAAATTCATTTTGTTCTCATAACTAAGTCCAAAGATGGAGTTTGATCGATGGTGGGACGCATCGCATCATTTTTCCTGGTATGGACCAGACCAGGTATATGACCGATCTGAGAAATGTATAGACGTCAGATTGTTACTCTTCCGCAAAATGAATACTGTAATTTTTTCTTTGATGATCAGTTAACTTATCATTTCATCTACAATAATTTCACTCTCTTAATGTCACAGTAGTCCTATGCATTCAGCTAACTTTGAAAATATTCCTCTTTTTTGGGCTTATTTGGTTTCACATTGTGGTATAACCACTTTGAAAATGGTGACTGAATTCCATGTTTGAAGATGATGGTATAACCAGCTACTTTACCCCCACATTGCGATGTTGTTGGGCTTATCTGTTGTCATGTAAATTACAAAATGGGAAAAACTATATGTACTCAATTATGTAGAAAATAACTACAGTCAAACACATGCAAATTGGTCAATTACAGTTTGATCCAATTTTCATAGCAAAGAAAAGAAGATGGTAATTAACACAGAGACCTGATCGTCATAACATTGATTTGTTTTCTTTTGTTGCCATCTTAGAATTGATTTAACCATGCTAGTAAGTGATCATGTAATTCAAAGTTGCTAGAAACAGCAAGCTAGATCTCATCAGCACACAATTTGGAGACCCAAATTCCAAACAACCATACAGCAGCCATCCTGTGTTTTTCAAAATTGTCAACCACTGTATCTAAGCCCTGTCAAGTGGTGCCACAAACTCATTTGATCAACATAATGACAATGAAAGAACTCCAACCTAAGACCAAGGGCGTCAATTACATGTCAATTACAGTGCACACAAACTGATACATAAGCAGTAACATGTCAACTGGGAAATCTATCAAACATTTGTTATACTAACTACGTCAACTGGGATGCACACAGACTGATATAGTTCCAGTAGCATGGGAATGGTAGAAATACTACCATGACAATACATAAATTTCCACCATAATGAAACATTTCAAAAACCTGCTGAATATTAAGACTGATAATATAAATAAAGTGAAGCTCATGCCTACCGATAGACATCAGATACTAAACCAAAATCCACCTGCTGTGATTAACTACAGAGGCCTTCTTGCAGTAACACGCATAGTTAGGTGATAGGATACAAACATTTTACATGCTTCGAATAAGGTAAACAATGATACCTAGCAGAATACATATGATCAAAATGAGGATAAAAACAAGCCTAATAAGTGAATTCAGATGATCGTCCATTGCAACGATTGTCCCTCGAGGACGGCTTGATGAAGGTGTACAGGCATCTCTGAGATGGCCATCGTCCTCTTCATAATTGTGGAGACTGTCCATAGCTTCTTCTATATTGGTGTATCCCTTATACAGTGCATCGGGAAATTGATTTACTTGTGCTTTGCAATCGGTCCATGTATTATATATACCAGGCCGCCTTCCACGGTAGACAACGTAAAAATTGAACCGAGGCATCATCAAGATTGAAGCAAAACCTGAGATGTCAATGAGTTTAATAATATTGATGCATTGTTAGAGAAAGTCTATGTGAGATCATAGTGGACATCAAGAGATAAGTTATGTCACTCAATTATATGAAGCCACCCTGCATTGAATCACAGGCCTGCAAGCATCTATATCCATCAGCATAACAGTAACATCAAACATTACCTCACATAAAAACTTAGAAAAACAAGCCACCTACAGAATTAAATACATAAGTCCAAAGTGTTAGCTGTAGCATAAAGATAAACCAACAACCAACTAAAAAAAATAGGACATTACAGATTTAAAAACATAAGCAAATCCAAAGTGAGTTGAATGTCAGAAAGATAAACCAACAGCCAACTAAGCAAACAGTCTGTATGCAGATCCCCAAAGCCATGAAACAAGAGTGATACACATATCAAATGACAGAATAATTGTCACTTCGAATTCTTGGGAGACGGCGTCGAATCCATGCACTTTTATCTTTTGTGCAAAGGAAAATAGTGGCCATATCGGCCTGGATTGTCAGCCACTCGTGTACAATCTCCGCATCCAGATCACTAAGATCAGTAATCTGGTCCAGCTCCTTTCCTACGTCGTTGGACACTCGCTTCTTTGGATGCCGAATACTTTCCGTGACTTCAGTAATAGCACTAGTGATCCTCTCAGAATTGCGATCTACTGCTGCGACGTATGTGTCAATGTCCTTGGGGTCCTTTGCACGAGCCCTCTTCTTCGAGGAGCCTTCACTTCCATTCATTCCGAGATTGTCAAAACAATCATTTAGTCCCAATGGAATTGATCCAGACACCTACGTGTTAGCCCCACCTACGGATGTAGTAGGGTTTGGACTCCCTACAAGTTGACGGGCTTGCAAATTGCCCAGTTGTAACATCTTTTCCAAACACCAGGCTTAGTTTATCATAATCGATTCTCTTTCCTCACTACAACACTGCATCAGGATGTCTCTATTATAAAGATGCGCATGTACAGAGTGGTAATTACAGAATATAAATGGATATCGAGAATATAAATGTGTTGTATATACCTATAGCCATGCAGTCCAGACATCATCTTCAGCTATGATTCTCTTTGTTGTTACATCAAATCCAAAACCAAACGCATTGAGAAGCTCTGTGGCCTGTGCGAAGTTCTTCTTCAGTACTTTACAATGATTGATTATTGTAGACGCAGTTATATAGCCAACACCATGATTGGAAGCATTCATTTTGGTTGCTATAGTCGCGTACACATCCTGTTTGAAGCCACGATTTCCCCTTTTCCCAAGCTCGATTTGCTCTTGTAAAAGAGCCAGCAATTCTTCATCCATGGAGGCATTGAAACAAACATTCTTCCGTTGTGACATGTCTACATTAACATAAATGTACATACTAAATTCCAGTATGATCTCCATATATTTGCAGTAGCAAATTAAAACAAGCCAGCGTTGTTGTCATTAATAACATTACAACATAAGATAACTCAGTACATTTAGTGACCATACATTAACAAAAAAAAAAAAAAAAGAAAAAAAAAAAAAATCTAACCATGCTAGCTCATGGTCTCCTACTTGGTGAGTCACAAACATATCATTGACTTGCATTACGTTGAGTGTAATTATGCCAAAGTCTAGCTGCATCAGCATCCCTGAAATTGCTCCACTGCTGCCTCTCTGCTTGGGAGTAGTATTGGAATACTTAAGATGCTTGATCATTATGATGGACATCATCAGCCGAAAGGGTGGTTACATCAGTTTCTTCCCCATGCTCTTCGGAGGCTTAAAAGAGATTGTCATCAAACAGATCCCCCCCATTTCTTCTTATGAAGTTATGAAGGACTGCACATGCGGTTACTATTTTCACTTGGGTGTCCATGGAGTATTGTGGGGCTATTCTTAATATCCCAAACCTAGATTTCATGATTCCAAAGGCCCTTTCAATTACATTTCTTGCCTGGGAATGCCTTTTATTAAATAACTCTTTTGCATTTTGAGGATTTCTTCCTCTAAGCTCATTGAGGTGGTAACGCAGCCCCCGGTATGGTGCCAGAAAGCCTGGTGCATTTGCATACCCAGCGTCCACTAGGTAGAACTTACCTATTGCATATTACAGAAGTTACAAACACTCCAATGTCAAGACAGCATGAAAACTGAAATTACCAAAGTTTTATAATCCAAATATATCCATGATTACCTACTAGGACACGGAGGGGATCCGCATGGGCAAGTGAACTTTGAAGAACGCGGGCATCTGTAGCGGACCCCTCCCAACCAGGATGCACATACTGGAAATTAAGGTCGAATCCACATGCAGCCATTACATTTTGGCTTAAACTGCCTTTCCTATTCCGGAAGGGTCCTTAAGTGGCCAATGGGACATGTATTGGTACATGCGTTCCATCAATGGCGCCAACACAATCTTGAAGAGAGTTACAATCATTAAACATAATAATTGTCTATAATAAATGTGTATGACAATTTTCTTCGCTTATTATTAATTCCTCAAAATATGGTACTCCTTCGGTATTTATCCCTGCTTATTTGATAATGTCGAGGGCTATTTGTGCAACCGTTGTTAAGACTCTATGAAAGTGACGGCTGATAGTCTCCCCTGATCTACCAAACCTGAAACTATTTGTCCTATTCCTAACATTATGTGCGAGTGTATGCAAAAACTCAGCAACTGCCTCCTCCACTGTGACATATCTTGTGTCTGCCAATAAACCTCTATTCTTTAACACTGTACACAACAGATCGAAGCAGTTTTTGTTTAGCCTCAATTGACTAATACATTCGCTGTCCCTGCCTTGTGTTAAGTAAGAGATATACTGCATCATCTCTGCATTTCTATTTCTTCTTGCAGACCTCTGTTTATTCCTAAATATTTGATCACCCACGGAGTACATCTCTCTTTGCCATTCTGATGCCACAATCTATAAAGTTACTAGGACAGCATTATGAGTATTATTGGTAACAACAACATTCCCGTCTTCACTATCAGAACCATTAGCCCCGTCACCTTCCATCTACAGAAGTTGCGAGAAGAGAGAAAGAATTCCATGTTGAAATCATCCATACAACATTGAGAAAACTATTTCGAGCTATATAAAAAGAGTTATAACAATGTAAGGTGATGGGTCACACTAGACATGTTATCTAGAACAACAAATTTGCCAATGATGCCATTTAGTTGTAATACAATCTATCTTAACATCATTTATTTATTTGTTTATGCAACAGACATTATATACTTTATGTATAGAGACTCAAAAGAGAAATGAACTGTATGTGTAGTGCAAATATTGTAGATGTATAAACAGTAGTCCATTGCTTAGGACTGAATGTTCAAACAATACAAAAGTTCATCTTGAGTCAAACCAGTATAAGGTCTCAGCCATTCATTTTTCACTTCATATTAATCACAGGCCTCAAATGAACCACTGCGCGGCAGTGTAACATGATGACCGTTACTTTTTAGATTCCCATCCCATGCAGATAGCTAAGATCAACATGGGCCTAACTGGGAAGGGCACCAAACACGCTCACTACTACAAATCCACTATAATACAACTCATTATATAGCTTCCATCTATAAATACAAAGCACAATCATATTCACATATTGACAACTGTTTATAAGAACAATGTCACAATTATGGCATATATACAGGGCCGACCCTGGCCAGGGGCAGACGGTGCGATCGCCCCGGGCCCTATTTTCAGGGGGGCCCAAAAATTCCAAATTTTCAATTTAAAAAATTCTAACCCATAACCAAAGCTAATTAACGGTAAACACATTAATCACAATGCCAAATTCCAAAAAATGCATTAATCATCTGGCATCTGCAACTGGCCAACTGCAACTCTTCGTTCTCCACAACCCACCCCTATCTCTCTATTTATCTCCTCTACCCAATAACCAATACCCATTCTTTTATTCTCCATGAACTAGCAAACAACAAGCAAAAAAAGAAACAACCATCTGATAATAGCCAATAGCCATCACTGTCCGTCTGTCCCCCAATCCAGCCCCCCCACACGGCCACACCAAATCGAGCTCTTCAGTCTTCAAGGCACTGAGGCAGCAGATCTGAGATCTGAGAACTGAGAAGCAGCGGCCCAGCAGTCCCTTTGGCATCAAGCCATCAACAGACAACAGGCATCACTCATCACTCACCGGTCATCAGTCGACAGTCATCACGCCGATCTCATCCAGTCAGCCCCTCTTCTCTGATTGAATCAAACAACAAAAAACCCATCTCGCCGATCTCAGCCGGTGGCGGTCAGCCCCTCTTCAGCTCTTCTCCAATTGAATCAAACAGCAAACAAAAAAAAAGGAAAGAAGAAGAAGAAGCAGCGAGGCGGAGAAGGGGAGAAGTACCTGGCACCGGTGACCGGACCGCCTGCGGCCTGCCAGCTGCGCTGCCGCCTGGCGCCTGCCGTCGTCTCCCAGCCGCCTGCGCTCTTCACTCTTCAGGCAGTCTTCACTCTCACTGAGCATTCGCCATTCAGGCAGTGACATAGCCAGTTAGCCACATAGGAACGAAAGACTGAAAGAGAAAAGCAAGATAGCAAGAAGCCAAGAAGGGTTTTGAGTTTTGACCTTAGGTTACCCTAGGCAGTAGGCTAATCCCTTATTCCCTTTATTCTGATTTCTCCTCCATCCATCAAGTGGGCCACTGCACTCTTGAGTCTTGATCTCCTCGCTCCCCATCACTGGTCTGCCCTCCACTCCATTAGACATTTAGACCACACCTGAGCCCCCACTTCCACCCCAATCCTCAGCACACGTGTGATCACTGATCAGCTTCTCATTATAGAACTGCTCCCCTGACAAGGGTGAAGGGTCTGTGGGCCTGCCTACATCACTTGGACCTTGGACTTGGGCCTAGTTTCTAGATCCGGGCCAGAGGCCAGTTTGGGTTGAGTTCAGCTGTTCAGGCAGTCTCTCTATCTTTTTTCACCAAACAACCTCGTCTAGCGGTCTAGGGCTGCCCGCTGCTGTTGAGGGGGATTTCTCAAATTCCAGGTTATATTGTTCTTTATTTATTCTTTTAAGTATTAAAATTGCATTGGTTTTACTTGTACTGTTTCTGTTTTTAAGTAGCAATGTTCCCTAAGAAACAACCATCTGGAAGTGAAAAAAGAAAGAGAAAAAGAGACAGAGAAGAATTAACTAAATCTCAAACTGGAGCTCTAGATAAATTTTTTCTTAATAAAACAAATAGTTCACTTGATAACTCAACTGAAGATTTAGTCATTAATTCTTACACTCAAAATCATGTTGAAGAATTTGTAGGAATTGATAATGATTTAGTCAATGAATATAAACAACAAAATCATGTGGAAGAATTAGTAGGAACTGAGAATGATTTTAATGAACATGTAGGTGACTTAGGTGAAGAAGATGGACATGTTGAGAATGAAGATATTGATCATCTTTGTAATAATGAAAACATTGAACCTGAGGGTGTAGAACCAAGTTTTCCTTCAAACTTTTGTGATCCTAGAATTTGGGATAATCTTGATGAAAAAATGAGAGCTTTACTTGTGGAAAAAGGTCCTGCAAGAGATAATAATATCAAATTTCCTAGGGATGAAAACTTTAGACATTTTTCCTCAACGTATTACATGAGAAAGTTACCAAATGGAGAGACTCAGGATAGAAAATGGCTAGTATACTCAAAGGAATTGGATCAGGTATTTTGTTTCTGCTGTAAGTTGTTTAAGACAATGTCTAGTAGAAGCCAATTAGCAAATGAAGGACTTAGAGATTGGAAACATCTTAGTGAGAGGCTTAAACAACATGAAAATAGCACTGAACACATAACTAACATGAGTTCTTGGATTGAATTACATAACAGATTGAAAAAAAATGAAACAATTGATAAAGGCATACAGGAACAAATTAGGAGAGAGAAGGAACACTGGAAACATGTTTTGGTAAGAATAATTTCTATTGTCAAATGTCTTGCTAAAAATAATATTGCATTCCGTGGAACAAAAGAGAGAATTTATGAAGAAAATAATGGTAATTTTTTGAGTATATTGGAAATGGTTGCAGAATTTGATCCAGTAATGCGTGAACATTTTCGATGAATTCAAAACGACGAGATTCATTATCACTATCTTAGCCATAAGATTCAAAATGAGCTGATATCTTTGATGGCATCAAAAGTCAGAAGTGCAATAATTGAGAAAATCAAACAAGCAAAATATTTTTCAGTGATACTTGATTGCACTCCTGATTCAAGTCACAAGGAACAAATGACTTTGATAATACGGTGTGTGGATGTGTCAAGGAGTCCAGTTAAAATAGAAGAGTACTTTTTAGAGTTTTTAATTGTGAAAAATACATCAGGATTAGGACTTTTCACTGAATTACAATCTGTCATAGAGTCCCTTGGTCTTAAAATTGATGATGTGAGAGGACAGGGTTATGATAATGGCTCTAATATGAAAGGGAAAAATCAAGGTGTACAAAAAAGATTACTTGAAATAAATCCTAGAGCTTTGTTCATGCCATGTGGTTGTCATTCTCTTAATTTAACACTATGTGATATGGCAAATTGTTGTGTGAAAGCAAAATCCTTTTTTGGGGTGGTTCAACACATTTATTGTGTTTTTGCTAACTCTACAAAGCGTTGGACGATTTTACAGGATCATATAGATGGTTTAACTCTTAAAACATTATCAACTACACGTTGGGAAAGTCGTGTAGAGAGTGTTAAAGCAATAAGATACCAATCTGCCCAAATAAAAGAAGCTTTATTTAAAGTAGCAGAAACTAGTGAAGATGCTAAAGTAAAAAGTGAAGCAGAAAGTTTAGCAACACATGAACTGGAAAATTTTGAGTTTTTATTAGGCATGCTTATTTGGCATGATATTTTGTTGAAAATTAACTTAGTCAGCAAAAAATTACAATCTAAAGATATGTGCATTGATGTTGCTTTAAAAAATTTGGAGGGGCTCATTTCTTTTTTTGAGAATTATAGGGAAAATGGATTTGCATCTGCTATGATTGAAGCTAAAACTATTGCTTGTGATATGGGGATTGAACCCGAATTTCCTAAAAAACGTCAAAGTCATAGAAAAAAATAATTTGATGAGAATGCTAACGAAGAGACAATACAATCAGTTGAAGAATCATTTAGAGTCAATTATTTCATTTGTGTAGTGGATATGGCTCTTTCTTCATTAAGAAGTAGATTTGAACAAATGCAAACATATGAAGGTATTTTTGGGTTCTTGTTTAATTCAAAGAAGTTAACTTCATTGGGTGATGATGAATTGAAAAAATTGTTGTGTGAAACTTGAAACTACTTTAAGAAATGGTGAGTCTTCTGATGTTGATGCAAGTGATTTGTTTTCAGAGTTACAGGTGCTGCAATTTCTTTTACCAGCAGAAGTAAACACAACACTTGAAATTGTAGAGTTTGTAAAAGATATGGACTGTTTTCCAAATATTTTGATTGCCTATAGAATACTATTGACTGTACCTGTGACTGTAGCATCTGCAGAAAGAAGCTTTTCTAAATTAAAATTATTGAAATCTTACTTGAGGTCTACCATGTCACAAGAAAGGCTAAATGGGCTAGCAATCTTATCCATTGAAAAGGAGATGTTAGAAAATCTTGAATTTGAAAGCATAATTGAGGATTTTGCTTCTCAAAATGCAAGAAGAAAATCATTTCAATAATACTTTTTTAGTTGTGATTTTGTTTTTCACCTTATTTTGTAGATGGTGATGCTGCTGTTTTGCTTTGACCATTCATGATGCAAAGAGACTTCAAGTAGGCTGATGTTATTTGCTTTGGCTATTGAGGATGCAAAGACATTTTTGTTTTGCTGGTTGCTGAAGATGCAAGGAGATTTCAAGTAGGATGGGTATGTTTGCTTTGGCTATTGAGGATGCAAAGAAATTTTTATTTTGTTGGTTGCTTATTGCTATATGAAAAAGAACTATTGAATTGTTACAACTTACAAGTATTTATCTTGTTTATACATTATAGCATTTTATTTTGCATGTTTATATATTGAAGTTTGAATTTATATGCTTTGAATGTTAAAATTTTAATTAATTTTGACATGTTAGATATTGGTTGAAAAATGAATAAGGCCATTACTAAGTTTATATATATATATAGAGGCCTAATTTTTACTCTTGCCCTGGGCCCTGAAAAATTCAGGGCCGGCCCTGCATATATATAAAATGATCTTCGTATCCACAGACACAGAAAATATTCCAATTGCAAAGTTTTTGAACCAGGACACACTGCATATAAAACAACTATTGCAAGAGGCGAAGTGATCAATTGGAACCGAATACACATATATTGAATTCGCAAAAATAAGGGCTGCAGTCAACCGGAACCTTATACACTAACATAGTACATATGCTGTATTAATTAACAAAGAGAAATTGTTTTTAATAGAGGGACTAACCTGTTAGTGGCCCTAGAGCAACCAAACTCTGCTACTTCTCCAAAATGGGAAAGGGGAAACGTATCTTAGATCCCTTGCATCTAAGACGCCTCTTTTATAGATAAACCAACGGTCCAGACATCATTAGATGCAGGTAGACACAGCATAAACTCAGAACTTACCGGGTCTCTTCACAAGTGCATTTGATTTCCGTCTTCACATCAGATTTCTTAGAGAGGATGATTTTCCTGATTCAAGATCTTCTTGAATCAGGTTCGCTAATTTCAACTGCAGTTTTCTAGGGCATGGGCGACTTGTACGAATGGCTTAGATGGATTGAACTCACTGCGTAGACAATCTATTCAGATCTGCCATTTAAATCTAGAGGGACTGAAGCAGGTGCGTAGGGAAGGAGGGCGTCTTGTAATAAGAGGTTACAGCGATTCCTTTTGTTTTTCATTCATTTCCAAATGTTGGAGGCAGCATGTATTGAGGGCAAATGTACCGTTTACTGCAAGCAAGCATGGGTCCTCTCAAAAGTGAAGTGAGGGTGAAGAGTTGAAGTGATGGTGGAAAAGAGAAGTTACTGCAATAGGCCGTTCTATTGTACTTCACTCAACTACACCTATGTGTAGCCAAACACAAGAGAAGCCAGACAGCATCACGTGGGCGCAATTTAACATCACCCCCACCTAAGGTGATAATAACAAACGGGCCTAAGTGTTAGTGTTGTAGTCATATATATGCACTAGCTTAAGTGTATTCAATTCCTTGTCAAGGCCAGGATCTTAAGGAAGTTTCTACAAAGAGGATCAAGTTTAAAGGCACAAGATGAAGTCTCAAAAGGGCTCTAGTTCGTCAAGTCAGAATCTTTATAATGTGCCAATCTATTCAGGTAAAAGAAGTTTAGGCAAACAAGAATAAGCCCCGAAAAACCTCAACCCAAATCGTTAAATGGATAAGGTTAAATTGGCCAAGATGAGTAGCTAAGTTGTTCAATTACAGGCCTCACGGCTAGCCATGATTAGTGTACAATTAATCGTAAGGCCACCAAGGGCTTATCATGGTTGTTTTTGCAAAATGGTGATTGTGATTTTTCACCATTTTGATGAACAACAATCAGCTTACGGCTATCTGTAATTCCTACTACAGTTAATCGTAAGGTTAAGTTCATCTCATATGAAAAAAATGGGCTCAATTTTTTTGTGAATCGGGGGAATGAAAGTGTTTTTGCAAGGGAATAGGTAAAGAAACTTTAGCAGAAAAAGTGAAAGTTTGCGGCGCACGTTTATGTAGTTGGTTTTCCACGTACAAGTAAAGATTGCAAAAATTAAAATTTGCGGTTGTAGTAAAATTTATGTTTGATGCGGCCTCTTTTTCTTATTGAAAAGCACAAAATGGGCTAAGTTTTTTTCTATTCCCCGAAAAATAAATTCCTATGGGGGATGGGCAAAAAAAAAAGATTTCCACAAAAAAAAAGAATTTTCCATGGAACTAGTTTTCAACGCCTTAGATTCTCATTGTGGAAAAGTAGCCAAATTCCTTTTCTAAGAAGATGTGGCTACGCAATATATGAAAAATAGATTTTTACACATAAAACACGTTATCATGTTTGCAGGGAGCACACTTACATCCAAATCTACTATCTATCTAGTATCCTCTTGGTTTGGAGAGAGGAATGTAAGAATTTACAGGCCATTTACGCCGATTACCTTCATTCTTCTCAGTTGTTACTCGCTTTTGTAGGAAATCGTGTAGCCCGCATGCCACAGGTCCCACGTCAGATCAAGCAGGGTTGATGCCAACAAAGAATATAATCCTATTTAATGTAAGACTTGATCTGGTCCCACTAATAAGACTCTCAATAGGATTAGTGGATGTGGGTTTCTTGGTGAAGAAGTCTCTAGTAAGTTTGACTCTTTGGGACTTGTCTATATAAGATAAGGGAGCCCTAGGATTGGGTATTATTCCATCTCACAGGAAAGACAAGAGGGGAAGAGAACCGAGGAGCTTCCCAATCGCCGGAACGCACATAGATCTTCGGCCGCGTGTCGGAATCTCCGCATTTAAATCCATCAATTGGTATTAGCTACCGCTTGATCTGACGTGGGACCCGTGTCATGCGGGCCACACGATTTCCTATATCTTTCTCACCTTTTTTTAATTGTTACTTCCTGCTTTTCATTAATTCTTTATATGAGTTGCCTTGTATCTTTATCCATCTCATTTTGTTTACTGTTACTTCATTAGATTATGATACCGATCTTCTTTGATGCCCATGCAATATTTTGAAACACATCTCTTGTCCATATATAAATCATAGATTTAAATTTCTAATTCTCATGTATTTTTCATTGTTGTCTTTGTTGGTTTTTCTCATAATTATGTTGGATTGTATCAGATTGTGTTGGATTGGGTATTTCTGTAACTTCTTTATTATTGTATTATTAGTTTTAGATTTAGAGAGGAAAAATCAACACAAAAAAAAAGTCTGCTTGTCAATGAGACACTGAACAACAATCCAAATTTAATTTACAAGTGTAGCCCATGTGTTGATGACCCAACCAGCTTTCTTTTTGCAAACTTGTCTATTATACTAGCACATGCTTTTTTAATTAATTTTAATAGTAGCAGTTTCAGCGTTCACCTTTTTTATGAAAGAAAATTTAGTTGATATTTGTTTTGATGAAGAAATGATAAAAAAAGAAAATGATATAAATGGTTTGGTCTTTTATATCTGTCTTTCACAAAATGTTAGAATCTAAACTCAGGATATTTTCATATTATTACTGGATGTACCTGGACTTGTTGAATCTCAGGTTCACAACACAGATGACGTGTGGGAGCTGCAGTATAAAGCTAAAGGTGTTGGATTGAGTAATGCCAAGCTACTTAGCAGTCAGATCTCATTGGTACCAAATGATACTTTCTTTTTCTTCTTTCATCTCTTACTCATTTGTTTATTTATTTTATCAAAGGAAAAAAAAAACTGCACTCTTTACAGTGTTTTAGGCTATGGAATTGAATACTCTGTTCATTTGAAAATGTTTTTATTTTCATAATCTATTCTCCATCTTTATGAAATTTGGAATTTCTTGATTTTTCATTTCTTTTCCTTTGTGTATGGGTTAACAAAGTTGTACTATGGTTGGAGAGGGATTCCTAAAAGCTCCCCTTCTTGGAATAATAATTGTCAAAACTTCAATGATACTCCTATATATTATTTAGTCTTTGTAATGTTTGACATGCACATAATTTGAACTTGTTTTATAAATCCCATCACATGGTCCAAGATCAAGTGGTAATGAGATGCAGGGCACTTACTGAGAGGATTAATTCCACAATCATTTCATTAGGCTATCTGGTTAAATGACAAAAGTCACATGCAATACATCGCGGTGAATTTTATGACCACATAAAAATCTGATTTCCTTAACGATTAAACTACTTCTTTTGAGTGCACTTCGTTGCGTGGGGAGGGTGAGTCTGGTAAATGGTCACAGAAGCAGGAGCAATCTCTAGCTTGTAGATATGGCAGGAAGTGAGTGAGTGAAGAAGATTCAAGTGGAAGTTTTTCAAGAGTCAGCATCAACAATTCCCTCTCGGCACCTGGGGATGTCATCTCAACACTTGCATAAAAATAAAAATAAAAAACCGCACATATCATACATGCATGACTATATGTAGGGTTTCAAACGGGTATCCAATTCTCTGATTACCAGAAAGTTTCGACCTGTAAAAAACTGGGTCTATAACATATTTTAGGTTCTGATTCATAAACGAGTCCGAGTCTGGAACCTCATTTAGGTTCCGATTGATAAATGAGTCCGGTTCTGGGTCCATATAGGTTCCGACCCGTGGACCCGGGACCCTGCATATGAGCTTTTGATATTGCAAATTGTACCTCAAAATTAACTTTTTCTAAATATTTTTATATATAATATTGGAGGTAGTAGACTTGATGCACTGTTATAAGCTAAATGCTTATTTTAAATAAAATGAAGAATAAAGAGAAATTAGAATCAATTTTGAAACTAGATTTCTGCCCTCTAGGTGGACCTGGTTCCGAAACCGGGTCTGGGATTTCCTATCGGAACTGGATCTGGAACCAATAAAATAGGTTCCGGGTCAAAACCAAAACTGGATCCGGAACCATCCCGTTTGCAACCCTAACTATATATATGACTGACATCATCATCTCATTTTTTACACAATAATGCAATACTCATTTGTTTATCCTTTCTGTTGTCCAAAAATCAGGAACTCAAAGCTCACTCATTTTCTACAGAGCTCACTAGGTAAGCTCCTTTCTTGCTTTAAGGCCTATGAGTGTGTCAATAGATGGATTAGATTTTATGTCAGGATATGAAATCATAGATTCTGCTTATCAATGGATGAACATTGGGAATAAAGTTATTGTGATTGTGCTTTTCTACCTTTTCTTCTCCATACTATTTTACCTATATCAATGCAAGATATAGATCTTAATTTGGGAGAAAAGTTGGTTTTGATTATTGCTGGTCTCAAAGAGTTGAAATCTTTTTTCACTAATAAGAATTCAAGATTTACCTTAAGTCCACATAAATAGTCCTTGGAGCTCCCTTATCCACAACTGTCGCTTATAAATGTGAGTTTCTAGCTTTCTCAAGTAATTCAGTGCAAAAGAACTATCATATGCATCTGGCATGATAATTTTATAGTCGGGCTTCAAGAGAAGCAAAAAATGAGCATGTGAAAGTCCTCTCTTTTGAAATTCAATAACACATACATAAGCAGCAATTTGTCCAAACATTTGTTTCTCAAACAAGTCATCTTTCGACTCCTCCAGTTTTTGTCTAAATCCCCGCGCATTCAAATCAAGCCTATTATGTGCTTCTTTATATGATAGTCACTCTTCCTTAATCTCAGGTAAATAAGGATTGCATATCATTGTTGAAAAGATATAAGGTTTTTCAAAGCGTTCAGCCAATGACATTACGTCTATATAACGACGTCTCATATCTCTTGGACCCCTATAAATGATACTGGTAACACAATTATATATCCAACTTTAGCAGCATGAGTTTCTCTAATTATATATCCAACTTTAGCAGCATGAGTTTCTCTAGCTGTGATGCTATCAACAAGTCCCTGATATAAATCAGCTCGTATTTTATCTTGTCGATAACAAATGTAGTCTAAGCAAGAGCTCTCCAGCTTGATATTCATGTCGACAACATATTGCTGCAACAGGTGACTTGAATGCAATAGTAGTGATGTTGTATTTGTCCGTATTTGCAATTTGTAGCAGTAATACTCATGATAGGAAACAACGTTTCTCTTTTTAACTTTCTTTTGCATCACTGGATAAAAAGATAAGATATTATTATTATATATTTAATATTAATTTTTTAATTTGAATAAGCAATATATCGTCAATACCTTGTTTTTCTTTTTGAAGGGGATCTGCTATTAATGATATTTGGGAAGGATGAACAAACATTTGTCCTTGACAGTATATGCTCAAAATGCTGTGGTACCTGCAATTCTGATGGAGCATTATAGTTAAGTTCTGAAATAATATGAAGGCTATTGATCTATAATATGAAGGCTTTCCAAAGTATGTACATGTTGAAAGCTCTGAAAATCAAAGTTAAGTTCCACTCAAATTTTACATGGGATTAGCTTCTCTTTAGTGCATTTCGATCATGAGGTTTTATTATTATTTTTTTTTATTAGAAAAAATTATTTGATGTTAATTTTTTAAAATTAATCTTTTGATCTTATGAATAGAGACGGCCCATAGAGAAATTAATCTTATGAATAGAGACGGCCCATAGAGAAATTCAGACACATTCTGAAAAAAAGGGAATAGAAGAGCTCAGATATGCAAGATCACAGCCAACTTAATGGGGCTGTTCGTATGATGGAACCCATTCACGTTTGCACAATTGTCCTCATCGCTCTTTGCCATGGATGTGTGAACATTTTGGCTTATAATGAACGAGAGAGAACTATGCGTTTCCGATGTGGGATAACGCTTATTGCCAAGGTGACCAAAGCCTGGCAATTATTTTTCAGAGAGGAAAGAGATCCAGACCATTCATGAGTTGGTTAGGTAGAATTTTTTTTTGGCCCAAATCCTTCTCTATCATGTGGAGTCGTTTCCTTCTAATCAAAATTCCACCACACCAATCAAAGTTGATCGCACTGTCAGATTTATTTGATTTATTTATTTTGAACTGTTCACATTTAAGCCATTGGGCCCACGGTTGGATTTGAAATGCTGGCCATAGCCTAGCATTAAATCTTCAAGACAACAAAACACTCCCCAATCAAAGGGGGTCAAGAAAAAAGATATATGGATAAACAGCAAATCCATGACATCCACATGTTTATAGTAGCAAACAAGAAGAGAAGAAAAGAAGAGGAGGAAAATAGATCCACAACCACACCCATTCTCCAAATCCAAATGGCCAATATTCTCTCTCCTTCAGCAATCTTCTCCTCCTCTTCTCCAACTCCTCCAAGAACTCAAACAAATTCACCACCCTCTAAATCCCAAATTGCCCTTCTTCCACCCACCACCAGCATCAACAACAACAACAACAACAACAGGAACAGCAACAAGTCCCCCCTTGCTTCTGCGTCTGCTGCTGCTGCAGCCGCAGCTGCTGCAGTGATTCTATCCACCACCTCCACCCCACCACCCTCCTTAGCAGACCCATCAACTTCCTTCAGCATCTACTATGGCACTGCAGCCAGCGCTGCCAACTACGGCGGATACGGAGGCAATTCAAGCAAGAAGGATTCAGCAGAGTACGTGTATGATGTCCCAGAGGGCTGGAAGGAACGCCCGGTCTCCAAGGTAGAGAAGGGTACCAATGGAACAGACAGTGGGTTCTACAATCCAAAGAAGAAGTCTGAAAAAGAATACCTTACATTCCTAGCAGGCTTCAGGCAATTGGCACCCATGGACGTGGTGTTGAACAACCTCGCCTTGTCAGATGTGGAGTTGCAAGATCTCATATCCAGTGCAGACAGCGTCAACTCGCAAGAAAAGAAGGATGAGAATGGCCAGGTGTACTATGTGTATGAGATTGATGGTGCTGGTGCGCATAGCTTGATCTCTGTAACATGTGCTAACAACAAGCTCTACGCCCACTTTGTCAATGCACCCAATCCAGAGTGGAACAAGGATCAGGACACCTTGAAGCATCTCCATGAGAGCTTCAAGACCGTTGGATCCTTTTAGTTAATTAGTTAGTTACCTCCCAAATCCCCTCCCCCAATCCTTTACTTTCCTTAACAATCAAACACTGATTGTAATAAGTCAGGCTGTTTGCCGCCTCTTCTTCTTCTTGTTATCTAGAAGCTTGCTGTGTGGTTTTCACTTCCTAGGCTAAATTTGCATGTGATGGGGAATCCCTGTGGACATGATGACATGATCAATCCTTTTTCAAGTATTTCTATTAAGTTGTTGTTTTTTTTTTTTTTTTTTTTTTTTTTTCATTCTCAGGTTTTGGTATACAGATTTATGTTTTTATCTTTATTTTCATTCTCGTTTGTGTAAAAAAAAAACAGATATCAATCCATTTTTCAGTCTTCTCAATCAATTATTTTCCATGGAACTACACATGTCTATATAGTTCATATCCATTGATTATAACAAGAAAATGTGCAAAAGATGTATTTGCCTCTGCCACTCTCTCTGAGCCTCTTCCTTCTTTTCTTTTTTTTTAATAGAATTGCAACTCCCTTTAGCAGCACCCACTGATTACAACTTTATCTAATTAGAACTTATAACTGAAAGCCATATTTCCAACTGGACATTTTCTCAATAATCAATACAAACAGAACAAGCACCTTCAAACCCATCTATAGTTTTTCTATACAGACATCCCGAAGGACGAGTCACATTGTTCCTTTCTCTCTTTTTTTCCTGTGTTTTTCTTTTGGAATCACTGTTCTTAAATGATATCAATTGGACCTCAAAATATAAATAACACTACAGAAAAGCATCCATCCAAACCAATAAATGACATGTTACAAATGATCCCATTAGGGAACCTTTCATACAAGGGGATCAAAAGCCCGGACAATTCAATGCATATAACACAACCCAAATCCTCGTGACATGCAGCCAAGCCTCTCTCCACATCCTATGGCTGCAAATCGAGGAATGTTTGATCTAGCCATGAAACCCATGTCAATGAACTTGTCAGCACTGTTTTCGTGACTGCTATAAACTTCACAAAAGCTCCTTATCATAAAACGCCATTTGGAGCTGCTTTACATGATTCAGCCAGGCAGCAACATTTTGCCCATCCACTGTAACCCAGTCGACAGCTGTTGCAGCTGGTTGCTCCCACCACTCATCCACCTGCAATTTAACCAAGTAAAGGAACTCATCAGAAGAATATAAATTATTGACAATACACAAACTGAGAAAAGAGTCCAAAATCTTGCATATGCTTCTACTCATAAATAACTATTTAGGTACATGACTAGGGGCCTCTTTGTTTGCATAGAATTCATAGTCAAATAAGCTTCACTAAATGTGTGTTTGTCCGCATAAAATACATAGGAATTGAATGCATAGAAATTCATGGTTACATGAGCTCCACGGTATTCATTTCTCTTCTTCCCTTGATTCAATTTCCATTAAAGAGTTTGTTTAATGGTCATCACCTTTGGTTCTTCATTTTTAACCACTTTCAGAAATACCAACCTAGGTGTCCAATTACATGAAACAAAAAGGTCCTAACGGATTATTAATGAGGCGAAGGGTGAAGGATTTAAGGTAGCCATGTAGATTTTTTTTAATAGTAAAATCTACATGGCTACCCTCACTTTACTAGGATTTAAATTACTACGTGGTGGCTGGGTATTCATTTCCCACCTCCCCTTGAATCATTTTCCACTAAGAGGGGAGATACTGTGATGGTCATCTCTGAAACCCACATTTGCATCTTCAATTTCAACCATTTTTTGAAATATAAGTCTTACAATTCCTATGTATTCAATTACATGAAAGTTGAAACAAACAGGCCCTAACTGATTCTCATGTTAGATATTGAATGAGATCATATGACATGATGGAAGATGCAAATGAGAGAGCCAACCATCATATCTAGCTGGTCAGTCACAAGAATCAGAAATTACTCAATGAAAAAAGAATGATTAATAACAGAAATTCTAACAAAGAAAACCAGCTAAAATGCTACTGCATAAACATACATACACACACATAAAGAAATACAATACAATATTCGTGAATAACAAGCAAAAAAACCTAATTTAACTCATAAATATGATTCATTTAGAGTAGCTACTCACCAAGCCTCTGACACGTTTGCAATCTTCCAAACATTTCTGAGCATTCAAAACCGCAGTCTTAAGTTCAGGTAACCATTTCTCAGAAACTGTCTTTTCTTGGTCAGCAGCCAGACTCAAACAATAATTAGTAGTCCTGCAAGATATAGCCAGTGCAACTATATTAATGTAAAGCTGTCATTTCATAGAACTAAAATATGTCAACTGAAAAAATCATATACAGGGCACATGAAAAATCATATAAACGCTAATAACTGGGAAAACTAAAATCCTAACTTCCTTAGAATCACTAGTGCCTTCATGTATCAGATGGCCTGAAGTTAAGTTCCAAATACAAAAAGAGAAAAGTAAGAATAAATTTTTGTTTCTTTTCCATGGATGGTTGTGCGTATTTCACAGCTTTATCACAAAAGGAAAATTTTCTGGGCTAATATGCACATTTTCAGGCAGTAATACTGGCTGACGCATCGATATTCGCATCTCTATTACCAATCATTCAACAGAATAAAGGAGGCTACATGTCTACAAATACAATAAAATAGTTCAATTACAACTAAGTTTGTGTCCCATTTCCATGAATGCACATGCTTCAAAGCATTATCATGAAAGGAAAATCCACAGGGTAATATGTACCTTCTTTGACAGTCATGCTCACGGATACATTGATGATAATCACATTTTTCTCACAATAAAAAAAACCTCTCTTTCAGCAGAATAAAGGAGAACATAATGAAAGAGGGAAAAACATCTCACTTCAACAAAGTAAAAACATTAAAGACAGCACCTTTACCTCTCATATTCTTGTTGTACACGATATGCATGGTTTAACAACGCATGACCACTTTCAACAAGATCCTGCCGAATATGAACCAAATTAATTGCCTTTGACAAGTCCTCCAGAACACTAGCCTCGGAACCTCGAAGTTTTAAACAGAACTCCAGTGACTCTAACACCAATGCTAAGCCAGCATCTGGACCCTCCAGACCTAAACACATGGTAATCATTACTTACAATGCAGCAATAGAACATAAAAATGGGGATAGCAAAAGAAGCCAACAAATTCTTCTGTTATATGTAAACTAACTTGCTTAAAATAAAATAAAAAGGAGCCAACCAAAGGATCATAATTTTTTGTATTCCAAGTCTCCTGCTAACAACTTTTCTCCTGCACAACTTCTTAAATCTCTACTACCGGGTTTCTTTATTATAATATATTTTCTCTTTCAACTCTCCAAGCACCTCTTTTGCAACCCTTATAATAAGGTCAACCATTTGGTTTCACATCACTATAGTTTCTCCCTCCAAATTTCGTTCTCCCCTTTCAAATCCCTCCACCTTGTTTTGAAGCATCTTTTATTTACTGCCCCTCTTTCTCCTTCTAATGCAAACATCTAAAACCACTATCCTATGTTGTGTGGTCAAACTCTATTAGGGAAAAACCTCAGTCTTTACAAGCTAGTGGGTCATGCAAGATGAGTGACCACTGATCTCATTAGCCTCTAAGAAAATTAGTAAAACAGTATTATCCAATATCCACAGGTTCCCTATTTGTACTAGACTTGCTAAAGTTCTCCTGGCAGTATGACAATTTTTTTGTAAGCAACTTCACGATCTTTTTTCTGGGCAATGGTCATCATGGAAATGGAAACAAAAGGTGCAAAATAAACTATTTAGATTTTAGAACCCAAGTCATCCAGAACTGGGTGAGAGATGCACCATAAGCATGACATTTGCATTACAATAGAGTGATGTTTAAAGATATATGCACAACATACTCACCAGAATGATACTGAAGGGCAGCAGAAACACGACATATTGACGGAACCGCTGATGGATCTCTTGCACCAGCTCTAGCAGTCAACAAAGCAGCATTCCTTTCTGCAGCTGCAACTGCTTCTGGTCCTGCAGATCCATTAGAACCCATGAACTCCAAGAGAGCCTGTACAGAAAGAAAAGACATTGTGTTACTTTGATTCTGAACAGGTAAGCTCGCTCGACTACATCATAAGTAAGCTTTAAGTAGATTGAGCGTATCATCTTGCACCCAATTGATACCAACAAAATCACTGAAGAAAATACTACTTAAAATCTATTTCAAAACAGTGACCATACTAATAAATATGAGCATTATGATAGTGGAACGTACTAATGAATATAATACAGCATCTCTAATTAGTATATGTACATATATATGATGATTAGATACGGACAAGCATATGTTTCAGTTGCACATATGGTATTCTTCTTCCATCATCACTACTATCCATCATCTATCAGCTTCAAAGGATCTGCATTCTTCCAACGTCACAACCCACACCACCCAGAGCAATAAATGCCCACCTGCTCTTGGCCAATCATACAGTGTCATCAATGACACAGGTTGAAGATCCAGTGCCAACTAGTGGATGAAATTTGCTATAAATTAACCTCCAAAGCAAAAGCTTCAAGATAGGAAATTTATTACCATGGATTCAGGACCACTGACCTTGCACAAAATTCGCATGTTTGACTATATAAAAGGAACTCTCAAAATATTATTAATCGATGTGTGAATAGAGAAGACATAACAAGTATTATATAAGTAACTTTTTAGGAGATTCCTGAACATTCTAGCAACATAGTTAGAACTTGCAAATAATTCTAATTAACATAATTAGAAACTCTTGCTAGGGCTCACACTTTCTAAACAAAATGGACTCTTACATAACTGGAAATATATAAACTACTAATCTAACACCATGTGGGTCCACATGTCTACATATTCTAATGGTAGATAGGATTTTATTAAAGAGAACAAAAAATAAGCTGCTGCCCACTACAAAGGGAGAAGGCTGAGGTGGCCCATGCTGATAAAGGCTCAGGTGACCAGCATCAATCTCGGACAACAAGGATTCTATGATCTGTTATGGACTCATTGACTTTTCAGAGGAACAACCTACAGAGATCTAGTGAGGACGAATTGATTCAAAAGGAAGGATATTAAATAGATTTGTTCCATTTCAGGGGAACAAGAATGGAGAAAGCAAGAAAGAAAGAGAGAAGGAAAGAAATGTGGTTTACTTTTCAAAGGTAGAAAGAAATGTCTTCAATGTCAACTGAATTCATTCCTTGGGCCCTTTTGGCACTTTACTAGTTTAGTACAAATCAAGTAAAGCCTCCATTTTTTAGACAAGGGGTCACATCAAAAGTACACTTGTTCAAAATTCCCTCCTCCTTTAAAAAAAAAAAAAAGCAACCTCCTTTTTCCACTAAAAGACAAAAAACTCCACTTTTCTATAATAAAAAAAAGTCAAAAAGATTCCATACCAAACAAGTAAAAACAAAATACCATCATAACCCACTTTTATTTTATTTTCTCATGATTTGATGTTTTACTTTATCTTTATTTTACGGTAAAATTACCAAACGGGCCAATGAAATAAGCAGCCACTTAGTAGCCCCATGGAGAGCATCCTCTCTCATGGATACCCGTACCAACAATGCAACTTTATTCTTTCCATCATTGAAGTATCTAATCCATATAGGGTTGATACTCCTATCACCTATGTTAATTCCACCATCATTGATATCTACATCTCCAAAAGCCTTCTCCTCTTGGAACCTTCAAATGGCTCTGTGACTATGAAATACTGTGGAGAACTCCACCAGTTCATTTGCCATCAGTGAAAGCCCCAATGAGAATGAGGGTCGATAGAAACTGAAAAACCACCAACCATAGAAACAAAGCCCTATCCAGCACAATGTTTAACATAAGCCAAGCTAAAAATGAAAGCAAAGGGTCCACTAGCCTCACAAAATGTATAATAAGCTCTAATTAAGCTGTTGATAATAAGCTCTAATTAAGTTATCCTCAGATTGGGCATATCCATCACAATAATCATCGATGTCACCATCAAAGAAGCCTTGTTCTAGCGACCTTAGGTCACCTTTGCTTATTCTGCTTTTCCACTCAACCGTATACGATGCCATATTCTCGAACACTCCACATTCTAAAACCACTTTTTTTAATCAGTCATCCAAGAAACCACTTAGGTTTAAGAAAGAAACTTGACAGTTTCTACTGTGTGTTTTTGATCTGCTAATGTTACCAATCAAAAAATCAAAAAAAAAATCAAAATAATCAATAGTCAATGATGATGATAATCAGTACAGTTGCACGTGTACTAACCTGTGGAGTTGACGGCAACATGTAAAGGCTATTATCTGGACTCTGAGAGAAAGCAGACACCTCTTTCTCTATAAGATCTTTAGCATTGGTTGATATATCCACAACAACTGCACATGCTGGGACTATAGTGCTTGAAGCATACTCTCGTGCAGCTAGTGGCTGCTGATCCCAAAACGTTGCTGCATCCTACAGGCCAAAGGAGAGAACATAAATTATTATGACAGTGAAGCAAAACAATATATCCCAAGACATTGTCAAGTAATAAAACACTATTTGTTGAAGAAACCACAAAGTTGTGGGTTCAAGTCGATGTAACCTATCCCAAAATAAATGACAGATTAAAACAAAACAACAAAACTTAAATGGATACACATAAATAGCCTATCAAAACCACTTCGATTCTCTTAGGAAAAATAAAATCGGCAGAACTGCAGAGACTATGTAATTAACATCCATTAAGTTGTGGATTCAGTCTTTCATATCTACAGCAAAACTGCCTTACCATGTTGGCTCGAAGAAGACCTGCATAAATGGACTCAAGTTCTGATCTACGAGAATCAAATTCTTCGATCTTCTTCCACTTTTTTCTCAAGGAATCTTCTGCTTCTTTCCACTCCGCGCACAATTTATTCAAGCGTTGTACCTCGGTTGTTAGTGTATTCAAGCTAGCCCTCAATCCAGCCACTTCTCTTTCCTTGGACCAGACATCCAACTGTATAAGAAATCAGAGAACAATCAATATGTGGCACTTCAATAAATACTAAAGTGAGATGCTCTTCCCAATGACAAAGCACTCATTGACCTCATGCCTTTGTTTCTTCTTTTTCTTTTGCATGTATGCACATTTCCCTTAGCATTCTCATACACATACTGAATATGTATCACATGCTAGTTTTGTTAACTCATTCAAGAAGATTTCATGTAAATGGACATCTTCTTCCTAAGTTGGAAGATATGCAATTATTTTTTAAAAAATCTGCAATGCCTACACATTTTACTCTTCGCCATAGAATGCTACAAAAATTACCACTATGTAGAAACATAGAAGCATTCATAAGATTTCAAAATGAAATTTCAGAAATATAACCATCTGGGTGAAGCAGTACCAATGCCGAGGAAAGACAAAGTACCATCAGCTTCTCCATTCTAAAACTGTCTGATATTAACAAAGGGACCAAAAACAAAAGAATACTGTTTTGGATGACCAGAAAAGAAAAATGGTAACGACTAATAAAATGTATTCTAAATTCAGGAGAGCAAAGCAAATAACTAATAACCTAGCCCGATGAGAGAGATAGAGAGAGAGAGCAGTTCAATCAATTCCAGTGAAAAGTCTCAGTTGATACAGAAAGATAGCATAGACATGGTCTAGCAGGAAAGACAAGTTATGTTCTTAAAAGTACACAACTAAAATAAAAGCTTCATAACTGAATGAATGATAAACAGGATCCATGTAGCAGACCCCAACATAGTTGGGACAAGGATTTAATGATATAATGATGACAACGAACTGTATGAATAATAAATTAGCGAAGGCCTTCCATTCAAAATAATGATGATGATGACCAATTTAAGCAACTAAGATAATGCACCTCAAAATGCCTGAGACTGCCCAAGTTTTGTGAGGTGCCAGCAGGAATTGAATCAGATGAAACTCCAACAGAACTTCCATGCAGACGTTTTATAAGCTTCTGACTTAAGTTCCTAGCCTCCGCAGCTTTGTTAAGAGCATCTTCAGTGGCCACAAACTGTTGCACATGTGCTTTCTGTATACAAGCAAGAAATATCAGATAGCTTACAAAAGGAAGGCAAGAATGGATCAGTCTGTGATAAAGAAAATGCACAAAACATTTATTCAAAAAAAAAAAAAAATCATTCTCTATTAATAAGCTAAGATCTCAATGTACATAACCAAGTCCCAGGTTCAGAATACACACTTGTTCAAATGGTAAATATTGGTTATTGAAAGTTAAAGTATGTGCCACTAGTGGCGAAACATAATTCATGTAGCTAACCCAACATAGTTGGGACAAGGCTCAGACGATGATGATTTGCCACTAGTGGCAATGGCCTCGAGTAGAGCACTCCAACAACAACATGAATTAAATGTAGAATATGAACAAAGACATTTAGAATAATGAATTCAATGACATTTCAAAAGGGGTGCATAAATTAATTTTGTTTTCGTCATCAAGAACAGCAAATCCTTATCCCATCATGTGCTAAAATTCGTTCCCAATCATAACTTTTACTATTGTAGTTTTCCTATTTTTCTAAATGAAACTTCATTATCACAGCATCATTGAATTCTTTGGCTGGCTCACCTCAAATCAAAATTGTGTTTCAATAGGAGTCACCTACATTTTATATTCCCATTTCGCAATGCTAACTTGCTAAGGGATTCAAACAGATTGGAGACTGAGTGAGAAGCCACAAGTTTATCTAGCCTTGATGCTGATAATTCTCAATTTAATCTATCTTCACATCACAAAAAATCAGGAGGTCGTCCACAAATTGTAATGGTTTTTCTTTTTTCTTTTTGGGTAACAGAGAATTTCATCCACAAATTGTAACTAGAGTGATGAGCACCTTCAGATCACTGAGCCTAGAGCCATAAAAAGCTAAAGAAGGCCCCTTTATGAACCTTACTTCAGAGTTTCCCATTTGATAGTAATCCTCAGTCATATTTCACTTGAATAAAGCGAAAGGCAGCACACTTAACTAGGTTGAAAAGGAAGCTGACTAAGTACAGCCTTGAATCCATCTTCTCCATCTAAGACCAAAATCAAATGCAGTTGCCATATATCTACAAAACTCCAGTACAAAAAGTTCATAAACTAAGTCTTAAACATTTCAATAACCAAAAATAAATGCTGAATCCTAATCATTTAGTGAACCATAAAAGCACATACACAGGAGATATCATGATTGCATGGAAAGTTTTGAGGGATTTAAGGCTAGTACGATCAATCTAGGCCCGTGCTTGAAAATACATTACAGACCAAAGGTTCACTGCAGGAACCCACTTGACACTCTAGGCAATCATTCTTTTTTGTTCATATCATAATTCATACCATATCAGTTGTAACCTTTATCCCATCAATGCAGGGTATCCTGACATCTTCTGTTTCAAGATTCCACAATCCACATTATAACCATCTCAGGCATATGACACAACCGGCATTAAAAAACATGATATCTAAAGATCATATGCAATACTAAAAAAAAAGGTGGGTAGTCAACCCAAAATGATAATGCATAGTCTGTCAGACAAATGATGGTGCACAGAAAATACCTGTCTTTCAAGAAGCTGGCTGTGAGTTCCTTTGCTGGAGATATCAAATCCTATCTTCCCATTGCCATTCGGTTGATAATGTAAACTTGAGCTCACATCAGGAGAAGCAGCATCTGTTACTCTGTTGTTCTCAAATTTGTACCTGAAGTGAGAAATATCGATGAGCCCACTAAGTAATTTTGTAAGTCAAGTAAATAATTAATCACCATAAAGCACGAAATATTAGTTGGCTTCATACAAACTAAAAAGGAAATAAAAAAAAAAAACACAATGATAAAAGAAATGTGATGGTAATGGTATTGGTATAACTATTTTCTAATAACAAAGTTAAAACGAAAATATGGAACTGTAGATGTTTTGAAGGCAAATTACCCCCCCCACCCCCCCTTTGATTCCTTGTTTCATAGCGTTTCAGCCAAAAAATTTTGTTTCGGTCAAGTTGCCGAAATGAAATTTTTCATAAAACTTTTAATTTTAAATTTCGGTCCATTTCGGCCAAAATTTCGGATTTCGGCCAAAATGAGATTTTACATAATTAATTATGTTTTTTTTAATTTTTATACATATATATTCTTCGTATTTCTTATATTTGCCCAAAATGTAATTCCAAAAAGTTTTACTAGAACGGATTAAATCCATATTTCTTATTTTCTTTTTTATTTTTCTAAATATTTATATATTGTTTTTATATTTCCCCGAAATGTAATTCCAAAAAGTATCACCGAAATTCTGAATTGGACAAAACATTTCATTTTGGAGGCCAAACCGAAATGGGTCCGAAACAATATTGACAAATATGGTTTCAATCCTTCCTCTTTTCCAAGGGATCCCCTTTGATGCAGGCCCTAGGGTTAGGGCTTGCGTGGGAAGTGCTAAAAGCACAATGGGTGCCGAAGCACGTGTCCAAAGACACAATAAATCTCCGCAGAGACAATAAACTAGGACGCACCTCAATGGGAAAACCCAATTTCATTAATCTAACTCTTTGGAAAATAATTGTCTACAATGCCATATAAATAGTAAAAGAAGACTTAAGCCCTAAGAACCCTAATTAAACTAGGAAACTAAATAATATTGGAAATCTAATCCTGATTACAATATTTAAATAAACTAATGACATAAAAATAAATTCCTAAATCTACGTGGGCCCCACACATGTGGCCATGAGGTCTATGCTGCATCACCCTTGAAATTCATAATGTATGATTGGTCCTTGGAGCGAGATGGTCTACTCTAATTCTGGTGCATGACGTTTTGGGTTGTCTGGTTAAGGGAATTGTTCTGGTTTTCTTGCTGATTGTTGGATCTTTGTCGTTTGGTGTTGGTTTTCTGCAGTAGTCTTGTTAGTTTAGATCTCTTGTACTGTTAAGCTCCTGAATCAATGAAAGTTACCGTGAAAAAAAAAAAAAAGAAAACAAATGCATCTATCTTATAAGTACCCAATGTAATATTTGAGTATCCTAAAGTGAAAGCCCAGGCAAAATGGC
This sequence comes from Litsea cubeba, assembly GCA_012931725.1. Taxonomy (NCBI): domain Eukaryota; kingdom Viridiplantae; phylum Streptophyta; class Magnoliopsida; order Laurales; family Lauraceae; genus Litsea; species Litsea cubeba. The sequence continues at coordinate 5,827,621 of CM022955.1, forward strand.
CATGAAAACAACAATAACAGCAATAATATTAATAAATAATAACAACTACTACAATAGTAATTATTATAACAAAAGATAGCAAAGATAGAGGCAAAACACCTTAAGAGTTCCGCATCAGCTCTAATATCAATTTTCTCCATTTCCCTGTGAATCAGTGTTTTCAGCCGCGACGTGTATGCTGTAACTGCCTGAAGCAGTAGAGGGGGATTCCTCAAGGCATTCATGGCTATGGCCTTAACATCATCAGGTATCTCCCCATCAAAATCAATTCCCAACTTGGCAGCCTCTAGTTGAGGATTCAAGTGAATACCAGTTCCTTCGTAAGCTGGGAAGGCACTTCGTATTTTGTCTATCATATGCGCTGCAAGAATTTCACATGCCCTCCGAATATTCCTTTCTCGAGTGGTTTCTATAAGAATTACATCATCTGAAGACTTATTACCCTTAACAGTTGAGTAAACAGCTTCTTTCTCACTGTTTGCATGAAAATCATCAATTGCATCAGCAGTGTTAAATCTGGATCTCTGAGAATCTCTCACTTGAGTAACATAGTAATGAAGACGCTTTTGGTACTCTACAAATATTTTAGCTGCTTCATCACATTGTTGATCATAAGCCTCCAGCATGACCTGTTTGTGCCTGAATATCAAAAAGGCATTAACCAATCAATGCAGTTAAGAAGGATTATGATATCCATGCATGTCCACATATCAGAACATCAGATGGATTTAAATCATACTTGTCAATTCCATTTCAATTGGTGTTCTGGTTTGGCCCTGAAATGGAACACTAGGATGATCTGGGCGGTCCAGGTACTAAAATTTAAGAACAAAGTACAAATGGTTGAAAGCCAAAACATCACTAAGAAATCATTATCATATCAGTTAAAATAGCTGCACCACAAATAAATAGCTACTTGTAACATCAAATGTGTCCATATCAATCATCTAAATCGCGAATTGTACAGAATGGGTTAGTTAATGACAGGTAATTAACTAACTTTTTTAATCAAAGTCACAGTTTTTTGTTCCCCTGCTAATGAATAAATCTCTGAAGAGATTAAAAAAAGGGTTCTACTTGAAGCATCACCTGCAATTGGACTTCTCGTCCAGCTTCCTCTTCCGTTCAGCTTCCTCCCTCGAAACCTCCAGCATCTTCGCCCTCAATTCCTTCCTCTGCCTCTGCACAAGATGCCTCAGCCTCATCACCTCTCTCTGCGCAGCCTCCCTTTCGCTCAATGCGCTCTCCCTGCTCTCCGACGGCGAATCCTCCAGCCCCACTGACCCCTTCTCAAACCCTAATTTCGGCTTTCCCCTCTCCTTCCTTCTCCCCTTACCTCTCCCTTCCTCGGCGGCCGCGTCCGCCGAAACAACACCTCCTCCTCCTCCTCCTCCGCCGCCGCCGCCGCCGTGAACGAGTATATTTCGCCGGATCTTCTCCACCGTCTTCTCCGACTTCACTCTCTGGAGCAGGAAATCCCACACAGGAAGCATGTTCCCACGGCAGATCTTGCGCAGAGATTCGACGGACGGCAGCGATTTGTTCGACGACAGATACGTGCCTTGCGGCCGATATCCCATCTCCTTCTGCAGCCATTCCAATATCGCCTCCGGCGCGGAAGAGCTTCCAGTAGACTGCATTCCTGATCCTGATCGGTATAAACAAGAGGGTTTATGTCCAAAACCCTAGAAGAAGAAGAAGAAGAAGAAGAAAGCAGATCTCAGAGATTGTAGATCTGACCATCTGCATTTCAAATTTCAAATGAAAGAAAAAAATGAAATGCAGATGAAACCCTAGATCCTCTTCTTCTTCTACGTTGTAATCTTCTAGGGTTTGAAGAAGAAGATGATGATGGAACTTTTTCTTGTCTTTGAAGTGAAGGTTGTATGAGTTTTTTTTTTGGTTTTTGGAGGGATTGATTGATCACTTTCGAACCAGACAAGCGGGTAGAAAGTTGAAACAGATGATTTTGATGTTTGGAAAGATTCCAAGATGGTTTTGGTTTGGTAAAAGGAGCTTGGAAAGGGCCCACGTTCACGAGTCCTCGGTCTAGTTATCATTTGCCTAACCGTTAATGGTAATTAGATTTAGATTGTGCACCCACTCACTTTCACTGGCTTCTGAATCTGTTATTAGGTGCAATTTGACATTTTGTTTTAACCTTTATGATGATATGTTTGCTTGGATTAGAATGCATAGGAATTGAATACATAGAATTCACATATAAATATAGTTAAAAATAAGCATCGAGTTATAATTTCTATACATGAAAAAAAGAATTTAGAGAAGAGCATAATGAATACTTAGCCATCATTACTCTAGGAATTCGATATGGTTTCTACTTTATATACTTCACCTCTTCGGTCTCATTTCATTTACATGGCCTACGCGTCCTTAGTAATCCCTTCGATAGAGTACTTAGAGTTTATTTCACCATGAATTTATATGTATTTTAATGTAAATAAAAAGGACATTTATAATTCATATCGTAATTTGTTAAAAATGAAGATAGAAGTTGAATACCCAAAAAATGACTCAAATAAGCTCCCCTTTAGTGGAAGTTGAATCATTGGAAAGATGGGGAATGCTCGATTATCACCCTAATAATTCGAGACATAGGAAAATCAAGGTCAATCTACATTTCTATCTTTAGGCGCTCACATTGTATATTCACATGGCTTCTCTTTAATAATCATTTAAAAGTTCAATTTATTTACGTTATATTATATAGGAATTGAAGGCTTAGAAATTCATGATTAAATGAGCTCCAACGAAAGATAATTAAAGAGAGAAGGGTAGAAGATATGAGTTTAGGGATGAAAGATATAATCTAAAAATGTAGAAGCAACCCTTATTTTTTCATCATGGATCAATTTGACAATTGGTAGTAGGAATCACAGTGAGTCAATCTGAATAGAGTCCATCAAAGAAGTACCTTCTTTCATTTGTCTATAAAAGGAGAAGAAGAGGAAAAGGTTGTGGGGGTAGGAAGAAAATGGGGTAAAAGGAAAACGGGAAAACCATGTTCTAAATAATGTTCATAAAGGTAGCTTTGTCGTTCTAAAAAATTTAAATGCACTCACTGGCTGTGGACTCTTATAAAAAAGAGTTATAATAAGAGAGGGCCTTTCAGAAAGGAGGTTTGAAAAACGTTAACTTTTTTGAAAAAATCGATTCACAACACCTTTTTAAGAAAATTGGTGAAAAGTTTAGGATGATTGTGAGAAATTTCCTTGGTAGAAAAAATATAAAGTTTTAACCTTTTTTAAATGAGAGGAGGGTCGATATGGATCCCTCCATCATCTTAGTCCTCATCTCCTCTCCAAGAAGACCTGATAAAGAGAAAAGGTCATATCAGTTAGGAGAAATAATTTTTTAAATAATATAGGATTTGTAACGGTTTCATTTTGGGATGAGGAAGAAGATGACATTGAATCCGTCTAAGATTGTACAACTTCATCCAAAATTAGAACCCTTACAAATCTCCTCTTCTTCCTCGGAAGAAATCTTCATATTATCTAAAAAAAAAAATCATCTCTCTTAAAGTGATATGACCTTATTTCTTCATTTGGTCTTCTCAAAATCTCCTCTTCTTTCTCCGAGGAAATTTTCACATTATCTAAAAAATCATATCTCTTAAATTGATATGACCTTTTTCTCTTCATCTAGTCTTCCCCATTGAGTTGGGTTTAGGGAATAGATGAGTTTGGGAAGAGAGTAAGTGGAAATGACGGAAATTATTTTTTTCGTGCACGCAGAGAGCAGATATCAACTCTTATTATATAATAGCATGGTCGATATCGACCCTTGAAAAAGTTGGTCAAAAAAAATATCTTTTGGTGAGAAGACAGCTTTGATCGGAGGGAAACAAAACAAGCCTTTTTGGGTATAGGGTACACTAATGTGATTTTCTTTTATTATTATAAAATCCTCTATACTTAATTACTTGAAACAAACATGCCCTTTAATCATCACTAAATTAAAATCTTAAGAATGTAATTTGCTTGTAGGTAAAAGCTAATCTCAATCTTGGTTTGCTCTTAGTTGCTTGGGATATTGGTACCATCCTTTAATCCATCCGACGAGGAGTATGAGTCAAATTTGGGCATGCTACTCATAGCCCATTGCTTCATTTATCGGATTACACGCAAATTAAATGAGAGTCTACTATAAAAGTCTAAAACACGTTTATAAATGGGGTGATGCAGGGCAACTAAAATCAAAATCTGATTTGAGTCACAAATGTATAAATATGTATCTAAATTTAATGAAGAAAGGGGAGCATAGTTACCTATCAACTAATTCACATTTGAGTTTGTAGTTCGTAATTTGAGACTTTGCTTGATCATTACATTTTATCCATTACTTGTAATTAATTTTTAGATTAACCAGCTCTCATTGGAGTTAGATATGAATTCATGAGTGCTAATACACAAAAGGTATATTGCTTTACAATGGCTTGAGTTTCTAGATATATATTCACCACTAATGAATTTTCAAGGATTCGATTTAGCGAAATATGTGAAATCAATTCGTTGGTGGTTTACCAATCAAACTTAGAATTGTTTGAAATGAACTCGTCCCATTTGAAGGCCTCTAAGTGAAGGACACTTGGAGGCTGGGCTTGAGAAAGTTCACCTTATTGCTATTGTTATTTAAAAAAAAAAAACTCGAAACATGGGAACCATCCAGCAATATCTCCAGTGAGCCCAGTAAGGTGAAAAATGATGTACCCACTTGAAAGCGGGTGGAGTGGCAAGTTTGCACCCCACATCTTGTGTTCCAAATCAACCCAAATTTGTTCAATGTGAATCTGCATAGGTGTGCACCACTTGGGGATTATTATTATGGTGTGGGTATCCATGAAGTCTTTGACAACAAAGATTGTCAAAGACTTCAAGGATACCCACACCATAATAATAATAATGATGATGAGTCCAGATACCCACACCAAAATAATAATAAAGGATTTTGACTATATAGGGTATAAAAGGCTATCAATTTCTCAAAATGGTTTATTGCTTTTGGAGATGGGAATGTAGAAAAATATTAGAGGGTAAAGGATCCACTTTTATTTTCACCTTTATTTTGCATGATATCGCACAAAAGGGATAGAATTGAAAAAAAAAAAAACTGATTTAGGGCCCATGTACAATACCCACATTTGGAAAATAATTTTAATTAACACCATTTTGAGAAACTCATGGTTTTCCATACTGGGAGGATTGACCCCACGGCGACCCTAAGGGCACGTTTGGCAACCATCTACAGCATGGAATCCCTGTCACTTTTCCTTGGAATCACGGAAAACTCATGTTTGGGAAGCAATCCCACCTGTATGGGAGGATTTTTCAGAATACATAAAAGGTCCTCATAATCCAAAGAAAAGCACCGACCTCCCCCCATCAAATTCCAAAAATCCCCTATTGCAGAGAAAGGTGGATGAACAGTTAACTGGATGATAATTTGATGTTATCCGTTTTTCATCTAGAGACTCCATTTTTTGGTCCCATAATCCAAATCCAAACTGTTAATCAAGTTATTAAGATCCAAAACGGCTTTGTGATCAAATATCAACCGTTGGGTCTTCTTAAGTTTTTAGATATTTGCAAAAAATGTCCAGACCATTGGATCATGAGATTTGAAATTCTGTGGGTCATGTTTGTGAAATCTAAGTCGTTTAGTCTTTTTATCGTACATACAACGGCTATGGGGTCAAATTTGGCATCCCAACTCATCATGGATCATGAGAAAAATGTGTAAAACATATTGATCGTTGATGGCATCCTAGTTTCTAAAGTGGGCATGAACTGTTAAATGGCATGAACTGTGAACATAGACACTAAACGTGGCGGTAATATATTGGTTATGGTTTTGGGTTTGGAAATCTATCTTATGGGTCCCACAATCACAATCCGAACCGTCAATAATGTTTAAAGAGTTAAAAATGGCTAGTAACTCATTTTCTAGCCGTTGATTCTTTTTATATTTTGAGATATTTATAAAAACACCCATACCTTAAAATTTTATTTTTTAATTTCTATGGGACACACAATGAAAACTGGAACCGTCCATCATCTCTAGAAGTCCATAAATGGCTAGGGGTTGATTCATGGTGGATCAGGAGAAAATGGCAAACAACTTGTAATCGTTGGATGTAGTATATACAAATCCATAATCCTTTATTGTTCCCAAACATCAATTGCGGTGATTCATTTTCATGAGAAATCATATGGGAGGACGTCATCGTATAAGAAGACTAAAAAGAATCCTATGGATGGAGGATTTCAACCATGTTGCCAAACGTGCCCTAAATGATCCTAATATGGTATGCCATGTCACCGTAGGTAGTGCCCTATACCCGGGCAGCTGAGATAACGGACCCTGATTACTCCGGTGGATTCACCATGGGAAAAAGCCTCAGATGTAGGGTTGTAAACGGGTCGGTTCCGGTTCGAGTCCAGGGTGGAATCGGAACCGAAACCATTTTCTAAGAAGGGGAACCGAAACCGTTTGTGAGGCGGGTCTGGTTCCGGTTCCGGGTCTAGACTAACACTTGTATTTTTTTAAATAAAAATTATGCTTTTTTCACATTTCAATTGGATTACATACTTGCAAACACTAATGTGACATTTCGTCTATCAATAACAGACACTTTTAACCAAAAACTCAGAAATCACATCCAAACCAGCAATGAGATGTAGAAAAGTAGAAAACTCTAATGTAGAAAAGTAAAAAGGGTTTTGTTCTCATATACTAAAGTTACATTATGTTGGTGTATATTGGGTCGAGTCCCGGATCTACGGGTCTGAGCCACTGTGGATCCGAAACCGGACCCGTTTAGATATCGGTTAAAAAACAAAGATCTGGGATCGGAACCATTTTCTTATCGGGACCAAAATAAAGATCTAGACCCGGATCTTAACGGGTCGGAACTTTCGGATAATCGGAGAATCGGATACCCATTTACAACCCTACTCAGATCATCCAGACCCAATAATGATTTGTTTTTGTGAAAACAGCAAAAATAGCGAGATGCTTCTTATTCTCATTCTACACAAGTGTTAGCCATATAGAGTGCAGAGTGGGATCAACGGTGGCCCTTCCCGACCAACAACTGTCCACCCGAACCAAAGTGGGACCCATTACAGGGCTGGGTTTCAGTCTGCAAAAGCCTCAAAACATTCCTTTTTTCATCTTCCCTCCATTTAGAAAGGGGAAATAAACACCAGGACTCATCTTCTCCTCTCTCTTCTGCCAAAACCCCAATCATTCTCTCTCCAAACTTGCCCTTTTCTTCTTGTGACCTTGAATTGATTTCGACATCTGGGTCTTGCTCGTTTCATCTGACCATGGATTCTCAGATCCTAGTGGCTCTTGCTCTTTCTCTCGTTGGGGGACTGAGCACTTCGATTGGTATATGTGTTGCACTGTGAATTTCTATCGTTTATTTTTAACTTCATGCAGTGGTTATTGGATGGGTTATGGTTGTTTCAGCTGTTGATTGCATGTTTCTGTCTGTTTTGCTCGATTTATTGTGCTTCAAGATATATGAACTTGACCTGATTGTTTTGATGGTTTTGATTCCTTTTTATTTTTTCTTTTTTGGGTTGATTATTGCTTGTGATTAGTTAATTTTCTCATGAAATGATTTTAGGTTTTGTAAATTTTCTCATGAATTTAGTTAGATTTTGCAACCCCCCTCCCTCCATTTTTTTATTCTGTTATGTTATGCTCACAGAATAATACCAAAGGGGTTTCTGTGGAGGCACTTTGGTGCTAGATTGAAAGGTGGATGATGCCCAAGTTTGATTTTATGTTTCAATAATTAACACAATCATGTCTGCTACTTACACTAGAGTAGGCAGTATGGTCACACATGTGACTGAAATCTGCATCTTGATTTGGGTGTGCATGGTAATAAGAAAGTTGCTTAAGAGGAAACTTATGGGTGGCTTCAATGCATGAGAAAAATCAATGGATGCTGTTTGGGATTAATTTGTCATGTACGTAGAAACCAACTTGTATGAAGAAATGGAGTATTGCAACTAAGAGGAGGAAAAGAGGGAGACCGACTTGCAGCAAAGCAGTCGGAATTAGCATGTTAGATTTTGACTGACAGATAACTTTACGCATGAGTAAGGATGAGTGGAAAATAAAATTCACAAAGCTGACCCTGGATAGATGGAATAAGACTTCAATTTAAAGTAGTGACATTTAATTTTTGTGGAATGATTCAATGTTTTATGATTATTTGATGAAGAAAATTAGCAGTATAAAATCATTCATCAGGCAAGTTTGTTACAATTGAACTGACACCGTGGCATGTGGAACAGGCGCACTTTTTGTGATTATCAATCCTGCTCCTAATCTGAAAATGCTTGGGCTTTTACAGGTGTGATTGGTGCTGGTTTCTACTTCTATTTGTTTATTTATTTATTTTTATAACATGGCTAACACTCTAAACTGCTTAAGGTTTATTTCACAGGGTTTTGCTGCTGGACTAATGCTGAGCATTTCTTTCCTAGATTTGGCACATAATGCTATAAACGCTATTGGTTTTTTGAAAGGAAATCTTTGGGTGAGATGTCCTCTTGACAGGTTGGTTGGGGTTTTCATCTTTCTCTGATTTTTCATTTGCATGTGTGCATATATGCAGTTCTTTGCAGGTGTCATTGTATTTGCACTCGTTGTCAATTTTATCCCGGAGCCAACGCTTGTTCCAAGTTCAGAAGCACGAAAAGAGCAGGTTTGGCAGATATTTCTTCTACAGAATCCATGTTACAGTATTGTTTACACATCCACAGTTGATACCTTTTATTTTCTTGGTCTAGCTGTCTCATAATTTCATTTACTTTCTGCCTTTGAGAATGATAGAAAGATGATGGTGGAGCTGGTAAGGATCCAATGAAAAAGCACCGCCGCCAAGTTTTGTTTAGTGGAATCATAACGGCAGTTGGTATGGTTTTCTTTTTACTCCTTTAGCCATGCTTCTCTATGTTTATAAACATTAAGGGGTTGCTAATTTAGTTATATCTTAACAGAAAATTAACAGCAAACATAAAGTGCACTTCCATAAATTGTGTGATTTACCTCCATTCCATTATTGATTTCTGTGATACATTGATGCCGTATCATTGTTGACTTGGTGTAGGCATAAGTCTGCACAATTTTCCTGAAGGAATGGCTGTGTTCCTTGGATCAATGAAGGTGTGATTTTATCTGATTTTACTCATCATTATGTTGTAGGCTCAAGAACCCATAAAGAGAAGGTTCTTTTTTTATTCCACAATGTAACTACTACAGATGACAGAGTAGTTGACTTTTGGAGTTTATGTCATTTATATTAATGAATATGTTCATTCTTTTGTTCAATTTGTTATTTGTCACTTTTACTCGGTTAATTTGTGATTCTTTTTAGTCCTTGTATTTATTCCTTTTTTTCTGTATATTATCACATTGTTTGGTGAATTTGGTGATATTTTAAGTCTCTTAATATTCATACCAGCCAAAAAGAAAAAGAAAGTAAACTCTTCAATCTTTATTGTCAGGCCGTTCCAACCTTAAGGATGACCTGGTCCCTGAAAACTCTCTCTCTCTCTCTATATATATATATATATATATGGGAGATGCTCCTATGAGAGCGTCTCTCACCTTATTATGAGAGGTAAGGTGGGGCCCTCACATCCATATCCAATGCCAACAGCTTAAATGTGAGGCCTCCCACCTTATCTCTCATAGTAAGGCGAGAGATGCTCTCATAGGAGCATCTCATTATATATATATCTTTGTATTTATGTATTTATGTTATAGTATCATTCTGCTAATTCCTAATCATTTTGACTCAGAATCCCTTTTTTAGAGTTCTATGGATGATTGATTGTTTTGATCAATATAGAAAAAAAAAAATCATATAGAAAAAAAGTTGTCGTGATTACAATGCAACTTCTACAGATCATAGAGCAGTTACTGGTTGAAGTTTACTTCATCTACTATTGACAATAAATATTCTTAGATTCATTATTTTATTCAAGTCATTATTTGGGAGCCAAAACTCTATTGATTTGTGATTCTTGTGTGTATTTTTATTTGCACTTTTTTCTTTATATTTGCCAAAGTGTTTGATGAATCAGGAGATATTTTATGTTTTTCATACCAGCCAAATAGAAAAAAGTCGACTCATCATTGCCTGAAACATGACAGACAATTATAGCGGCATAGTAAAATCCATTGGGAATTTGCAAAACAGCAGTAGTTAAAGTCAAACTGAAGGGCTCAAGTGTCTAACATTGAGGTGTCAAAATGATTGAACCCATTAAAACGCTCGTTGTGCAGGAAAAAGGGTGAGATTGGGGGTTTCACAATGTCGTTGCTCTTGTGATCCATGACTACTCTTCTGTTTCATGATTTTGAATATTCACTCTTTGCATTTAAATTTTGTTCAATGACACAAACAAGCCAACTTTACTGCCATTACAGAGCCTATCCTGTTTGAGTTCCATCACTTTAGTGCTGACAACTAAACTAGTGAGTATCCATCTTACTGCAAAGGTTTTAACCAGGCCAAGACCAATCGGGCACCTTTCAATTTTATCATCTTTCTATTTCAATGTCAACCGTTTTTGGTTTTTGACTTTACATTCCCATTCACACAAAAATGTCTAAAGCATCATTTATTGTTTGGGCTCTTTTTTGTCAGAAAGAATTATTTTCCTCTTGAATATTTCCATATTGGAGAACAGTGGACTGACCTGTTCTTATGTGCTCTTTTATTAACAGACTTTTGTCTGAGGGTTTTCTTCTGTATGCTTATCATTTCTTCATGCAATACCTATAAAAATGACTAATTTATTGCATTTTAACCTGTTCTAAGCATATTGTGATCGTCAAATACTTTCCTTTCTCCTACTTTATTGTGTGTCCGTTTCATGCTTTCTTCTCTAGCCTTGTCTTTAATGCATCAATCTCAGAGAAGAATGAAACAGTACTATCCTGTGAGTTCTTGTTGCAGCTTCTAATTCATTAATTTATCTTTCTTTTTTTGAAAGACTTAATTCATTCTTTGATTATTTTGCCCTTTTCAACTAGTGTCTTTTATTAGAGAATTTACAAATGCTGAACTTGATCATTCCCTTATTTTTTATGGAAATGCAAAGCTGCCTGTCACATGCAGTCGTGGATCCATGGATCTCATTTGATGGTTTACTGGTAGCATCTCCAAACTTCTTGGTGTGAACTTGTTCTTGCAGGAAATTCTCATTTACTTTTAGTTTTATTAGAACTCATCTATCATGTTTTAGTAACACATAACAAGTAAACTCATTATGATTTACTTTCTTTAAAAGATTTTGTACTCTTGAAAAACTTATAAGTATGAAATTAGTCCCTGTTACTATCATTAAAGCAGTCATGTATCCATATATGGCAACAACAGTCTGGCTAACTCTTATCCTACAATTGTCTTGTGCTTTTTTATCTGGAGGAGATTTTTCTGACAATCATTTTGAAGCCCCTGATGTTAGGCACCCAAGGCTAGAGAACTCTTCAGTATAATTATATATTCCTGATGGACTTTACTATGACTGTGTGGCTTATTTCATGATTTCAAATGTGGTGAAGTAGTTAAATGTGCTCAATAGAACCTCCATATTGTAATTATTATTGTTCTGCAGCCCTTGGTTATTTGTACAGTTCTATCATATTGAAATTAGTTTTTTTTTTCATGAGTCATCATTGGCTAACGTACATAGGGATATGATTATTGAAAATGGCTAACGTACATGGGGATATGATGATTGAAAACTCTGGCATTTTAACTTTCCACCCTTTGTTTGCATGGAAACTTATGTATATTATTGATGCATGCTCTTCAATAGGGGCTTCGAGTTGGTCTTAATTTGGCCTTGGCTATTGCCCTGCACAACATACCCGAGGTATATGATCAGTTTATACTAATGTTGAAGCCTTCCATTACTGTGTTTAATCATTGATGCATTGGTACTCCATTTGTATGCTAGTTTGTAGAATTTATATTTTCTCTTGTGGTCAATGATATATATTTTCTGAAAAAAAGGGTTGAATAACCACTCTCATAAATGAATACAGCATTTTGTTATGTTGTAACGTTTAAGTTTCTTCACAGGGCGTTGCTGTAGCGCTTCCTGTCTATTTTGCAACAGAAAGGTAATACTCTCTGGCACCATCTGTATTTTAAGTTTAAACAGAGTTTTTATTTAATTAGAAGTAATGGATGTGCTCATTTCTTCGTTTCTTGTAACTGAGAGCCCTCTTTTGAAAATCTCAAGTTCAAATTGTGGACTCTTAAGACACTTGGCTTTGCACAATGCTCATGTATCACCATGATTTCTATTTTCTTGACAAAAGGGATCGAAATGTCATTTTCTTTTGGTAATTTGTCTGCTTATGGCAGCAAGTGGCAGGCATTTAAGCTGGCAACACTTTCAGGGCTTGCTGAACCTCTAGGTGTGGTCATTGTAGGTATGTCAATTTGAATATATATATATATTGTATGCTTGATTTAATAAGTTTTTTTATTTTTATTTTTTTATCACCTCTTTCTGTAATTGTACCATGTCACTTACTGTAATGACAAGTTCAGATAAAATATTTCTACTTACATTTGACTTGACCCTTTTGGCTTGTTAATCCTAGTAGTATATGAACGATAATATTTGCCTCCAAAATTTCATATTTCCCTTGACATTTGGCATGTCCCGGTTGCTAATCCTATTGCAAGATGAATCTGAGTTGTGTTCCCATTGATATAGAGGATAATAAGTACCCAACATCATGCACTGGTTCAAAGTTGGGTTTTGCTCAGTTGACGAAAGTTAGGCTGTCATCCTACTATGAATGAACATAGGAACTGTCTTCCAGCTCCTGTTGGTTCTTGGCAGGAAAGTTTTTTGGTTCTTTTTCTTTCTATAAAAGCAGAAAAGATTTTGATACATAACCTCTGGTATCTTAACCATGTCTTGGCCATATCTTGCTAAATGCATGAGTCTCAGTAGTCAGTATCGAGGGCTTGCTTTAAAGTACCTAGATACATTTCCAAAATGTACCAACTTCATTTCGTTCAAATGCCATTTGGCAGCCACGAAATGAGTGAAGAAAATCAAAAGCCAATGGCTGGCACCTTGTCCCATTTCAGCTCAGCCCTTTTCTTCTTAGATCCTCCTGCATAAATAATGGATTCCTTCTCATTCCTATGAATATATACTGGAACACCTTTAATTTCCTAAGGACCTAATTGAGTTTCCTAAACTTGTGGTGACAGTTTGAAGTTGAACTTCTGGTTTCACTGTCTTTATGATCGCACCGAACTTTTTTTTTTTTTGGAGACAGAAAAGGAGTTAGTTGTGATAATAAAGAATATGAAGCCTTTTAGTGTAAATAATGGGAAAAATATAGTTTTTTTTACATCATAGTACAACCTGAGACATTTCTTTTAATTGATAATACAAGTAGACATACTATGAGTCTTTAAGTATCATGACATCGAATTACAAACTTGAAGTTCTTATTGCTCATCCCTTGTTTTTTGCTGCTCTTTATATTTTCTTATTATCAATATATTCTGTTGATTAAATATCAAAATGGAGAAGGGAATTACAAAATTGAGGTTCCTAATGGTCCTAATTTATCTTAATCCAATGACACTTTCTTCCTAAATCTTTTATTTATTCCCTGTATTGCGAATAACTTTAGGAAACATGTCTTCATGTTTTTACTCCCATAGCAAAATAAAGGGGATTACTTGGACTGTTGTGTAGCAGCAGGTAGCTGTTACAAGTTGGTTCAATCTTTATCGTGACATGTACTTATTCACAGTTTTTATTTGAAACTTGGGTCTCATGCAGCTTACCTATTCCCAAGCAGTTTATCTCCTGAAATCCTCGAGGGTTTACTTGGATCAGGTTCTCCTTGCCATCCATGTCATCCTACTTTTGACTTGCTAACCATGACATATGTCTACTGCTTTGGTTTTTACATTGTAGGCTGTATGGACTTTTTTCCTATGCAGTTGGGGGAGTAATGGCTTTTCTCACTTTGCATGAAATGCTACCTCTAGCATTTGATTATGCAGGCCAGAAGCAAGCTGTTAAGGCTGTCTTCCTAGGCATGGCTTTCATGTCAGCAAGGTAATTCATGCAGGGCATACTGTCTTGGAAGTTGAAACATGAAACCCCCATTTTAACTTAAAATACTCCTGTTTATAAACATATCAAATTGTAGTCCTGGTTTCAGAAATGCTGTCTTCCTGATTCTTTTAATCTATTTGCATATATTATGACTGTATAATACTGTTTCCAAGGGAAAGCTTGTTATTTTGAATGCCTCCAATGACCTTGGCATCAACCGAGCTAGAATATCATCATTTACCTAGCTAAGCTATTAATTAATTAATTTATTTTATCGGTACATAACAAAGCTATTATTGATTTCTAGGAAAGAAACAATACTAGAGTTTTCATTGCTCTTTCTTCAAAAAGCTGCTGATTCTATTTAGAAAAATTGATCTGTTGGTTTCTTTGAGGAAATGGTAGAAATATATGGGGAGATTGATGTAGACAAACTTGCTGCAAAAGTTTCCATAGTAGGTGAATGTCCCATACAGTAGGGCTCATTCGCAAACAATGCATCAACTGTTGCATCTAGATTGGCTCTACCCTATAGAGCCAACTGAAAACTGCTACCTTCTCTCATCGCAGGTTTCCCAAATATGTACTTTGAAGTAGATTCTAGATACTTATCTACTATGCTTGGTTCTCCAGCTGACATTAAATTTTCACAATTTTGTTCTTTCTGCAGCCTATATTTTTTAGAGATGAGCTTGCCTGAGGACAAGAGTTTGTAACTATGAAATCGGTCGCGACCATCCATAACCATTTTACATTCAACTATCACCACATCAGGTTCTTGTGTAATACCATTAATGGAAAGCAGCTACCACAATCAATAGAACTGTATAAGGAATATTTCTAGTTCTTGTATTCCTTTAGAATTTTCATTACTAATTTGTCCTCATACATGTTTAAAAATATTGATTTTCACGTATTTTTTTATTTTTTATTTTTATAACAGTAAAATTTATTTCCACAAAAAACAACAAAGTATACAAAGAAAGAATCCAACGAAACTTAGTCAAAACGCAAACTGAAAAGGAAAACAAAGAAAACACTAGACATCAAACAGAATAGAAGAGCGTAACACTCCCTCTTTAGCAAGAATATCTGCCTTGACATTTGCCTCCCTATGAACATGATGGAATGAGGCTCCAAGCTGTTTAGCAATATCCTGCACTTCCTCTACCCAATCTGTCAATCTCCAAGGATGAGAAGCCTTCCAAGAATCCCACTGAATGGCTGAATAAGAATCACCTTCAATAATTACGTTGTAACTACCCAAACTGAGCAACTCTCGACAACCAACCAACATAGCATAGACTTCAGCTGCATTAGCATTCATAGAGTCCATAGGCTCAGAATAGTTTCTAATCACCTTGCCCTCGTATTCGTGAATTACCCCTCCGATTCCACCTTTTTGGATATCATGAAAATAACTACCATCAAAATTCAGCTTAAGAACACCGGCAGGGGGACTCAACCAAAGAACTTTTTGCACTACTTTATCACGCCAACGTCCCTTCGTGAAAGGATCCCAATATCTATCAAGATCATCAAGAGAGACGCCAACAAACTCTTGACGCTTACTAACCCATTCAGACACCGTCCAAATAATAGATTGAGTAAGCTCCATTACTGATTTACTTTGATTGCAGAAGACTCTGTTATTCCTTTCCCTCCAAAGTTTCCAACAAGTAGCATAAAGAACTGGCTTCCATAAAAACTTTCCACGAACAAATTTGGTACCTAAACGCCATTGAAGAAAAAGATCTTCAACCGTCTTTGGCATGACCCAATTCACATCAAACAGATTAATAAGAAAAATCCCAACTCTATAAGCAAAAGGACAATGGATCATCAAATGATTCACCGATTCTTCATCTCTCAAACATAAAGGACAACCGTTGATAATAACATGATTCCTTTTATGCAGATTATCAATAGTTAGAATTTTTTGTTGCTTAGCGACCCAACAAAAAGCCAAAACTCTAGGTGGGACATAGGAAACCCAAAAATTGTGCCAACCTTCCATTCTAACATCCGAAGTAGATAAAACCTTGTAAAAAAATTTAACGGAAAAAAAACCCCGAACATTTGGTTTCCAAAGCCTTACATCAGTTTTGCCACTTGATAAATGATACTTATCAAGACAAGCAAGCAAACGAACTACATCAGCACTTTCAATATCTGTCAAATTTCTTCGAAAAGAAAAGGCCCAAACCACTCCCGTCTCTGTTGAACAAAAATAATCTGAAACTAGAGCATGGTGCCTCAAATCCAAAAAGTATAAAGAAGGAAACTGACTGTGCAAATTGGATTGCCCACACCATTCATCAAGCCAAAACCTCACCCGACTGCCATCATGAATCCTGTAACGAATCCACTTATCAAACTCTATCTTAACAAAAAGAATAGACTTCCAAATATCAGAAACATTATAAGTTTGACCAGGCACACACCAACCGTCATTATCCAACCTGTACTTGCAAGAGAGGATCCTTTTCCACAACCTGTTACTTGGAACCCCCATCCTCCAAAACCATTTCCCCAATAAGGCATTATTAACCTTCTCAATCGACCGAATGCCCAAACCACCTTGAGTTAAATGATTACAAACAGTCTCCCACTTCACTAGATGAAACTTCCTTCTATCCACATAATCATTCCAAAGGAAGTCCCGTTGAATTTTTTCAATCCTCCGCACAACATTCATAGGACATTTGAAACAAGAAAGAAAATAAATCGGAATGCTAGAAAGCACTGATTTAATCAAGGTTATGTGAGCTCCCATAGATAAATACTTACCTTTCCATGAGCTTAATTTTTTCTCAACCCGTTCCACCACTAAGTCCCACAAAGATTTCTTAGGTATCTCCAAACATAAAGGCAACTCCAGATACTTTGAAGGAAGTTTTCCAGCTTTACAACCAAAAATATTAGCAAATAAATCAACTTGATTGACATCCATCTGCACCCCAATAAGCTCACACTTTTCGTAGTTAATTTTCAAACCCGACAACACTTCAAACCATTTCAAAATAATTTTCAAATTATTCACTTGGGCCATAGAAGCATCACAAAAAATAATAGTATCATCCGCAAAGAGTTACCTCATGTGCTTCATTATCAACAAAGAATCCAGAAACAAGCTTCATATGATTTGCTCTCTCCAGCAATCCATTTAAAGCTTCTGCCACAATAACAAAGAGCATCGGTGATAAAGGATCTCCTTGACGAATACCTCTAGTATTTTTAAAGTAACCTTTCGGAGAGCCATTCACCATAACTGAAAAATGGGCAGATGACGCACAACTATGAATCCACTGATGCCATTTCTTGCCAAACCCCATTCTTTCCATTAAGTATTGAAGAAACCCCTAGTCCACCATGTCGTATGCCTTTTCAAAATCCAGTTTGCAGACTAAACCAGGACGACATTGACGATTCCTTGAATCAATGCACTCGTGGGCAATCAACACACTATCCAAAATTTGACGACCATCCACAAAGGCTCCTTGAATATCTGAGATGATTTCTGGAAGCACCATCCTTAACGATTAGCTAGAACCTTCGCAAGGATTTTATACAGACTCCCACTCAAACTAATAGGCCTGTAATCCTTAAGGGAGATAGCTCCTCCTTTTTTTGGGATTAAAGCAATGAAAGAAGCACCCAGCTCACCTGTTAAGACACCATTATCATGGAATTCATTACAAAAGATAAATAAATCATCTTCTAGTAAATCCCAAAAGTGTTGAAAGAACACTATAGGAAAACCATCTGGACTCAGAGCACGGTCACCACCAAGATAAAAAAACAGCTTGTCTGATTTCATCTTTAGTAAACTGCACTTCTAAAACCATTGGGTTAGAGAGTTGTCTCAAAGGAATCCCCTCAATCCTTGGTCTCAACTTCATATCTCCTATATATAATTGACGAAAGAAGTGAACAATCTCTCTTTCAATATCAGCTCTACTTTCCCACATTCTTCCTCTAGCAGAAATGACATTTATACGATTAACACGCCAACGAGCATTAGCAATCGCATGGAAATACTTTGTATTCCGGTCGCCTGCCTCTAACCACTTAATTCTTGATCTTTGCTTCCATTTAATCTCTTCCTGAAAAATCAACTTGCGAAGATCTTTTTGGAGTAAAGATCTATTGACACGCTCATCTTCCAAGAGAATCCCGTCTTCTTCTTTGACATCTATAGACTGAATATCAGCTAACAAGCAGTTCTTTCTAGCCTCAATACTCCTAAAGACTTCCTTTCTCCAAACTTGCATTTTCTTTTTAAGGAGCTTTAATTTTTGGGCTAACTGAAATCCCATCCATCCTGTAACTGAAAAAGAAGACCACTAGTCTTTAACCAAGCTGTCAAAATCTTTCTCATAAATCCATGAAATTTCAAAATGGAAAGGAGGAGAACCCCAATCTTCCATTCCTGTCTCAAGCAACAGAGGACAATGATCAGAGATTGGCCGGGCCAAAGCCCTTTAAATACAATTTGAAAAAAGATCTAACCAATCAGACGAAACTAAAAAACGTTCCTGCAAGTTTGACCACGTAAATTTAGCACCTCTCAAGGGAAAATCTACAAGATCATATAAGTTAATCCAGTCATTAAACTCCCTCATAGCTGTAGTAATAGAACAACCTCCTTTTTTTTCATTCGAAAACCTGATGACATTGAAATCACCACCAATAACCCATGGATGACGCCATAAACCAGCCACTTGATTAAGCTCTCTCCAGAAACCGTTACTATCACTAGAACGGTTGGGACCATAGACTGAAGTCGCTACCCAAACAGCACCACACCTAACATCCCTCAACAATGCAGATACAGTATATCTCCCAATGTGTTCATCCAGCTTAACCCATAGAGCCGCATTCCACACAAGTAAAATACCCCCTGAAGCACCAACTGAAGGGCCCAACACATACTGATAGGCAGGCCAAGGACAAAAGGATCTAAAAGACTGGTCATCAACACTCTCCATTTTAGTCTCCTGTAGAAATAAACATTCACCTTTCACTGACTTAAACAAGCCTTTCATAACTGCACGCTTAGAGGCTGATTTCATACCACAAATGTTCCAAGAAAGAATCTTCATAAACCCAACAGCTTAACACCAGATCTCTTATCCCTAGTTGGACGGTCATAATTTATAGAAGAAGCCAACTTATCTAACTCTCTCTGTGCTCTTGATTTCTTTCTACTTTGAATACCCACTTTCATACTACTCTGTTCCTCTGTCAACATCTCATGAATAAAACTCCTCAAGTCCTCTATTTTACCTCCCATAGAAATGCCTAAAATTTTAGCAATTTCAAACATTTTCTCCTCAAGTAACTCATTAGTAGCCTTCTCTCCAGAGTTTAACCTCGATTTATCCACAGCAATGGCGGCTATGTTATCAGTCCCTACTGTCAGAGCTTGATTCAAATTTTGATTTAACTCATCTTCATTCTCTTCTACACTCAAAGAGCCAGCTGAGCAACGATCCCCCCATTTTCTATTATCATCCCCATAGTTAGATTCAGACCACCATCAGAGGAAGAAGAGGTTCTCTGAACAATTTCATAACAAGATTTAATGGAAGAAGGATGAATGGGATCAGTATTATCACCTGGTCCCACCTGGGGCCCACATCGGTCATCAATATCGTCCAGTTGAAGGGGAACACCATTCCCGTCAGTTGTTTCATTTAAAAGAGGACGCACATGGGAATTTTGAAGTTCCACAGGGGCATTTAAGTCGTACAATAACTTATGGAAAACCCCTTTAATAGAAGGGCAGCTCGAAATCCCCATCTCTCCCAGGTGTGCGACGAAAGAGATTCGTCTTCATTGTGCCTGTAGAATGCTTCAGATCTGCAGAGATTTTCGGCTGGATTTTGGCAACTTCAGATCTACCTTCACCTTGCACTTGTGGCGTTTCTGAATATGGAGCGAGAAATATAGGTAACTGAAAACCCAAATCCCCTGATTCCATGCCTAGATTATTCGGAAAATCCGCCCTCATTGATTTGCCTGAGTTTTCCATCGTTGTAGGACTCTGACAAGAAATCTCCGGCATCTAAATATTTTCTGATCTTCTACCTCTTTTTGCAATACTGATACCTTGCAAAAACGAACGCCTTCAACCTCAAGATCAAGTTTTGGTGGCAATTGTCGCTGAGGATCTCTCAAGATAAGAATACGAACCCTATCTATTTGCATTTTCTTCTTTGCTTCTTCATCAATCTCCAGCACTACCCCCAAACATTCACCTAAGCGACTAAAGACCCTTTCATCCCAAGCATGAAGAGGAATACCTTCCATCTCAATCCAGCTAGGCTATAGAACAAGTCCCAACACTTCAGTCCATCTATCCAACCTTCAAATCACAGAATCATTCAAAGAGCAACCAAGTCGAAGCATCCGTGAGAAGTCTTCTTGTGAATTAGGCATAATCCAAAACAAAGTGGAATTGAGTCTCTTCACTTCTACCTAAATCCCCCTTTTAGAGAACAACCAATCTTGGATGGCATTTTCATTTATATCCAGACAGTAAACGGTAGCAACAAAGGAATTCTCCACCTCCTTTCTCAAAGAAGATGCCAAAGACGCTGCCAACTTAACCACCGTACAATCTCCTTCGCCTTCTATCCAAACCTGATCAAATCCTTTTTTCACCTTTCTTACTTTAAAGAGATCGGCCATGGACCCTTCTCTTCTATTGAAATCTGTAACAACGATTTGATCTTTCTTCTCTGGAGATGGTTTCACTTGGCCAAACTTTTTAGCATTACGATCAGTGACTCTAGCCTTCCGAACCCAAATCCTCCTACCATAAACAAGACTGCCATCAAATCTTTGGATTGCTCGATTCGCATCCCATTCAGTTTTATACCGCACAAAACCAAATCCTCTTCCTTTCCCGGATTCTTTCTTTAGGCAAGAAAACATCAAACACTGGTCCTGCCTCCCGAAAAACATCAAACAAGATCTTCGTTGTCACAGTCGGCAAAAGATTAGAGACAAACAAGGACCAGCAATCCCTAATCCACCCTAATTTCGACCCCATTGTTGCACCATATATAAGGAGAACATGTAATTAACAAAATATAATGATGAACGAAAGGGGTTTTACTGCACAATCCAACTACTAGAAATATCCTTTTCACGTATGTTGGGATGTATATGGGTTGGGTTTGATATGGGCCTCTTGTGGACCTGGACCAACTCAAAACCTGTATATATATCTTTTATCTTATAGCTTATATACTATAGATGCAAATGGTATGGATTTTGTTTCATCTTATTATCTTTTGGTGAATGTGTGTCCCACTTGCATTGTTTTGTTCAGTGAAAATTGAAAAGTTTAAATGAGACTTGAACACATCAACTGGGCCATCCTGCAGCCAATGTAATCCTACCCAGCATCTCTTAGTGTCTTCTTATATATTTGATATTGTAATTAAGACAAAGTGGGATAGTTTGGGTGGGGCCATCTCACAACTAATATAATCAAAGTGCCATTCATCTGGTCCTTTACCTTATTTACAAACTGAAAACACTTGAAATGATTTGCGTGAAAAGTACAAGAGCAGCAGAAAGTGGGGTTGTTTTCCATGCCCTTTTGATTCCTGTCCATGCCAGATGGACATCCATCATGATTTCCAACCTATGCTCCATCTAATTCATGGCCCATGGGAGCAATGGTACTGATCTAATTGATGACAAAGAAAGATCTCATCCTATCATGATATTAGTCTCCTCTTTCAGCCTTCAATTCCACAAGAAGAACAATACAAATATAAACTATGCCATCCTCTAAGGTGCCTTTGCAATCCCATTTCCGTTTCCAAATCGAAGGAAAATCACCGCCACCATCACTATAATGCCCTTCTTCTCTACTACCAGCAACTGCAATGGGTCTTCCATCAATTCCTCCAAGATTCTTGTCACCTCATCTTTCCATCCAAGTCCTCTCCTCCCAATTTCCTCTCATACTATACAACAGCAATGGGCATCCTTCAGCAATGGTGCCAAGATTAAATTGATAAGAGACTGCAGCCTTGATCATATTGCCCAGAAAGAGGAAAACCTCAGTCCCTCTTTTATCATGCAAGATGCTCATCATCTCCAAGTCCTTTAAATTGATCAATTTTTAGTCAAACCTTTCTTTGAGAATGGATCTTTTTTTGCTGCTGCTTTTGTTTTTTGGGTTTACCATTAGTTTTGGGAGTCCTTTGTGAGTAAAAGCCTGTAAATACACTTCTTTGTGCCAGAACCTCAGAATCTTGCCCACCATAGGTTAATCCCATGAAAAAACATGATTTAGCTCTTTTTGTTTCTCATTTTAATCACGTGTTTCGCACATTGTAGATCTAACTCTCATTGGAATGAAATTTGTTGAGATAAAATATGGTGGTATAGTGAGTTGGAGGGGTTTGGATTTCCAAGCTGGACCTCACTGATGACATTAAGTGATGGGCTTAGGCTTAGGGATTTCTGAGTCCTGCCCTTAGATTTCCAAGGGGTTTGTATATGTGCTGGTTAGAGTTGGTAGTCATTCTCATTATCCTGTACAAAGGCATGTTCTCAAGTGCATTTATATATTCCATAATTGTTTTGGATATATATCTTTTGTTCTAACATTGATGGGGAAAGCTTGAGATTGCTTGTGCTCTTGAAAATTCAAAGGAGATGTGCAATTTGGCTGGCAATTTTTCCCTTGTTATACATATATATTCAGGGCTAATTTTGATCTTATTTTGTAGGGGCTTCTCTAGCATTATGTTAGAAAAAGAAAAGTGGAAGCTTTTTGTTGAATGATAATTTTTAAATAATCTCTTACTGTATTTTTGTTTTATATTTCAGAATAGTAGATTAAGTGGTCCAACCACTTAATCAAAATTTTTTTTTTTTTCACTTGATCAATGAGAATGCTAAGATGGATGTGCGGGATCATAAGGAGAGATATGATTAGAAATGAGGAGATTAGGGGCAAAGTAGGAATAGCACCGATTGAAGATAAAATGAGAGAAAATCGACTGAGATAGTTCGGCCATGTTAGAAGGCGTCCAATGGAGGCACCTGTTAAAATGTGTGAAAGCATGGAGATTGCCAGGAAGAGAGGGAGAGGGAGACCCAAGAGAAGTTGGAAAGAAACTATTAAACATGACCTTGCCTACATGGATCTAACGGAGGACATGGCCCTAAACAGATTTGATTGGCGTCGTCAAATCCATATAGTCGACCCCACCTAGTGGGAAAAGGCTTGGTTTGGTTTGGTTTTTCACTTGATCAATTATTGAATGATAATTTTTTAAAAAGTACCACTTGCAAGTTACAAGCCATTATATGTAAGTCTATGTTAGATCTTATTAATATATACCGAGTCTTGCTAGCCAAACATACTTAGTTTTGCCGCCGTCGTCGTCGTCATCAACATCAAAGTCTTATCCAAACTATGTTGGGGTCGACAACATATTTGGTCTGTATTTTTAATAAAATAAACTGCATCCCATGTATGAATGTTAGTGCCAGTGGGACCCTCACCAAGATACTAGGTTGGATTTTTTTTTCTATATAAGTTTGTAGTAATTTATATAATTATATAGTATTTTGTACATGTCGGTCGGGTACCTGAACCTTTGGGTATGTACCAAGTGGACTAGGGGTCAGACCTGGACCCAATTATCAATGGGGTCCGAGACATACCTGGATTTTTGGGTTGGAACTTGGAGTCCCACGGTTTCTGGGTAATGGGAGGCCCACTGACTTATTTTCAGGGTGAGGTACCAAGCAAATTCAGTGTTGTTTCAATATTTACCCCATTGAGCATTGTTTTGTTTGGATGTAATCCAAATTGCAGGTTGATATTGATTTGAGGGGTGGATAAGTCGGAAAAGCTATATTGCATCTATGAAATTCCCATCCCCATTTGTCTTTTTTTTTTTTTCTCAACATGTGAAGAAAATGAAGTGTTTGTTAACTTAAGCCGTTAAACTTGGGGCCATGGATTAAGGGGTTAGGAAGACCTAGTGAGGTTGAAATTTTGCACACAGGTGGATCTCATCCAGCTCTTTCAATCTTCTACCTTCCCATGGTTGTTGTGGCCCTTTGCAAGAGAGCGTGCCCTTTACATCATCATATCATGACCCGTGTGCCAACTATATTGGGGTTGGCTACATGAATTCTATTTCTCTAATTTCTCATTTTAATTGATTATGTGATCTCATAATTTTTCATTGAGTTGGACCTGACCGGTAGGCCTGTGACTCGCCCGCTTATGGTTTCATTGGCTGAGACATGGGCTTGTGGTTTTGGCTGGGCCTTGAGCTTCCATCCGGTATTTAATTGAATGGACCTTTGTCTATGTCCAGCTTGCTTATCTGGCCATTTATGAAAACTGTCAGTAGGCCTAGGGATGTCAACAATTGGATCAGGGGCAGAATCCATGTTCTGATCCAGATCCGTTTGTTTATAGGATGGATTGATTCGGCTTCCAACCTAGATAGATCTTACACATGATGAAGTGAGGTTCATATGAGAAAAACAAAGATCCTACCAGTTGGATACAGATCAAGGGGTAAACCACCCATTGACATTTTTTTTTTGGGTGAACTGTTCCTTCACTCGTTTTGATTCTCTCTTTACGAATATTATATGTTATTTCTCAACATGTGCTTGTCCCAAATTACAAATGCCTGTTTGTTTATATACAATTTGACAAACTTCTTTCTCCATTATTAATGGATAAATTAAGACTTGATTTTTGTTTTTGTATTTTTCCTCTCTTTTTTTAACCCTTTACATCATTATAAAATAGTTGGAGGCAAGACCAAAAACCCAATAGCCAGCCATCACCAGCTGTCCCATAGTGGGGATGTCTTAGCCATTTTTCTACTAGATTGATAGGGTCAATGCTATTAGCCTATTTATTAGATCTGCACAAATCTATGGTATTAGATCTGCAAAAATCTATGGGTGGTATATGGTGTGCGAGGGATGAGGAGCCTTGACAAAAAGCCATGTACCATGTGGTCATATTTTCCCAAGGCTTCAAGAAATTCCATTTTGGGGAGGGAAGAAAGGGGAAAAACCATATGGCCTGTATCACCGCAACAATATGTTAGAGCTCTCAACGACTCTTTTTACCATGACTTTTACTTAAAAAACAATACTGTAGCTGTGGAATGTGAATGCATCTTTCCCAGACATGCCACAGTGGAAATATGAATTCCCCATGTAAGAGCCATCATATAGAAAGTTGCAATAGCACTTCCTTTTCTACAATGAGAGAGGATTCTACAAAGTCCAATGTCAATAGTCCTTGTAGTCTTGGAAATAGATCTTGGAAGAGGATGAAAGGAACCTCTTGGTGCAAAATAAAACACTAGCCATGCATCAGAAGAAAGGGTGCTGTCAAAACCTTATTGGGAAGAGGACACCCTGTGTTGCATTTAGGGCAAGCTACTGTTTGGATGGGCTTCATCTTTGAACTTTATGGGGTTCAAACAGGAGGGAGAATCAGTGTAATGTTTATTGCAATTCAGATCTACACCGTTAAGGAGTTGACAGCCACGATCAACCCATCTGAAGACTGTCAGGCTTCACCTTGAACTTTGTGGTCCTAACAAAAGTGGGAGCCCACAACTTTATGTTGATGATCAAGTCCTGAAAAGTGAAAATGGATATTGTTAACGTATATGGACATGGTTGCCCAAACAGGAAGTTTGTTCAATGACCATAACCATTAATGAAGAAACATTCTTCCATGTGCATACTGTTCCACACGATGGAAGTTGTAAATCTGTGATTGAAATCACAATGCAAACAGCAAACAAACAATCACACAAGGAAATACACACAACAAGAGTTGCGTGGTTCCGCGCTGTGCCCATGTCTACGGCTTAAAAGAGACAATCCTTGCATTTATTTCTCCTTTTCTTTTCCTTGATTTACATGTTTTACTTTTAAGCACTAAGATAACCTGGTGCAAATAACCAAAATGCCCTTGAACCCTAAATTTGAATCCTAGCCGACCAAGAAGAGCATCATCTAACTTGGATCCTTCAGGAAGTGTAGGGTGACATGTTTGTAGCCCCACGGACCACGCCAAATTAATAAATAAAGGGTCATGCAGTTAGCCACATGTTAAATATTAAATTGATTGGAGGTTGTCAGCTATCTAATCTAAAATCAACGATCACGAGGAGTTTGGATCTTAACCATTCATTTGGATATCCTTAAATTAGATGTTTAAAAAGTCCATTGATCGCCGGTGTTTGGAATAATATATCTAATCAAGAGGTTCCACTTTTTATCTAGTTGGTCACTGCTGTCAAACCTATTTATATGTTTATATGGACTCATAAAAAATATATGGTTTACTCAAACCATGCACGTTTATTTATTTCATCATTGTATAACATGTAAAACACTTTAAAAGCAATTAAAATTTAGGTTCACATATTTCCATCTTTTTAATATATATTTTTAAGAATGATTCATTTTAGACAGATAATGGATCGAAACAAACCAAAATATTTGTTATGAACAGCTCCTAATTAAACCAATATGTACTTGCTAATAAATATTTAAAGGTTTTGACATTGGTTAATAGTTTTCCTAAATCATGTCCCTGAGCAATGATGCATGCGAACCCATTGAAACATGTTGTAAAAATCCGTTTGGAAACTTTTCATAATTGGTGGAAGAGCCATGTTGACATTTTCTATAAATTCAGGGTCTTGTGAAATTTCGAGTCTAGCTACTACTACTTTTTTGTTGCTTTATTAAGAGTAAACGCATCAATCACATCAGGGTAGTAACTTTTGTCTAATTACTCATAGTAAAACAAATCACACATATGATGTCTTCTTCTGAAAAAAAAATGTGTCTTCTTCTGAACAAAAAATGCTTTCTGTTTTTCAAATACTCACCTCACATTATAAGCCTCTCTCAACACATGTATGTATACTTCTACCAAAAAAAAAAAAACCACATACACGTACACACACATGCATACAAGGTGTGGGGCTCATCTCTTCTCTTGTGGTCGTTTTTGGGGTTGGGCGTGCGTGCATGGATGCCATGCATGGGTGCAATGCGTGCATGCATGTTACTTTCTCCTGTGGACACTATGGACATCATCTACCCAACCTGCAGTTCAAGTACTTTTGGTGGACATGGGCTTTGCCTTTATGGGCTTCTTTTCTTTCTGTCTGGAAGCGGTTAAGCTGCAGCAGGTACGCTAGAGGACAGGAGAGACCCAGCAAAACAAGCAAAGTGGATGGATGTTGCCAGAGCTGATTCTAAGGAGAATGGCCAATGCAGTGCACGGCCAAACCCAAAGCTGCTGCATTTACTGCAGTAAAAGGAACCTACCCCCTCTGTCCACAATCTTTTTACCCTTCAAGGTAACTTTTTATTTTATTTTATTTTTTATGATGGGTTTATAAAATCTCATTCCCAGGCCCACCCCTGCAGTCAAGGGAGACAGGGATGAAGAAGTCTGGAAAGTGAATTAGGGTGGGCCAAATATAAGTTCCATTAGCCCTTGATTTTGTCTTGAGTGTGTTTCCTTTTTTTTTTTTACTGTGATAGGAATTCTAGATCAAACTATGATCAAGAGAGGCTAGGGATATGGACAGGTTGGGGTATCATTCTAATCAAATGATCTTAACACCTAACTTTTAGGTCGGAAATTTCTCTACTAATTATATATCATGCAGATTTATTATGTTAAAATTCAACTATGGGTATGTCCCAAACAGGAGCGGAACTACATACGTGCTGGGGATGGCCATGGTCCCCCCAGAAATTTGAAAAACCCCCCTGGGGTATTAAAAATCTTTACTTATTTATATTAGTCCTACAAAAAAATTAAAAATGTTATAGAACTTCTTAAGTATTTTTTCAACAATGGCCCCTCCAAAAAATTTCTTCCACCCCAGGTCCCAAACAATGTCAAATGGGACGGGATTAATATATAGTAGTGGGTCCAAAAACTGGAAACAGAGAAGGGTGGCAGGCAGTCAAAGGAGCCTCTAGAGAAATTACTTTTGTTCTTGGCCATCTTCATTATTCTTCAGCTGACATGTATGCTGATATTTTGGAAGGAGCAGTTTGACTAGGATGTACTGATATCAATTATCATGGCTTCAAAACACTCCCATTCTGCAATGGTACTGGTCAGTGTTTCTCGTACGGCAACTTGCCAGTGACCGTTTTTACAATTGGGAGTGGAAGGGCTATTCAAAATTCTTGATCTCTATCTACATCCCTCCAGACTGATTGACACAGGCCACAATCTCCTGAAATCTGAATCCCCTTTCAAGGAAAAAGAGTTCATGGGAGATGGAAATGTGGATATGCATGATGGTTAAGCATTTATCGTGTTTGCAGGCATAATCATGTTATGCATTATATGTGTAAATCAGGTGTGAAAATGGTTTGAAAAAACGGCCCATTTACACACCTTTGCCCTCTTGCTAAACGCTTACATTACTAAGATACATGAAAGACACGGTTCACGGCGCGGCCGTTGTTCTTTTTATTTGCATATGTAAATGAATCACTATAATGTAAATAAATCACATATGTAATAGTCATGTATGCAAATCATTTTCACAGAAATACAAGCCTTTTAAGGCCAGACCCAAATGTTGTGCTGCAAACCTGTCAGGTTCTAGTGGATCCATTTTAATAATAATAATGATGATGATAATAATAATAATAATAATAATAAAGCATTTTTCTAAGAAAAGAGTCCAGATTGTGTCTCTATATATCTAAACTCCCTTAAAAAAAAAAAAAGGAAAAACGAAAGGGACAGGAGTGAAATGGGATGATGGCTCGCATTGATGGATAGTATTCATTTTTGGGTTGATGTTTTTTACCTTTTCTTCTTGGCAAAATTATTGGGTTGATTGATGTTTCACATTTTCTTTGTACCCAGTTTAGGCTACCACACAATTTGACAATGTGTAAGACTGACATCAGGGCCAAAATGTAAACAATATTCCTTTCCTTCGTCTATGGCACCGACATGTACATGATGCACTGTTGTCAATAAAAGCAGCAAGTTAGTTAAATTAAAAATTACATGTGTTCAAAAGTTATTGATAGATGGCCAAAATAGAAAATTTCTCTTAAATCTCTAATTCAAGTTTAAATCTGGTTAAAACTGAAATTGAGATTGAGACCCAATTTCTCAATAATTACAAAATTGAATTCTAATTTCAAAATCGAATCCTATCCCTTTAATATATAATAATATGTGCAAACATTATTTATATTGAAAAAGTTTTCAGGAACAATCCACGGTCCTAAGCATGTCACGGCAGGCATATGCAGCCCACCTTCAGCTGAACACCCAGACTGGACAAATTTCACACTCATTGGAGTGCACAGACCTCCTTTAGATCAATCTCATGAATTTGGTACTCAACTAAATTTATCTGATTTGAGGGCCCTCAAGATCTTACCTCCCAAGATTAGATGGTTCTCAAATTTTGCATTGAGTTATATCACATGGAAAGCTCTCAAGCACTCTCCCCTCCATGATTATCATGCTTTCACATGGCCCCCCACAGTCCAGGCTATTCAATGCTTAGGAAAATGCTAATTGAGTTTTCTCCAACAACCCCTTTATGTACTATAATATAAGTATATATACTGAGGAATGATTATATTACAAGCTTAACCATATTGATGAGGTAAAGCAATTGCAAGTTCAAGTTAAATCTGTGCATATATAGGATGCCGCCTTTCTAAGATCTTAACCTTTCACATGTTAATTTAATTGATTTCTCTATCCAATGGGCCCAAGATCTGCTTTCGATCATGTAGTGATATTCACCACCAGATTGACAAATGTATGATCAAATTATTAATAAATATTTGCTTTCAATAACTCAAGATTATTCATCCAATAGAGTCAATTCAGGGATCTATTCCTTCCCATGTCATATGCAGTTGGTCCTCAAATTACATGTGTAAAACTTAAGGCCACTTGATTTCAACAATGAATTTCATCTTTTGTAATAAATCCTCAAACCCTCTAAAATTAAAAAGACCCACTTTCACTTTCAAAAAATCTTAAAACTAAATAAAAAAGCTGAATTTGGTTCGGAAATTTTTAGGGCAAAATGCCTCAAACTATTCCTTCACTAATTAAAATAAAAAAGGAATCTCCAAATGGGACATTAAAATCAATAGAAATTATTTCTATTTGTATCTTTTGTTTCATATTCAAATTAAGCTATAAGTACTCTTAGACTCAGTGAAGACTCAGCCATGTCTCTGAATTGATTCGACCTATTTGCTTTCTGAGCTAAGCATTTCATGTTTTCGGACAAAAAATGTAAACTAGACCCACCAAACTTAGTTAATATATAGATTGAGCCAAATCAAGTTTTTGAACCATGGTTAGTGAAATTAAAACTAGACTCACCACCAACATGTTGGAGATATAAGAATGTCCTCTTACCTCAATGGTAAGAACAGGTTGCCCAGGGTTCGAACCTGGGCACCCACCTTCCTTCATATTTTACCTCATCCGAGGGCTTCCTTATGTCTCCTGATGTCTACTTCCCTCGCCAGAGGGCTCGGGTCCTAGCCCCACAAGCTACTGGGTACTAAAAACAAAACAAGTTGGAGATATTTAT
This sequence comes from Litsea cubeba, assembly GCA_012931725.1. Lineage (NCBI taxonomy): Eukaryota > Viridiplantae > Streptophyta > Magnoliopsida > Laurales > Lauraceae > Litsea > Litsea cubeba. The sequence goes on from CM022955.1 coordinate 5,858,441, forward strand.
GGAGACGCACAGGCATTAGCCATTTCATGGAAGGTAGCTAGGAACAAGACCTTCCTTTATAAAGAAAAGTTGGGTTTAGATTTTTTTTTTTTTTGTTTTCACTTTGTCCTACGAAAAGAAGCTGAATGAATGAGGATAGGGGAGTACCTTCCACGAAGGTCGAAAAAAGTGGTCCTCTCTTTAAACAATCTAAAAAGCCATGTTTCTCTTTTATACCTTTGGCATTTTCTTTTAATCTATCTTTTGTCTTTCTCATAAGGATGGATTGGACTGGATTACAATAAGCCGGTTTTAGTGGTAGAAATGAAATAATTACGGTACACAAAAGGTGACTTTTGTTCTTCATGAACATATAGGAAAGAACCAAACAGGAAAAAGGGATTCCTTGGGTTCCATTGTTTTCATCATGTGTCAAGTTCTTTCAGTAAACTGATGTCTTTTGAGGCTCCCAAAACATGGGCTCACAAGTGCCTTTTAATTTCAATCAGATCAGGGGTATATGGTAGATATCTCATACTCAATCCACTGTAACAACTTCTCTTCTTCGCAACACCAATATCCACACCATTCACATCGTCCCAGTTGTGACAAGTCAGCTGAGTTGAGTTTGTGGACTTTATAAAGGACTAGATAATGGCCCCATATGCTGCTGAGGAAGTTGAGAGATAAAAATTGATGATGGTACAAATTAAATTAAATTCAATATGTACGTAAATGTTTGTTAATAAACGGTTAGGATTTCATAATGATTTATAGTGGAGATATGCCAAATCTTCAGTGGATGCAGATTTGGATGCAATAGAATTGACATATTTAATTATATATATCCCTCTAGTGTGATGGATGAGTGCAATGAATATAATTTATATGGCAGATTAGGCCGTTATTTTTAAGATATGGCTCACCTCATCAGTGATGAACTACTATTCCAACTGCCTGGATTGATGTATAAGAGAAGTATCATGATTTATGTAACAGTAAAAAATACCGCAATACCGAAGGTCCTATTTGTTTCATGCAATTTGGTACCTAAGTATTCCGAGACTTGGTATTTCTATAAGTGGTTAAAAATGAAGAATCAAAGGTGAATATAAAAAAATGACCATAAATAACCTTTCATTGAATGCAAATTTAATCAAGGGAAGATGAATAATGAATACCTAGCCATCACCCTAGTAACTGAAAGTTAACTGTCCTATCCTATTCACATCATGATGTAGTGATCACTACATTATCTCCTTAACCCCTCGCCTCATATGCTTCTCTCCTCACCTCTTCAATAATCCTTCATAGTGATGGGTTGGTGAAGCCTGCTCTATACTTTAGTTAATTACAGGGACTTATTTGTAATGTGTCGGTTTAATCTGGACCGTCTATTATAAGGCCAGATCCGACGGTTGTGGGTGTCTAGAGGTTTAGGGCTTTATATATTTATACTGGGTGGTGAGAGCATTGTACTTATGATGGTATTGAGAGAAAATAAGAGAGACAGTGAGTACTTGTATGCTTGTGGGAATCTCCAATAATAGTAAACGGTGTGAATCTCCCGTGGACGTAGGCAATCTTGCCGAACCACATAAATCCGTGTCTCGTGGATTGATTGTGTGATTGATTGATTGTCCAGTAGATCGTGCGTGTGTTTCCGATCCTAACACATAGAGCTCATTTGACTATAAATTCAAATGTATTCAAGTCCTATGTTTTCTATACAAACATACGGACCCTAAATGAAGTAAATTGTGTTTGGTTTTGTGGTATGTTTTACATACACTAAAGTTGGGCTTTGTGGCAATTTATGGGGGTAATATATGTGAGGAGGGTAGGTAACTTAATCATAGGTGATGATCAAAGAATGAACTTAAGGCTGTTCTCATCTTAATATATCCCTATCTGTATGGACTCACACGGTTTTTTATGTGAAACACATATTTGAATGGATACCCTTCTATCTGTTGGCGAACATGGCATATCGTATATTTATTTGTTTGGGTGCTCTTGTATTAATGTACTGGTCCCTATATGTTTGCTTTGGATTAGGCTTTTGGGTCGTGTGTTTGCTTTAGTTTCATGTGGGCATTTTTCTTAAGACTTTCAAATAGACCTTGATTATAAATGTCCTTTCATTTTGGTTTGTTAGAATCATGACCAAGAACGTCAAACATAGCTTTTTCCCCGACATAGGAAAAGCCTAGAAATGCTCTTTGCCATGCATCTCTTTTTCTTTGTTGATATAAATATGCTCTCTTTATTCTTTTTCAAGCCTCTTCATATTCCTAACAAATAGACCCAACATATGCAACTTGAAGAATCTCTTTGTACATCTAAAGCCTTGTAACTTTAGCAGAAACCAATATGGATAATACCAGCCATCATGCAAATAACAGAAAGAAGGAATAGACAAAAAATGAGCTCTTAGTACTCCCCAAATTAGGCCAATTAAGGGAGAACTTCTCTTCATTACCATTTCTTGAATCTCTACTTACACATTCTTCTTTTATTATCAGCACCATTTTCTGCTTTCCTTGAGTTGGGTTCATCCGAAGGTTAGAGATAAGGGTGCAATTTGATGCAGCAACCTGATGCTTCTTTGCCTTTTCCTTCCCCACTCTAGTTATTAGTAATACTAGTGCTCCACTTTCCCAAACAATTCGATAATAGTTTTTGATTGGAGATTTTAGGGACAACAATCACATGTACTTTTGATATTACTAGCTAATAATGACATTCCTTTTTAATTTCACAAATAACCATCCTGGTTGCGGTCAATCACATTAATTGACCTACAGTTGGAGGCCAATTTATTGATTGATGAGATCCACTACAAATGGATGAAAACTCCCTTAGATATATCTTGCTTTGGATAAAACACAGATGATACTGCAAGAATATGCCATTACAATCAAGTGATTAAACTAATCACCCTCAATTTAATCCAAAACCCGGTTATATATCTTTTGATGGGGAAAAAAAAAAAAAAAACAGAAAAGCAATAGCTACGTTAATGGGTGAAAAAAATCAACTTTTGATGGATTGTGAAGGTGGTTGGCATTTATTTTCAAATAAAAAGTTTTTATTTGTAAAAAAAGATGATTGGCGTTTTTTAATTGTCACAAAATGCAGGTGGTTATATGTAAAATTCTCTTTCCCATTTATGCCATGTAGTTGACCCAACATAATTGAGACAAGACTATTATGAAAATAATGATAAGAAATTTTAGCAGAGAGAGAGAGAGAGAGAACTCTCTTGATGATAATGATGAGACATTTCAATAGAGAGAGTCACAAGCTATGTAGAGTCATAAGATACTAGAGGGTTTTTTAAGGGCTGCTTGTTTGCATAGCATAGATAGGCATATGAATTGAATAAATAGAGGACATCTTGACATTCCTAGGGTATAAGTCACTATAGTGATGGTGGGGCATTCATATATTTTTTCATTTTCCTTCTATTCAGTTTGGATTTAAAGGATAGGTCATTTGTTTTGATTATCACTCGTGGATATTCATTTTTAACCATTTATGGAAATTCGAAGTATTAAGATTCGACAAATTTAATTGCAATAAAACATAGGTCCTAAATGAAGTCCACATTCTCTACAACCTTGTATGGATCTTGTACATGAGAAGGGTGTTGAAGTTTCACCCTGATCTACTTGATGTCGTTGTTGAAAAACAAAGGGTCGGCATTTTTAATGGCTTCCACTCCAATGATGAATGAGATGAAACTTCACATAAAAAGAGGGTGCCGACATGCTAGCTATTTCATAAGGCGCTGAACTTTTTTTTTTTTTTTTGGCTTAATAAGGGGCTGTACTTGTGTGATGAATAAACAATGGTGGACATGGTTGGATTAGGCCCTTAATTTAATTTAAACTTAATCAAACCTAAAGAAGAATTTAGTGTGTTCCACAGTATGTAGATTATAATAATAGGATTTATGTTTCAACCATCCACTTTGCAGAACCCCGGCCAAGTCGAATGAATAGGATATTCTGGTTGTCTTGAAATTGAAGGGAAAAGGTCGCAACGGAAGTACGGATGTGAAAGAGCTAGCTGCTACAAACGCGATAAGGACAGCGTCGAGATTTGTGACTATCTGACATCGGTCACGAAGGATCCAAGGATGGATACCCTAAAAAATGGTGATGCAGAATTGAAGATCTAGTGGAAAGAAGATAAATGGTTGAAAGTAGTGCCAACTCATATCTCTCATATCTATATATAGCCCGATATCTATATAGGGGCAGGTTCTCCTAAGCTGCAGCGTAGGGGTATCTTAAGCTGCAGTGTGTAAACCGCACATGTGTGATTCATTTTTACACTACTGCAGCTTAGGTTACCCCTAAGCTGCAGTTTAGGAGAACCTGTCCCATCTATATATAGCCCTTTGACTAATAGGTGATAAAGATAATATATTCAAATTCGAATGGAGAGATGATAAAGATAATACGTTGGATCAAATATTCTCAATTTGAATTTGAATGGAGATATGACAAGGATAGAGAGTTGGATGAAACTCAAACTATACTTATCCATATATCACCATGAGATTCCTTGTGAGGGGTGTTTCTTTGTGAGTGGGGTCCACCCACATGTAAGTACAAGTGGGGCCCATCGCAAATGCCAATAGGAATTTCAGTTCCCCTCCATCCACGTAGGTCTCATTCACTATCTAATTTTATCAATACTCTCTTGGGGGTTTGTGGTTGTATACCAAAATAAGGGATTATATTTATGTGGTCCAACCGGTGAGGCCCACCTAGATACTTAAGTGGGGGCAAGGGATGATGAGGTCTCATTGTGAATATGGTTTTAGGAAAAAAAAAATGCAATCACATCAGATTATCTATAACCAAGTGCTTTTACTAAGTTCTATATAAGTGCAAATCCGTCCCATCTCTCCATTTAATAGCCTCTGAGTTTTAACAATCTTTAACTTTAGACTTTTTTGAAATTCAATCGATGAGTAAAAATAACTTCAGAGTTGTAAATTTAGTTACTAATTAGGCAGACCAATTTTGAGAATAAATGGTTTAGTAGGATACACTATTGCATTAACTATGAATCTTTTGTTATCCTTGGAACCCAGTACTCTAGGAATCTTTGTTATCATGAGATCCCATCCGAGCACACTTAATTTCGGAGTTCTCATGGGATCTAGAGCCGTACACATTTAAATCGCATCATGTTGAGTTAAAGATAAAATTTGACTTAGAAGCCCAGGATCAAAACTGAAATATTTTCGAGGTGGAACTTGGACAGAGCCTTAACGTACTAACCGACTCATGTAGATTCCGCTTTTTTAGCTCCCCTGAGCGGCCGATTGGAGTCTCAGGCCCATCTTCTTGAAGATTCAAACCATTAATCAGATAGGTCTCAACTTTTAGGACGGATAATGTCAAAACAAAATTTGATTAGTTGAGTCCATATTTCAGCAATCCAGAGGGTGCGTCCCATTGTAATTGAGATGCTCAAAAACTATATATCCAGGACTAGCTAGCTAGAACCTGGTATAGAGCGTTAAAAACATATCCCTACAAGGGATTCATCATGACTACCCACAGTTGGGTCATCATTTGAACGGTGGCGATCGATCAAGATAATGGTCCCACATCATGCAAGAAAACTATGCATCAGTACTAATATGCAATCCTTTCCTGAGGCTCAGGACCCAACAATTCTCCCACCAACAGTACAAAGCATATATAATCAATAATGTAGAGAGAGATTGAGAACATGTTGAGAGGGAGAAATATCAAAAAGGATTAAAAAATTTCTAGTGAGTTGTGACCATGACAAGAAACAAAGCCTTGTGATTCGAGTCCAGGGAGACAGAGCTGTTTCCTTGTGTAGGAATCGTTATAGAACAGGAGATCCATATATTCTCATCGAAGGGATAGGTGGTCTCCTGGACATGGTTAAGCTACGTAGCATTTGTTTGCATACCCCATAATAAAATAAGAGAAAAAAAGGTGGGTATTGGGATTTTAAGCAGCAAAACTGCTGGCCAGGAGAGACAAGGGATTCTGTTGTTGGCATGTGAGTGATGTCTTCCCTCATTCCTCCTCTCCATTCATCATCCCTCAATAAACAAATACAACATGATCTTGTGGAGTGATTTTTGTGGGTCGGACTTGTACCCCTCAAAGTGCTCTTTTGTACATCTCACCAGGTGTTTAAATATGGGAGATGATAATTACACCCATTTAATCTACTTTTCTCGTATAGAATAGTGTACTTTTGGTATTGTAGTACTAGTAGTAGAATAAGGACACTCTTCTTATAAGAAAAGTAGGGAGATAAGAGTGTATCCATAGAAACCAATGGGTGTGGGCATCATTTCTTTTTAACAAAATGGCTTAGAAAGATGCCCTGTTGTTTCTCACACACACAACATGAATGAATGAGAGAGAGAGAGAGGGGGTGGGGGTTTATGTTCATACATTAAAATTAAGTGACCATGATGGCAAGTTATTAATTACAACGAGACTGTGATAGACCAAAATGGGATATATAAAGTTGATACACACGATAGGGTTCTGAAATAGCATTAACATGTCTAATTCCAAGATATAAATAATATCTGCAGTGCCATGAATATCGCAAATTCTAAGTTTTTTTTTTTTTTTTTTTAATATTATCGGTAAAAAGTCATGGGAAAATTAGATTAGATTTTATATACTAAAAAATACCAAAAGTTGAAAAAAATTTAAAATAAAATTTTTTTCCATATATTCTCAAAATTTTCTCGCAACATTTTCATTTTTGGGGTACTAAGAAAAAACATTGTAATATTATTAGAAAATTGATGAGTTGTAATATAATATGATCATGTCATTAGAAAAAAAAAAAAACAAAAAACCCACGAATTCAGTTGGCAATTAGATCAATTGTGAATTTTGGTAATTCCATCTATCATGCCATTACAAGTTATTAATCTCTTAATTTTTTGAAGATCAACTGTTTCAAGTTATTATTATTATTATTTTTTTTGGTGTGTGTGTTGTTGCTTCTGTAGTTGCCAATAAGTGACGTTGTGAGCAACATGGTTATTAATGTTGTAGGTGATATATGTATCTATAAGTAACAACGTTAATACAAACTGTTTCAACCTCATAAATTCCGGAGTGTCATGTTCTGCCATGCTGACCTCAAGAGACAATAGGAAAAACAGGAAAGAAAGGAAAAGGGCAAGGAAAACATGGGTGAGGTCAGTAAAGAGGACTGAAATATTAGCAGCTTGTGGAGCCCCATTACTGTTGGTGGGCTTATTTGCGACACAAACTGAGTAACTTCTTACTGCACAGCCACTGCCACTGATAGATGGCATTGTAGCTGAAATGACGTTTCAATGGCATCCCCTTTGACTGTTCTATCTCTCTCTCTCTCTTCTCTACTCTTCTCCTTTGAACAGACACTGCCACCGCCAGTATCATCAGTTCCATCCTCTCCAAGGCTCCAACCTTCCAAGGCTTACTGTTAACTTATTATTACCACTGCTATTCAAGCTCTCTTTCTCTCTCTCATACTAATCATTTGATTTGAATCTCCATGGCAGTGAATCTCACATAGTACGAGTTCCATCCATAAAAAAATACAGCAATCTCTTTCTCCCAGTCTCTCTCTTCCGTGTCCAAAGCAAAGCATCATAAGCAACTAAAAAGCTGATGGATTTCAGATTGAAAAGCCTATCCAACTACACTAGATATGAAATATACTTTGTGGGTTTTGTTCTAGAGTAGAGGGATGTTCTCAGCTTATATAGCCCTTTGTTCAGTGCCAGAATGGAACATAAAAATGAGAGATAAGGGAGTAACCCCATTTAATACAACTAAAAGTAGAATACATGTGCTATGTAACAAGAAGCTTCTTCTTGGAATTATTTCAAGATCCATGTGTGAGGAGGTATTAAATTTCGAAAATGCATGAATCAAGAAAAATATAAATAATAAAGCAGGAACTATTTTTATTGGGAGAACCTTCTATCATGATGATTTCTTTCTTTTTACTGATTCAAAGGAAAATGCTATACGTCTGCAAGTAGTGATTGCCATTAAAAGATGCTTGATTTTAAGCCCCTTATTCATAGTTCAAATGGTTAAGAACTTGAGACCATTATTTCCTTCTTTCATAACACAAAAACTCAACTGGGTGTGGGGTATTTGATGATTCAAAAGAACTAGTGCATCAAAGAAAGGAGATATAAAAGAAGGAAAGCATCCACCACCCATGATCCATATTCCCTCTACATGAGTTGAAAACACATTGGATTTACATGAAATGAGTCTCGACACACTGTATTTTGGTAGTCTTACTTCAAAAAGAATCCCCCACCATGTTAATTGGATATTAAAACGGCTGTTGCTTGTTACTTAAGATGACAAGTCACTAGCTTTAGAACTAAACCAATACCCAACAAGGAATCAACTTTTCTCCATCACTGCAAAGACTCATTATCTTGTTCGATTTCGGAGGCCGGTTCCTCCTCATCTTCAAAGCAGTCGATGCCGTAGGCGGCGTGATCACGGCCGAAGGCCTTTATGTGGTCCTTGAGAGATCTCTTGTGCTTGAAATCTGAACCACATATGCAATACCACAGCTTTCCACAGTTCTTCTCATGGGTTCTCCAGTCGCCCCTCACTGCAAAGGCCTTGCCACATTTCCTACACATAAAAGGCTTGATTCCATGTTTTCTCTTGTAATGGGTCTGAAGGGTTCTAAAGTCCTTCAATGGCTTTGATCTTGGGTGGTCTATGTTGTTCCTGCACCCTGGTGCACAGCAGAAACAAGGGAGCCTGAGCATGGCTGTTGGTTGAGTGCCCCTTAGAGATTCAGGCCCTCTCCTATACTGAGATCCATGACCCCACATATGCATCTGAAAAAATCACAGAATATCAACACGCCCCCAAATATATATCCACATACATAGCATAATGCGACGACTCAATTTCCAGAAATTTTGAACATCTAAATTATTAACAAACATTATCAGCAATATCAGCAGCATAAGAAGCACTTTCTTTCAAGTATTCTACATTTAGTAAAAATCATGACTAGTAAAGTTTGAAACTTTGTTTGATTTCTAGAACCAGTAATGGACAATGAATAGGGTGATATTACAATGATTCAAATTAGATGAAAGAAGCCATTTCAACTTAATGAATTTAACAGAAATTTCAGATCTTGCAAACATAAAATCGCTTGAAGTTAGATATATAAGAGCTAGTTTTTTCTAAGGAAAAAGGTGGTTATTCTGAAATGGGTCATGTTTACTAAAGGAAGAGAGAAGGAAGAAAAAAGCATGTTGAATAAAATTACTTCTTTTTTTTTTTTTGTTTTTTTGGGTTGATGGGGGCATTAATTAAGTTCTACACAAGAGAACTTGATACGTTGGATCACAAAGGCCACATATGATGCAATCCATGTGCAATTATCTGCAGAGACTAAAGAGCAGACTGAATTAAGAAGTACTGTGCTCTCCAAAATTCCTCTTAAACACTGGAATAACTGAAGTTTTCTGTCCTTCACAGGCTTCGATTAAAAAAAACACAAACTTAAGATTGCAGTGTTGTTCAATCACATTAAAACAGACAACCGGTATCTTAAGTTTTTTACAAAAAGAAAAAAGAAAAAGAAGAGCTTAAGTTTGCAGTGTTGTTCAATCACATTAAAACAAATAACGGGTATTTATCACACTCTCAGAAAGAATCAGAGATGTCAATCAAGAGAGGGGAAAAAATAAATAAGAAAAGACCCATCTCATCAGTTAGAATCCTAAAAAAAATGGGGAGAAAAACCAAGAAAAGATTTTTTTAGGTTTTTTTAAATTTGATGTTGAAAGTATCTAGATGTCATGGTTGGTTCATCCTCTCATACCTGCATGTTGTTGTATCTGTTGAAGGTCTTGCAGCAAACAGGACATGAGAACTGTGTAGGGCCAATAAGAATCTGAGACGGGGTAGGGATCCAGTACTGACCCTTGTTGAGTGTGCCTGTGGGGTATCCTGTAGGAATACTCTCTCCTTCCTTCTCTTCCATATCTGTGGAGGAAACCCTAGATGCCAAGAGATCAGCAGCACTAGGGTTTGGGAGGCCTATATGTAGGGCAACTGTCACAGCATCATCATTATCATCATCAGCAGGAGATAAGAAGCTTTTCTCTCTCTCATCTCTTTCCCTTGTCTTATCATCTCCTTCTTCTTCTTCCATAGCACTGCATGAGGGATATTCTTCATGTCTTGCTGGGCTGAGGCTGAGGAGAGGGAGAGCTTCTCTAAGAGGGGGGGAGGGAGGTGGGGAAGGAAGAAAATGGTAGGTGGTGGTTGTGGTGTGGGAGTTGGAATGAAAGCCGTAGGAGGGATGAGGAGGGGGAGGTGGTGGGTTGGATGAGGTGAGATGATGGTAGAGGGGATTGAAGCTGAAGAATCTATTGAAAAAATTGGAGTAGGGGTCCGTCATGATGGGAAGTTGGAAGAGAGGGGAGAGACTGTGGACGAGAAGGTTATTATAGAGAGAGAGGAAAAGTTAAGTAGACAAATTAACCACAACCAAGAAAAGAGACCCAAAACCCCAAAGTGGGGTTCCTGTGTGTGGAAAGAGAGAGAACTAAACCAAAAGGTGTCCAAGGATGGAGAGTGAAAAATTGCCAAACCAACAATAATAAAGTAAGCCAGCCAGCCAGCCAGCCAGAGAAGAGATGTGCTCAACCAAAAGGGAGATGGGTAGAAGATATGGGAAAGAGAATCACTCAAACTAAGAAGAGTGTGAGAGATAACTAAATCAAAAGATCAGAAGGGTAAATATATAGTAAAAGCTGCCAAGGAACAAAGAGATACAGTGAACAAAAATAAGTAGTTATTGGGACTTGAAAGAAAGCCCAAGTGACCAACCTCCTCCTTGAAGAGTGTGTATGATTATTTCTTCTTTATTTCTTCTCAAGGAAAAAAAACCCACCAACCAAAGGATAAAGGTAAACTTACACCATATACTCTAATATGAGAATCAAAGACTACATTTGGAGTCTGTTCCCTTCCACACAAAGAGAGAGAGAGAGTCTAATTTTGCAATCTATATAAAGAACAGTGGAGAGAGAAGCTTTTCTTTTATTTTGTTTTTAGAACCCTTTATCTGCTTTTCTTCTCTTTTTTTTTTTTTTTCCCTTTCCTTTCCTTTCCATTCCTTCCTTTGGGCCTTGCTCGGGATCGAAGCAGTTTTTCTCAGTCCCGACAATTGCTTTGGTGGTCGCGCTTTGGTCGGCTCATCTCAATGCCATTCTCTCTCTCTCTCTCTCTCACTCACTCACACTGAGCGTGCATACACATCTACGTCCAGGTTACTGTTCCTTGAGGCTTCGACAGTCATCCCCACCGACAGCTGAGCTGGGCTCGACTCAGTCCATTTCATACATGCTTTTGCTCTTGAAATAGACACTTTGGGCTTCAATCTTTCTCTTCAACTAGTGGGCCTCACAATAACAGTGGAAAAATGGAAATCAGTCGTTATTCAAGGCATTTAGTTTGGTGGGATCGGACCAGTAGTCTGAAATGGGAAGTGGATCATCCATGGATTGGGCCCACTGGATAGAAAGTCCACATCCAACACCTCGTGCCAGAAGAACAGCAGATGTCTAATGACTAATGAGAGGCGATAGAGAAAGGGACTCTTCTGGAGAGGCTATGAACTTATGCATGGGTCATTGCTGCCCATGAACATGAACCCATCTCTTGTGGGCTTGTTGTCCTTTAGTGGATGCAGTGAATTAATGAAAAGAGATCACATCCAACGGCAGCTGCTGATTTGACTGGGCCTACATGAAGAAGCTGATCATGATGTGAGAATAACAATTTATCATTTTAGTGTATTACTTTTTTTTTCCAAAATAAATGTTTTTATATCAACATTTTTCAAACTTTAACTATAAGGGATTATAGTCCAATGACCCGGCCCAATTGGATCTGCATTTGAATCTTAAGTAAGGCCCAAAGTGGAAATGGACCTCACTTTGGCATGAGGCCATGTGTGATAACGCAGGTTCGAGACCTACGAGCAGCCACTTTGTGCAAAAATTACTAAATGTTAAGTTTATCTCCAATTTGGACCCTCCTAGAACCCTACTTTGGTGGGACCGCACTGGATGATGACCTTTTAGGCCCAACGTTCATTCATGGGGGAGGCAGGCTGAAGTGAATCTGTTTCTAGAAGATTTAGTTATTCCACATAATATTTAGGCGCCCAAGACTTACTACATGGGCCTTAAATTTTGGGCTAGGCACAGCGTATTGCGATATGGGCTAATCTGATTTAGCCAAATAACACAATACAAACCGAATTCAATCCAAGACAGGGAAGATTTGGGTGGGCCTAGGCTGGTCCGTCAATGCCAACTGTATCTAAAGTACAGCAGACATCTCTCTGTGTATATATCAATGGAGCCTATTGAAGAGCAATAAGGTATATGCTGGTCCTGCATGGTATATGCGGGTCCTGTCTAGACCTTGATTCAGATGAGCCCACTGTGTAATCACTTGGTCTAATTGTCAGGCAAAAGCATCTTAAACGAGTGGGCCCTGTATGTAAGTGAAACTTGGACAGCATTTGAAAACCCATCTAGTTTTCTCAACAGGAGGGAGGGCCCAACTGATAGGGCATACCTGAATCTGGTCTGGGTGGTCTGAATTGTGGTGTGTCAAAAAACAAAGATTTTGAGGATTGGCAGACCTTCCCTAAAGCAAGAAACTTTGGACTTCACTTAAAAAAAAAACAATCCGAGTCAAGTAACCCTGCTGAGTCTGACCGAGTTTCTGATCAAATTCACACCACTTGCTTTGGGCAACAACCAATTGAGTTGGTCTGCTCAGCCAAGTGGAGTCGAATCGGGTCATTTTGTCCTCACATGTTAGAATCAATGGAGCATTTTTTTTTCCCAACGAACACACAACGTGGAGAGCAAACCCAAACCTTATTCCAACGAACCCAAGCCAAGTCGAATCGAGTCTCGATCAATTTTGTTTATTTATGTCTGATTTATTTAACTAATTATTTTTTGCTAAGAGATTTTGTTATTTAGCATCACTTTATAATTTATACATGGAAAGTGACTTATATCCTAGTTGTATGCTTAATTCCAAAAAGAAAAACTTTCATTTCAAAGACGGACCATACAGCTTTGCTATATCTACTTGACACCTGGATTCATGCAAGCGTGACACTCGGAAAAGATTCCATGTATGCCGACATGACACATGGGATTCAAGGTACAAGAAAAGAAGAGGAAAGAGCAAACAGTATATAGAACAGTAACTAAAGCCACACAAACTGATTAGTGTTTGGTAGGTTTAGAGAGTAGTTGAGTAGCTAATTACAGTATTTGAAAGGAATGAAGTGATGTGCAACTTAGGCCCCTCTACAGTAAAGAAGAAAGAACAAGAAATCTGAGCACATGTAAAAGGAAAGGACACTGTTTCATGAATAGTGAGAACCAGGTGCTGTTACCCTGACCAGCTGGTGGCACTGAGAAGCCACTTTGGCCTGTGTGTGTGTATGAGAGAGAGAGAGAGAGAGGGTGGGGGCTGGGCTCCTGTTGTGCAGAGGAAAGAGAAAATATGGATGATAGGGTATTTTTTCACTGAGATCCGTAACTTGAATGATTGGACATAGTTTTAGATTGGACTATATTTTTGGGAAGCAGGCACTGGCCATCCGCCATCTTCATAACGTTGGCCTTTGGTTTGATATACACCATTCATTGCTCCTTTTACTTCTGTTATGTGTCACATGGTGTGAACCGTGAGGTATTTATATTGTTCCATGTTTCAAAATCCTAAAACTGGCTGCTTTATTAAGGGCCCATTTTGTTTAATGTAATTGAATTTCTATGAATTTGAAGGCTTATTATATTTCTAAAAATAATTAAAATGAATGAACAAAGGTGACTATTAAAAAAAAGATCATCAAATAATATCCACGTAAATAGAAAATGAATCAATGGGACATTGGAAAATGTATACCCACTCATCACCCGGCCCTATTAAGTCGATCAAATATTAGGACATTCAAGGTTTTTCTGTATTAGTGACAGAATTAAAAAAATATCCTCAATGATCACCATCCAAAAGAGTTTTTCTCCCTCATGGGGCTCAATTGGATGGTAAGACTCATTCTTTTTTGAGCTGAAACGTTACAATATATTAGTTGACAGAACGGGATTTATCTTGAATTGTCCAAATTATTTCTAGGTGGGTCTTACGATGGAGTGTCAGGCATGTGTTTCACAATTCCCATGTAATAACTGCTATAATATTGATGTTTTGGACTCCATATATAGAGTTTCGCTTTGTATGGTATTCTATTGGCTATTCAGTCATATTGAGATTTACTAAGTGATTCAAAATATGAAAAAGTACGTACAAGAGGTGATATATTTAGCCGCAATTTGGATTGAGAATTAAGAAAATACAAGTAGGAACGTGACAATAAAAATAGGATATGCCAAGTTATGAATATATTTGGATTATAGTGTGTTTTATTTGAGAATCTCAGCACCAAAAGCTATGAATATTTATGTGTTTGTATTCGTATGGATGTTGTGAAGGTTTTTGGTGAATATATTTTATATTTACTTTTAGATATAATTTCCTAAATTTAACTGATTTAATATAATCTTGCATGTGAGGTGTTGCCATGAGATTTACTTTGTGAAAGGTATTTACTATTGTTTTCAAAACTTATTTTTTATTAAATTGAGGATATTAAATACAATTTTCTGTTTTTTTTTTTTGAAATACTTTTCTTAAATCTAGGTAAAATTCTGTTTCACAAAATAGCCATGCATGTCTTATGTAATTGAACATTTAGGATTATTTCTATGTAGTTGAAAATGAAGAATGAAGGATAAATATAAAAAATGACTCGCAAATAGCCTTCACCTTGTTATAAATGAATAAAAAGAAGATGGGAAATAAATACTAGCTATTTTTACTTAAGTAATTCAATACCTAGGAAAGTGAAGGTCCTTTCTACATCTCTCCCCTATATTCTTCATCCCTTACCTCATATCCTTCACCAATTACCTCTTTAGTAATCTTCATGTGGAGCTCATTTCACTGTAAATTGTAGAGGTAGATCTGAGATCTATAAAACAGTACTGTCTGCCATATTGCTGTTTGTAATTCAAAGTCAGGGTTATCATCAATAGGTCCACAGTCTCAAGTACTGGGGGAAAAAAATCATAGGTAATTGAGCTTTCACCTGCCGAATTCTAGCCTGCCAGACAGGCATAGGTCCAGTTAGTTCTAATTCAAGGAAATTTTACCTGCTTTGATTCTTGGTTTACATGGAAAGCACAAGTTTTACTACCTTGGAATTACCTAATCTAGCACTCTCATGTCTGCTTGTCTCCAAGTATGCAGAGGACAGCTTTGATTTCTTGTTCCCTCATTAATCCTAGTTTGCAAATCCACTCAAGTATTAAGATATGAGGTATGGATTCTCCACCTACTTACTTGGGATTGCAATTTGCAACTTGGTTGTGCTTATCAACCCAAGTGACCTTTTATGTAAAGATACGAGGAATATAGGTTCCCGACCCCCTCCCAATTCAGCACATGTTGAGCTCATGGTTAGATGATCCTGGCCATTGGTTGAAGCCCATCTTATCTTTTATCATTAATCATTTTTATCTTGTTATGAGGGAGAGGGCTAATTAAACTTTGATCTTGAGATTCTTTTTATTGAAAATATTTGATCTTGGAAGTCGAACGATAATCATACCATTTTCGTGGCTTGCCGTGTATAATTAGTAACGTGCATAAATGGATTTCTTTCACAAATTATCTCAGGGATGGCTCCTCCTTTTATTCTTCATTCTTCATACAAACACTATTGCGCTAGTCCCTAATGCCTTGTTTTGTAGCTCTGTTTGAATGTTTTAAGTATGGACAATTCTTCCACCACATCCCTTTCCTTTGTTTTAGCCCTGAGAAATTGAAGAATGTAGATATCATCACATTCAAATCAAATATGGTTCTTTTGTACCACACAATTAGAAGGGTTAGGATCTACCAATACAGGAAATTTCTCAATGTATCATCCTGTAATTAGATGGTCATACACAACCATATATATATATAGTCTTCATTTGCTTCCTCGGTCAACATTAATTTTTTTGCTTACCTAATCTGATTGAATCCCAAGCCGCAAATGAAATGCCCAACTCAAATTAAGTTTCCTGATTAGGTTAAAATGTGTGAAAAAAAAAATAAAGAATCCACTGCAAAATTTGTAACTTTGATAATTAATAATGAATGCTTAGTTATAGATATGATCAATTAGTCTATTGTACCCCCCTCAAGTAAAAAAATAGGTTCCTGTCAATTCATCCTTTTCTATAGGAAGGTGCATAGGATAATGTGAAGCCATCATCTTGAACAACCAATTTGATATAATTAAATTCAAGCTGCAGGGATATATTATGCATCTCTTCTCAAGGCTGTTTTTTTTTTTTTTTTTTTTTTTTTAAATGATTGAATCTAAGATCTAGCCATGTGCACCCATGGTGGGACATGACAAACTATTACATGAGTAGTTGATGCAGGACAGGCCTGTGACCCCATGGGCCTACCGGTTCTTGGACTTAGTCAGTCTAGTCCATAGCCCATTAATTTAATTTACTTTATTAACTTAATTATTTAAAATTTGTTATGTAAGTAGGGTCGACCATAGGTTTTATTCTTGACAATTAACGGTTTCTATGGTTGAGATTAGTCTTAGGATTTTTCTTTTAGATATATAAATGATGTAATGCCTCATTGACTTTAGACATGATTAATGAAAAGAAAATTTGGAGTGCTTTCTCCTCCCTCTTCACTTTCTTGTGAAATGTATGACGTAAGGCCTATATATTCAACTCAGGCTTGAGGTCTGAATCTATCCCCAATCATCGATTTGCCGTTCGCATTATTTGCTCCGTCATCAAACCATTGTGAAATAGTGTGATGATGCAAAAATAAAATGGAGATTTGCTATTAAAGGAGCATCACTTGTTATCTTATCCTATTCTTTCAATTTTCCACAAACGCCTAAGGTGGGCAAGTGGAAAATGTTGACCCATTTGAATTTGTGTTCCCCAAAGAGGTATAGACATGAGAATCAACCAAAGAAAATCTCTTCATCCTATGAATCTTACATGTTCTAGAAAAAAAAAATAGAGATGGTAAAAATAGATATATCAATAAAGAAATGTATTCGATCAATATCCTTTGGGTTAGGACTTTGGAAACGTTTAAGTGCATCTGAAGTTTCAGGTGATGTTTTCCATATCCACCATGTAATAAAAATAGCTCCTAGATTGTCTAGGAAAGGTAGAAGAGATAATTGTTAGTGAGACTGCTGCAATACTTTTGTTGCATTTCCAAGACAGCACGAGGAGGAAATTTTACTCCCACTGTTCCCTACTTACTTACATTGTCACTGGGCCTGTCAATCTCTTCCCCTAGTGTATGTCTGGCCAGCTCGGCAGCCAAAGCCTGCAAAATTTAAGTTTTTTTTTTTTTTTTTTCCTTAAGGCCTTAGAGTAGTATAGGGCCGTATTTTGAAATGCCCGCAACCTTGAAGACCCTGTTTGGCCAAACCCGGCCCTTGCTGTATCAGTTAATGCATAAGATTTATATTATTCATAAGACACATATACCATTATGTCCCTTTGCTTGCAACAAATAGGTTGTGGGGGAATGATGGTCATTTTATAAAGGGAAAAAAATAAAACAAAACAGAAAAGAGAAAAGCCCCTTAATTTTAAGCTCTCCTTTTCTCCCTGGCTTGGCCTCTTGTTTTTATTTGATCAAACACTCAAAAGAAAGCTTAACAAACAAAACCAATAACCGGCTGATCACCTATTGTCGCCCATTAACTATATAAAAAAGATGAGCATAGGGATAGTTTAGTTGGTTGGATATTTCATTTCTGATCACCCAATTGCACAAGATTCTCTTCATGTGTGAGAAGGCTTCTTCGCACTTGAGCAAGGGTTATCTTTCTACGTGAGCAGATTTATTTTCCCATTGAAGGAGCATTTTCTCTTAGGGTCTCTCATGGGCCCAAGCCACCTTGGCCGGGTACCAATAAAAAATCAGACAAAAGTGATTCTTTCTCATGCAAACATTGACTAATTTGTGAACTAGTGCTAAGACAATTAATATAATTTTCTCTCTTTTATTTTTTTTTTCACTCTGACAAATTATTCCACACTCAGATTCAATTTACTGATTTTATTTTATTTTATTTTAAAGCATTTGATCGTATGGCTAATTAACGGAGTCCAATAAATCTTAATTCTAATCTTTGATGGATGGATTAATTCAATTGACAAGCTTCTTTTGAATATGTGGTTCCAAGGACTCCACATATATGCTACAAGCTGTTTTTGATCCAGAATATGTTGATGAAGATTTAGAATCATATTGATCCGTCTAGATGGATTGATCAAGACAAGCAAACTCAGAATCTTCAATAGAGGACTTTTAAGAATGGATGACTCACTATCTAATATACAGTCCTCATGTCATTACTCTTAATTTGTCACTAACCATAGGAATCCTTGAATTTAAAAAACAGTTCACCTTTTCTTGATAAAGACTTCCTTCTCATGGGGCCTGGCTATGGACAAGCTTCTCACAGCATAAGTCGGACAAATTCAAATGATTTGACACCATTATTTCACCCAATGAGACGATTGCCTATGGGCAATATTATGGAGTCATGTTGGTGGAAACAAATACCTTTTCATACACAGTTGTGCATTTATGATGCTTCCATCATCTCAATATTTCAATAAACTTATGTTTGTGTGACTCCTTTATGATCTTGATTTCTCTTTAAAAACTCACATATTATTTTGGCATCCACATAATAGCTAGAGCATTAAAAAGATGTCCAACAAGGTGCTGCATATGTGGGGATGATAATAACATGGCATGCTCTACACGGCTGTTCCTTTAGAAGAATTTCTGATGAGAATTCATCGTGTGAGGAATTTTTGGCAAGGTGGTGGTGATAGTCCCTTGGGCATGCATTTTTTTGATGCAATGTCTCTTTGTTAGAATTTTGAATTCCAATAATATAAAAGTAACAAATTAATAACTTTAGGAATTCTCAAAATCTTAATCTCTTTGGATTTCAAAATTTTCCAGTGGAGTTGAGAATTCCATGCAGAGGATAGTATTTGGAGGATTTGTAGATTCCCCAGCCATGAAATGTATAAATTTTGGTAAAAAAACATGCCCTACATAAGACTGTGATGTAGATGTTGGCTTGTGGAAAAAAGAGGGATCAATATCCCTATCAATAAAGCAATAAAAATATGAAAATCAACAATCCCAAGTATTGTAAGTATGAATAGGGTTGCAAAAAGGATTATCCAATAACTTGGGGTCTCCGACTTGAAATAAAAAGGAACTTTAAATTTAATTTTGATTCCAATGAAAGATCGATCGGATCTAAATTCAAAACATATTAGTTACAATCTGAAGAGAAATTTGTAAGAAATCAAATACCAATCCAAAAGCTTTGAGTTTGTATATGGCATCTTACATGATCATATATCAAAGCAGTCGATCACGTGGTTCTTGTGTAGCTCACGTAGCAGGCCCTTCCATGAAATTTGTTGGGCCTGCACGCAGGGGCGGACCCATGTGTATTCATGGGGGTGCACCTGCACCCGGTAAATTTTGAAAATCCCTTTAAAGGGATATGGGCCATGCACCCCTGCCCCACTTAAAAATGCATCTCGCACCCCCATTTAAAACCCATCGTTGAAATGCACCCACATCAAATCGAGAAATCCTCTCAGTTCACCCATATAAGAAACCTAATTTCCCCGTTCCCATCATATCGCACCCCTCAAACGAAAATCCTTAAAGGGATATGGGCCATGCACCCCTGCCCCACTTAAAAATGCATCTCGCACCCCCATTTAAAACCCATCGTTGAAATGCACCCACATCAAATCGAGAAATCCTCTCAGTTCACCCATATAAGAAACCTAATTTCCCCGTTCCCATCATATCGCACCCCTCAAACGAAAATCCTGGGTCCGCCACTGCCTGCACGTGAGTGGGAGTGTTGATAAAGTAAAGCCCCACATCCCACATCGCCTAAGTAAAGCCTTTGACAATGCTTCATATATACTTATTTGAGCCTTACACCTATGAGCTTGGTATATGATATCTTACAAATCCGATTTAAAACTCATGCATGTTCTAGAATAAGGACCTGGACACAAATTTATTGTTAAAGCATATGCAAGATGCATTTTAAACCCCAATTGATCAAGACCAAATATGGATTCTACTTTTTGAGTCACATCCATAATCACTCTTTCCACAAATCTGAATCCGATTCCATCCTTTAAACATGAGTGGTGAATCCGAACACCACAAGATTCCGACTAAAACCCAACTCATTTGCAACCCTAAGGACCAGCTTATTTGCATTAAAATACATAGCAATTGAATATAGAGGGTTCCATATCATGAGTTGTTGAGAATGAAGATAAAAGATTAATTTTCAAAAATGAGCAACAAATAACCTTTAATTTTAGAAAATAAAAATAAAAATAAAATGGAAAATGAACTGCTAGGAAATCATTCTTCTTTTTACATATGCCCCCCTAAGAGAGAATTAATTTTACACAATGAAATCATATGGAATTTAGAGTGATGAAAGCGAAGAATTATATTAGTTGAAAATGGCCAATCTGAGAAAAAGTCCCATCTAAGATGACAAGTCGAACAAGGCATGATTCAAGGAGCTTAAGTTATCCACATCTGATAATTCAACACTTTCATACGGTGGGAGCTTCATGCAGAAGTGATACTGCCAAAAGTAGCGCATATAACAGTCAGCAGCACGTATGGATAGAACCCTTGTCTGAAGTCGAAAGCCATTAAATGCGGCTGCTACTGTTCATGCAAACACATGACATCGTCCACATTCTTATCCAAAATTCTCTCCTGATTGGTAGCCTCCGTGTTTCCATTCATTTCATCTCATCCCCCACAAATTGCTACTTCACCTAATTCAGAGTCTTTTTTGTTAAGTTTGATTAATGGTCAAGAGTGATATTTTTAATTTGGGTATTTTGGCTTGACTCCTGCGTATGTGAAACTAAGGTAGCGTTTGGTTCGTTGGAATGGTTATAGGCGGGAATGGAATGGAGACCCAAATGAGTATGGAATGGAATGAGGCAGGAATAGGCATTTCCATTCCAGCGTTTTCCTGTTCCTGTGTTTGGTACACTGGAATGAGTCCTGGAATGGAATAAAATTTACATAAAACTGACCAAAATACCCTTGTTAGATTTTTATCTTTGGCTCAATCAATGTATAGATTATAATATTATTAAATAGATGGGGCCCACACAAGCTCTTCTATTTTATAATCTTATAATAATAATAATATATAGATTATATTATTATTATATAGGTGGGCCCACGCAAGCGCTTCTATTTTATAATCTTATAATAATAATAATAATGTATAGATTATATTATTATATAGGTGGGGCCCACACAAGCTCTTCTATTTTTTAATCTTATAATAATAATAATAATATAGATTAAATTTTTTTATATAGGTGGGCCCCACACAAGCTCTTCTATTTTATAATCTTATAATAATAATAATAATATAAATTATATTATTATATAGGTGTGGCCCACACAAGTTCTTCTATTTTATAATATTATAATAATAAAAATAATTGATATATTATATTATTATAATATAGGTGGGGCCCACACATGTTCTTCTTTTTTATAATCTTATAATAATAATAATGTATATATTATATTATTATTATATAGGTGGGGCCCACACAAATTCTTCTATTTTATAATCTTATATTAATCATAAGAATAATAATAATAATGTATATATTATATTATTATTATATAGGTGGGGCCCACACAAGTTCTTCCATTTTATAATCTTATAATAATAATAATTATTATTATAATAATTTATTTATTATATTATTATTATATAGGTGGGGCCCTCACAAGTTCTTCTCTTTTATAATCTTATTATTATAATAATAATGTATAGATTTGAAGAATGGTATTTTGGTCTAAAAAAAAGTAGAAATGAATGGAATGGCCATTCCTTCCCATCCCGGATGGAATGACCATTCCTCTACATAAGGGAATGGGATTCCGGAGGTAATGGTCATTACGCTACTTTTTTGCGAACCAAACGCGGTAATGACCATTCCGTTAGAATAACCATTCCATTCCGACCTTCATTACA
The DNA here is from genome assembly GCA_012931725.1 of Litsea cubeba. Lineage (NCBI taxonomy): Eukaryota > Viridiplantae > Streptophyta > Magnoliopsida > Laurales > Lauraceae > Litsea > Litsea cubeba. Next base: position 5,880,740 of record CM022955.1, read on the forward strand.
GCGAACCAAACACTACCTAAGGTGGTAATACCACTCGACCATGAGGAATTTGCATTTGTTTTTAAAATTTCCATGGTGATTAATTATATCTTGCTGATGGAAGTGTCACGTACGAAAGTAAATGCCGCTTAACATTTGGATATCCTTATTTGTCTTCTTAGTTTTAAAGAAGTCCAACATTTCAGATTTACTTTTTTGGCTTATAAAATTCTACAGATTGTCACATATTTGGCTCTCAAAATGGTTGGAGATCTTGAGCATTTGGAATCTAGAAAAGAGGACAACATTTCAAATTATTGATTATCGGCAACAACAAAACAAGCACCTTATTCAATTTTAGGTGTATGACTTGCTTGGCTTTTCTATGATTTGATTTAGTAGAAAGACCGTGGGATATTCATTTTAATTACAAGCAAGAATTTTCTTGAGTATCCACATTTGTTTCTTCAGTTTTAACCACTTTTAAAGATACAAGTTTTAGGATTTGAAGTAATTCAATCACACAAAAAAATATGGGCACTTAATATTTTTTGACTCTTCATTTAGAGCGCCATATGGCATCCTTCCAATTGACATGCAATTAAAAGAGAGGACAAATATGTTTGAGTCTAATTAACTTAATTATAAAAAAATTTAAAAAACATACACTAAAATGATACTGGAAAATCGCAAATTCCCTAAAAGTAAATACAAATATCTTCGAGCATAGTAGGATTTTCTTTGAAAAGTTTAGACAAAAGAATCTAATTTTTTTCAGTAACTATTATTCTTTATAGATATAAAGTTTCAAAATTAGCATATTTGGCATAATCTTAGATGGGTACTTGTGACTTAAATGTTTATTTTGCAAAGAATTTAGTATCATTAATAAAGTATTCTATGAATTAATCAAATATAGTTTATTAAGTTTTCCTTTCCTTAAAGCTATAAAAAAAAAACCTTTTCAAAGAACAGTCATATAAATGATAAGTCATGCATTTCTGGTAAGCTCCACTAATCACCCGGGCTAGATTACCACCTCAATCTTATTGCTTTTCCTATTATGTCAACTTTCTTTTTTAAAGTGCACTAAAGACTTGTTTGTACAAGTAGAGGAATTTAAGCTCCACATATTCTTATTTTTACAGCAGAGAAAATTTTGCATTCCTATCCTTTCATAGAAAATTGAAAATTTCTCCGTCGTGAAAATTAATTCTTTTTTAATATTTTCAATACGAAAAATATATTGCAAATTAATGGGTGGCAAAATAATTTTCCTCTCTATGGTAGAACCCTTTCCTTGCAACATCTATCCTTGAAAGTTTAAGGGCATGTTTGAATACTATCATCATAGAGGAATTCTCTCTAATTTTTCTTGATTCCGAGAAAAATCCAGATTTAGGTGAAGAGAGAAAAAGTGAGAGAGGATTTTTCAAATCCTCCAAATCCATCAATAATCCTCTTTTTCATTGATTCATAGGTCTCCACCTCCCCCATCGAATTATGTGAATCCACGGAGGTAAAGAAGCATTAAGTTACAAAGAGTAACTCATCCTAGGTGTTTCCCAAACCTAGAATGCAATAACTCCTCTCATTAAAAATCCTTAAAAGAGGATAGCATGGTTCCTGGGAACGAAGGAATCCTTTGGACAGATGATTACTTTCTTTTACCAAATGTGCTCTAAATGTCAGCCGTTAGATCCCAGAGCTCCATGGGCAATAAATTTTTTAAAAAAAAGTACATATCCGTGGGCCTCTGCATTCTAGCGATCTTTGATGGGAGACAATTCAATGTAGGTTTCTTTAGAAAGAACACCCATCAAATTAGAAAGGTGTGACCCACTACTAAGACTGCCTATAAGTGGTCTTCTCGGTTGAAAAAGCTTTCATTTTCTTCTGCAATGGGTCCAACCATTCTAACTTTTAGATGACTGAAAGATAGCATCCTCATGAACAGAATTGTGGGTTCAGAAACTTTTGCTTGGTTGGGTTCCCACCTTAGAATTGGTGAGCCAGAACATCTCCCTCAACCTGACAGCTTCCATTTAGAACATGGTTTACTAATTGATGAAAATGACCTCCTATCAATCATCTTAGGGAAGTGCATTTTTGTTGATAAGATTGGCAGTAATTCATAACAGTCACTATTTGGATGAATGGAGAAATGAGAGTTCAACAGAAAAAGTGGCAGAGTACAATTAGAATAGATAATGTTTGGGTGAAAAATGTAGCTTTGCTATAAGAAGGGAAATTTCAAAAGAGTCCCCATAATTTGGTTGGTGTAATGTAAAAGATAAAAAAAAAAAAAAAAAAGTTAGAAAGCTTCAACTTCATCTTCATTTTCCTCATTGAATTGTGGGCCATTTTACAGAGATAATTGGATTGGATGCATTTGTGGTTGACTTAATGAAAGAGGAGAACCCCAATTGATTGGGTTCACAATTTGATAAATTCCCCACTTGAACACCATTCTTAACAAGATCAATATTAATTAACCGCGCGGAGACCTGTTTTAAAAACATCTTAAAAACTCAATATATATTATCAATCGATTTAATCATTTTATACTATCAAAATTTAGAAACTACTTCAAATTTTCCTTTTGTAAAGATGTTATATATTATATCAGATATGACATTTGCTTGGATGGGGGGGCCTCAAAACAGCCACTTAATTGAGGGCTCCTCAGGTCAAGCATGACACTAATTACTACCATTGCACAAGCTACTCACCCTTCATGTGGAGAGGGCATGGAGAAAGCCACAGAAAGGGACTTGGCCACTAATGGGATGCTTGAGAATGTGGATAGAGCACATATGGTTTTAAAGAGCGAGCTAGAAGTCGCTGTACTGTGCCTTCGTGATATCCAGGAGAGAGACATCAGGAGCTATTCAAAGTCACGCGCCAAGAGCAAGATGGAAGTAGTCTAGGTTCATTTTCTCCTGACCTTGACAAGGGCTGGTTTCACAAGAAAAAACTGCAATAATTAAACCAACCTTGGAATGGCTAATGGCAATAGAGCAATCCAATTAATCCCATCCAAACAGTGAGTCTTATCAAGGAATTAAGGTGATCAATCAGATTCATAAAAGTTCAAGGTGAGCCCATGCAAGCACTAACAAACACAAGCCCAATGAAGGGTCCAACTCAAGTGCAGTGGGCTGGGTCGTAGCTGTTACCCATTGTCGAAACCAGGCTCAAATTTCATGTGGGTAAGGTCAACCCATATTTAAAATCTGAGCTTGAAGACCAAACCATGGTGATTTTGTTTTTATCAGAAAGAGCTGAACTTGTATTCCCAACTAAACAAAGAGAACAATACTAAAAACCCAAGAACAAAGAAAAAGGTACAAGTGCATTAGACCCTCCACACACACACACACACACACACACACACACACACACAAAAAAAAAAAAAAAAAAAAAAAAAAAAAAAAAACCAATAAAATTACAGCAACCAATAGAACAGAAGAAACAACACAACCAACTCCTTGTTTAGCCAGACTATTCAAGTCAAGGTGATATTATAAGTATAAATGCATATAAATTGTTGAAAGGCCCAATTTAGGTATCCAAGCCCACTCCAAATTCCGCCAGGCTTCAAAATCAAGATTTAAGCCTGAGCCCAGACAAGCCAAGTCTGAACTACATTCTGGCTCAGGCATAGACTAGCCAAAGTTTGTACCCCTCATCAGCCTGGTCTAGTTTTACAAATTCATCATTTTCTATGTAATTTGAATATAAGCATAGTTTAAGAAAACAATAATGAATTGCACCCATAACAATATATAAATCAAGTAAAGAGAGGCAAAACTTGCCGGGCCTTTATATTTCATTTCAGGTATAAAGGATTTGAGATAAGAAGCCTCAAGCACACCCCTACAAAAGTCTTGAATCTTGGAACTGAACACAGCCTGTGAAAGAGATGCTCCACCTCAGCAAAAAGATGGCCATATTGATTTGTCACTGTTAGCATATATGTGCATACAGTATTGGGCAGATAACTATCAGATACTTCCAGATTGTAGACTTGAAGCCTCACAGCTCCTGCCCATCCAACCAAATTTATCAAGGAAACCATACTCTTAAACCTGCAGGACCTGAGCCTGGCCCTTAAGGCAGTATGGTCCAAGAGGCAGTTCAACCTGGGTTAACCAGCCAACTGCCCTTTTCCAGCTATATATTTAGTACAAACATAGATTTAAAGAATATAGTTTCACAAAACTGTTGCTTGACTTGGTCGTTTGATCACATTGTTTGTATAGACATGAATGGTTCTTTACTCAATATGAACCAAATCCAAGAACATGAGGAGCAGATCAGAGTTCCTTTAATTTCGCATTCCATAACTGGGAGAAGGAAACCCATAACAAAAACAACTACAGGAACAGAACTAATAAACTGCCAAGGCACCCAGCAAGTGTAAAATCCAAAACATCTAAAGCAATCTGAAAAACAGTAGCAAATGTTATCTTGGAAACAGAGACACTAAAAGGAATCATCTAATGGCGGGGGAATACTATAAAGAGTTCAAGTGTGAGAAGTTGATGCTCAACTAATGGGTTTAACTCAAAAGTGGAACATCTTTCACAGCCTTCATTGAATCAATATTCCAAGCACAAATGCTCAAGGGGCAGGTTGTCATATTCTAGCAATCCAGCTGGGCCAGTGCTATCTTCTGATATATCTATTAATAGATATGATGGTCTCAAATGTCTTTGAGGTTCACAGAGAACACCTACAGTAGCTTTGTAACTTCGCCTGGATCATAACTACAGAACTGAGATGCCAAACCTGTATTACAATGATATACTAGGCAATGTTGGGCCTAACCCATTATCACTTTCATCTTATTCACAATACTAGCTTGTTACAAATCCACTAAACTTGCAATCCATATATTTTATCGTTGTTTAACTAATATCAAAGTATTTGACCGAAATTCTTTTCTTTGAAATTCTAGCATCTCAGCTACTTCCTTCTCTGATTAATTGCACATATATGTGGCACAAGTAACAATGACTGAGAAGGAGAGGAAACAAAATCATAAAACATGATGAATGCAGTCTTTTGAAAAAGTACAATTTGTGAAATTTTATGTGAAGACTTGAGAATAGCTAGCTGTGATAAGAACATGCCTCTGCCACTTTTGCATGCCTCCAGTTTTCCACCCTGCACTTACACTATAAGCAATAATGTTGTCACATACTTTGTTTTATAGTTGCTCCATATGGGAACTTAATTACGTCTCAAGTGGTTTTAAATTTTGATCAATGCCATTGCTAGTCTCCAATTTATTAAATTTGCAGTTCATTCATTATCTCATTCTTCTACCTACTGACTTCAAACTATTTGATTCAAAATCCTTTCTTCAACATTGTAGGTCAGCTCTAATTTTTTAACTGATTAGCACATATAGAAGCAAATAACATAAAACAATGAACTTTAGATCAGCTGCCATCAAGTTGAACATAATCAAGGTAAATAAGGGCTCAAAGTGGACCTCTGATCCAATCCAACTCCAACTTGAACTTACCTGTCTCACTGCATAGAGTTACCTCTACTTCACAAATGCCATGTGTACTCTCATTATAACATAACCACCATGTCTGCTTCTTTTCTCCAATTAAAGCATCTGACTCTGTTTTATTTATTTTTATGAAAACTAGGCCTTTTTTTTTTGTTGCTTAAAGGTCATTTGGATTAAAAAAGGAGAAACAGAAACAGTGCAAAGCCCCTAAAAAGCAAGTCTTATACCCCCCCCTAAAACCAGGCCTTGAGATTGGATATTTGATCATGTTAAAACTTCCACACCAAAGGTGTTATACACCCAATTAAAAGCCTTTCTAATGGGAGGTGTCATACCCTGTGAGCCTGTTATCTCTTCCAAACAACTGGGTCATCTAGGGTTGCTTATGGGCCTAGGTGGGCCGAGCTAAGGCATTAGAGGCCCAACCTGACTTTAGAAACACAGGACCCTTTTTTGCCCAAGCCCAACAAAGGCCTTAGTGTTTGGCCTAAGCCCGGCTGCCTTAAACATGTCAGGTCTAAGCCTGCCCATTCAGTCAATTGGCCCAGGCCGGGCTTGGCTTTCTATCACTTGTTTGGGCTTTCAATGATTTGTTTGAGCAAATCAGACGCAAAACTTCATGCATTACTTATTCGGATGGGGCAGGTCGGGCTTTGGGCTTTCTATCAGTAATCTAAACCCCAGGCCAAAAATTAATCTGGCCCAGAGTTTATAACCAAGCCCGGCCTGAGTACTGAAACTTGAGGCTGGAACCTAGCACAAAGCAGGCTGGGCGTTGGTCGGGCCCAGCTTTTGACCACCCCTACCAATCCTACCCTTATACCTGTTTGTTTTTTAAGTGTATCAATCACTTCAAATGAAACTTTTTTTTTTTTTTTTTTTGGTACCCCAGCCTCGGGGGACTTCAAAATAACTCTTAGAAAATGAATCAACATCTATTTCCACCACAAAAACCAACCTGAGAAAGTAACTCTAGAAGTGTATGCAGAATGTTAGCAGTAAAAGGTCATGATTTTCACAATTAGATCTTAGTTCTAGATTCCAATGTGTAGTTACATCATTTCAAAAGCTATGGTGTTAGCAATATTGTTGTTTCGATATGTTCTTACCATTATATGGACACCAACCGTGGCGGATCCAGGATTTTCGTTTAGGTGGGGCAGACAATTTTCCCAACATAGATTAAACGACATGATTTTCAACATTTTTTTTCTTTTTCTAATGAATCCTACTACTAACACCTAATTCATAAATAATCTTCTAAACAAAACACCCAAATCCCAACTCCTCAACAAATTAGCACATTAATTAGCAACCGTTCTACAACAATAATAAAGAAACTCTAAAAAAACTTCAGAGAAGTAATAATTATTATCATATGAAAATTAGTACCTGTTTATCCTTTCCTTAAGCTCCTAATGGTTTTTCTATCATATAAATCCAAATGAGAGCACTTTTATTTCTAAATGAATATTGTCGCCATAATCATAAACATCATATTATAGTCCAAGAAAGAATTCTCAAAAGAAGAAGAAGAAATAAGGAGTTTAGCTCAATCTTATAATTTTGTTGCTATATATCTATTTTTGTTTACAAGAAGAAAATAAACTCTTGTAATTCATTGTAGCAGGATTACCGATTCCATGGAGGCATTATACGGTCACACGGTCAACAAATGCAAAGGTATGTGGTCAAATGTAAACATTATTGTATACATGTGGCCCTTTGCGGTGATGATGATGAACGATGACAATGATTGGTCCATGTTTTGGTGTTCCACTTCCAACACCGATGGGCTTGCCTTACTTATGAGGAACATGGCCCATTTCAGATGAGAATATCCAGAAACATGCACTAATCAATATTTGGCCAACTAATGAATGGTTATAAGAAAATGGTAGCATTCCAAACACAATGGTTGAATTTGGCCAATAAGGATTACCGGCAGAAAGAGTGTTTTCGGGCGTGGGGCGATACTTTTGAGATAAGTAGGGCATGAGCTAGGGCGCATTACATGTTTTTGAGAATTTCTAAATTTCACCTAGGGCGACAGCCCATATGGTGACAACATGAGTCCACCCCTGGGCCAAGCCCATTTCATGTTTTTGAGAATTTATAAGTTTCACCTGGGGCGACCGCCCCATATGGTGACTACATGGGTCCGCCCCTGGACACCAATGTGAACAAGATCAAAACCGAATAGATCATCACTCATGACTGCCCAAGCAACATTTTATGAAGATGTTTTTTTATACGTAGCTTGTTCATCAAACTCTCTTTCACGTGGTGGAGATATCGACCTTATAAAAGTATTTCTGCTCATTTGGTGCATCTCATATTCCAAGGAAACAGTGAGCTTCATATTTATATATTTCAAAATACAATCATCAACTGGGCTGGGTGGCACTTAATAAAATAAATCTTAATACCTAGTTTGGATGTTTAGAGCTCCACTTGCAAAGGGTTTCTTGTAACTCAGGTCACTTATTATTTTTCATGACAAGGGCTCTTTGGATCTTCCTAGACTGATTTCAGAAAAGTGTTATTTTATATAATATGCACAAATTTTGAAGAACGGTTGGGGCATCGTTTAGCTTGGAAGGACTTGTGCAACTTTACCTGTCTCATCCCCTGTGAATCATGAACTAACAGTAGCCCAAATTTGACAATCAGTGAATTTTGGAGGGCATTCAATTTCTAGTGCAGATGTTGGCACATATACTACTTCAACTAACCACTATGATTTAGGTGCGGAAACAAGGACGATCCTAGTCGGTTGAAAAAAGGCTTCGACAGGGTGCATGTGATGTCGAATGCCAAAGAAGTAATTCATAGATTGAAGGAAAGATGATAATTGGTCTATCAGGCCTATTGTTTTAGACATTATAAAGGATTGACCTCCTTATTTAGGTTTGTGAAATTTTCTTTTATCCCTAGGAGTTTAAATGGTCAAGCTCATTAGCTTGCCAAACTTTTTTTTTATATTTTTTTATTAATCAGGATGTTTTATTGGAGAGGGCTGCTTGTGAACTAGGGGTGGGGGGTTAATTTTGTTGTTTGGGACAAGAATTAGTCTTGGTAGTTGCTTGTTGTGTGGTGTTGTTGTTTTGTTGGTTCTTTGTGTTGAATGAAATTATTCTTTAAAAAAAAAAAACTATGATTTAGGTAACTATGAAGCTCGCAAAATAATACCCCTTTTTTAATTGGATGGTTACCATATTTCACATACAAGTAGGTCATGATAAGACTTTTCAAATTCTTTACATCCTCGTTCCGCACGCCCCATAAATATTCCTCTAACCACTACCTTCTACTAGAATGATTTGTGCATCAGCATTTGCTTGAAGAAAAACTGAAAAAGAGATTTATTTGATGGGATGTCATGAAAAAAAAAAAATTTTAAAAATCAGGGGATGGGTAGAAAAGGTATTTCGATTTCACGAGAAAAGGGAAAAGTCCACCTCACAGATGTTACACAAACATACTAAATAACTCGAAAGCGATATTTAATTTTGTTATATTTAAGTAATGAGTTTGTCCAACAAAATAAGAAATTTTAGAATCTCCATGAAACTCAACCAGGGACTCAATGCTTAACTTGACAATTTGTCATGATTTTTTTATTTTTGCTCTTCAAAAGAGAATACCTAGTCAAACCGGGATCAATATGCAAGTCAAACCGGGATCAATATGTAAGTTATAAATAGCAACAAAGGCCCGTACTAAGCCCAGGCCCTAGCCCTAAAATAGAAATAATAGCAATCATTAAAAATAATAATAATAAATAATACAAAAGAAATTTTAGTTATATTGAACGCCTAGTGCATTGTATCTGGTATATCAATAATTCATATAAAGTTTCTAAGAAATAATAGTGTTTCAATAGAATCACGAGGACATGTAACATACACATAAAATTTAAAAATCCCATTTGATTTTTTTTTAAAAGTTACAAGTAGATTGGTCAAATTTATTGCTTTGTTTGAGATATATTTATTTATAAATTACAAAATTTTAAGCTAACTAAAATATAAAAATATAAAAAAATCATTTCAGCAAGTGATGGTTGAGGGTAAAAAACATCTTCATAAGTTAAAATTAAGACTTATAAGGAAAAAAAATTAGTTCTTTATAAATAAAGCATAACCGGAAAAATAAGCATACCTTTGAATGATATGAAGAGTGATCCACTATTGCAAATCCATGATCCGGTAAGAAATTAAAAAATGAAAATGTTGTTGCTACATATAATACTAGCAACACAGGCCGTTGCTAAGCCCGGGCCCACAAATGAAATAAGGCTATATTTAATTTAAGGCTATCTTTTGAGATACAAAATGAGAAAAAAATAATAAATCTAAAACAAAAAAATATATCATTTTAAAATTTTAAAATTTTTATAAATCAAATTTTCACTATTTATTTTTATATAATATTTAAGAACTTATATGAATATTATAATGTATGTTTAATTAGAGAATGTTTTTAAAATAAAATATATTAAAACTCGAATTATTTGAAAAATCAAATGAAAATATATTAAAACACATAGAAAAAAACATATATCTCAATAAAAAAAGCAATATCTATACATATATAAAAATATAAACAAAAAATATTAAAATATAAATAAAAAAGATTTGTAGAGGAAACAAGATGAGGGAAGGAGTAAGTGAAAGATAAATATTTGGATTGATTAGGTGGGCTCCTTTAGCCAAAGCTATCATATATAATAAATATAATAATAATCAATTCAGTGCAACCGTTCATCATGCCTACCCATTGTTCAATGGTCACGATCATTGAAGTTTGGGCAATAGATAAGTAAAGTACTATTTCCTGTCTAACCATTTATTGTGTGATGAAAAGGTGGCCAAATGGGTCTCACAAAATTAGTTGGACTGTTATTGTAATCCACTTGGTTTTACTTGCCTATCCATTAGCAACTCTGGCTTGATTAATATAGATTGAATTCAATTAGATTTATTTAAAAGAGAGCTATTTCAATTAAACCCTAGAAAGTAAATTTGCAAATATATAAATGTGATAGAGACAAATTTGTCATATAAGAAAGATTTATCAAGAAAAGAAAAAAAAAAAAAACCACACCTGTTGAGTGGGTGTTCCAAAAGGCCTCCATGGATGTGGTCTCCATAACTCAATACGGTCCTCCAAGCCTCACATATACATTCCTCAAGTGGGTTTTCTACCGTCTTCTTCTTGTGAAGTGGCCTCACTATGCAGCCAGCTTATTTAATGAATTTGTAAAGTCCGAGTTGATTAAAAAAATTTTTGAAGTCCGGATGCTACCGTGTTGTCTCACCAAGTACCCATCTATATTATGCATACTTTTAAGTCTTACTGTAAACCTGACAAGGTCTTAAATTTTTCTTTTCTTATTTTTTTTGCAATTGTTCAAACACTCTAATATTATGAAATTAGATGGGCACTTAAGAATCAATCTGAATCATTAAACAACACGTGGCATCTAATTAATATATTTTAGGTCTATATGTTTTCAAAAAGTAAGCTATATTGAGTACTTCATCTAGACAATTGGAAAATCAAGAGAGTGATTAATTGTTATGGGTTTTTTTTTTTATTTCGATACCTTTTTGAATTGATCTTCATTTAAATGACTTGCATAAATATTTATCTTATTTCTTATTATACTTTTTATTTGGAGCTAGATTTAATAGTTATTATTTTACATTAGTTTAATCTAATTTAGTGATTATATTTCATTGCATCAATATCTTTGACTTTCACTGGATGTATTAAATAATGAGGTAAAATCTTAAAGATTCGTTTCTTCTTTATAAGTTTTCTATTCTTTGAGATTTATTATCTTTTTGATGACACTTATCTAGATTTTAATATATTTTTTTATTTTTAAGCCTGTGTTTAACGCCTTTGTTGCTAGTTTTATGTTAAAGGAAAAGGAAAGGTCGGCTTGCAGAGGCAGAAAAATCGCGTCTCCACTTCGTATAAGGCGGATATATAGCATTTGCAACTTTTCCTCCGCTATGGGAGGAGGAAAACTTGCAAGCAGCGCTTCCACTAGGTATAAAGGCAGATAGGTAGCATTTGCAATTGGAGGAAAACTTGCAAGTAGCGGAGAAAAGCAGGTATATAGCATTTGCAACTTTTCCTCCGCTCTGAGAGGAGAAAATCTTGCATTTTCAGCTATGCAAAAACTTGCATTTTCAGCTATGCTGTTGATAAATGCGACAGTAAAGTTGCAATCCGATTTTTCCTTCTTTTTTTACTTTTTTTACATGTGGGTCCTGTCACAGGCCGAGGTTTAAGGATGGGCATGAATGATTAACATTTAAATGCAATAACACCAAATCACAACAAGTACACCATAAATTGCTTGTTTGGTAAATTTACTTTGCCGATGAAGTGAAGTAAATGTTTAATGCAAGAGACAATAAAAGTAAAGGTTTGGTGGAATCAAAAGGTGAAAGAGTAGCTTTTTGAATTTTTCTTTTTAAAAAAAATGTGCTTTTTGTAAGGGTGCTCATGGATCTGGCCTGGCCCACTTTGGGTTGGACATAGGGTTTAGGTTATAATAGATGGGCCGTGCCCAGGTTTTATTTATTCGGACTCGATGGTCGAGAGCTGGAATCCTAGCCCGTCCCAAATATACAAATAATTATTTGCGGTGGGACGGGGGGGGGAGGGGGTAATGGGGGACTCAAACCCATGCTTCTCACAAAAGGTGATATGACCAAATTAACCAATTGAGTTGGCCTAGGACTGGGTAATAAACTTTTTTTTTTCTTCTGTTCTATAAGTCTATCTATCATGGGTGCCCATCTTTTCTCATTTTGTATTTATATTAAATGAAAAATATATTTATATAATTTTCAAAATGAAAAAATGATATATTTGTTTGTTTTAGATTTATGTTTTTTTTTTTCTCATTTTGTATCTCAGAAGATTACCTTAAACTAAATATAGCTTTATTTATAGGCATGGGCTAAGCATGGCCATGCATTACTAGTTAAATTGAAAACTAAAGACAGTACACATTCATGAGGAGGAAAGGGATTGCGAAGTCCAATCTATCAGATTTGGGAAGATACCTGTAAACTCAATTCATCTATACAGTACAAATCATTCTCATAATATCAATTTGAAAAACAAACCCTTCTATGCCTTTTACCCAAATAAAAAACCCCTCTATGCTAGCCATCATAAGGGCCGATGAATTTGGGACCCAAAGTCACAAATACTATAAAAAAACACATACATTGACAAAGGCATATTAAACGACAATAGCAAAATTGGGGGTCTTTTAAAGAACGATTGATAGCAATGTTCTCTAGGTATTTTGGTAATTGGGATGACTTCTTTGGGGATAATGTTTCCTATCATTAAAGAGAGATTTGAGGAATTAAGATTTGAATTCAAAGAGATAATTTATATAATTTAATTTGTTTAAGAGAAACATCATAAGTTTGAGACCAAAAATTTAGGGGATTCAAACTTATCAAATGGATAACTTTCCAATTTATAAGCAGTTTGGGAAGGGCCCATGTCAAAGCGTTGTATTTTTTCTCTTTTATATTTCTCTTAAAGGAGAGTTTCCTACTTGCCTACGTGGCAAAACGAATCATATTGCTTTAATTAATACTAGCAGCAAAGCCCCGTGCTAAGCCCGGGGGCCGAAATTGAAGATATATAAAAATTTAAGAGTTTTTAAATATAATCAATGAAAAGTAAATCTAAAATAATATATTATAAAGAATAGATGAAAGGAATTATATTATGATGGATTATAAAATCCACTAAAAATAATATTTTTATTTTTTAAAAGAAAATCCATAGAAACAGAAAGGAAAACCATACGCTAGTGGATTTGGGAAAAAAACCCTAACAAATTAATAAAAATAAGATCTTGCTCTCCTTGGAAAATAAAAATAATATATAAAAAACCCCAATGAAATTCACAAAATGTGATTATAATCTCTTTGAAAAACAAAATCCAAAAAATTCAAAGGAATGAAAATGCCCAATATAATGGATAATAATATGATTTTCAAGTCTTAGAAAAAAAAAACTAACAAAGCCCACAAACATTATCTGAGATCTTACATACAATCTCAGTTGTATTGTACCCACCTTGGATTGAATTTTGATTATTACATATAATTAGTTGCGATGATTTGATTTGACTTCTTTGACCCTTAATTTTTACTTATAAATTCAAAATTTGTTCGAATATGTAGTGGCAAACATTTATTGGATTTTGTATTAATTAGTATAGCTTTGTGTGTGTATTGGTGTGGGTGGTGTGGGGGTTGCTTGGCATCAGCCAACATCTTAATACAAATGAGGGTATCTCTAGACCAGTGCCTCAGTTTCAGGCATGTCTTGGGATGAATATTAGGCCCCCACAAACTAAATTAACCGGCCTTAGCCTTAGATATATTTCGGCCCCCACCGGCCCATCCACTCCCTTCCTTTTCCAATCCATTCTCGATTGAGAGTGGGGTACATAACTTAAATGTTTTGGATTGTACATAAATATTAACCTGAAGTGCACCTTTGACAGTGTGGAAGGTTACGAATTTGGCGACATTGTTTGGTGGGCTCCTCAGCTTGATATTCAATCCAAGCTTCTTGTTTTGATATCTGCATTTCTTATTGTGAGAGTAGACTACACAAAATCATGGTCTCACAGCATAAGCATAACGAACGTCCGTCCATCACTGGGCCATAAAATTTTCGAGACCAATCCAACGGTTCTTGATAAATTTTGGAACTAATGATTGAAATATTTGAAAGAGCCACAGAGTAGTTTTTTTTTATATTTATAAAAAATAAAATAAAATCAGTTATTCAATCTACAGTCCCTGACCAAATCAGATACTAATATTTTTATCGAATGTTCCTGAAAACTAAAAATGGGTGTCAGAAAATCTTGCATGAATTGTGAAGAAACATTAAAACGAAGAATCCAAAAAATTAAAAATGAATAACTTACCAGCAAAAAGCAGGAAACCTATAAGTGATGGACTACTTGTATATGATTTTTCAAATGGTTAGTCACTCTCTTTTCTTCTATAACAAACCATTTACATGTTCCACCCTGTTCTCTAGTGTGACGTGATTAGTTTTATAGTAGCAATTTCTGATGTTGATATGCTTCCAAGGGTTTAAGAAATTTGTTGAGAACTTCCAACCCAAGTGTCTCTTGCTATGATTTGATTAATAGTTACCACCACACCCTGCAAATTGTTGCAAACCCAACCTGCCTGGTCCCACCAAGTCGATGCGCGTGATTGCAAAGCCCTAGCAAGGAAATTTAAAAGGGTTTGGATGGGACCCTTTTAATTTGAGAAGTGGGTCTCATTTACATTTCATATTTAATCCTCAGATCTGGCTTTTTTTAAAGGCAGTTTTAGATGATCAAGAGAAAAGTTAGGAAAATATAGATGGAGTGATAAGGTTTCATAACTATTGAGATATGGGTTATTCAATCCCACTAAAAGGATAAGAGGAGATTTGAAATGAAGATTTAGGGAGGAGATTTGTTTTAGATAAGTGTGGTGGCCCACTTTTTCATCTATATTTCTTTGAAAGGAGAGACTTTTTAGGGATGACGTAGCACCCCTCACAGCCCACCTCTCTCACCCAAAGCTCTGTGTGATTTTATAAGTATTTTTTTTTAAAGAAGAGACTTTTTAGGGATGAGGTGGCACCCCCACAGCCCACCTCTCCCTTTGCTTTAATATATATAATATATAATTAGTTCCCTTTGCTTTAATATATATAATATATAATTAGTTCTCTATTTGCATGGTTAGAATAAGATATTTCGGGGGAGGCCGCATAATTAACCCCCTCTTTCTATCTCTTACGTCTTAATCGAGGCTTCTTTCAATCATTCGTAAACAAAAGAAACTTCAATATCTATGAGACCTACTTGAGCTCACCTTTGATTCATGCTGCCCTTATGCTAGTCTTAACCACTATGGTCTTGTGTCATGCCCATTTTTTATGCTTATCAAGCCTTTATTCACCATTGGATTTAATCTAAAAAAATAAAAATGTATGATTAATAAACCACTAAAGCTAAAAGGTTGTTTTACCAAAAAGAAAATAAACATTTTTAGGGCTATTAAATCAAAGAGGAGGAAAATCTCATGGGCTTGATTTTTTTTTTTTTTTTTGTGCGTGACCCTTATGTAAAAAAAGACCTTCCCACCCATTCTATCCTTAATGATAGGAATGTATATATCAAGTACTCATCTTCACAACCTGGAGTGCATTTTTATTTCATAGCATGCAATCTGCTTATTGAAGAATATCCCTCATACTTAGATATTTAAGTTTTCACCTGCCTCTTTACCCGCCTCTTTACGTGAGTGATAATGAGCGGTAGTTCTCACTTGGTTGCTCGGGGTATGCCACCTCTTCCTGCATGTGCGTGCACCCTTCGCACATGCATGGGCTTTCTTTCCATGTGTGCAGGCACTTTCACACTTGAGTGGGCTATTTTCCATTTACATGCGGGCTCTCACTTGGGTCCCAGCCCCTTTAGATGGGTGTAAAAAAAAAAGGGGGGGGGGGGGGGGGTGTTAAAAAAAAAAGGATAGTCAAGTAAGACTTGAAAGGACAAAGCTTGCAAAATAGCTACCATATACAAGTAACCTAGGTACGTTCAATGATTTTACCTGCAAAATGAATTTACCTATGATTCTAATTCAGTATACCTGTAAGTTAAAGGAGAAAAAGACTGTCACATGGATAATTCCAAGTCGTTTGTGTCCTCAAGTTATAGTTTTATCCAAACTCATGTCACAAATAACATTCACGCGTGCGTTATTGATGTAAGAAGTTAGAAACAAGTAACATTTAATTTCGAAACTATAAGAGTTAATTCAAACTACCAAGCCCTATTTGTTTGCAAGAACTTTGAGAATTCCTGGCTGAGAATTTGAAATCCTCCAAATATCGTTTCTTCAGCGATATTCTAAATGCGCAATTGCTGATTCTAAAAACTTTACAACCCCAAAGCGACATTTCACATAACTATTTTGTAAATTCTCAACATTTTAATAGGAAATTAAGAAGTTCTAAGAGATCACAACGGCTACATTACAGTAAAAAACATCTCAAGCATGAACAAAATTTCTCATGCAATGTTTGACATTGTTCCAAATTTCACTAAATTAAGTTTAAAATTTCCCCATAATATTAACATGTTATTAATGTTTTAGTAAAAAGTGAGTTTATGTGACATGCAAATTCTTATAAACGTCCAAATATCTCATAGTTTGCCAACTCACTTGTAATTGAGCGTTATTGGCACCTTAATATCACACACCACACAAAGATCAATCCTGGTTTTCAGGTTTATACTATCACTCCTAAGCCGTAATCCAACATAGCCGAAGAAGAAAATACAGAAAGAAAACCCCTCCTAGTTTTCTTCCACGATGATCTACCAGTCAAATAAACGAGCTGGAATATCTAACAGCAGAGATCTCCCAATTTCTTACAGGACCCTTCACTTTGGGCCTCATCTAATCGACTGTCTACAGCATTCCTTTCTAGAGTGCTACGGCAGAAGAGCATTATTCCTACTCATTTCTCGAGAACTGCTACTTACATTAGTGTGAAAAGAGTGTCACTTCTCACCTAACTATTGCTATATATGCTCCTTTTTCCGAGTGAGTCGGGATCCTCTTATAATAGTGTGTTTGGATGTAGGGAATAAAATATAGGGGTTACCATTGTCTTTTATTTTTAGTGACTTGATAGAGAATCTTTTTAACTTTTTGTCTAAAAAGTTGATTTTTTTTTGTCATTTAGTGGAGAAGGGAAATTGTTTTTTACTCTCTTTTTTTATTTATAAAAGAGGGAATTTTGAATTCATGTACTTTTGATATGACCCATTGTCTTATGTTGTTGGATAATGTGAGCTTTACCTCACTTTACTTCAATTGACCACACATCCAAACACGCTTAAGCGTTTGCCCTACGGTGACCTTAGGAAGACTAGTCGGGCTCCACCACGTCACCGAGGGGAGTCTGCCATACCACAAGAATAAGAGATTTATGTGGTTTGGCCTTTTGGCCTACGTCAACGGGAGAAGACATGAGGTTTTTACTAGCAATTAGAAGAGTACTACATCATAAAGGCTCTTAGCCTCTATTTATAATATCAGCCCCAAAACCCTGGTACATCCAGAATAAATCTATTTCAAATCACAGTAGAGTAATAACCGACCTACTTCTAATCATAATAAAACAAGGGCGGTGCACACGCCTAGTTAACTATGACTATCAACTTAATCACCCAATATTACCAGCTTTTATTGAGCCATACAAGTTAACAAAATCAGGCACCACAACCCACATGCATGACACGCTCCCGACGGTGATGTGGTGGTGTCTAATTGGCTTTCCCACGGTCACCGTGGTGGGAGAATGCCTCATAGGAGGCTAACTAGCAAGAAAGACCCGTGCTAAGCCCGGGTCTAAAAATATTACTAAATCCTTACATCAAATTGCAATCCCTTTTGATCTGTTAGAAAAATAAACTAAGATCATTTAAACTTTGTGGCAAACTTAATTAAAAATTTTAATAAATTTTAATAAAGAGAATTCATTGGGTAAAAAGAAAAAAAATTAATATGAAACTTGATAAGAACAAATTGAACCCATGCTGCCCGGGCCGTATTTTGGAGCAGCATGGGTTCAATGTGTTCTTATATTTATATATTTGTGATTAGTTACATAAAGAAATTTATTTCCCTTATTTAAAGAGAATTTATTGGGTAAAAAGAAAAAAAATTAATATGAAACTTGATAAGAACAAATTGAACCCATGCTGCCCGGGCCGTATTTTGGAGCAGCATGGGTTCAATGTGTTCTTATATTTATATATTTGTGATTAGTTACATAAAAAAATTTATTTCCCTTTATTTAAAGGGAATTCCTTGGCTGAAAAGAAAAAAATTAATATGAAACTTGATAAGAACAAATTGAACCCATGCTGCCCGAGCCGTATTTTGGAGCAACATGGGTTCAATGTGTTTTTATATTTATATATTTGTGATTAGTTACATAAAAAAATTTATTTCCCTTATTTAAAGAGAATTCCTTGGCTGAAAAGAAAAAAATTAATATGAAACTTGATAAGAACAAATTGAACCCATGCTGCCCGGGCTGTATTTTGGAGCAGCATGGGTTCAATGTGTTCTTATATTTATATATTTGTGGTTAGTTACATAAAAAAATTTATTTCCCTTATGTGAGGCCACACCCCTTGTGGACCCTCACTTATATTTGAATTGTTCTAATTATATTATATAATATCTACTTATACTAATTATTAGGGGTTAGTGAGGGTTGTTATATTAATATAACCCCTAATTAATAGGGTATTAAATGTTTAAGGGAAGTACTGTCAAATGTCAAAATTTCAGATTTTTTTGAATGAGACACATGGCATGACTGGTTTTTGTCTTATAATACAGATAGAAGATACCTTCCCACGTGTGCGGGCTTCCTTTTCTCTTGTAGGCGGGGGCGGGGGAACATAAGTTTCTACACCCCTTTGGAGGTTGACACATTTCCTGGCGTACGTTGCCCGTTCGAAAATTCAAAAACGATAAGCAACACTGCATAAAACAAAATGTCCGCGAACCGCCGAAGGGGAACTTGTATGCCTTCATCTGCCAATACCAACACCTACCTTTTTCCACTCCACCGACCACCGTTGTTTCGAAACCCTAGCTTTCTCTCCAAAACCCTAGCCCCGCTTTTCTCTCCTCTCCTTGGCACCACGTGAACGGTAAGCTTTTCTTGCAAGTGGATGCTGCTGAGGAAACTTTAAAGGTACTGACTGACACATGCCAGATGAATTTGTTTGCACCTGGAATTTCATTTCATCCATTCATCATCATCATCATCATCAACATCATCTTCTGAGATTTCTTGTCCGATCTGTGTTTTCTCTCATGTTTTTTGAGTAATCAGAGTTCCTCTAGGGTTTATGTTTTCTCGTTTTCTGTTTCAATTTTAGATTAATTTCAGATATCTGAGCTGAAAAAAAAGGATAAGGTCATGGTCGATCTTCAGAGTCTGGAGTCGAAACTCAAAACCCTTTGGGTCTCGTTTGTTTGCTTGGAATTGAACTGGGTTTCTTAATGGGAAATCATTTTATACCCAAAAGGGGGAATCTTTGTTTTTTTAATTTTTATGGTTTTTTGTCAACTTTGTTGCGTGATTTTAGCCGCTTTGTTAGGTATTGATATCTTGGAATCCCAAGGAATTCAGTTTCATGCAAACAAATGGGTAGGTCTTTTTTTTTTTTTTTTTTTGAATTTTGGATGGTAGAAGTTATATGTCTAGTACTAGGTTAGGACTTCAGAACTATTCTATACAATCCATCAAGTTTCAGTTGTTGTTAAGTTTGAGTGGATTTGGAAGATAGTTACTCCCAAGTGTTGGTTGTCAAAAATTGAACAGAAATGTGGATGATATTGAAGGTAAACATCTGATCAGTCTTTTGAAATTAAGACTGTATCTTACTGGTCTTTTATCTACTTTTGTTTTTCCCTCTCTTTATGTATACAATGTTTTGATGGGCTTGGATGTTCTTTTCCCTTCCCCTGATTTGGAAGTTGGATCCATGGTAATGATTTTTACTAACTAGTTTGAAAGGTTGGGGGCGGGCTGCCCTGAATTTACATAAAAGCAAGCATAGCTCAGAAATTCGAGAAACTTGGCTGATTTTAGATTTATTGAATTGTTCCTTTTTCTGCTTCTGTATGTGTAGAGTGTCAGAATTTTCCTATTGCAAGTATGATGCATTGGAATGTGCAGTTTATATATCAGAATCAGATGGAACACTTATCTTTGGGAAGATTGAAATTTTGACTTTTTTTCTTCTTTTTAAATTTCTACTCGTTGTCATTTGGCATCAAAGATGTTTCAAAGGTCAAACGACTTAGAATTTCAGGAAGAAGGGAGTCATATGGATGGTGAAAATAATCTTAGGGTGCCTCTTCTGCAATCTTCAGAAAGCATTTCTGTCAGTCTTCCGCAGTCATCTCGAAAAAAGGATAGGAAAACCAGGACACTGACATTTAAAATTGGAGGCATCAAATGTGCTTCTTGTGCAGTATCTATTGAATCCGCTCTCAGAAAGCTTGAAGGAATTGAAAGTGTCACAATATCACCGCTTCAAGGCCAGGCTGTAATCATATACAGACCAGAATCAATCAATGTAAGCATTTAACTCTTTTTTTTTTTTTATCCTAGAACATGATTTGTTGGAAATCACCACCTATCAGTGTATTGAAGCTTGATTTTGATGGATGTTTGAAAGGCAATCCACAACCATCTGAAATAGGTGGTCTGATTTTTTGGGATTCTTTGGGGAGTATTTTATTGGAAATTGTAGGTCCTGTTGGTGCATGCAATGCTAATGATTTGAAGGTGCGGCTTTGTTGGTTGGTATTAGTTATTCCATTTCCAATAGGCTTCTTCCTTTGACTGTAGAGGGTGATTTGGCTTGTCCATTCTTTAGGCATCTAAGGAGGCTAATTGTGGGCCTTATTGTTTGGCCAAATTTGGGGTGGATTTGAGACTATTGTTAACTGCTATTTTGAATCCATGATGATGTAACTTCTTTATTTGCAAGAGTTTGATCCATATAGCTATGTGGATCAAACTCCTATTGTATCTTAATTCTTTTTTTTTTTTTTTTTGTAATATATCACCAGCTCTCAAAAAAAGGAAAAAAACATGTTTTTTTGGACAATTATAGTTAATATCCTATTAAAAGGGCCTCACATGCCACTCTTTGTCCAATTCCCATGGTCAACTCGGTCTATTTTCTTGCAACCATTTTGAATCAAAATCTATTGTTTAAATGCATTGTTATCCACAACTACTGCTACTTTTATTGAAAGAAAAAAGTGAATTGGGAAAAATTCAATGTTTTTGGGTATCACCAGTGTATGAAAGCACATTTCTAAAATGAGTCATACTCTTTGTTCATGCCTGTCCTATTTCATTCCAAGGGTCATTTATTTGCACCCATTTACATAAATGTCACACGTGTAACATTTATGCATACACACATTTGTTTGCGCTATTTACACATCACATAGTTAAACGAGGTGCGAAAATGGCGTGGAAATGGTATGTAAATGAGGCCATTTTCATGTGAAAATTTTCACGCCTTAAAAGATGTGAAACATTTTCGTCAATATATTTGGATGCTGAGTTTATACTTTCGATATTTAGGGTGGGAACTAATTCATATTCTACGTCTACCTGAAAGTAATTGCAGGAATTGAGTTTCCTCTATATTTGCTCTTGCGTGTTTGCAGGGTTTTAAAAAGCACGCCTAGGCTCAAGGCTCGTCAAGGCCCAGCAATTGCGCCTCAAGTGATGGGAGTCGAGGCGAGTTGAAACAGGCCCCAAAAAAGCCCCTGAGGCGCGCGCCTCAGGTCCAGGCTCAAGGCTCGCGCCTCTTGCGCCTTATTGTCACCCAGGCTTTAAATTAAGAAAGAAAGAGATGTAAGGGGCTAAATGAAAATTTCCTAATATAAATAAAGATGCCATGCCCTGCCCTAGTTGTTTCCTGTATCATCCAACGAAAAAAAAAATGGAAGAGAACGGAGAAAGGAGAAACACCAGCCAGCGATCCACCTGATTAGCAGCCAGTGGGGCCCATGCTGAAATTTTGGGATGACCTGTACTGGCTGGTCTGGGGCCTTTTTTTTTTTTTCAAACGCATCATCAAATCGGTGGGGCAAGAATCATATTTTGCTTATGCCATCACCGACTTAACCATCCATCAGTGGGGCCCATGCTGAAATTTTGAGATGACCTAGTATGGCTAGTCTGTGGGCTTTTTTTTTTTAAACATCATCAGGTTATCACCAATCTCGTTAGGTCCTCCTTAGGAGCATCTGTGTTGTTATTTTGACTTTGAAGTTGTATTGGTTTTGATGGATTTTGGTACTTTTGTTGAATGTTTAACATTTATAGTGATGGATGCTTTATGACGTTTAGAAATTTTCTAATATTCCTTGCCAATTATCTGTCAGTCTGTCTAATTTGTTCTACTTTTGTTCTATTTTGTGAATTATCTATCTATACCAAAATATATTTTTTTTATATACAATGTGCACTTCGCTTCAATGAAGCCTGCGCCTCGCCTCGCGCCTTAGCGCCTAGGCCCCAGGAGACCTTAGCGCCTTGATGCGCCTCGCGCTTTTAAAAATGTCTAAGAATCTTGTTTGGGCTATTGGCACCAAATGGGAAAGTTTGTGTGAAGAGGGGGAAAAAAGATACTAGGGTGATTTTATATGCACTCATAGATTCTGTTTTTCACATAAAATCGTCCCTGGTTGCTTGCTTATGGACCTGATTTTCTTACCTTAAAATTATTATATATGATATCCACTTGCTTTTCTTACAATTTTGTAAAAGAAGGGTTAACTTCCCTAATTCAATTATAGCTATTTAGCTTTCTAGCTCTTTTAAAATGTATGTTAGCAATTTTATCTTGTTTCTGATGCTGCAAGTACTCACATTTTCTCCAGGCAAAGTCAATCAAAGAAAATATAGATGACCTGGGCTTTCAAGTCGATGAATTTCCTGAACAAGATATAGCTGTATGTCGGCTCCGAATTAAAGGCATGGCTTGTACCAGCTGCTCAGAGTCCATAGAACGTGCCCTTCTCATGGTTGACGGAGTGAAAAAAGCTGTGGTAGGTCTTGCTATTGAAGAAGCAAAGATTCATTTTGATCCCAACACCACTGATTCTCATCACCTTATCCAAGCAATTGAAGATGCTGGATTCCAAGCTGACCTCATCGGCTCTGGAGATGAAATGAACAAAGTGTATCTAAGACTTGAAGGCCTCAGTTCTCTAGAAGAAGTCGCTCTGATCCAGTCTGCCCTTGAGTCTATTGAAGGGGTAAATCTTGTGAAAATGGATGCTTTAGGCAACAAAGTAACTATCACCTATGACCCAGATCTCACTGGCCCAAGGTCCCTTATACAATGTGTTAAAGAAGCTGGCCATGGCCCCAGTCTCTACAATGCTAGCTTATATACTCCTCCAAGACAAAGAGAAAGTCAAAGGCAACAGGAGATTGAGGCCTACCGTGACAAATTTCTTTGGAGTTGCTTGTTCTCAGTTCCTGTATTTCTCTTCTCTATGGTACTCCCAATGATTCCTTCATGTGAAAAATGGATAAGCATCAAAGTTCACAATATGCTCACTTTAGGAATGTTGATGAGGTGGCTCCTTTGCACTCCAGTGCAGTTTATCATAGGCCGAAGGTATGACATTGATTTTGTCATAATTATTATTCTTATTATTGTTTTTTGTTTTTGTTGTTTGTAGCTATTATTGACATGGGAAAGAAATTCCTTATGCCTTTTAATGAAATGCATGATTTTTACCATGGAAAATATTGCCACTGTCTCATTTCTGTCCAAGTTTTGTGTGTGTGCACGAGAGAGAGAGAGAGAGATGCCATTGGTTCATTGTGGTCCAAGTTGTGTCGTCGTCATCATCATCATCATCAAAGCCTTATCCCAACTATATTGCGGCCGGCTATACGAATTATGTTTCTCCATTCCGATCTATCTTGAGCAAATCCTTAGATAAGTTGCACTTCTTCAGATCTATTTTTACTACCTCCATCCACGTCGTCTTTGGCCTACCCCTTCCCCTTGGTGGGCCATCAACCTTCATAGCCAAAATTTTCCTTATCGGCACCATTGCCGGCCTGCGTTGGACATGCCCAAACCATCAGACGAGTTTATTTGATTTTATTCCTTATTGATGCTACCCCAAAATGCTCTCGAAATCGCTCATTTCTAATCTTATCCTTCCTAGTTTTACCACACATTCGCCTCAACATTTTCATCTCCGCTACATCCATTTTGTGCATATGTTGCTTTTCTTGATTGGCCAACATTACACTCCATAGGACATAGTTGGTCTAATCGCTATTCTGTAAAATTCTCCCTTCAATCTTATTAGCATTCGTTGGTCACAAAGCACTCTAAAAGCAAGTCTCCACTTCAACCATCTCGCTTTCATCTTATGTTCGACATTTTCATCGATCTCCTCATCCTTACTAATTATCAAGCCAAGGTATCAGAAAGAATCTCTTTGTGGTATCTCATGGTCTTGAATTTTCACATTATTCGGTTCTTTCTATAGGCACGCTGACGTTACAACCCATATATTTTGTCTTTGTAAGGTTTATTTTAAAGCCTTTGGATTCTAAAATCTCCCACCATCTCTTGAGTTTTGCAACTAACACTATATCATTTACAAATAACATACACCAAGGTACCTCCTCTTGAATATGAGCAGTTAACTCATCCATAATTAGTGCAAAGAGATAAGGGCTTAGGGTTGTTCCCTGATGCAAAACTATGGTCACTGGGAACTCACCTGTTTCTCCACAAGTAGTTCTCACACTTTTTACCGCTCCTTCATACTTGCCTTTAATAATTTTAGTATAACCTCTTAGAACATTCATTTTATTTAAAACCCACAAAATTAAATCTCTAGGTCCCCCGTCGTAGGCTTTTTCCAAATCGATGAAGGCCATATGTAGGTTTTTCCTCTTTGCTTAATATTTTCCCATTAATTGCCAAAGTGAGAAAATAGCTTCCATAGTTGACCTCATTGGCATAAAACCAAATTGATTTTCAGCTATTGTGGTCTTCTATCTAAGTGTTTGCTCCATTGCTCTCTCCCATAGCTTCACAATATGACTCATAAGTTTAATCCTACGATAGTTGGTATAGTTTTATCTATCTCCCTTATTCTTATATATAGGTACTACAGCACTTCTTCTCCATTCATCCGACATTTTCTTTGTCATTAATATTTTATTTATAAGAGTCTAGTTAACCAAATCCCCCCAACTTCTCCTAACCATTTCCAAGCCTCAATCGGAATGTCATCTGGACCATAGCCTTTCCTGTCATGGTCCAACTTGTGCGTGTGAGCATAAAAACACTTGATGTATTAAGTGCTTTTGCACAATCTTATGTGGAATGATATTTGGGATTTTGCGAATTCTATGGGGAGAGTTGATTGAATGGGCCGGTTTCACAAAAAGTGGGTTCATAATAATATTTTAAGTTGTATTGTAACTGTATGTATGCATATACTTTTTTGGTTTGTTATGGGGGGTTGGTAACACCATTAGCATGTGAAAAATTGGGTTCATTGAAAAATTCAGATTGTATCTGATATATTTGTTTAACAACCTTAGCATGAAAAAGTAACATAAGTGAGCAATTGATGACATTGATATCGTCATTGCTTATAGGGATCTTTATTAGAAACAACAATATATAGTAGGTGATTTGTAAAGAAATTTGTGTTTTTTTTTTTTTCAATTCAGGTTCTACGTGGGGTCTTACCATGCATTGAAGCGAGGGTCCACCAACATGGATGTTTTGGTTGCATTGGGAACCAATGCAGCTTATTTCTACTCTGTATATATTGTTATGAAAGCCATGACTTCAGATTCATTTGAAGGGCAGGATTTTTTTGAAACTAGTGCAATGTTGATCTCTTTTATTCTCTTGGGGAAATATTTGGAGGCAGTGGCCAAAGGGAAGACATCAGCTGCTTTGGAAAAGCTCATAGATCTAGCTCCAGATACAGCTTTTGTACTAAGTTTGGATGGGGATGGGAATGTGATTTCAGAGATGGAAATCAGCACTCAGCTTATACAAAGGAATGATGTAATCAAGATTGTTCCAGGTGCGAAGGTTCCTGTTGATGGGATTGTTATAAGGGGTCAAAGCCATGTGAATGAAAGCATGATCACTGGCGAGGCAAGGCCAATTTCTAAGAGACCTGGAGACAAGGTTCTATTCTTTTGTTGTTCTTTTTTTTTTTACTTGTTCAATGTTTCCTAAATTTTCTACAACTTCGCACTTTTGAGCTGCATGTCAATGCATCTGAGTTTGTAACGTGCTATAAACAGGTTATTGGTGGAACTGTAAATGAAAATGGATGTTTGCTGATTAAAGCTACTCACGTTGGGTCAGAGACTGCATTATCTCAGATAGTTCAGCTTGTGGAAGCTGCTCAGCTAGCCAGAGCACCAGTTCAGAAGCTAGCAGACCAGATTTCCAAGTTCTTTGTTCCCACAGTGAGTTCTTATTCATGTTTTTAGTTTGTCACAATATTCATTTCATTAGTTTAGTTGATCATGCTAGTCTCTTCTATTCACCATCATCATTGAGGCCTTATCCCATCTATGTTGGTCTTTTCTATTTCCAACTGAAGTTTGGTCATGTGCCTCATGAAAGTAAAAAGAAAGTACAGTTAAACTGAAAATAGGAGAATGTGATGAAGATGTTCCCGCCACCATGCAAGGATATGCAATGAGCTAATGATGCCCAGATATGGCATCTAAACGACAGTAACACATCATGGAAATGGCAAGGAGATAGATTTTACACATAAAAAGTGAATTATTGGGTACGATATGACACGATATGTTGTCCATTTTGAACTATCCGTGCACATCATAGGTAATGGGAGTTTTTTATTTTTTTTGGTTCTTTTAATGTTTTAATTGCTAAGATCACTTTTGTAACTAAAAGAAGAGGAAATGGAAGAAGAAAGAAAAAACAACATTATCATGTATATTGATTTCACATTCTATGTTACAATGAGATTATCCGGTTCCAAACTGTTGGATTTTTTATGTTTTTTGTGTTGGTGCTTATTGTTTCTGTGATGGCATGTACAAGTTTATCACAATTAACTGTACCACATCAGATCATAATACATCGTTTTCTTTCTAGGTTGTTGTGGCTGCATTTCTTACATGGCTAGGCTGGTTCATTCCCGGAGAAACTGGCATGTATCCGAGGCACTGGATTCCAAAGGCCATGGATGGATTTGAGCTAGCATTGCAGTTTGGTATTTCAGTATTGGTGGTTGCCTGCCCATGTGCTCTAGGACTGGCAACCCCAACAGCAGTCATGGTTGCCACAGGAAAAGGTGCTTCTCAGGGTGTACTTATTAAGGGTGGAAATGCTCTTGAAAATGCACACAAGGTAAGATAGAGAATTGGTTATCGAGTCTTGATAGACTGATATTGAATAAGAACAATCTGTTGTTTGGAAGTTTTGGTTTTCAAGTACTAAATTGTAAATTTCTGGTTCTTTGTTCAGAATATCTCATCCTTGAATCTGCAGGTAAAAACTGTTGTGTTTGACAAGACTGGAACATTGACTGCTGGAAAACCAGTGGTAGTTAGTACGAAGCTTTTCTTTAACATGCCAATCCTGGAGTTTTATGACATGGCTGCTGTTGCGGAGGTGAACATTTAAGCCTAGAACTAGTTTCATCAGTTTTACATGAAGGTTTATTTGGTTTCTTGCCTTAAGATCATGTCTGTCATGTGCGAGCTGTCATCACTCATCACTCATCAATGTCAAACCCGTAACCTTGATGTTAAAACCCATATATTCAGTAGGAATTATATGATCCTGCACGCGAGGATATGCACAGGATCCTTGACCCAAGTTGATGATCCATACAGACCATTGATCCAGTGGCATTACCTTGGCTAGATCATCCATCAACTGAAAATAAATTGGCACAGATCTCTCTCATTTAGGCAAAATATTAGGAAATTTCTTTGAATTTTGGGTTTGTCTTGGGTTGTAAATTAAGTGAAAATAGAAAATGTAAAAATTAAAAACTATTTGAATTTTCTTATACATACCTTAAATAATATATAAAATTCATTTAAAAGCTTTCTACATTTTCATAAAAGTATTGCAAGAACCTCATTTTGGGACATGTCAGAAATCTCATGATAATCGGAATGATCTCGGTCCACCATTTTCTCGAATATGTTGCGAGACTTTTTAAGATATCTGCAATCTTTGTGACACTACCAATGAATTACTCGTAGTTCCTTAGGGTTTCTTTATGTGTCTGTTTCATTTTGTTGTCTTTTGTCTACTTTTCTTTGTCTGCAAGCCTTGGCTTTGCTCCGATGGACTTTGTTTTTGTATCTTTCTTTGTCCTGGTCATATTGTCTTATGTCGTCCTTCTTGTGTTTTGCTTTTGTCTCTTTTTTTTTCTTTTTCTGATGAGGGTATCCTTGAGGTCTATAACCAATCAAGACTAATCCCCTGGGTGGTGCCCACTAAACCAACACAAATGCACACCGGGTAAATTTGGGTGGGCTTCGAACACAAGATGTGGGGAGCAAACCCTCACCTTTTTGTTGTTGCTTTTGCTTTCCTTTTTAATGAGATTTGTTGTTACTATTCAAAAGAAGAAGAAAAAAAAAGAAAAGGGATAAGTCAGATTTAAAAATTCTAGCCATATGATGTGGCCTGAAATGACATGGGCATGGAAGGACATGTCTATGCCAGGGCCATGCATTTTATTTTATTTTTTGAAATGGTAACTTGTATTTATCAAAAGCTTTACAGTGTAAAAGAGCTATACTAAGAAGTGGCTGGGAAAATCTCCAAAAAAAGACAGCCACCGCCCAAAGGGAGGGGGAACTATACAAGGAGGCGCAGAGGCCTCAAAACAAAAGGGAGAAAAAGGGAACCTAATCAAAGAGCTATGACTTCCCTTCAATTGAACAGGATGGCATCAGTGGATAAGCCCCAAAAGTCTGGAAGAAAAGCCAGGGCCATGCATTTTACACTTAAATGAGCATCGGATATATATACTGTGTGGATATGTTGTTAGTTTTGAAGTATACAATTATCATAGCCCACTTGTCAACTGTCTGAATTAGGAACAGATGATTACTTCTTGGTTATGATCATCTGTCCTTGTATCTTAGCATTTTTCAGTGCAAGCGCAAGGTTGGTGGCGGCTACTTTAAATGTATGAATGAAAGTCCTGAACTTTCTTCTTTAAATTGCTTTGTAGGCCAACAGTGAGCATCCTATAGCAAAGGCTGTCATGGAGCATTCTAAGAAGCTGCGGCAACAGTATGGATCCTACAATGACCATGTGGAAGAAGTTCAGGAGTTTGAGGTTTATACAGGAGCTGGGGTCAGTGCAAATGTTGGTGGCAGAACAGTACTGGTAGGGAACAAGAGGCTCATGCAGGTTTGCCAGGTCCCTGTAAGCCCTGAGGTTGAGGATTACATGTCAGATATGGAACAGCTAGCACGCACATGCGTGTTGGTTTCTATTGATGGGAGAATCACTGGAGCTTTAGCTGTGTCTGATCCTTTGAAGCCAGAAGCTGAGCGCGTAGTGTCTTTCCTTCAATCCATGAAGATCTCGAGCATCATGGTGACAGGTGACAACTGGGCCACAGCAAATGCAATTGCCAGGGAGGTCGGAATTATGACAGTGTTTGCAGAGACAGATCCAGTGGGAAAAGCTGAGAAGATTAAAGAATTGCAGGTAAGTGGCGCTTTGTAAGGTTTTCAAATTCGAACCATTTTGTCGTACTGCAAACTGGTTTGATCATAGAGGTCAAGTCTTTCCTTCCTTAATTTGATCGAGTGCATGGTGAATTGTCAACTGTGAAAGATGAACCAAACTGTGAACCAAGTGTTACACCATTCTCCATCAACTTAAGCTTTTAGAGTAAGTGGTTGTCAACAGGATAGTCCCATTGCCACTAGGGCACCACATCAGGGAAAAGAAGTGTGCAAAGTTATTTGTTTCAAGGATGTGATTTGACTTAAATTCAACCAACGAGTTTTATAGTCTATGCTTTATAGTTTCTAATTGAGGAATAATTTTAATCCATGCTGCATAGATTCTTTGAAATGAGCAAGGTACGCCTGTCAAGCACATAACAGTCATGCACCACATTGGGTTCTCCATGGATTCTTCTAGTTCCAATTTAAACATTATTTTGAAGTTGATTGGGATTATTATGTGTTTCTCCTTCTGAGATCTAACTAAAAGATTGAAATGTTCATGTACATCCTTAAGGTGGGAACTTCCAACGGGCCCACCTTATGATCCATCTGAACCATTCAAACACATGGGACCCCCCTTGATAGTCACCCGACCCCAAGGTCTGCACCCACCGAATGGATTGGACCGTTGGATTGAGGATCAATTTTTTTATTTAATATAAAGCCATTAGACTTGTGGGCCATGGATAAAGGGGTTAGTGGCTATAATGCCTAGATACGGCAAGAACATGCCATAGACAAAGACAGCATGGACACGGATTTTACGCATAAAAAGTGAAGTATTGGATACGATATGTTGGACATTTTGAAGTATCTGTGCATAGTAGGTTACAACTTACAGGCATGAGATTGACCCCAATTTTGATATATGAGTCCATCATGAGTGGATCTTTCCATCCCCCCAACAGCAGGTGTGCTCAGTAAGAACTGAAACAGGCTACACATGGCAAATAAGGAAACAAACAAGCACTAAAGCATCTAACACTTGAACAAGTGAAATTTTGTAAATGTTACTTCTTAAGGGCATCTTATTTGCCTTCATAACAATGACCTGAACAAAGTTTTGAAACTTGGAGAGACTGCTTTTAATGGGTTTGGTCTTCAATCCACAAGGTTGAGTCATGTAAAGACTCAAGGCCATGGGACTCATCTATATTTCTTGGTAGAATATGTTGTCCATTTCTTACATGCAGAAAGAGTGTCTTTAGTGACTAACAATGGTTTCTGACATTGATGCAGATGAAAGGGATGACTGTGGCAATGGTTGGTGATGGAATCAATGACTCGCCAGCCCTGGTCGCAGCTGATGTAGGTATGGCGATTGGTGCAGGCACTGATATTGCAATTGAAGCTGCTGATGTTGTCCTTATAAAGAGCAACTTAGAAGATGTTGTTACAGCCATTGATCTCTCGAGAAAGACGCTCTCTAGGATCAGGCTTAACTATGTGTGGGCCCTTGGCTACAATGTACTCGGCATGCCAATAGCTGCTGGAGTTTTGTTCCCTTTCACTGGAATTCGGTTACCTCCATGGCTTGCTGGTGCTTGCATGGCAGCTTCGTCCCTCAGCGTTGTATGTTCCTCTCTCCTATTGCAGTCATATAAGAAGCCCTTGAATCTCCAAGACGCTGGAGGACCAACTGGTTATTCCAATTCTGTGTGATATTATCTTTGGTTTGTTTCAGACTCACAATATTAATTGATGGAATACATTGTTAAATAATACAGATACTCAAATAGGTACATATAGATACTTTAGATTATCTTCATCTTACAGGATCACAAATATGTACATCATGCTGATGATTGTTACTTTCATCTGGATCATTAATCTGTGGGGCATATTTCAGTGAAGCAGATCATTTTTTTTCTGGCACCCTTACCTATGCAAAAGTTCTTCATTGAACAATTTGAGTCGTTTAGGCCTTGTTGGTTCCATGGAATTGAATTCTTAGGAATTCCAAGAAATGCATTTCTAGAAGTGGCTAAAATTGAAGAAATAAATTTGAATATCCATAAATTGCCTTCCAAATAATCCCCCCTTTGATGGAACGCAAATGAAGTGGAGATTGAAAATGAAAACAGACCTTTATTTCTTCAATTTTGGCCATTTTAAAAATAGATATTTGTAGAATTCCAAGAGATTCAATTCCATGCAAACATACAGTCCCTTTAATGATTTGTCATTTTTGCAGTTGAGCAGACTCCTAGTTGTCCATTTGCAAGTAAATTATCAGATGCAACTATCAGTCATTGAATCGTGGGGGGATTATTCATTGATTAGCCCATACATCCATCATAGCCCCACCTTTACAGGATGCTTGAACTCCCAACGGTTCACTATGTTGTTTCTCCACAGAAGTACACCCCCACCACCGAACAGACTTATCCCTGCTCATTGGTTAAAGGGGGCCTGCCTTTCTGAACCTGAACTGCTGGCAACCGTTTACCTCAATTTATTAGCACAGTCTGAGATTCAATTCATTCGGTGGACCACAGTTGAAGTGCAAGGGTAAGTCATGCTATTAACTGCAAAAATGAATATAGTTATTGATGTATTTAACTGCCCCCCATCCACTGGACAGTGGCACTACAAACTATAATGTCTAGGGATGGTAATGGGTCGGGTTTAACAAGGACCTACCTACCCCAATCTCCTTCTATTAGGAGCTGGTTTGGTAGTCAGTTGGGTTCTGGGTGGGTATGGGTTTTTCGGCTTTGCCGCTAGTCAATTCAGGGTGGGTTTGGGTTCGGGTTTTGGTTTTGCTTGACTTGCCAACTCCATCTACATTTAACTTATATATATTCCTTAGTAAACATTTCAATGTGAGGTTATATTATCACAAGTGTTAGTAATAATCTAAACTGTTCTCCGGGTTATGAGTTCAATTTTCATTCACCACGAATACTTTTTTATTTAAATGAACATAAAATAATCCATTAGAAATCTTACCCGGCCCGTATAAGTCACCAGTCACAGGGCGAGTGTGACATCACAAACTATAAACCCGTCATGGGGCAAGTCGAGTCCGGGGCTAAGAAACTCTCATTTGGGTCAGCCTAAACCCAAACAGCTGCCATCCATAGTAACGCTTGTGAGTGGTTTGGGTTTAAGAAGGTAGGCCTCTCTAAATCAGCTCAGCTGATAATGATGTGCCACATAATCCAGGCATGGTATACACTTTCTGCATAGTCGACTCATTTCACAATAGAAAGATGGACACTTGAGTCGCACAGGGGCCACCAGCTGCTCCATTTGACCTCTACAGCAAGCAAATGGGCAGAGTTGTTGTTGTGCATAGGAATGGGAAAACCAAACCAGAATTTTGAATGGACCTCAGCTCAGTTACTGGGTTAAACA